>CM067066.1:21538668-22197527 GCA_033980235.1 Diadema setosum | reverse complement strand
TGACTTCCAATGATTGAATCAATATGCTTTTTAATTCATCATTTCCAAAAACAAATGAAATTCATTCCATTAAATACATGTAACATGAAGTCCTTTTAACTCGTGGGTTACACATTGCAAGAAATCATAAAATAATTGTATGATTTTGAAAAAGCATACATTGTACATAAGTTTGAAGCAAAGAGGGATAATATTAATTTTATCCCAGCACTTGTGACTTTCTGCCAACACCAAAGCAATTTTATGTCAAAACTAGAAATGTCGCTTTGGCGACTGGTATGCCTCCGCCATAATGCATGATTTTCCTAATAGGTCTAGATAGTACATGTGGACAATGTGTGATTACATTTTCACAAAATTGGCAAAATATTGAAATGACAAGTTTGTCACAAATGTGTTGAATGTTCACCTTCCTTGACCTAGGTTTAATTGGATGAATAGGAGAGCATGTATCTAGGATTTAAGGACTTTAACTCGACTTTGACCCATTCATACATTTAGGCATTGAGTAATTTTCAAGGTACAGGTGTGGAGAAAAAGTGCAATTTCTGAATTGAATAGTAAATTGTTACCATTTTCATCTGGCCCTTGACCCTAAAATTCATAAGATAATCACTTTCAGGTAGAACATGCATAATATGTACTAAGTTTCAAGATAACTTGAGCCACTTTCGAGATATGGAGGAAAAAGTTAGTTCAGCACTTTCAATTGATCTTTGACCTTTTGACCTTTGAGGCAAAAAAAGAAGAAAAAAAAACTTTCCAGAGAATTTCTATTAGGTTACACATGTATGCATACACCAAGTGTAAAAAAAAATAACCCTGCTGGCATTGAATGATAGGAGGGAAATAGTAAAGTTTTGAAGTGTTGCACTTGACCTTTGACCCCTGACCTTTGACCCCATGAACCCTACATTCTCTAGATAATCACTTCCAGTCAGTATATGTATATACTATGTTCCATGAAGATACCTTGAACAATTTTCCAAGGTATGGAGAAAAAAAAAAGAAGTT
This sequence comes from Diadema setosum, assembly GCA_033980235.1. NCBI lineage: Eukaryota > Metazoa > Echinodermata > Echinoidea > Diadematoida > Diadematidae > Diadema > Diadema setosum. The sequence goes on along the minus strand of CM067066.1, from coordinate 22,196,513 downwards.
TTAATATTTTTACTTGACCTTTTGACCTTTGACCTTTGACCTCATGACCCAAACTTTCACCAGAGAATCTTAATTGGGTAATACATGTATACACTAAGTTTCAAGAAAATATCTTCAGGCATTCAATAGATATGGTGGAAATAGTGAAATTTTATGTATTTGACCCTGACCTTTTGACCTTTGACCTTTGACCTCATGACCCAAACTTTCACCAGAGCGTCTTAATTGGGTAATACATGTATACACTAAGTTTCAAGAAAATATCTTCAGGCATTCAATAGATATGGTGGAAATAGTGAAATTTTATGTATTTGACCTTGACCTTTTGACCTTTGACCTTGAGCATGTGCACCCGAAAGTTGATAGGCACAACTTCACCCCCTAATACACATACATGCCAAGTTTCATTAGGATACAATTGTACCTCAACAGGTTTTGATAGTTACCTTGTCCACAAAATTCATTACGGACGGACGGAAGGACGGACGGACGGACGGACGGACGGACGGAAGGACGGACGGACGGACGGACGGACGGACGGACGGACAACCCGAAAACATAATGCCTCCGGCACCACTTCGTGGCGGAGGCATAAAAATGCAAGAAATAATGATATAATCTTAAGCACATCTTATAAGCCTATATATTATGTATGTATATATATATATATATATATATATATATATAGTTCTATAGAACTATATACATATGTATGTGTGTATATATATATATATATATATATATATATATATAAAATATATATATCAAAATGAAGAGAACTTTAAAAGATACACTTCTCCATTATTAATGTATCTTAAAGGGCCTGGGGAGGAGTGTTCGGTTGTGCAAAACATGCGAAAGAGAAGGTGTTTTGGGTATAAAATGAAAGGTAGATATTTAACTTAACATGTGTCAAAATATCTTGGAAATCGAAATCTTCTCAAATGTTTTAAAAAGCGAAAAACAAAACATACTTTTCTGGAAAAAGATCCTTCGATACGATGGCGATACGTATTTGAATTGCGGAATACTGCTTGTTGACTGCGGACATCAAGCCAACTTACAGCGAAATCAAGCCAACATGCCGAGTGAGCTGCGGAACTACAGCTGTACTAGTAGTTAGAGCACGTTAGTTAGAGCAAGCTAGCTCTGACGGCTGGCTGTGCCTATGGGCGCGGCGGCGAGCGCTGGCCGCATCACTTGCCATAATTCGCAGCAGTGCAAGCTCGAGAGCTAGCATAGCCAGCTAGCTGTACGCGGATCTTGCATAGCATGCTGTGTACGAGTGTATGAGTTCGCGTTGTGTTTTCATTTGATGAGAGCGCTAACCTAAAATCAAAGGACTCCTAGATCCTCCGATTCTGATTCACATGTCCTTCTTCCAAGATACTATGAGAGATAGTTCTATCGTCGGAAGACTCGGTAGGCTACGTATCCTAAAAGCCATCAAACTCCATTACAAGATTCTTCATTGAGAAGTACGAGTACCGAAAGCGGGATAGGTGAACGCGGTACTACGTAGCCCGACCAGACGCCGGGCTATTTATACAGCGATCGACTGGGCTGTGCCTGTTGTGTAGAAACTTTTCCGGGTAAGGACACAGCCCAGTACGCAGTTACATACAGTAGCTACCGTGCTTCGCACGGCGTCTGGTGACCTGGTCGGGTTACGTAGAAAAAAAAAAAAAATCAACGAAATCTCAATTATTGATTACAATTACACGAAACACAAACGGGTTGTGTTATTACATGTACATGTAATTCAATACATATCTTAAACTTTTCATGCACATTGTCAAGAAATGCAATCTTCATGGCAAACCCATTTTTTTTTTTTTTTTTTTATAGTTTTTCAAAGATTTGAAACACAAGTAGGCTAGAGAAGTACCAGGTACCATGTTATATCTAAACTTGCATTGGATCTAACCAATAGTTCATTTTTATTACCGGTACAACTTGTCATGTATTCGTAATTTCCAATGTGACTTAGTTGTAACATTTATTGTGGATGATTTTCTTCACAACTGACACATGCACTGAATAGGTTAGAAAATTGGTCATTGGTATGGCTTAGGCCTACATACCTTTTTTTTCTGTATGAATAGGGTTAATTGGAATTATTTCACAGATACACACAAAAATGTTGGGAATCAGATCATTTTCAGTCTTCTAGACTGAATAATGTGACACCTGTAATAGTCTAATAACTAATCCAGCAATTTCTGAGGCTACCTTACACATTTTCTTATTCATCATGCAATGCAACCACGCATGATGCAATATGTCTCGTTCACCCACAAGGCGAAAAGACACAAGATATAATCTGTTCAAGTCAATTATTTCCACATAGGCCAACAACATTCACTCAGTTTTATCTAGAACCCTGATTAGGTTTTCATCATCAGAACACATTTTTTTCTCAGTGGTAAATTGATGCTTAACAATTAGACCTACACAGGTATAATTATCTTGTTCTGATATTTCAGTGAATAAAAATCTAACACATTTCTTATGTAAGGGCTCAGGTTCGCTTAGCTCTCTAGCACTCGTCACACTTAAAGCAAACTAGGGCAGCACACATGTCTTACTTAGAAGGAGTCCCTTGGCTAACTAACTTGTAGCCAGTTTATTCTACACATAATTTGGCATGGGTTTACATGTAAATGTGGGTTGTAACAAATATTCATACACAAAATCAACATAACGAAACATGCAAATAAGGAAACAAAGGTTAAAACTAAATATTCATAATATGTAAATGGTGTGTAGGCGTGGGTGATTTAGGCATGATTTCAGTATTACAGGGAACAATGGGTGAGAAGTGAAAGAGTGAAAAATGTCATGTGATATGTGGTGTGTCTGTGATCGGTGGGATGCGTGGATGAATGTAAATGTGAATACTACTGTATGTGTGGGTTGACGTATTTATGTGTAGAGGGGTGGTACCTGTTATAACAGAAGGGGGATACACTTATAATAAATGGTTCAAAGTAAATCCCTACACTTACACTGTACGTTATACTACCATGCATACATATACAAATTTCATGTGTACATATAAATTGCATGTGTTGTACATGGGACCTACATTAGAAGTTGTGTGTACCAGGGTACACTGACCTTACATTTTCTTTTATCTTTGCATGAATATTTGCATTAGGTGTTGCATCATGAGCACAGGTTCTAATTGCAAATGTGCTACATGTAGAAACTGCTCTCACAGTAATGTGATGTGATATACAATGTAGAGATAACAAATCTGTGCTGACAACTTGCATGTAGGCCTATATCTTTTAAATATGAAATGTCATAATAGAAACAGTTGTATGGCAAAGATTGCCAATTTACACAGGTAAGGTAGTCATTTGCAAAAAAAAAAAAACAAAAAAAAAAAAACAAAAACACTGCTCAGCATTCTGTCATTAGTCAATTTTGGCATCTACACATTATACTCCTATCATATTGAACAATTATGATAACAATAATATAACATGTAAATTAAAAGAAACCTAACAAATGCAACCACTTTCAAATAACTTGCACATTTGCAGGGGAAAAAAAAAATTAAGTGAAGGTCCAAGAATCAATGTCACATGGTTTAATGACTTCAAGTACAAAGAACACTATACTATTTCAGTGTGGAGACCTTCTACATACTGTATTGCATTGTCAAAACACATTCAGTTTAGGGTTTTAGCGTATACAATTATATCAGTAGAACATCATGTAGGGATCTACCAAATGTATATTACAATGTATTTTTATATCTATGTGACTGAAAACTGAACATCTTGTTTGAAGTACTTCCAACACATTTGTTTATCAAAATCCATACCTATTTTTGGCTATAAAATATAGATGCAATGAATATTACAAGGGCACAAACTCCATTTACCACAAAAATATTGTCCTCATAATAATGTGATTTGATAGAGTTATCACAAAAGTATGTGCTGAAAAGTGTCTTCCAAAATGCTGATGGACAATGCTACCGTGTAGGACCTGCTGTGCCACTTGAATGTAACACATGGCATGATATCACTGATCACATAAATGATGATGAGGATAATAATCATTATGAAGATGATGATAGTAATAAAAACATTAGCAATAACAACAATAGTAGTAATAATAATAATAATAATAACAATTAGAGCAATAATGAAATGTGTGAACGGCCCTTTCAGTGATGTACACTGCTGTGCATGACAGCCCTGCTTAAGTTCACTTTAAAACACTGATGCAATATTTTATCGTAACGGAGTAATTGTAGCTTTTCACCACTGAAACACCTGGGAAACACGGGGAAAAAAGACCAAATGAAAAAATAAAAGGACAAAACACTTTGTGCCTGGATATTGCAGCCCTTTCAGTTTCCAGTAACAATTTAAGCACATGCAGTTTAGGAGTTTACAGGATTTATATTCCCTACTTGCCACATGGGGCAAGAACAAATTTTCTATGCAATCAATTCAATGTTTCATTCTGATTCACACATTTGAGTACTAACATGTTTGTTGTTACCTCACAGAAAAGACAGAAATAGAGAGTTCAGAAATATGAATGTAGTGTCATATCAGTTAGTATTGCCATCACATGAATGTAGGTCTATGATTGGAATTGATGTTATTCATGTTCAATGTGCATTTATCAGAATCCCCAACAATCCTGGTATAAAGGTGCAGCTTTTTCATTACTAACACGTCTTTTGCTATTATACACAATGAAGGCATAAATTGACAGTAGGCCTACAGGAAGAGCTGGTGTCAGAGCTATTATCATTGCCATCACTTCGATGCACTCAACATAATTATGATATTGACGTCATCCAAGTTCAGTTTTCAAACATTTGCCAGCCACAAAGAAGAACATGAGAGGGGATGTCACTGGCTTCATGGAGCTAAGTAGCTGGGAGGGCTGGTTCTGATTGATGAGAGGGGATGTCACTGGATTCACTGAGTTTGGTGGCAGAGAGGGCTGGTCTCCACTGGCGAGATGGATGTCACAGGTCTTGCTGAGCTGCGTAGCCTAGAAGAGGCAGTCTTATTTGGCGAGAGGGGGTGTCACTGGCTTCAACAACCTGGATATCTGGGATGGCACTTGGATGTGATGCTAGCTGTTCCACTGCAATAGAGGCCAACAAGCACATTCTATTGATCTCTCATCTAATGACTGAATGTTGGTAATATAGTAACTACTACACATTTACAATGAAAAATTATTTTACTACTCATACAGACTCAATTAACTATTCAGTATTACACATAGTAAATATTCTCTTTAATGACTAACATTCAAGCAATGGCAAGTTTAGTACTGATGAAAGTAATTATGTTAGATGCTGAAAGTCCAATGAAAATACTTAGTAGCCCACTTTATTTATGATATTTACATAAAAATTCCCAAATATGCATGCCAAAGGGACGTCTTCATCATCTAACCTGTTATCTTCTAACATCTGCCCAGGCTCTGATAAAATCAATATCTGTCAGCACTCTCACCAGGTTTTGATCCACTTCAATCTGACCCAAGTCCTTTCCTCAGAGTAGCATTTTCCTCCACAACTAATTGGAGAAGGCAACGGCATTCACGAACTTGTCCTTTTCCATTTCACAGGGGCATCTGGACAGGAGTTCATCTGTATATCAGACACAATGAAAGGCATTAACAATGACTTACCATTAGGATAGTCGCATTAGTTCTTCACCACTCTGTAAATTTAGTCACAGAACTTGCTATCCCTTTTATTTCAGTGTAGAGTCTACCAGGTAGCTATATCTTGTAGTGCTCACATATATGCAACAGAGAAAACTCCATGAAATATGTTAGAAATAGACTGTCTACTGTAGAAGTTAAATAGCAAAAAGGAAAATAAGACATACAGACCCTAGCCAAATTTTTGATGAGTTGACACTGCACATAACGTCGGGATGACCTCAGCCCTCATTGTGCATCTACAAAGTAGGCCCTATGTATAGAAGCTCATATAGGGCCTATGTCTTTAAATCCAGCCACATGCATGGGATTTGGGGGTCTGTAATTCCACATACAATCATATAGGAGGCCTATATGTGGCTGCAATGTACAAACTATGTAACTTGTAACCCTAAAAGTAATGATCAAGACAACCATAATCTTATTAACCACTACCACAGCTATGGGTTCAAAAAAAAAAAAATGTTATCAATTATTACAGCAAGAATAATAACAGCATCGTTTGAGAACACAGAGTTAAATCGAACAATTTATTGATGTTTTGTTTACTAAATATCAACATTAATTTTCATTTGCAGGTTCAAAACATTTGTTGGATCTAGGTGTATTAAAACAAAATGTACCAGGTAATTAAAGACAGTTTGTACAAACCTTTTGTACCAGTGCAAGGGCTGGTTTCAATGGGCAAGAGGGGATGTCACTGGCTTCATCAAGCTGGGTAGCTGGGAGGGCTGGTCTCGACTGATGAGAGGGGACATCACTGGCTTCACCAAGCTGGGTATAGCTGGTCGAAACTGACGAGAGGGAATGTCACTGGCTTCATCAAGCTGGTTAGCTAGGAGGGCTGGTTTCAACTGATGAAAGGGGATGTCACTGGCTTCACCGAGCTGGGTAGCTGGTCGAAACTGACGAGAGGGAATTTCACTGGCTTCTGACATCAAGCTCGGTAGCTGGGAGGGCTGGTCTCAACTGACGAGAGGGGATGTCACTGGCTTCACTGAGCTGCCTAGTCAGGATGGTCCTTGAATGTGATGCTGGCTGTTGCTCTACAAAAGATACCCACATTTGCCACAATAATATCTGACAGACCTTTCTCAAGAACTAGCACCTACTGTGTTACAAAGCATACACCATTAACCACTACACTAGGGACTGAGTGAACTGCGCTGCAATGCATATACGCATTAGCCACTTATGTATACGCACAATAGATACACTTCAATCAACATTTTTGCAATGCCATTTGTACCGGAGACAATAATTAGGTTAGGTACCTTACCAAACATGTGAATTCACGTTTTTGGTCCGCAATCATAGCTGCCGTGACAACATAATTATACACGGTTGACTCTCCACAAACTATTTGTAAAAACCGAGAGTGACCAGATGATCACTCTACGCAGCTCTTCGCTGACACTTTCACTCATTCAGTGTCGTTTCGTAAAATTGGATTTCTCGCCTATCGCCGATTTGTAACAAACGGCAGTTCTGACGAGTGTCGTAACTTTCTTATTTCGAAATTTTGAGACCCATAATTTGACATGAAGGTAGAATAGGGCAACATAATCCAGAATATGGTAAAATAGGAATTCGCGTATTTACATGCAAAACACTTTAGCGTGCCATTTCTTAATGTGAACAGCGATTTTGTGCAATTGGCAGAAGCACATTTCAAAAAGGAGAACTGTTGAGCCAAATTTGGGATATGTCATTACGCAAAAAAAAAAAAAAAAAAATTCCAGGTAGGGCTATCTAATATATTGGCAGAGAAAAAGGGCCTCGGACTAGGAGTGGTACGTAGAACATTGGTCTAGGATACCTACCATACTACCTCATTCGCATTCTGAATACCGGTTCCTTTGGCTTTGTGAATCTGCATGTAGCCTTTCTTCACATGTGAGTAAAATCTCAGGCAAATTGTGATATATCTTTTAGTTTACCGTAATAGAAACATGTTAGGGTGTGGCATAGGACACCTAACAAAACTACTAATCTAGGCCTACTCATAACAATAGTATAGTGTGTGTAGATCGTCTAAGTGACATCTCTATCAGCAATGTTACACTAACATTGTATGAAGGTCCTAACTGAAGTTAACTGTTACTCACACTGAAATGAATGAAGTCTTCCGAGTTTCACAAATTTATTACCGATCCAGCAGAAGTGAAATGACATCTCTGTCGTTCAGCCCCTAGTGTCTTGAGGGGAATTGGGATTGACTTCATTTTATTTTTCTGTCGCCATCTCCATACTCTGTCACTGGTTTTCATGGTCTTCCTCTTCTTGGAGACAGTGGTCTTCCTCTTCTTGGAGACAGATCTCTCGTTCTCCTCCTGCGGCTCCATTGTTGTGTGGATGGAGTGGTACGGTAAGTAGGCCTGTATACGCAGCCAGCAGAGTTCGAGCGGACCCGTGCTAGCTAGCTGCCGGGCGGTGCCGGGAAATGCACCGATAACGCTCGCTAGCCAGTGAACAGGCACCCGGGTTTCGCCTCGCGATCGCGGCGATGTACAGCTGTACACTCTATCTTGGGCTTGCTTTTCGCCGAGGAGAAGGCAACAAATCAACGCTGTGCCAAAATCGGACAAAAGAGGGAGGCAAAAACAACACTTGAACGGAGAGCCTCTAAGCCGACCCCCTGTGATTTTGACAAGCGTTACATGTAACGCTCTTCACAAAATCATAGATATCTTCATAATGCCGTATTTTTCATCGATTCTTTTTCATTGCTTAGTCCTTTCATAGGCATTGGCCCTTGTTTTTGCCTGTTTCACTTCATGAAATAGTACTTTTGCATTTTGGGTTCCAACACTCCTCCCCAGTCCCTTTAAAGGATGTAAACTGCCCAAACTATGGATGAGTTGAGGCTGTCCTATGTCCAACAGATAAATGCATGTGTTCGTTCACATCTTAAACTCGGAACCTTTCTGGTCAGCAATATCATCATCGTCCTCCTCCTCCTCCTCCTCATCATCATCATCATCCCAAACATAATTTTGGTTTGTGAGCAGTATTTGATTTCCAGTAGATGTCTCAATGTCTCAAACCTATTGAAAACCTACTTACAGCTTTGCGATTTCACATAGTGTCAGTTTATTATCACCTGGTTATATTGTTTGTATGTATTCTTTTGGCCTTTCTGTTTTTATCATTTACAGAGAGTGGAGTATTCAGGAGGTGGAATGGTTCTGTAATTGGAAAAGAGAATTAAAGCTTGGAGCCAGGAAATGAACACAAATGTTAAAGACCCTGCTGTGCAATCGATGGAGAGTTTGAGGAGGAAGTATACTACTGTTGCCAGTGTGAATCCTACTTGTGTGCAGGAATGGTATTGAAACACACTTGCAGACAGGAGATAGGGTGCGTGTCAACCGCTAGGGATGATCAACTACACTTTGCTGACACTGTTTGGACGGTCCATCCCAAGCCACTAGGCCACTTTCGTGGATATTGTGCGAGTGTGAATTCTCAGTTGAATGATTATGAGAAACAAATTATTTCATTCTTTATTCAAAGCAGGCGTTTTATATCAAACAGGATTTTTCCCATTTTTTCACTTCAACTGAATTTTTCTGTGATGTCATACAAAAACATGCCATGGAAATCTTAATTATAAAAATCCCATAATCATTCCATTGGTTAATGTAAATTGTCTGAAGACATAACAATTTTTCTTTCCTTATTCCATTTGTTCCCCTGCTAGCAAAATCTGAAACCTATCTCATAATATGATATTTCATAATACCTTTTATCAATTATTTGTTATATTATTATGTGACTGTTGTAGCATATGATGCCTGGGCAAGTGCTTTGGTAAAGCAATTCACTTAAAGTCCCATTGTGCTTGCAACAATGGGAGTTCTCTGTATATTTTGTGATTGACTGGCAGTAAAGGAGATTGCATAATGCATTGACTTGTAGGGGAAGATCGAGAGTAGTACTGCTTGCTGAAGAGAGAAAATCTCCACAGTTATTATGCATGTCAAGCTGTAGCACTGGAAAGACTAGATGGGATGCAGTATAGCACAGCAGTCAGTATTTAAAGTGGAACAGAATTAGTGATACTCAGACGAGCTGTTTATGGTGTAAGGTGCTTACACCACATAGTCCGGGCAGCCTTCTCTTTATACAACATTTCATATTGATGCTTGATGTGCTACTGTGTGTACAGTATATATCCTGCTATGCAGGGCAAGTTTGTGTCATAAATGGCCAGTCATGTCATGTGTTGCATGGTATTGAGGTGATTAACAAAGTGAGGTTTGGACCTAGATACAACAGTGTGTGACCTTTGCTCTATGGATATTTATTCAGCCATATACGCCAAACCCACATCACTGGAAATACCAGTTTCTTGCTGAGACTTTCTAGAAGTGTTTAGCGTGCTTACTTTCACTGCTTTTGCATCATAAACAGTACAAGTGTTATGCCAAAAGTCATGCCCTAAGTCATGCCCTAAGAAAATTCCGACTGTGTATTATTTGATAGAAATATTTCGAAATCAAACTTCTGCACCAAGCATTGATGGCCATATGCTATGAAACAGTGTAGCAATTAACTTTTGAAAATGGCTTATGTGTTTTCAGTATTGTCCTGATTAACATGAAAGTTTTGCATGGATTTTTCTGTTTGTGTCGTTACTGCAGATCGTGATTTGTATTTGTTACGTCAGTATGTTAGTGTATACACCATATTATGATAATAAGCACAATAGTTGTTTGCAGCAGATAGGAAGTCAAACATCATTTTGGACATCATTAGTAGAGGATAATGCTGTGTATAAGAGACTAAATACTTTAGGGAGTTGGATGAACGAGCATATAAATGTGCAAGTGATGCTCGAATGATACTCTGGGCAACGGTAAATCTCCATGTCAGAAAGTGTCTGCATTCATTTGTAAAGAGAATGATAATTACACTGTGGGATATTAGTGCTAAAATGTAGATTTTCTACTGAAATGAACAAAAACAAACAAGCAAACACATAAACAAGCAAATGTTTTGTTAAATCCCGTCTAATCAACTCACATGTATGTAACTGTGTAAAATCAAAGATTCTTGAAATCCCAGCCCTGTCTGTGATCACTACTTCATGTATGCCTAGGTTAGATATGTTTAAGTACAGTGTATGAATTCACAGAATTTTACAGTACGGTATTTGTATTTTGGGTAGAAATCTTTCTTTGATTCCAATCAGTATTGCCATATGCAATGTTACACTATACTTCTGGCACAAGCTGCTCTGCCCAAGCCTTCAGATTGACAAAATTTAATGTGCATGTAACACTTTCGGTGACAGTCATTTAGAACCTGAATGAATTTATTTCACTCTTCAAATAAAGTCTGTAATTGTATCAAAGGCACAAATCTACAACTGAATTTGAGTCATGTTTGTGTGATATTGGTGCATGCTGTTCAACCATTAGCGTTGTGCGTTCACATATAAAATAATACATTTCAACCAAAGAGCTAAATTGCTCTTTGTATCAACAGCCTATGGTTAATTGTGTGTGAACCCTTAGGGATGGACGGGTGTTTTGTGCATACCATTCCCAGGCAATGGGAATTATATGAAATTAGAACAGATTACCTAATATGTATTTGTAATGAACATACATGTACATATTAAATGCTCATAAAGAGTGTTTTTTTTTTTTTTAAATACACACAAACACATACATGTACACAGCACAAAGCCACACTTAGCAAGGGTAGATCCAGGTATTCCATAAAGGGGAGGTGCCTTTACAGACACCCCCCCCCCCCATTTTTTCTTTTTATTTCTTTTGTTTTAACAAAAAATAAATAAAAGTGGGGGCATGCGCCTGGTGCGGCCCCCTCTGGATCCGTCACTGCTCAGTCATTTGTACAATGACGCGTACCACTGCACACACACAGCCCTGCTTGTGCATGCACACTCTCAGTCTACTTAGTGTCAGCCTGAAATGGAAAAAACAAAACAAAACAAGGCTAAACGAGGACAGACATGATGTGTGGACACATAGCCCTCTGTCCACACATTGACTTATTTCTCATCAAAATCAGATAAAAGATATTTTATCACTCTAATAATCAATAGTTATCAATAGTTATTCATCAATCTGAGACAATTATAATTGCATTCACATGTGATATACACATTAGATGAGGTGACATCTTTACCAACTACAAGTAGCTTTCACATATATAATACATCTTTATTATAAACTACAACTGATTTCTGAAAAAAAAAAGTATCAGATAAAACTGGCTGAGCTGTTCAAGGAAAGCAATTCCACATACACTGTATTATATGTTCAAGTTGGTTGGCATACACTCACATTGAAGGAGGGTACATTGTATTGATCAAAGTCAGACCTAAATTAAGTGTGTGGAATTCTAAATTTTCACATGTTTTCACTTAACATGTTTGTAACAGGGTAATTATGTGAGTGAAATGAGGTGATGATGTCATTGCCTCACAGTCTTTATTGACTACACCCAAATCATTTTTGTTTTTCACTCTACATTTAAAAGAATAAAATTGTAGCATTCCCATCGTTTATTGTAGTTTTGTTGCAATAGCCTAGCAATGGTGGCTTTATGGGGAAACAATTGCAGCTGCTGGATCAACGAAAAATACTTTTTTGTTGTTGTTGTTGTTGTTGTTGTTTTTTTTTTTTGCTCAAACTGGTGGAAGAAGAGTCTGGAGTTTAAATGACATACGTGTAATTCACTTTTTCTTTGCATCACCTCTGGTTAATTTGCATCGGTTGCAATATCACTACAGGTAGGCCTACAGTGTAAGTACCGTACTTGGTGAATACATGAGGCACTTCGAAAGTCAATAACATGCATTTTCCTTTTCAGATCTGTTAGTACATTTTCCCATCTTACACTGGCGTGAAATTGTACGTGGAACAGCTAGTGCGTGCAACTCGGATCCATGACAAATAAGAAATTTTCTTTTTTCTCCATCATTATTATGTTTCCAAATGAATTCAGCCACAATCACCTCTCCTAATATGCATATATGTGACCAATACAAGTGCACCGGTATGTTGCAGTAATGGTATAGTATGTCCTCGAAGGGAATATTATTTGCGGGCGGGGGTTCTCTTTTCATCCATAAAGGTACACAACTTTTCGTGGGTTTAAATTAATCAGCTTTCACTCCTCAAATTGGCAACAATCATTAATTTTCTACCTTCATACATGGTCTGAAAAATACATTTTGAATATTACACCAGTTATAACAAATTATTCTTTTGAAATTTCAAGAAAATATTGCCAACTTTTATTTTATAATAGTGATTACATGTTTTCACTGGTCTTGCAAATTTATAGCACATCATGATTAGCTGAATTTAAATGGCTTTTACTTGAAAACGGTACAACATATTTGAACGTGGTATGAAATTGATCAGTACATTTTTCTCTTTCTGATCATATATCATTTATACTTGCTTCCAGACAGGAATAATAGAAACTGTAAAAGTGCTTTAGGAAACACTGTACCTCTATGGGTTAAAAATGTGTTTTTTCATCTTAGTAAATGTTGTTGATATTGGAAATTAGGAAAAAAAGTATTTACTGAATGATTGCTATGGAATTGAATGTGGAAATAAAATAAAATAAAATAAAATAAACAAGTGAAAGGCCTCTGGCAGTCTCCCCTTCATTATACAATTCATAATAGTAGTTGTCTTGACTTAGAAACAGTTGAAATGTCACAGAATTCTTTCTTTATAAACATGTGCATAGAATATATGCAATTAACCTTTGTTCTTTACCTGGTATGCAGCAAATTATGTCATCACAATTGTGATATCTGATAACCATCTTCTTTCATAGGAATTTATTAAATAACTTTAAAATTATGACTAATATAATTAACTGTAAGTTTACAACCAAAAAAATGACCTTTGACCTTCATCATTCAAGATTCAAGATTCAAGATCATTTATTAAATAACTTGTGAAGTGTAATTCTCATTACATTATTGGTTATAACTGATATAAATTATGTCCAAGTTCAATACTATCTTGAACAAGGTTCTTAGAATTTGATGAAATGATTTTATAATCAAGACTAAAATATATAATTTTCTGTAAGTTTCTGTAAGTTAATAAATAAATAACCTTCGACCTTGATCATGTGACCCCAAAGTCTTGTCACATGATTGGAATACCTGATAACCATTATGTGCTAGTTACATGGAAAAAGAAGCAATACATTGAAAATAATTTTGAAATGAAGACAAATTATCAAACTTTCTAAAATTTTATTGACCTGAAATGACCTTTGACCTTGGTCATGTGACCTGAAGTTGTCATCACATGATTGGAAATACCTGATAATCATTATGCTCAAGTTATAAGGAAAAAGAACCTATACTTTGAAACTTATTGTAAAAAAACAAAATCAAAATGAAGTTAAGTTTTTGATGTTGATGCCCCAAAACACTCTAAGTTTACTGACCTCGAGTGAGCTTTGACCTTAATCATGTGATCTGAAATTCATATGGAATGATCAGTGATACTTGATCATCCTTAATGCCAAGTTTCATGTAATGGAACAAAATACTTTTGAAATTGTGATGACATTTCAAAAATTTAACCTCCACGAGAAGATTTGTGTTGACGCTGCCGCCGCCGCCGCCGCCGCATGTGTCTCACCTGCATAGCAGAACAAGACAAAAATCAAGGAGGTACATTCTAAAAAATGAAGTGCTATTTTAGCATTTTTAAGGGCACGTACAGGAACGTGCACTTTTAGTGCTGATTTGTTAGCACTTGAGGTGCTAAAACAGCAATTGGCATACAACAGTTAGCACCTTAAGTGCTAAAAATTCAGCACCAAAAGGGCAGGCCCTACAATACAATTGTATGTGCCCTTAAAAGTGCTAAAATAGCACTTCATTTTTTAGAGTGTATTAGGGAAAAACTTCATCCTAACAGGATGAAGTGTGTTTTTTACCCAGTGCCACATCCCTCTCTACACATTGTGATGGGAAATGTGGCGCTGGGCGCTGACTCCTTGGAAGGACGCCTCTCTTGACGGAGCCCTTCTGTCTCGCGTAACCATGTTCATTTTGGGTTCCTTTTACTAGGCGCCCAGTAATCAGATCCAATCTTCCACCCACTGCAGTCTTTCTCCTGCTGACTGCAGTGGGCTGGACACCAATTTTTGTTGAGGTGAGCATCGCTCGCTGGCTAACATGTCTAGATTTCTTCGACAAGGCATGGCCGCTATACTTGCCAAATGTTGACAAGGCAGATACAAGAGCACTGTCTGTAGTGATTTGTTCAAACCGCTCAACGAACTTAGTGAGTGGAGTATGGAAGGATTCCTCATCCTCTTGAAGTTTGAAACGTAGGGTTTGAAACATATCCTCAAGCTTGGTTGAAAGGCTCTTAGACCGCGTGTTCTTTCCTCTGTGAAGGAAATTATTATCAAGATCCCTCCGCAAAGAAAGAGAGTCAAGCCTTTCGATCTGAGGATCATGTGATGTAGAGACAACCATCCTCTCGTCAGCATCAGGAGGAAACTCGGCTTGCTCGGCAGGGTGAAGGTTAGCAAACCATTCATTGGGTACATCATCTCTACCTGAAAAAGAGGAACAAATAATGTCTTATAATCATGCATAATATTATTCTATTTTTATGCATGTTCTATTGCAGATATCAAGTTAAGGACGTCTTGAATTGAAATTATCACTGTGATATTAAACTAGATGAATCTTAATATGGCCTAGTTTTCTATTTTCGTGAACAACATTACATATTTTACCTTAAACTTTGATCTCGTGACCTCAAAGTCTAAGCCATCTATTGTCACTTGAACATGCACACATGACCCAAATTTCATGACGAAAAACTCACGTTTGATGCAGGAGAACCCGCAGAGAGCAATGGAGCTATTCAAGCCAAGATGTAAAACACCTGTTAAAGGACAAGTCAACCTTCATATACATATGGATTGAATGAATGCAACAATATTAGTAGCACACATCAGTGAAAGTTTGGGGAAAATCTGACAATCCGTTCAGAAGTTATGAATTTTTAAAGCATCTGCGCAATCACTGCTGAATGAGGAGACTACTACAGTGTATGATGTCACATGCGTACAACAGTGTATAAGGAAAATAAAAAGAGAATTTCACAAAACTTTGTTTGTTGAATAAAGTGCAAATTTCTTCGACTCGTTACTGACATATGTTAAAGGAAATATTATTCCCCTTGCCTTCTGTACGAGAGAAGTCAAGTGTTCTTTTGTTATGCAAGAAAAGTGAAAATATGTTGAATTTTCTTTATACTTTCTTTATATTGTTGTACATACTCATGTGACATCACGAGCTATAGTAGTCTTCTCATCCAGCCGTGACTGAGCAGAAACTTCAAAAATTCATAACTTTTGAATGGATTGTCCAATTTTCCTCAAACTCTCAGTGATGTGCTCCACTAATATTGCTGCATTCACTCAACCCACATGTCTATGAAGGTGAACTTGTCCTTTAATTGACCCTGGTCTAATCTAAACAGCTAGTCATGACCACAGCAGGGGGGCACATGAGAGGGGGTGGTATTGTTTTGGTTCCTCATAATGTGTAGTGTACACATGTACTGTGCATGTCTGTGTGTGTGTGTGTGTGTGTGTGTGTGTGTGTGTGTGTGTGTGTGCAAAGAGGTACCACTACCTCCTTGCTGTGTGTGTATCGACATTCAGTGTTGGTGCGAAATGTGTGCAACAGACCAAGGGTGCGTTAATCAACTCTTTTTCTCAGCAGAAACAGGTTTTCCAAACGGCTTTCAGAGAGTTTTTACGAGATGATAAACGCAAAGCTGTTTTGATTATGGGGTTCAGAAAGCCTTTTTGAAAACAACAAATTTGTGCTTTCCTAAACAGGTTTCTGAAACAGGTTTCCAGAAACCTGTTTCTAGAAGCCCTTTGAAGCGAGATAAACGCAAAGTTGTTTTGAAACGGCTTTGTAATGGCTTTGTACTGCGGTTGCGGGTCAAAATGCGCAATGCAGCTGTGCAGTGACAAGGCCAGTTTTTGTGTTCGGGATGAGTTGATAAACATAACTATTTTGGAAGCCGTTTCTAAAGGGCTTTGGAAACAGCTTTCCAAAGGGCTTTGGAAACAGCTTTTAAAAGCTGTTTCAAACAGGGGAAAGATGATAAACGCAGCCTGAGAGCTGCATGGCTCGCTCCAGATTGCAGTGACTGGAACTATCTTCCACTCTCTCTCTCTCTCTTTTCAGCATTTGTATTTTCCTTATTTTGGGGTCGATTTTTTTCGTTCCAAATTTAAAACAGATGACCATTTAATTTCTTAAAAGAATATACATAAAGCAACTGAATAAAAACTTGAGGAAATTTAGTTCATTTTGGGGGCGTTTATCAACTCTTTTTCTCGGCAGAAACAGGTTTTCCAAACGGCTTTCAGGGAATTTTTACGAGATGATAAATGCAAAGCTGTTTTGAAAGCCTTTTCGGAAAGCCTTTTCGAAAGCCGCAAGTTTGTGCTTTACGAAACAGGTTTCCTAAACAGGTTTCCAGAAACCTGTTTCTAGAAGCCTTTTGAAGCGAGATAAACGCAAAGCTGATTTGAAACAGCTTTGTCCTGCAGTTAAGAACCATGCACGCCTTATATGACCTCTTCTCCTGGGGTCGAAATTGCGCAATGCAGCTGTGCAGTGACAGGCCAGTTATCGTGTTCGCGAAGAGTTGATAAACACAACTATTTTGGAAGCCGTTTCTAAAGGGCTTTGGAAACAGCTTTGGAAAGGGCTTTAGAAACGGCTTTTGAAAGCCGTTTAAACAGGGGAAAGATTGATAAACGTAGCCTTTGAATGATCTGCCACAGGCAGAGATCTGTATCATGCTCTTATGCAGAGCTGCCAACTTTTGTAAAAGCCTTTCAGTATTCTGATGGCTGAAAATCAGTAATTTGCACCTTTTTTGAGTGAAAATCAGTAATCCTTAACAATTTAATAGAATATATCACAGACAATGATTTCTAAAATCAGTAATTTGCTTGCAACCTTCAGTATTCTCCTCCAATTTCAGTAGAAATTACTGAAAATCAGTACTAGTTGGCAGCTCTGCTTATGTAATATGACAGCTGTTGATGTCATGAAGCCATGGACTGACCCTGAGGCTTGCCAAGCATGGATAAAATCTTATCTCACAAGGGAGAAGTTCTTGGAACTGACATCTCCAATTTTCAAACGAGAAAAGGGAAACATAGGGTTACTTACCCCACTTTGCTGTATCAAAAGTGGGGTTTGGGATGAAACGAGTGCGAAGCGTAATGTGAGGTTGATCTGTTAGAGGGTTTTGGAGTTATCACGAGAATGGTCTATTTGTATGTATTTTATTGAATTCTGTGACCTTGAACTTTAACCTTGAGACCCCAAAAGCTAATCAGATCATTGTCACTTGTATATGCACACATGAGCCAAGTTTGAGGTTGACCCGTAAAAGGAATTTGGAGTTATCGCGAGAACGGTGCATTTTTATGTATTTTATTGAATTCTGAGACCTTGAACTTTAACCTTGAAAACCCCAAAACTTATCCGCTCATTGTCACCCCGATATGTATACTCGAGCTAAGTTTGAAGTTGATTCGGTGAATGGCTTTTGAGTTATCACAAGATCGAAAACAGGACGGACGGACGGAAGGATGGACAGACGACCTGAAAACATAATGCCTCCAGCAACCACCTTTGGTCGGTGGAAGCATAAAAATTATGTTATTTATTATTATTATTATTATCGTTATTATTATTATTATCATCATTATTATCATTATTTTAATTATCATGATTACTATCATCATTATCATTATTATCATCATTATCATCATCATGATACACATACATGCATTTTGCTGTTCAATAAGCACTATTACTTTTTAAAACTGAGCCTTTGAGGGGTGTCTTTCATTCAAAATGATTGTTTTCCAAAATTATAATTACCTGTTGCGATTGAATACAAAAGTTTCCTGAGATGAGGCGTTATAGTTGGCAGAAAGTTCGTGTTGGTCACATTGAACTTCTTCACCACTGCATACTGATGCTTGCAGGGCCCACCACTCTCTCCCTTAGGACAGGTACAGGTCTGGAAGTTGGTGTTGACATGGTATACATCTTCTGAATGCGCACTGGGTACAGTGTAAGTTGAATCAGTTTCCTATGTAAGACAGCATTGATAATGAAGGTAATAATAATAACAATAATGATAATAACAACAACAATAACAATAATAATAATAAAATAATAATAATAATGATAAAACATTTATAATGCATATTATTGATCTAGTGTAACTATTCTGAGGCGCAGAGGGATAAAGAAGTTAAAGGCATAATTTACCATTTGCAGATGAAACAAAAACCCAGCATTAGTGCTTTGAAATAGTTCTAAAATGTGAGTTAGGGATAGAAACAACCACAGTAAAAATTTGAATCCGTATAATCGATGTTAAGTGTTGTTAAATACACAAAATGTGAACAATAGTTATAATAAAAATGTTTCCAAACTAAACCATCTACAGTTACGGTTTATTGAGAAAAACACTGATATCTCCTTATATTTTAGGCTCTATTGCAAAAATCCTATATGGTAGGATGTTTTGTGATACAACTGACCTACACATATGCATCAAATGTGATATCTTGAACATTTTTGAAATCACTGCTCCCAAAGGTAAACTGGCCCTTTAAAGGAGTAAGAAAAGAAAAGAAAAGGAGAAAGTGTAATATTAATACCAATAAAATCAAGATGATTTATTACCGTAATTTATATGATGTGAGACTTTGTGGAAATATGTTAATTGCAAAAAAACCTCACACCTGATGTTTACAAACTGATTACTGTGAAATTCGCATTGATCACTTTGGTAATCAACATATTTAATTCATCAAATGCCAAAGAAAGTTGCGTCTCTTTGGCTTGTATATCAAATTCACACGGAGTCATAAATCAGTCTATTTAGTAGACCAGCCAAACCTCAAATAAGGCTCTAGATAAGGATTCGACGGCATTTTTTGTTAATGCTCCGTTCTCATACTGAAAGTCTTCCAAAAATACTAAGGAATAGCGTACGCCCGGATGTCAAGCGTATTTTTGCCGAAAAATGTCATTTTTAGCTCAAAATTCAGAAGCATGTCAAAAATCACGATTTTTATTTTTTGCTTGCATTCAATTCATATTTGAATGATCTTGAGTTTCAATTGTCCCTTTTAATGAAATTACAATTTAAATGTGTTTCCTTAGCATTTTAAAAGGTCATTTTGTACAGCCATATATGGGGCTCTCAAATGTTTGGGTGTGGTTTTCTCGAAATAATATTCACAGATTAATTAACGTTCTGCAAAGTTTGTTTTTCCAAACTAAGTAGATGATCTTCCAAAAGTGATTTAATGTTTTATAAAACTACAAATGCTTCTTTAATTGAATGTGTCAATATTATTTCTAGTTTTCTTGAAGAAATTTTTACTTTTAATAAAAACTCTGAACATGTAGGAACTCAAAAAATGCATTTTCGAGCAATTTCCAGTAGCCCCGCGCTGCTTGTGTGCGCGCAAATACTTAATACGTGTGCGTACGTCTACAAAAATCTCTCGCGGGACGCTCCACTAGAGCTGCATGTTTCAGTCGTTGAGCTGGAAACGTGGTGACTGAAAAAGGGACTATTTCCTTTGAATGTAAGTAAATTAGTAAATAAATACATAGTTCTTTATTGCACTGCATAAGGGAACTTTAAAATCTGTTTTGATCTAACGGTTAGATATACAACTTTGATCTGAGACTTGGTAAATATCAAGGTTCAAGCGCTAGTAGAATCTAACGTTAGGCCGATGTCTTATGACTGTATTTCGCACCGATCCCGTGGGCATGCCTACCAACCCCCGGGCCGCCACCCGACAGTGCCGGCGGTGCTTGTTAGTGGAACACCGATTATTCCGTAAGGCACGTCTTGACACGGTGCGAAAAGAGGCCTACGTTTAATAGGTCTACGTCTAGATTTAGGTGTCTCGTTCGATCGATCTAACTGTTAGGTTTCTAATCTATGGCCTCATCACATGCAGTTAGACTGAACCCTCGTCTACCGTTAGGTCTAATCTATCTAACGGAATACACTCTCTCTAACTGTCGACATTTGCTATCGTGAGGGGTTACTGTTCAGTGTTAGATGTAGGCTTTAATACGGCTACGCCTGTTATGCCAAAACAATTATTCAATCGGGCTAGGCCCTAATCACAATAGCACTAGCACTAACGGTTAGCAGTTGTATAGTCCTATAGACAGTAGGCCTACAGGCCTACGGGTACTACTACTAACGTTAGATGTATTTGTAGGGCTAGAGCCAGGTCCAGCGCAAGGGACTGTAGTCTATACAGAAGGTGTACGTGTATGTAGACTAAATCTACTAACGTTTAGAGTCTAATCAAATAGGCCTACTAGACCTGTAAAATCTAGCGGGTCTGAAGTATAAATAGCTGGCGTCTAGAATTAGGATCTAATCTTAGTCAAGATCTGAGCCACTGATTCTACCTAACGTTAGAGGTTTCTAGTAACCTACTAGATATCTAGGCAGTTTTGTTGTAAAGACCCAGCTAACAAGGCCTAGATAGACCTATAGTATTAAAGTTTAGACATCTAACGTTAGAGGTTCTAAAATCTATGCATATATCTAACGTTAGGCTAACTTTTGATCTAAGTAAAAGTTCACGTTAGATCTAACATTTCTATCTTGATCTAACATTAGAATATCCTAACATTTAAAATCCTAGACTCTTTTTCTAAGCCCATGTAGGTCTACAGTACCATAAAGAGTGGAGTCAACCTTAGACCTCTGCTCTAGAGACTAGTATTAGTAATGTTAGAGCTATTAAATAGGCCTAGGTGTTTTATATATAAAAGCAAGTCTACAACTAAGTGATCTTGCCATTCGAATATGCCCGAAAGAGACAGAGAGAGAGAGAGAGAAAGTGTTCAGTCCCGACTGCCAACCTCTCCTAATCTGTGAATCATTTACATGTACTCTTCTAGTTTACAAGTAGATCTAGTAAAAAAGGAACTATTAAGAAATGTCTTTACTCATCTTAAAGTACCAACTTTTCATGTTAATATCTCAGAATAAAGGTTCATTTGAAAAAAATGTAAATATTACATTTTTAATGGATCGTTTATACAGGTCTACTCACTGAAACCTGAATATCTTTCTTCTTCTTTTTTAAATTTTCAAAAAGCTAAAGAAAAAAAATCACATCTCAATAAAAGAGATATATCTATAGTTATAATTGATTTGCATGGGGAATAAAGAAAACTATGTCAATGCCAGGATGCCTTTTCAAAACAATCAAATTTCAAATTATTTTTTTTTTCATTGTTAGCTTGTAATGCTCTGCTGTAAAGATGAAAAAAAAAATATTTGAGTCATGTTGATTTCTGTTTTCAGCTAGATCTACCAACAAGTGGACAGAGTCTGAATTGTCTTCAAACTTCGCCAGAGAGAGACATATCCTGACTTGCCAAAATCTAATTGTAAAGTCTGAGCTCTTTCTACCTGCAACAAAGTGCAGAACAACCAGAAGGTAAGAAACTGTAAATGTCTGAAATACATTATGGCGGTCTAATTTCAAATATCGTTTAAATACTAAGTTACTAAGTGCTTGATTATCAAATGTATCAGTTAAGTGCCCAGTTGAAAATAATGCCAAATCTAAATACATTCAGTATTGAATATTCCTATTCCATTTGAATAAGTTGTAACAAGCATGTTTTCACTTTGACAGTTGTATTACAATGCAATATACAAGTACTTTGCAAACAAAGAGAGAAGGATTTTATATCTCCATTTATATACAAAGTGGAGCAAATCTACGATTAAATGTGTATTCTTGTTTTCTTGTTAATTCATTGCATGTTCTATTGCAGAGGATCATATGAAAGAACGGTATTCTATCCAATAAAGAGATGATATAAAAATCAAACATAAATGTAATCAAGTAAGATATTATATGTAATGGAATATTTCTCAACCATGTCAATTGGAAATGTCGGTGGCACAAGTGTTTAATGTGTGCACAGATGAAAATACGTCTGTAGTCTCAAATCAATTTACTTTCCATTATTATGTTGCGTTAAGTATGATGTAAGGGTAATATATACTGTGATGTATTGTTCTTTATTTTTATCAAGGTGTCAGCTACAAATGGACATGCTGAGTTTGAGATCACATCCACTAGAGTGAGGGGGAGATAGATGTCTTGACTGCGATTTAAATGCCCTTTCCAGCTCACAAGTAAGTGTCAACGATTTGAAATTAGGTATATTATCTCATGAATTAAAACCGATTTATGCAAGGAAATCATTTCCTAATCCACATACATATGAGAGCATGATACAATCAAATATTTGTGTACAGGAATTACAGGTGTCAAGATGACTTCCATCCTACATTATTCATTTTCAGTAAGATATGGCTTTAGAGCATCAAAGGTGATACTAACAATGACATGATTAATGTATTACATGTAATACAAATTAATGTTGACAGTGACCTGAAGATCCAAAATCTCATACTAAGGGATTCATGAGATCATGATGATTAATTCTATTTCATGATGAATGTGTTTGTTTTTTGTTGCAGTATAAGTACATGTATCCTGTTTCACTCATAAAAATGATAACTTATTTAAGTTTTCATTGATTATATTTTCGACCAGAATTAGCACAAAGTGGAAAAAATGGACCCTGCAAACCACAGTCAACTACGGACAAGAGAGAAAAAGAAAGAGACAGATGTCCTGACTACCAACTTCTAATCTGTGCATCCTGTACTCTATTTCGAAAAAAAAAAAATACGGGAGGTAAGCAATAATGCATGTAAAATGTAAACCCTAAATAGGTTGGAATATTTTGTCAAGCCTTTCACATCTTGACCAAATTTTGACTGTCGATCGTTCATTGGGCAGAAAATTAATGCATGTTTTGCTAAATGAATGCAGTACTGCATATGCATGTAGTCAATCACTTCAACAACCAAGATTCACATGAATTAATGCTGATTATTTTTTTTTGAGCCTCTGTCAAAGGTGGTTGCAGGAGTCTTTATGTTGGTGCAGTCATCCATTCACACCGTGGCACATCTGTCCTATTCTCATCTTGCAATAACTTAACATGTACTCAGCAGATCATCTTCAAATTTGGTTTTATACAGAAGAGATGATTACCTGGGCCTTTTAGCATTTTAGTTTCAGTTGTGATTTTGCTGCTGATTGTAAATTACATGGAAACCCTGATTTCTATTGACTGTAGAGCATTGCTACCATGGTATTGTATTTACCTTTGGATGGCAAAGTTACCATAACCTCTAAGCAATTTGACTTTGATTAGTTATGAGGGTATTTATGTGAAAAGTCACGGGGTTATCATATGCACGAAAGTGTTGAATGTATCCAGTTGCAGTATCAGGTAAGCACTACCTTGAAATTCTTCTGAAATTATTCTGAATGGAAAGAATTGGATATTTGGATCATGAAAGTTTCCTACATTTTATATTTCGTTGTGTACTCACGGTTAAATTGCTACAATTAGGATATACTGTATAAGATATACTTTACCGTTTTAAGGAGACACTACATATAGAGGAAATCGAGTAACCGTATATCTTTAGCGTATATGTCACTGTGTCTTCACCAAAGATTAAAATGCCCATGTCACTTTCCTCATCAAGTAAAGACAGGTACACCATCCTTTCTCTCTCTCTCTCTCTCTCTCTCTCTCTCCAGAAACAACCCTGCCAGGCTTTCCGGTCCGCATCCAGATTCCGTATGAAGGATGTCATTAGAACCTGAACTTACATGTGGAATGCATCCATCTAAACTTCTCAAATGTAATCACAGTGTGCTTTCAGGACTATTATAGAAGTTGAATACAGCTGTATTTATATGAAAGACTTGTGTATATATTAGGAATTTCTACTAATCCAGATTAAATGCTTCTTTTCTAATCTTTTTTGTTCTTTTTTTCTTTAGTGATGAAGTAAAACAAGGTCTAATATCAAAATGTGCACAACACTACTTGGCAAACAGAATTTACAATATGATTTGATATAAATCTACTTCCAATTTTGATTGCAGCATTATAGGGATGAGGGATGGTCTACTTTTGGTTGAGATGGGGGCTGAGATGGAGATTTTGTGAAATAATGAGAACCCTGTTATGAAATATTAAAGAGTAAACAATACCAAGAGGAATTCCATATTTATTTGTTAAAAATTGGTTTTGAAAAGGCTGAGATGTACAAAAACAAAGAGGTCCTAATAAAAGGTGGCACCCACTTTTAATTATCATTCTGTGTCACTTATTTAAAAATTTCTTGGCCCTTTCAAAACCAACAACTTTAATCAAACAAACTTCAAATTACTCTAAGAATTTGATGTTCTTTCATATTTCATAAGTTGTTTTTAATTTGCTGGCAAAAAGTTAAAGTCTGAATCTCCATCTCAACCAAAACTATACCATGCCTTCGAGACTAACAGTTACAAGCCGCATATGGCATACTAGTAGTTCATGGAAATTGATCCTGTTATTTCCTTTGGAGCCCAAACGCCAACATTTTAATCCTGTCAGATTGGAAGGTCTTTTGTTTTTGTTTTTATGGGGGGGGGGGGGGGGGTCAACAAAAGGGAAGTGAACTCTGCCTTTCTTCTTCAGATGGAGGAAAATATATGACATGTTGGTCAGAAAAATAAGAGAAAACTGCACGTTGAAGTGCTTAAAAAGAGAAAACTTCACAAAGGAACAGTTGGTGAATCTGAAGGGAAATAGCACGGAGCATGTTTTTTTCTAGTTTAAGATATGAAAGACATAAGTAAAAGGTTCCAATCCAAACACCAAATACAAGAAGTAGTGAAAAGAATATGATCTGGTCAAGATGTGTGTTTTGCCAGTTTTTTTTTTTCACATGTGCCATAATTGTCATGATGTTGGTAATACTGTAATATATGTTAGCTATTCAGGGCCCTAGCAATGTATTCTGGTACTTGGAATAAGGAAAAGTATTAGAAGGAAGCATTACCCACGCGTGTTGGAGAGGTGATTTCTTTTTTTCTTCACTAAGAGACGAATACTCAGTACAGATATCTTATCACACTGGTCTGCAGAACACAAAAATAATATCAGACTAAAAGTAGAATTTTAAAAATTTGGCAGTCACCATTCTAATTTAGTTGTACAGTGACGAAAGTTCAATGCAACAGCGTACAGTCAAAATTAGCTAGGATATGTAACCACAAATTGTGAAAAATATAGAGATATTGAAATATTGCCTAAAGAAAAAAATCTTGTTTTTCCAGCTAGTGTAACGTTTGTGATGGTGGACACATAGTATATGTCACATTAAAAAAAATTGAGTTCATCAATGCAATTAATGTAGTCAGCGCAATTTGTATTGTTGATTTTCAAAATCTTTGGATGTATGTCACAGAGATTTGTTCATGATAAACATTTTCACTGAGGACTCTTTTTTAATGCTTTTAATCATTTTAGAAGATTGCTTTCAGATGGAATTTTTGTTTTTGTTTTTAGATATCCACAAATCGAGACTGAGGTTCTTTACCTGTCAAAACGAAATACTGTTGAAGACAAATAATTATTTATATTTTGCAGGATTGAAGCATGTTCTTACTGTGTATGGTATTTTTATCAGCATTTTGGTAACCAGCAACATAGATGTCAAGATCTGCTATTCTAGTAAATGTACGCTAATGGCAAATCATCATTTTAAAAAAGAGAAATTGCCTCGTTTACTGTTTACTGTATTTCATTGTGTGTTGATATAGTCCGTGAACGCTGTTTGAGACGGTGGTTGCGGGCGTGTGCACATTGTGTAGTACGTTTTGTTGGTTGACTGGGAATTTAGAGTGTTCGTGATAGCTGAAATGATTTTTTTTTTTTCGCACAAAGATGTGATAATATAGAACAAAAAAAAATCGAATTGCAAACAAACAATTTGTTACATGTCTGCTCCAAAAACATAGTTCTTGGATAAATACAATCTGCACTATAGAATCGATGATTTAACCAACTTAATGATGGGAAGGGGAAATGAGACTGTTATTGCATTGTACGCATTTCAATTCTATACTTCCTTTTTACTTCTTATTTTCTTTTTTGAGGGTGATATTTGCCTTACTTTTTCACACAAATATCTGGGATACATAATATTCTGATGTCGCCGAATAAGTGTGCATTCCAAACAACGCTCATTGAACAATCAACCATCATAAAAGAAACATTTAGTAAGTCTTCTGAGGGAGGATAGATCAAAATAAAATAACACCTCGCCTTAGAACACTACAATAGTAAAAGTGATTTCGTGCCTATCCCTTGCAGGGCTGCATTTCAGGGCCTGAGAATGTAAACTATAGCATTGTATTGATAACCATGAATTCCCAAGCATTCTCGGGGGAAGGGGTGAGTATGCAGGATAGGAGATTTGGTATCGTAATTTTTCCCAGTAAAACGTGATTTGTTATCACGGTTTCCATGACAACCATTTCCAAACATAGTAAACAATTTATATATAACTCTTAGGTTTCATTGTTTAACATAGATTAGTTAGATTGATACATTTTTCACACACAAAAAAAAACATGTTTTAACACTTGTACGTTTTACAATCATGAATATTTGAAATTTTCAGGGAGTGACCTAACAATGATCAGTTGCCATGGTAACAACACTACTGACCACCCCTCTTTGTATTTTTTTTTTTTTTTTGGGGGGGGGGGGGGAATAAGCGCATTTCAGTCATATCAAGGTGCCACAAAGGGTTTTTGCAGTCAGCTATCCAACCTGTCCATTGACTTCGCCGATTATGTAAGATAAATACCTACACGCACTATAGCATGTACAATATATATGGGCCTACGCTATACACTCGATTTTTCATTTAAAATGCGCGTCCAGTAAAAATACATCGTCCCAAATAGGATAACATAAAACGAGTTACCTTTCGCCTTATCTTATAATTTCTTTGCTGCGTAAGATATCTGGACATATATTATATTTCGAAAATATAAAAACTTTTGAATAGATTGATTTAGGTAGCTTAAAAAAACTTTGAAATATTGGTAGATTTTACAAAGGACAATTTTGAGTAAATCCTGGTTTTATGTTTCATTGCGCCATATATGTGCGTGTAATATTCTACATTCAAATGTATATTAGTCAGGTTCTAAACTTGAAATGGAAGATAACACATTTTTAGTTTGAAAGGTACTTTTCAACCATTACTTATTTCGATAAAAAAATAAAAATCGTGATTTTTGACATTCTTTCAAATTTTGAGCTAAAAAAGACATTTTTCGGCAAAAACGCGCTTGACATCCGACCGTACGCTAAACTTTAGTATTTTTGCAAGACTTTCAGCTGGGATCCTTAGCATTAACAAATTTTGCCGTCCAAAGTAAAAAAAATCGTCTTGGCTGGCCTACTAATTTATTCATTCATGAAAATTTATCCATTTGTTTCCTTATGCATGCATTTACGTTTGATAGTTTACCTATCATAACCTCAGATATCATATCATATAAGTATTTTTTTTTTTAGTTCACTTGATATAGTACCCTCTTATGATGTATATATTTCTTTTTATGTAAAATAGATTAGAATGCTATGGAAACGGTCAATGTATAAATATTGTCATGTAAAAAAACATAGTTTAAAGGTTTAGGTTATGTTTTTCCTTTTTTTTCATATTTACACTATTTATGAGGTGTATACCAAAAGAAATGGAATACTGGATGTTGCAATACTGGATATTTTGCAAGTAAGAAAAACTTAAGACACATGTAGCACAATATTCTCTCCCCATTTTTTCTTCTCAATCTGATTATTTCAAAACTGATAGTTTGTGCGTGCATGTCTCTTGTCTTACTTTTTTTACAGTATTTCATCTGTCACTTAATTTTATCAATCTTCTGTTGCCCTGCATCACGTTTGGCAAGAACAGATAAAACTGGGTTTATTCTATTTCCTTTAATGATTTCTTGATCAGCAAAATGTGATTTATCTTTTTAAGATACCTTTGCAATGGCATCTACGTTGACGTCTTTGACATTCCCTGTGTATTTTGACTGAGCTGGGTTCGTCAACCGATTGTTTGACACATCTACCAACCTGCGCTCGTAGTACGCAGTAAAACGGGTGACTAGGAAGTGAAACAACTGGGTAACGTTGAAGGCTTTGAGTCTGTTGAACACCTTCTCCTTGATCACCCTCATCGCACTCTCAACAAAGTTGTTCGTGACATTGCCTCTCAGCAGCAAGTTAGCAGTTTGGTGGAGACAAATTGCCCAAGCGTCGCGCCTCGCGAAGATATCTGCAACGTGCTCCTTGAATTTCGGATACCTTGAAGCGACTTTGTCTTCCTGAATCTGTTGAAACCGGGTTTCTAGTTCCAAGGAGCTGTTGGCATAAATGAGCTCCTTCGAGATGTTGAGGAGGTATGGGCGATCCCGCTTGCGAATTTGGTTACGTGCATCCCATAACCATCTCCAGAGGGCCTGCATCAGGTGAAAAACGCACAGGATCAACGCTGACTGGGGATAGACCGCATGTAGTCCTTGACGAAGAGCTTTGCAGTCATGCGTCATGACAACTTGCGGCCCCATTGCACCTCTTCCAAAGAATGCTCTCTCTGGTAGGATAGATTGGAGGAGACTGAATCCTGCTTGGATCGTGGGCATTGATTCAGATGTCATTATGATCATTCCAAGTGGCAAGCCCCCAGCACATGAGTGAGTTAATACTATTACTACAAAGATGCGGCTGTTGTGAAGGTCGCAGTTCCCACTTGAATCAACGAAAATCATCTCACCACTATTTTTGATGTTTTCATGTACCCTCTTCATAAGGGGGGTACAAATAGCAACAATGGTTTGACTTTCGGGTGTCACTTCAATTTTTGCGCATAACTGGCCCTGTTCTTCGTTGAATTCGTGTATCTTTCTTTCAAGGTCAACATACATCTCATCGCCAGATGCTGCTCCATATTGTTTCCTGAAGATTTTAGCATACAACCTGTACGGAAATGCAACAAATACGATACGACAAATACTATAACATCAAGTGCACGAACTACACTCTTGACTTCAAAACTGTAACAAACAAGTTTGAGGTTCTAAACGTATAATAATCTGTATCTTGGAAATTTCTCCTATCAGTCTGCCTATTTTTTTTTTTTTATGATATTTAGCAGCATATTTTTCTTGGCAAAAATTCCCTGCCTGTTGAGCACAGAGTGCATTTGTTTACTTGCTGTTTAAAAAGAGACAATAATGTCATTTAATCTAACAAATCAACTATTTCACAGGCTATTTTTGTTAGTGGTTTCAAGTTTTAAAATGTAAGATTTTAAATTCAGCATTAGTAAAAAAAAAATAGATGAATCTTTGACGACACACAGTCAAAATCTATGCCTCCTTCATGCGAATATTTTTCCTCCATTGCCAGACCAGAAATATATGGCCTAGTTTTCTATTTCCATAACAACATTACATATTTCACCTTGACCTTTGATCTTGTTGACTCCAAAATATAGTCAGATCATTGTCTCTCCTCATAGCAAATATATGAGCAAAGTCCGAAGTTTATCCAACAAACTGTTCTCAAGTTATTCCAAGAAAATGCTATCTTTATGTATTGAATTGAACTCAGTGACCTTGACCATTGACCATGAGACCCCACAATAGAGTCAATTCATCATCACTCATGTAGGCATACAGGAGTCAAGTTTGAAGTTGATCTGTTTAAATGACTTTTCAGTTATTGCGAGAACAAATCAATTTAATGCATCATATTGATCTCTGTGACCTTGACTATTGACCTTTGAGACCCCAAGTTCATTGTCACTCCGATATGCATACATGAACCAAGTTTGAAGATGATCCGTTGAACAGTTTTTGAGTGAGAACGAAAACGGGACAGACGGACGGAAGGACGACCCGAAAATATAATGCCTCCGGCTAAAAACAGGTTATTTTCAATTGGTCTAATGCAAATTCGTCCAATTACCAACTTGTCTACTATCATTTGGTCTACCATCAATTCGTCCACTATCCACATGGTCTAACTGCCATTTCACCATTTCGTCTAATAACCAGTTGGTCCAATAGTCATTTAGTCCATATACTGTTTGGTCTAATTGGACTAAGTGTTAATTGGGCAAAATGAATGAAAAGAAAATGGGTATTAGATGAACTAGTTATAGACGAATTGGTCATAGACGAAGATTAGACAAAGTGGTTATTGGACCAAATGGTTATTGGACCAAATGGTTGTTAGGCGAAATGTTGATGGACAGAATGGCATTAGACTAAATGAAGGTAGACAATATGAGTGGACGAGTTGGCAGTAGACGAATTGGCAATTTATCCTACAAACCATTGTAACTTTACCTGTAACAAAACTAAACATCAGGGCAGATGGACCTATCGGCAGAGGCGTAGATGTAATTGTCTCCATGTTCCTCCTGGAGATCATATTTCAACAAGTCCAGAGCGGATCTTGGTGTGTGCCCATGCTCGAAGAGACTTCTCAGCTTCTCCTCCGTGGCTTCCGATACATCGTTCCTCCTCAACGCATCTGCACAAGACAGGGGATGATTGTGTGCGTAGTTCAAAGTCACAATGAACAAGAGTCCTTCCTCAAGGTGGGAATCCTTAGACCTAAAAGATGAAATATAAAGCAAAATGTATATGATCTATGTAATCAAAATTTTAAAGGCAGTCTGCTATCATGGTGTCCGGGGGCCTGAGCAGGTAGGCAAAGCCAAAGGGTATGGTTCAAAACTTGCAGAGAATACAGGACTTATACACCCTCACTCGATGATTGCCCAAGTTGAACTGCCCTGGGATCACTCACTTTAAATCTCAGGGGTTTATTTAAATACATATAACATATTCACAGGTAAATAATAGACATTCAAATGATATAGATTGCACTTAAAGAAATAAATGAATATATATACATAAGATTCTGTGAATATAAATATGTTTTGAATATTAATGAACTTAGCTCCAAAGATTAACCAATCATAGAAAAAGGAACATAGCTATACTGAAGTATGAGTGAACATGAGCAGGAACAAATGATAAGGATAGAAGAGTGAATCTGGCATGCAGAAAGAATGTAATGAAGGTGATGGAAGAAACAGATGGAATGTGATGACTAAGAGATGAATGTAAGTAAACAGAAAGGAATGGGATGATGATTAAGTAAACTATTAGGGTAACCTGTTCACACTAAATATAATGACCTGTTTACACTACAGTTACATGTGTACAAACAATAACAGTGACCCGTTCACACTACAGCTCTACAATGGTATCATTAATTTATCCGAATTGCAGGGGGCGAGCATAAGATTTCGAAGAAAGGATCTGAAATGTCTTACTAATGAGTCATTTAAAGTTACTATTATCCGATTAACAAACCCATGTAATGCATTGTCAAGTAGAAAAGAAAATCGTGCCACCTTTATGCATCAATCAATTTCATACCTGGAATGCTTCATAAATCTTTTGAGCACGATGAATACTGAGGCAGGACAAGATGTATTTTTAGTCGCTTTCCCACGTGTTGAGGTGTACCTGGTGTTGTGGTGACATCGTAGATCGACCTGATTAAACAAAAGTATTAAAAACATTGATCAAGAGAGAAATTCAAGATGGTCTTTCAGTGTAGTTAAATTCTATAGAATCCTTACTGTTATTTACAAACTAGAAATGTCGCTTTGGCGACTGGTATGCCTCCGCCATAATACATGATTTTCCCAATAGGTCTAGATAGTACATGTGGACAATGTGTGACTACATTTTCCGACCAAAATTGGCAAAATATTGAAATAACAAATTTCTCACAAATGTGTTGAATGTTCACCTTCCTTGACCTAGGTTTAATTGGATGAATAGGAGAGCATGTATCTAGGGATTAAAGGACTTTAACTTGACTTTGACCCATTCATACATTTAGGCATTGAGTAATTTTCAAGGTAAAGGTGTGGAGAATTGGTGTGAATTTCTGAATTGAATAGTAAATTGTTACCATTTTCATTTGGCCCTTGACCCTAAAATTCATAAGATAATCACTTTCAGGTAGAACATGCATAATATGTACTAAGTTTCAAGATAACTTGAGCCACTTCCGAGATATGGAGGAAAAAGTTAGTTCAGCACTTTCACTTGATCTTTGACCTTTTGACCTTTGAGGCAAAAAAAAAGAAGAAAAAAAAAAAACGTTCCAGAGAATTTCTATTAGGTTACACATGCATACACCAAGTGCAAAAAAAAAATATAACCCTGCTGGCATTGCATAAATATGAGGGAAATAGTAAAATTTGAAGTGTTGCACTTGACCTTTGACCCCTGACCTTTGACCCCATGAACCCTACATTCTCTAGATACAATCAATTCCAGTCAGTACATGTATATACTATGTTCCATGAAGATACCTTGAACAATTTTCCAAGGTACGGAGAAAAAAAAGATGTTTTAATATTTTTACTTGACCTTTTGACCTTTGACCTTTGACCTCATGACCTAAACTTTCACCAGAGAATCTTCATTGGGTAATACATGTATACACTAAGTTTCAAGAAAATATCTTCAGGCATTCAATAGATATGGTGGAAATAGTGATATTTTATGTATTTGACCCTGACCTTTTGACCTTTGACCTTTGACCTCATGACCCAAACCTTCACCAGAGAATCTTAATTGGGTAATACATGTATACACTAAGTTTCAAGAAAATATCTTCAGGCATTCAATAGATATGGTGGAAATAGTGAAATTTTATGTATTTGACCCTGACCTTTTGACCTTTGACCTTTGACCTCATGACCCAAACTTTCACCAGAGAATCTTAATTGGGTAATACATGTATACACTACGTTTCAAGAAAATATCTTCAGGCATTCAATAGATATGGTGGAAATAGTGAAATTTTATGTATTTGACCTTGACCTTTTGACCTTTGACCTTGAGCATGTGCAACCAAAAGTTGATAGGCACAACTTCACCCCCTAATACACATACATGCCAAGTTTCATTAGGATACCTCAACAGGTTTTGATAGTTACCTTGTCCACAAAATTCATTACGGACGGACGGAAGGACGGACGGAAGGACGGACCGGACGGACGGACGGGACGGACAACCCGAAAACATAATGCCTCCGGCACCACTTCGTGGCGGAGGCATAAAAATGTATAGGTGTAGGTTCACCCCCTTTCACATCACATTCTTACATTGCAGTAAAGAAAACCTCATCCAAGAATGAAAAAAATATTTTAAACTAGAAATGTCGCTTTGGCGACTGGTATGCCTCCGCCATAATGCATGATTTTCCCAATAGGTCTAGATAGTACATGTGGACAATGTGTGATTACATTTTCACAAAATTGGCAAAATATTGAAATGACAAGTTTGTCACAAATGTGTTGAATGTTCACCTTCCTAGACCTAGGTTTAATTGGATGAATAGGAGAGCATGTATCTAGGGATTTAAGGACTTTAACTCGACTTTGACCCATTCATACATTTAGGCATTGAGTAATTTTCAAGGTACAGGTGTGGAGAAAAAGTGCAATTTCTGAATTGAATAGTAAATTGTTACCATTTTCATCTGGCCCTTGACCCTAAAATTCATAAGATAATCATTTTCAGGTAGAACATGCATAATATGTACTATGTTTCAAGATAACTTGAGCCACTTCCGAGATATGGAGGAAAAAGTTAGTTCAGCACTTTCACTTGATCTTTGACCTTTTGACCTTTGAGGCAAAAAAAGAAGGAAAAAAAAAAAAACTGTTCCAGAGAATTTCTATTAGGTTACACATGTATGCATACACCAAGTGTAAAAAAAAAAATAACCCTGCTGGCATTGCATGACAGGAGGGAAATAGTAAAATTTTCAAGTGTTGCACTTGACCTTTGACCACTGACCTTTGACCCCATGAACCCTACATTCTCTAGATAATCACTTCCAGTCAGTATATGTATATACTATGTTCCATGAAGATACCTTGAACAATTTTCCAAGGTATGGAGAAAAAAAAAAGAAGTTTTAATATTTTTACTTGACCTTTTGACCTTTGACCTTTGACCTCATGACCCAAACTTTCAGCAGATAATTTTCATTGGGTAATACAGTTAAACTCGCATAAGTCGATCTTCTCGGGACTGAGCAAAACACATCGACTTAGGCGATTTTCGACTTGTGCGTAAGTCGAAAAAAATCGACTTAACAACAGTTACACCACACGTACATTATGTATGTACATGTATGTTGTCTACTCTGGAGCCGAGAGCTGGAGAGGTGTGCCGCAGCACGGGTCGCCCGGCAGGGCCGCGGCTAACTTTGCATGGACAGTGCATTAGTATTGGCACAGGTCCGATTACTTTACATCCTTGTTAAACCTTGGGGAAGTGAATATGAACGATATTTGAGCAGTGATTGATTCCAGTTTACCATACCGTAGCTTGAAATGCGTGTAGAGGTGTAATTCTGATTTACCAGTGCCCGTAACTTTCCCCCTACTTTCCGCTTTGAAAACTCAGCAGCTTCATCCATCCACTGCACAGCGCAGACTGCAAACATACACAGACTATACACACAGCCCAGTCGCTGTACGCACAACTATATACAGCCCAGTCGCTGTACGTACGTAGCGCGACAGGGCTGTACCAGCGGACCTCCAAACACGAAGAGAGTTCAACAATCTTATGCGATCGCTTTGAATGTTGATACTTTAGATCATTTTTTTTTTTGTCACCTGTCTGGTTGGGCTAGTTCTTATGTAAACAAAAACTGGCGTCTCGTGATTTTGACAGTGATTTATTGCAAAATAAAATCTTATTCGACTTAGGCACAGTGAATTTAATGGTTTTTCCGTGAAAGTGTTCTTGGATTTTCATCGACTTAGGCGAGTATTCGACTTACAAAATTCGACTTGTGAGTGAATTAATACACGTAAGTCATTGGGGAAAAATCGGGACTTTTTAAAATCATCGACTTGCGCGATTATTCGACATATGCGATGTCGACTTAGGCGAGTTTAACTGTACATGTATACACTAAGTTTCAAGAAAATATCTTCAGGCATTCAATAGATATGGTGGAAATAGTGAAATTTTATGTATTTGACCCTGACCTTTTGACCTTTGACCTTTGACCTCATGACCCAAACTTTCACCAGAGAATCTTAATTGGGTAATATATGTATACACTAAGTTTCCAGAAAATATCTTCAGGCATTCAATAGATATGGTGGAAATAGGGAAATTTTATGTATTTGACCTTCACCTTTTGACCTTAGACCTTGAGCATGTGCACCCAAAAGTTGATAGGCACAACTTCACCCCCTAATACACATACATGCCAAGTTTCATTAGGATACCTCAACAGGTTTTGATAGTTACCTTGTCCACAAAATTCATTACGGACGGACGGAAGGACGGACGGACGGACGGACGGACAACCTGAAAACATAATGCCTCCGGCACCACTTCGTGGCGGAGGCATAAAAATAGGAGAAACAAGATGTGTTTGTGAAACGCTATGCCCCCGAGGGCAGCTATGGTGAAAATTAAAAAATTTAGTAACTTGAGGTCAAAGGTCACGGTGAAGGTCACAAGGTCCTTGACTTTGGTGTTAGTCGTAAGAGTTTCATAAGAGTACTATGCATGCCAAATATGAAGTCTCTATCTCTTAGCGAAGTTATAGCGAAGGTTAAAGTTGACAACTGACAAACAGACAGACAGACAGGATGAAAACAATATGACCCGAGATCTTCAATCGGGGGCATAAAAATTGACAGGAGAAAGAGAGAGATAGGGAGTAGGAGGGTGGATGATAACCCAGTAAATGGAACAATTTAGGGTTATAAAATATTATTATTATTATTATTATTATTATTATTATTATTATTATTATTATTAAGATTATTTAATATTTTTATTAAGGTTTATAAAGGTTTACGGTAACAAGTGTCATGTTTAAAAGCTTTCTGGTTGAATCCTCATACATAATATAAAATAAGAAATGCAAGTTTTAATTACATTGTACAATTAATCTAAACAGTAAAAATGACAAGGATATACATTACTAAATCAACAACTGTCTGCAAAGTTAATGAATATTGCTCTTCAAAATAATTATGATACCATGTGAATGTTACTTCATATGCAGTGATGGAGGCCTCACCCTAAATGTGTTGAATTTGCCAGCATCTGGGTAAGTTCTAGCCACCTTCCACGTAGTAGAATCAGTCCCAATTTTGAAGTCTTCTAACCAGTTCTTTGCTTCTTCTTCCCTGCTAACTTTCAACCTGACCTGGCACTTGAAATTATCCCCATCGAGAGGCTCAAAGCTGCAAACCACATGTTCATGTCGTGGTGGCAGAATTCTCTGCAACATAACAAAGAGAAGGAAAAAATCTCTATAATATACAATATAATAAAGAATCTCTATAATTCCAGATAAATTTCCAACTTGTATTTAAACAAGAGTATAAACAAAATGCCAGTTCTGAAACAAAACTCTTCTTCTTTTTTTGAAGTATTAAAAAAAAATATCAATGATGATGATGATATCATTGATAATAATTATCATCACCATCATCACTGTCATCATCATCATAATAATAACAATGATAATAATAATAATTAATATTATTATAATAAAAATATATTTTGATTCGTTTTATTTATTTCCAACAGAATTACAATACATAAATGAGAAACAGGTGAAAAAATTATACATACAAAAATATCATTGAAAGTTAATAGTAATAATGAAAAAAAAATAATAATCACAATAATAATGATACAACAAAAAACTATCAATAATAATAATAATAATAATAATAATATACATTAATACTAATAACACTATAATTGATAATAAAAAAATGATTACAATCATTACTGCTGTATACATGTAATGTTATTTCACGATCTTTATTTCTTGAGGGGGGATTGTTAAACAGATAATTTTATAAGGCCATACTCATCTTTGTCTCTCAGGTTTTACCTTTCCTTAGTAATTTCTGTATATAATTTGGACACTCATTCCCTTGTCCTCGATCGTTACCAAGAAACATCATATGAGTCATATCAAATAGCATGTAGAACATATTGTCTGATACTTTTGGATTAGTCTCAGTCTCAAAGGACGTTGATGCGGGGGGGGGGGGGGGGCACAGTGCCCTCCCCCTCTTTTTTAAATACCCAAAAAGTGCCGCAAAGTGCCCTTTACATTCTCAGAGAAGCATGATGTACAGACATAATTGACAAAAAAAGAGTCTACTTTTATGGTAAAAATAAACTTTTCCTATTATTCATTCACATTTTTTTTTTCAGCTCTCTCACTTCGCTCAGCACATATTATACCCCTTCAGTGCCTCAAAACACATTGCCCTCGTGACCTTTAGGTTCTCGGTCCCCCCCCCCCCCCCTAATCATAACATGAAATCGTTGCCCTCGCATGCCTCCATATACATGTAGTAGTAGGCCTACTGGGAAGCTTAGAAATGCCATGAAAAAAAAAAAAAAAGATAAGATACATGTAAATCTAACTTAGTGCCCTTTTTGCTGTGCCCCCCCCACCCCCCACTTTCAGTTTCGCTCTGACGCCCCTGATCTCCAACTTTCACTTTACTTCAGATCGGCTTCGAATCATCAAGCCCAAAGCCCGTAGCAAACTTGCCCATTTCCATCAATATTGTGGTAAATGGAAATGCGGTCTGTTATTGTTGCGTCAATGCGTTAAGGGCGCGTTGTGACCATGCCAATGGCGCAGCTTGCGTTTGGTTGGCATGGGCACAACGCAACTTGTATTTTCTCGGGAATAAGAAAGACGCAGGTATTTGATTGATTCTTCATTTTTTTTTTACTTGTGAGACAAATGGACATGGACATAGTCTCTGCGAGCTCTTTGATGTTGAATAATCAAAATAGAATTTGTTATTCTGTATAGATGCATTTCGACATGTACGCATGAGGATGATACAGAGTTTATACATATTCTATGTATTGGCAGACTGAGACTGTTTGATTTGTTCAATAAAATTTATGCAACGTCAACTGGAGACTGTCAGCGTGTCAACGTGTCTTAATTAGTCAGTTTAACTGCGTAATTAGTCATGTGTGAACAGTTTGTTTATAAGGATGTGCAAATTGATAATTGCTCTTCGACATCATTTCGACAAGCAATAGGGTTGTGTGTAAATCTCGCTCTAGGCAATGCACAGATTGAAAAGTTTAGTGGGTATTGTGAAGATGGCACAGAAACACCTTTTTCTAACTGGATGGAAAATGTTTAATCTCACAGTCGAGCCTTTCAGTTTAAGTGATGAGGAAAAGGCTAGAGTATTAGTGAGCAACCTCACAGGGCCAGCAAAAGAGGAGATTCTCTATTGTTTGTCAAATGAGAAGCGGAAGAGTTTTACAGAGGCTGTAAGAGCTCTCCGTCTGTGTTTTAGTCGAGAGAATTCTCACTATTTGCAACGTTTGTTCTTTAATCGTGTTCAACATGATAGTGAAGACTTGGCAGACTTCAGTAGGGCTCTAATGCGTCTTTATGCAAAATTGGTAGATGCTGCAGATGATGAGAAGGAAGCTGTGGCTTTGAGGCAGCTTAGAGATGAAGTTCTGTCCAGTCAGTTTGTCAGTGGAGCACGGGATGAGAGGGAACGTATTTTGTTGAGGCGTTTGCACATGAAAAATCAGGGAGGCCGATTTGAAGTGCTTAGGAGAGAAGCACTATTAGTTCTCTGTGATGACTGTATGCTAGAGGGAGATGGGTTGAAAACTGGGAGTGCTGATGCTGGAACACAAGGAGTGTTCACTGACCCAGCTGCTCAGCAGCTAGATCTTTCCTCAGATACAGCTGAGCTGGAGAAGGAGGATGTCATATCTACTCATTTGGATGGGGGATCGCAGATTCTTGGTTGTGTCGATGTAGTCGAGGGTGGTGCAGAAGTTGATGCTGGGGGACATGGACATGAATCATGTGATGGATGGGTTGATGCAAAGGATTTAGATGCTGGGGTGCTTCTAGTAATTGCAAAACCTGTGGGAGAGGGTACCAAGAGGGGTCCCGAATTTTCACATGAAGGTCAGGATGTCCAAAAGCATCCAAAAGTGCAGCCAATAGGCACTTACGTAGCGCCAAATAAGTCAATTTCAAAAAAGGGGAATATTACTCATGGTAACATTGTTGTCAATGATGTAATAACAAGGGAGGCATGCATACATATCTGTAATATGTGGAAGAATAGATGTCATGTTCAGGGAACGGCATGGGGGCCCTGAGAGTCCAATTGGAGACCGAATTTTCATGGAAGCTTGGTCGCTGCAGGTTAGAAATTCATTGTCCGTTCATGGATTTGTTGTGAGTTGATTCACTTACAGTGTATACGTTCATGACTGTTGAAACTTGTGTAACATCTCAGGTATCAGTGGAATTATGGACTATGGACGTTCAGAGATCCAATATCAATGCAAGAAACCAATGATTGTTTTGATATGTGATTGATAAGAATTTTTTATGAGATATTAGAAAAGTGATATGAAATTATTAGAAATCACTTTTACATGGAAAAACAAAGGAACTTTAGCTATTGTTTTTATTGTTTTGTTGGAAGCTGAACAACATGGCATTCTGACAATATTAGTGGTTGTTCAGTGATTCAGGAACTTTTGAATGTTCCCTTTTGTGTGAAGTTTTGTCAATGAGCAAATTGTTGACCGTGACGATACGAGTTCATATGACACATAAACATGATAAAGCGGGGAAGTTACCTTTATCACTATATGCTTGCTAAAGCGGGGAAGCTCATTTTTGTTAGTAGTGAATTCTAACATTCTGTGATATTTCGTGATATGTGTTATTTTGATTCATTGACAGAAATATTACTTTTAGAAAATAGATTATTATCATACGGGTCGTATGATATAATCGCGGGGAAGTTTTGTGTTGTTGTGTGCATTTGGCATATGTATTAAGAGACTTGTCTATACTGTATATTGTGTCTCGATATAAATTTGAATTACTACAGGCATTAATGTATGGTTTTATATACGACGTAGAACATGTTCTGTTACAGCATGTTTGGCGGGCTTTTATGCATTATTTTCTTGGATACTCTGTACATAACTGACAATGTGGGACGGCCGAGTTTTACATCGAAACGGAACTGAAGAAAATTGTAACATATTGATGTATTATTCTCTTGACCAGGAATTTTTATTACCATGTATCAAATATGAGTATTCATGATTTACTGTACTGTTAATTTGGAAGAGGTTCAAAAGTTTCAGCTTTTGGCAGATTTCATATATAAAGTTCAATCTTGCAGTATTTCGATGTTTGTATTCAAAAGCGGAGAACACATACTTTCCTGGAATATATTTTTTATAATCTTCCACAGTGACTGTTAATCCGGTCTGTATGGAATTGCTGTAAATTGTAATGATTTGATGTGAAGAGCGGGGAATTTTTCATTATGTTATGTACAATGGTATGAAAATAATATGATGTAATTGGGATTATGTAACACATGGTTGTGTTATATAATCGCGGGGAAGTTTGTGGTAAATGGAAATGCGGTCTGTTATTGTTGCGTCAATGTGTTAAGGGCACGTTGTGACCATGCCAATGGCGCAGCTTGCGTTTGGTTGGCATGGGCACAACGGAACTTGTATTTTCTTGGGAATAACAAAGACGTAGACCTGTATTTGATCGATTCTTCATTTTTTTTTTTTTTACTTGTGAGACAAATGGACATGGACATAGTCTCTGCGAGCTCTTTGACGTCGAATTTAATCAAAATAGAATTTGTCATACTTGCCAACTCTACCGCATTTGGCGGTATAGACTACCGCTTTTGAAAGATTTAATTAGCATTCAAGCTAGCGCTGCTCGCATAGGCATCCTGGATTCTAATGCTTTCTCAAATGAAAATGTTGGCTAGTATGATTTGGTATTCTGTATAGATGCATTTCGACATGTACGCATGAGGATGATACGGATCTGAGTTTATACATATTCTATGTATGGTTGAGGGGTCTAGATATCGCGCACGAAAATTTGAAATGCTCTTATAATAGAAGTTATTCCATAATCGTACCTGAATTTCTCAATGAATATCACGAAAATGCAGAAAAATCACCTCCCAGAATCTCCTGATGATACGATGACGGAGTAGTGCGCTGTCGCCGTTTGTATGTCGGACTTAATTTTATGCGTTCACCTTCTCGGGGTATGTAAAGATCGCGCAGCTGCCCTATGTAGTTTCATGCGTGAAAGTGTCTGCCCCAGCTCTGCGGCTGAACGTGCTTCGGCTTTCGTAGAATATTATAAACGATCGATCGAACAAAATACGAATTCTATCGGCTACGATCATACGAACGAGACAAGCGAGACGACACGTCTTGGCTACAACATCCTTAAAAAAGATTTTAAGCTAAGGTAGGAAAATTATAACGTAAAAAATTGGAAATTTAGTGAAAAATTTGTTCCAAAAAATTGGAAATTTAGTGAAAAATTTGTTTGAAATCTAAATTTCTTACCTGCTTCCTTCTCATTTTTAGCGGTTGTCAGGTATGTTTATTCCATGGGCGTATCGGCAAATTTTGCGCTTAGTCTTACGCGTATTAATGCTTGCTATACGCAGTTACGCTATGCGCGATCATTACGTCCCTGCGCGAGACCTAGTACCCTTACTATACATGTATCGACAGACTGAGACTGTTTGATTTGTTCGATGCAATGTCAACTGGAGACTGTCAGCGTCATCATTAATCCAGGGGCCCGTTTCATAAAACTTGTCATCAGTGACAATTAACTGCCACATTTCTATGACAAATTTGCTCTCAGCCAATCAGATGCAAGGATTTCAGTAGCTTGACAAGTTGTCAGTGGTGACAAGTTTTATGAAATGGGCCCCAGCTTACAACAATAGTCAATTGACAAATTCTGTGACGCGCTATGTGTATATAGGCATGGGCAGCGCCATTACGCAGTGTCTCAGCCGACCCCCCCTTCCCACTCCCCACCCCTCTCCCTACATTAGCATGTGCGCAGAATGAAAAACTGATGCATGGTTGCTTCAGCCAATGGGCGTCTCGTACTGAGTGCGCGAATGCTTGCTTAGTGTAGTGCGCGAACCTTTGTTACAAGTGCGCAATAAACATG
Organism: Diadema setosum; assembly: GCA_033980235.1. Taxonomy (NCBI): domain Eukaryota; kingdom Metazoa; phylum Echinodermata; class Echinoidea; order Diadematoida; family Diadematidae; genus Diadema; species Diadema setosum. The sequence continues at coordinate 22,153,534 of CM067066.1, read as the reverse complement.
TTGCCCGGGGAGTGGGGGAGAGCAGGGGGGTCGGCTGAGACACCGCAATTTGAGCTCATGGCTGCGCCCAGTGCCATAAAATGTCTGCTGCCCTCAACGAACCCGAATCGGTCAATACGATCATTGACATTAGTTAGTCAATATCATTGCACGTTTGGCTAAATATGTTACTCTTTTAGTTTTAGGCTTACATCAATGTCTTGTAATTTCCATGACCAAGACCAGCATTAGTTAACTGACAGTAGTTTGTATCACATGACAGTCTAGATAAATGGATCGACGTTTTGACATCTTTTTATCTACCACGTACCAGTCAATGGATTTGAAATTTGTGCGCATGTGATGTGTGCGCATGCGCTGGCTGTCAATTCACTGTAATTCTCCCAGGTTCCTCTCGACCGAGTCACATTATAAGTCATCAATTCGAATAGAAAGGGACTATTAGCAGAACCAAACGTTGCACGTTACCTGTTGTCAACACTTCAACTTCACCTGTAAATCTTGAAATTGAAGAAGTTTTTCGATTTTAAGTTGATATTTATCCGCGATACTAGCTTTGTCATGATCCTGAATGCTACAGTCCGCAGCCCCATTACGCTACGCGTTTGGGGCTGTTGGTCGCAGTTACGCTACGCGTTTCGGGCTGCTGGTCGCAGTCTAGCCTAGTAACTAACACTGGTAGATTTGTTCTATAGGATTAACAAACAAGTCATAGATCTAAGTCATCTCAATGTTTCTCAAAGTCTACTACATTGCAACTTACCTCTAAAGTACCGAAACAGTCAACATCAGGTTCACACAGCCCGCATTTAGAAATCATGATGAAATTTGACAGTTCTCGATCGGATAAATACGTTCCATGTGTAACGTAAATACACAGAGAGAGTAGGCCTGTGCGAGCGATCGCGAGTCGATGTAGAGTCCGTAACTTTTTGTAACGCGCTTGCGCACTTCAGTCTTTCAGCTCGACTTATGAATATAAATTCATGACAATGTCATGTCCCACAGCGTTTCCATGTACGAAAAAAAATATTCGCGTCCTGCAAAAATATACCACCGTGGAAGCACCACCCACTGAAATATACCACCCATTGGAAGCACCACCTCTCTGTGATTGTACCAAGGTTGCATTATTATAACGTTAGGTACTCTTACTTCAAATAAGTGTTTCATTTTCGGTCGCAAGCGTGCATATTAGGCTGCTTTCACATAGAAGTATACTATTCGGGTATTCGGGCTCGTTTTTCGAGGGCACGCGAATAGCTTGAATCGAACGATAGGATTTCCTCACACCGGTTCACATAAGTGGGCACTATTCGAAAGTACCGAATACCTGCGAAAAGTATAGCAAAGTGGGAATCGAGCTTGTTCGATTTTCTTGCAGCGTATACCGTCTCTCGTTTATGAAATAATGACACTTTTGGTCTGGATTTGCCCGTTAGCAAATATAAGCATGTAGACCGACATTCTGATGCAGTTTAGAAATTGATAATAAGATTTGCTGCGATGTAGGAGGAAGAAATCCTCACTACATGGGATGGTGAGTTGACGGTGCGGGTGATGGTGTATTCGGTGCTCGAATAGCGAATAGCGAATAGCGAATAGCGAATAGCGAATACCGAATACTTTTATGTGAAAGCAGCCTTATGTTGTTGTTGATGTAGCATGTTGTTGTTGTTGTTGTTGTTTTGTGTTTAGTGGCGTTTTCCATTCTCTTTAGAATATTTACGCCAAACACTTATCTATAAATTTCTTTTCCTTTTATCATTTTTTTTTTTCAAAAAGAATATTGTAATGAGTATCCTTGGTCAGCTGTCGGTACGTCTATTTGCCTGCTTAAAATATCATATCTTCTGGCCAATCCGGCTCATTGTCTCGAGCAGACTTCTCAGCCGTTAAAACGGCCTAGGCCCCTCCGATATGCAGGCAGTAGAGTCCGATGCTTACCAGCACAGGAACCTCAATTGGTCCGATACAGAGCCAAACAAAACAAACAAGCAATATTAATAAATTACAAATGTGATAATAATCACATGGGATTTGTTAGTCTTTTATCCAGTCGTCTGGCACTCCCGTTGCACTCGGACATTGAAGCATCTCGTGTCCGTATGAGCAACAATAAGAGAAAACGAATGGCAACGAATGGCAATTGGTCCGATACAGAGCCAAACAAAACAAACAAGCAATATTAATAAATTACAAATGTGATAATAATCACATGGGATTTGTTAGTCTTTTATCCAGTCGTCTGGCACTCCCGTTGCACTCGGACATTGAAGCATCTCGTGTCCGTATGAGCAACAATAAGAGAAAACGAATGGCAACGGGCGGCGGCTGTATGTAAACTGTAAATCTGAGGTTTATCACTTTGAAAGCTGATGTTGCAGCAGGGACGACACACTTGCTGTGCTTCTTGTTCAACTTTTGGTAGGTATAGAGTGAATTGTTAACAAATGGAATACATGTATATTGTGCATGAGCTGCATGCACGTGAACGTTTGATCAGATTCAGTCCGAGTCGATAGTGGTCGAGGAGTGCAAGACGCACGCACGTGTGTCAGATCTGCGTGTTGTGACCAGCCCCACGTGTTCAATAGTGTGTATTGTCAATGTCATATTGATCATGATGATCATTGATGATTGTAGGTTAATGTCGTGAATGTGGGAAAGCGAGAGCGCGATCAGAGGCCAACCAAGTCACTAATTTTGTTAGCAATATTGCCAGTGCAGTGCAATGCCAATGGAAACCACTTCATTCACTTCCCTTAAATCATTGTCACCTCATAAATGCCTACCTGTCTGGTGTCAGCTGTGAACACTGGTGAAGCTGTGAAACGCGGCAGTGATCGAGTCCTCAGCACTAATAATGAGTAAATTGACAATGACAATGTGCTTTTCTATATCGACGATCATGACGATGTAAGTTTATGTCATTGACGGCAAAATCGTGAAATAGGCCCCACCGCAGTGTACGTGCACCCGTGCGTTAGCAAGCAAGGTTAGGTTAGGGTTAGGGTTTAGGGTTAGGTAGGGTTGTATTTATGGTTAAATTGGCCATTAAATTAGTCAAGGGACATTAGGGAGTCCTTCCGAGAATAAAAAGTAGAAGACCAAAGAAAAAACGGGAGAAAGGGAGGACGAAAGATGCTATGCAGTGGAAATCGGCCCCACCGCCGTATGCATCTCGCGTAAACGCCGTTTGGTGGGGCCGCATTCACGAGTATTATACTGTGGAAGAAAGCCCCACCGCCGTGCTTATCTACCGATGAACGCCACACGGTGGGGCTGAATTCACGAGTATAAACAGGCAAGCCGCCGTAGTATTTGTACGGACACGCAGTGGTGGGGCCTATTTCACGAGTATGCCTCATTGACAATGCTTCAAATTCCACAAACTCTATTTCAACCAAAATTTGACAAAAATGATGGAAATGACCAATATTTCCAATCTGCAATCGCTCATATGGGCCTTGACCGAAAGATCGGTCTGTATCTGTCCGTCGGGGAATGTTCCGCGGAGACTGCGTCTGGCTTCACGGATCCCCTCCGTCTACGGAGGACAGCGTTAATGGCAAAATATAAAAGAGTCCTCCGGACAGACGGATCTTTCTGTCTAATATGGGCCATTCTCCGATAAAGCGTGCAAAACTGCGATTTTCGTGTCGGCAGCATGTTTATACAGTTGAAATCGATATTTTGTCCCTCAGAAATCAATTTTTTTGCTTAAATTCATCTGAGAGGTCGGACCTGTAAAATGAATACCAATAAAGCTATTGGGACGTCCGGGATAATATTAGAAATACGATCCGAAGTTTGATGTAACCCTAAAAACCCCATGTCGCTAGGACAGGAAGTTTTCATATAACAAGTTGTTACTTGTTAACATATCATTCAGATCAAATCTTTTGTACCTCATTACATTGCCCCTCGAGTGCCTGAATGAAAAATAATATTACATAACAATATGATGTTTTGATATTTTTCTAAGAGATAATTTATATCATGTCGCCAAATCGCAGTCAGATACATTACCCTTTTTTTAGACTCTTGAGAGAAGATCAAAGAAATGCCGCATGGCAGTGTAATTTCATGTGTTAAACAAAGTCAACCTAACGCTAACTATACACAGCCCAGTCGCTGTGTACATGGTACGTCGCGACAGGGCTGTACTCGCACGACCACCAACCACTAGGAGAGCGACGTAATCGTATCACGATAGCTTTGACTTTTGATACTTACGATCATTTTTGTCACATCAAACTCATCAAGTATACTCTTCAATATTTACTCTACATCTGATGATATTAGTATTCGAATGTACGCAATGAAACTTACCGAAATTGATCATCATATCCAGCATGTCCACACGGTACACAATCTTTCACGCCAGGCCAAGTTTAGATATCGGGTGGTCACGTGATGTGAATGCCCTTTCAAAAGGTCGCGCTGTCGACCGTGCTGCTACACTCAAGCAGCGTACGCACGGTTACTAGTATACAGCTATAAACTGTACTGGGCTTGGCGGCGGCTGGCGTCTGGTCGGGCGAGTAACATTGAGCTCCATACCACGTTTTTTTTTTGTGTAGCAGACGCCAAGGTTTGTTCGACACTTTCAACGCACACGCGCTCGCTCTGGAGCACATCCGGTCACGCATGCGCATAAGTCAAGGCGCCATTTTGAACTCTGCAACGACGAAGCCCGACGGTCAGGAATTGCGCCAGAAAGTGTCATTTATTTGTTCCACGGACTTATCGCAAGTGGTCTCCATGGACCCAGTGTGGCGAACTATTCTTCTATAATAGAAACATGCATTTAACGTGAGTAAAGTATTCTGTTTAAAGGAGAAAAGTATACATGTTCCTAAGTTTTGTAGCTGTGTTGAGGTTCCTCACTTCGAGGCTGCATGCCGTGCTCGTCAGACGCTGTTTTCGCATAGCGTAACAGTGTCTGGTCGGGCTAACCTAACGCATACATGGAACCATGATTTATTCATTGAATCTCTTGTTACAAAATAAATATACTGATCCGAAGCCGCGGAAGCCTCATGTTAGGATAAGCTGACATCAGATACGTTACTTAAACTTTGATTCATTTAGGAAAAAGTATGCTGTAAATAAAAACGAAGCTCAGATACTTTTGAATACTTAAGGCAATGATTAATCACACAACAAAATTTTTTTGAGAAAATGAATATTTTAGTAGATAATAGTATGAGAACGGTAACGGCACGTCAGATACGTTACCATCAAAAGTGTCAGATACGTTACCAACAAAATAAAAGGTTATCCGCGCCGCGCTTTTGCGCGTGGATTTAACCGGTTTACAACGGGCTCTCTTGTTATGACTTGCTAAAAGGATAGTTCTAAGAGAAATTAGGAGTTTATTTGAAGAAAATCGGTTTTGAAGTGGCCGATATGTCCAATATAAAGTAAAAGAATAAGTTTCAAACAAAATGTGGTGGCTCATCTCCTTTTATTTGGACATCTTTCTTGTACTTTATTTTGGACATCTCAATCACTTTGGGGCCATTTTCATGAAGTAAATACTTAATTCTTCAAAGAGTTACAAATAGTGTGTATGCTGTAAAGTATTTCGTGTAAGTGGATTTCAATTATCTTGCAAAAGGTTAAAACCTATACTCATCTAAAGCAGAAATGTACTATCACTTATTGTGGCATTTACAAAAAGTGCCGTCAGACATGTTACAAATTCATTTTTTTTCTGCTTTGTTGTGTTTGTGTGTGTGCCTGTGTGCGTGTTATGTTCCACAATAACATAGAAAGACTTTAGAGGCTGAGTTTTGGTACCCACCTTTTTTTTTTCAACTTCACAGCAAACGCAACTACATGAACGGTCTATCTTTCATTATTACCTTTCATCATAATGTGGCATCTTGTCTATATAAAATGGGGTTAGTATTATGGTTAAAGTCAAGATCACTCCCTTCGTTGCAGGTTTATGTTCTGAAAATATCAATAGGATTTGATGTCTAACAATTTCTAACGTTTTGCATCAGGTTCTTTAATCATATGTTTGTTCGGGGTTTGATGTGAATTGGTAGTTTATTATGTCAATAAACATAAATACTTTGTCAGATACGTTACCATCGATTATTGGTTCTTCAGACCTTTATTTATTACAGACAGGAACAATGGAATTTGAATTTATATTTATCACTTGCTTATATCTTTTCCAATTTCATTCTTACCGTCTTCCGTGTATCATAATAACAAAATTTCGGAACTACATCGGAAAAGAAGCATTGTGGAATTGTGCCTGCTTGACTCGTACTTTACGTGGTATCTCAAAGTTTTATTGAAGAATGATCTAATCTTCTATCGATGACGAGAACATTTTTTTAACGTTTAGAAGTGCGGTGTTTTAACGAAAATAATCATATTGTGATGTTCTTACAAGTTAAAATGAATACAGTGCACTCCCGTTATAACGAACACGGTTATAACGAAATTTCGTTATAACGAAGTAAATCTTCTGGTCCCAAAATTATCACCATTAAAGTCTATGATAAAAAATTCGCTTATAACGAACATGGTTATAGTGAAATTTCCGTTATAACGAAGTCTTTTCCGAGCGCCACAGACAAAGAAAAACAAAAGAAATGTGCTCCGTTATAACGAAATGCGAATTGCTTTCGAAAATTCGTAGCGGAACAAGCATTTATAGCTTCTCTGCATGGGTGAACGCTTCACACCACTGTGTGTTCGCTCTTTGTGTCACGCACAGTTTCTGAGGGGAACTTGCGTTTATTATTGTGATACAATTATCCCATCACATTTCACATAGCTTTCCAGTGTATGATAAGTATTCAGCAAACAGAATATATGTTTTTTTCTTGTTTTTGTTATATATTGTATTTGTTCGGTTATAACGAAATTTCGTTATAATGAAAGAAAACTGCCGGTCCCGAGCATTTCGTTGTAACGGGAGTGCACTGTATATTGGCATGATTGGTGTTGGGTTTAAAATTGTATACTAACGGAACGTCTGGTGCGTCAGATACGTTACCACACACTGTTCTTCTTTCGATCCGATATGTATTTAATCTGACAGAGATGTTACCTGGCATTTGCTATTTATGAGATGTATAATACTTGTTCATAAAGTTGCATACATAATCAATGAGATTATTGTTGTAATTCAAATGCAGGTAAAAAGTTAGATTAGGGAAATATATTTCAAGCCGAATGTTCTTGATTTTTATTTAGCCTTCATTTTATAGATTACGATCATTCTTACAGTATTACAGATTAGATCAAAGCTGACTCCAAAATGTTTCCACGATGCTTGTAGATGTTTAAGCTTGTAGTTTTACATTATAATTGCCATTTTAAAGCAAGAAATAAGCAGACAATCAACAGTTTTGTGATGCTACCTCTTGTAACGTATCTGATATTTGGTTTTAATAATAGTGATTATGCAAAAAAAAAGGACTCTACGTTTGGAAATGTTTCTAGGAAAAGTATGGGCTCTCAAAAATCACCCATTGATTGTTTTGTATTCCTAAGGGATTAAAGTTTCAGAAATGATGAAAAATAAATGAAATCTCTGATGTTGATTTTTTGTCATTTCTACAACGGTAATTGCACGCTTTATCGGAGAATGGCCCATATAAACAAGCTTAGCTCACTTAGACTAGTCTTATCGAATCAAATTCAAATTGCTTATCAGGAATTGCTGATACTAGTGATTGATCATGTTGATATCGACGCGACGCCGACTTTCACTTTTTCATGTCATCGCTCAATTTTGGGGGGCCTACAACTCGCTCTTCGCTTCACAAGCCTCTAACGTTAAGTCTAATTTGCAATCATGGCGCGGCATATATTACCTGCACAAATCACATCTTAAAGCTATAAATTTACTTTAGCCATCTATATGCATGCAACACATATCTTCATGAGCTGTAGCCCGACCAGACGCTGTTAATACGCTACGCGAATACAGCGTCTGACCAGCGAGTGGGCACCTTCAAAGAGGGGAACCACAACGCAACTACAAAACTTATGAAAATTTATACGTTCTTTATAAACAATGTACACGTTACCCATGTTACCAAACGTTAATACTCACCTTAAGCGCATGCTTGTATTACAGAAGGTTCGTAAGTCCATTGAGAGCCCTCGTGATAAGTCCGTGGAACCAAAAAATGATACTTTCTGGCGGATTCCCTAACACCGTCTGGGTTCATCGTTGCAGAATTCAAAATGGCGCCTTGATCTCTGCGGAAATCTTTTGCGTGCGTGCGATGCGCTGCTTGAGTGTTGGCAGGTGTTGGTGTAGCAGCACGGTCGACAGCGCGACCTTTTGAAAGGGCATTCAGATCATGTGACCTCCCGGCTATTGGAAATGGCCTGGCGTGAAAGACGATGTACCGTTCGTGAACCGTTCACACATACTGCATATAACCATCATTTTAGGTAAGTTATTAAATCTAAATTTCAATATTCATAGCATAGATATGAAGTCTCATTATCATTTTGTTCGTCAGATGAGTTTGAAGTGACAAAAAATGATCTACAGTATCAAAATTCAATCCGATCGCATGCGATCGTTGGACCCTCTTCGTGTTTGGAGCTTCGCTGGTACAGCCCTGTCGTGCTACGTATGTAAAGCGGCGACTGGGCTGTGTATAGTTACATGAGCTGTAGCTGTATTGTGTGTAACCAGGAGCTAAAAATCAATGTGATGATTTAGGCAAATTTTAATGAGGTCATTTAGGAAATATAGTTCCCCAAGACTGCATGTACATTGTACGAACACGTACAGACCCAGACAGACATTGTAACTAGGCAGATGCACGCGTGCATTTCTCAACTGACTCATTGATTTTTATAGCACATCGTTACTTGAAAGATTGGTCACATATGGCTGACGTCAGTTTAAATTGTGCTTGCAGCATACACCACAGCTGAGCACAAGAACCCACTGTCCTATTCTGTCTCAACACAACATCAAGAGAGCACAATTTATTTAGTTCTTTTTTTTTAAAGGACAAGCTGTTGCTGTCAAATGTGCTAACAGTGTAACAGATGACAAATGATGTTTTTACCAAATGTTAGTATCAATATATTCTATTATAGAAATGTGCAGAACTCATTATGATATTTTATTGACAGCCTGCCAAGTTCACTCATATGGCTTGAGTCATTTCGCCAGTAAATGGTGAGAGAAATTTTGTGTATCTGCCTGAGGACCGCAAGACTTGCTCGTCTGCACGCAGTATCGGACGTCACACATCATCTCCGCATGCACCAGAGACTGCTGGCATCTTCGTCCTCCAAGATGGTGCTGCCTCCCATGTCCTCCCACGTCAACCCGACGACGGGAGCTGCCGAGTGGGTGGTGGAGGATGAGAGTTATGACTTCCATCAGGAGATCGCGAGGTCCGCGTATACAGACATGCTGCATGACGATGAGAGAGTAAGTTCAAGTTCTGTTCTCCCAAATTTTCAAAGCATCGGTGGGATCCCAGTCAAAATTACCAGTACACATGAAGATTACTCTTGCATGTGACATGGTTGCACAGGAATGACGTATCCATGCAACTTAGTCTTAGTTGTTGCAAGAGGAAGAGTGTGTCATTATGTGGAGTAGACTGGAAGATGCCATATATCCCAGTAGAATCAAAGGACTAAAGCAAAAAAAGAAAGAAAGAAGAGACCAACAACAACAACAACAACAATAACAACATCTGGTAGAATGATTAAATATCCCAGAAAAGAGAATAAAAGCATCTGTCTTCCCATCATTTTTGTTGCTGGTTCTATCTGCCCAGCTATATTTTATTTGCATGGCACAAGGGCAACATTGTTGCAAATGTGTGTTTCATATGATTGTATGTAATTATTGTTTAGTATAGCTATGAATATGGCCAGCAACATGGCAGTAGCTTTGTAACTGCATGTGGGTCAAGGTTTGTTTGAAGTAATTCTGTTGTGTTCATGGTGTCTGACAGAACAAGAAGTACTATGAAGGGATCAAGCGTGCCGTGGCCATCATCAGGGAGCGGGGCCAAGAGGTGCGGGTACTCGACATTGGGACGGGAACTGGCCTCCTGGCCATGATGGCAGCATCCTGTGGTGCAGACTCGGTCCATGCCTGCGAGGTAAACCCCACCTTGCTGACTTCTGATTAACCTTTTGAGGACAGACTGATTTCGCTACAACAGGCATTTCCCATAGACACCTGCTCGAGTATACTCGGGACTCTTCCTCAACGGGTTAAAGGATAACTAAGAGCAATTTTGATAGGGATGCCTCTTCAGTCATGTGCCAACGCTATGTTTGGTTGACAGGACTTGAAGGAAGATAGCATTGGATAGATTAAGTTTCAAATTTCTCAAGTTTATTTGGCTTTAAAGATACCACAACAACAAAATACAACATATGTCAATATTTAGATATGAAAGAAATACAAAATGTGTTATGTATATGTAACTTGTATCATGGTAGAATCTAGCCTTTTGTCAAGGCCCTCTCGCTGTAATGGGCGTGCGAAGCGAGCCCAGCCGAGCGCGCCAGCGCGAGGGCCTTTTGAGATCTGCTTCACACATTATTATTCATGACACATGAACCCTTCTGAATACTCATTTTAATGGCTTCCGGTCAACCAATGGAATGGCGCGCTCCTTGCATCCTCATGCAGCCTTGGTGTTGTCATGCCTGTTGAATTCGCATGCATCACTGACCACCCAAGGAGGTCTGCCACAGAACTCTACACACTCTGTGTGTAGAGTTCTGTGAGGTCTGCGGCAGCGGCGTGCATCCGCTCTATTCAAATCGGGTTCGAGCAGACAGACACGCTGATTGGTCGGTTGACTTTTGCTCCCGAAATCAGGGAGCAAAAGTCGGTAATTCAAAGGGCTAACAAAAGGATGCGAAGCAGATCTCAAAAGGCCCTCGCGCAACCCCACTCAGCTGGGCTCTCTTCACCATACAGCGAGAGGGCCTTGACAAAAGGCTAGGTAGAATCATAACTAGTATGAATTCAAAATATAACATAGATAGAGACAAGGCCAGATGACACATCTGAAACAAGAAAATTTAGCAAATTTTGAGAACTAGCAAAAGCCCATGACCTATCCCCTTTTTTACTACTCTTGATACAATCGTGACAGACACGAACAAATCAAAACAAAACCAAATATATGCATAAGACCAGGCATTTGCTATGGCTGTTTTGTTTGTTTGTTTGTTTGTTTGTTAGATTTTTTTCTCTTTTTTACATTTGGATTAACTATGAGGATAAGAGAAGAAGAAATTGTCCATGAAAGTAGATATATACTACAGTAGAACATACCCAGGAGTTAATCTCTGAGAATAGCATCTAGAACTTTGTATCTATGCATGCAAGATTCTCTCTTGTGATTCAATGTGCCTGGGCTTTGTTTGACAGGCATTCACACCAATTGCTGAAGCAGCAAAGAAGATTATTGCCAAGAATGGATTTGGGGACAAGATCACAGTGATACCCAAACGTTCCACAGAAGTCACAGTTGGTCCAGGTGAGATTGGGACAGTCTTATTACCTGTAACCAAATGATGCGGTATTTTGTACTCTGGGGTGCCAAATGAAAATCCCTTATTTTGTTTAATTAATTCCCCTAAGGGAGAAGATTCTGTTTTCATCGGCGTTGGTTTGTTTGTATGTGCAAAAGGACTCAAAAAGTTGTGAACGGATTTGGATGAAACTTACAGGAAAGGTTGAAAATGACACAAGGAAGAGATGATTTAAATTTTGGTAGTGATCCAGGAATTGTTGTGGATTTTATAAAGGATTTTTTTTTTTTTTTGGTTTCTGCTAGGGTGAGGTGCTGTGCAGCTGGAAGCTGATAACATAACAAAAGGCTTCTATATTGGGAAACCGGGTCATTTTCAGCATGCATATGTATTAATGGAAATCACTGATCTCATTTGGAGAACAAGATCAGTGGTTGAAGTGAGCTGCATGGCAGAGGTCTGCACTCTCAGAGTGCTTCTCTAATTATTTGTGGATTTTTTTTTTTTTAACACTCTATATTGGGTTACCATGAACTGGGTGATGGTAATTTTTGTTGCTTAATGCAAGAAAAAAACAAACAAACAGATTTTGTTTGGGATCTCAACACGACAATGAATAACTTCTAATATATCGTATGAATATCCAGTAATTTGATTGCATATTTTTCTGTATAATATAATATTTTTCCTGTATAACACTAGACCCTGTTGCTATCATGGCAGCATTATGATCAGTCCTCGGGAGAAAATAAACAATCATGGGCCAAGCCCGTGGATTGAACTAATCATTTTCTCATTAACTGTCCAAAATTCTATTGATATTTTGAAATAGAGATAAAAAAAGGAATATACATAGTGCATTATTGTCATTATTGTTATCAATATTCAATTACACTTAAATCATAACAGGGATTGATTGGCACTGGGATCATCAACTCCGATCTCAAAAATTTGGCTGCCATAATAGCAGTATGTATTTGTAAATCTGTAGAACATGAGATGGCACCACACAACACCGTAACCCATGATATGACAGTACCCAGGGTTATGGTGTGTACCATATCTAATGTTAATTTACTGGTCTGTGATATATTGTGAAAATCCCAACATATTCTTAGGTCAACTTACCAACGACACTTGTGTACTGTAAAAAGTGAGGAATGTTCGTGTGCATTTTAATTTCGCAAATTTCACGAGTGCCAACATTTGCAAAATTAAAATGCACGCGAATGTTCTTGCCTACACAATATGCATTGGATAACAGTGGCAATGCACAAAAATTTCCTGCTTCGAGAAAGGCTGTCGGCTCCAATTCACGAAATTTTCATGCCGCGAATATATTGTGTTTTACAGTACCCTTGTGTGGTACTGACCATATATTGAGAACTGCCAGAAATTTGAATAGGATAAGTTGAGGGATGCATAATATTAACATTTACTGGCATTTTTTTTTTTCATTATCAGATGGCGACATGCCTGCCAGGGCAAACATCTTGGCAGCGGAGGTCTTTGACACCGAGCTCATCGGCGAGGGGGCTGTTCCAACATACCTACATGCTCACCGACATCTTTTGACGGTAAGAATTTGATGGAGTGCTTTGTACACCATGTGCCAGTGTGTTCAAATGATAGATATAGCTTTCATCGTAATAACTCTCTTCTGTCGGTGCTTGGGATATGTAATATAATTTCAAATAGCAAAGTGACGAATTGAAAGATGCAGTATTTTCCCATTTGCAAGAAGAAAATTTAACAATCCTACCCCCTTCTCTCTCGATCCCCCCCCCCCATACACACACACACACACACACACCTTTGAACCCATATTCATTGGAGACATGTTATGGGAAGAAATGTATTGGCTTGTAGTTAATTTTGCAAAAATCATTCGATATATGGCGAGTCACACATACAGTGCAAAAATTAAGAAATTTGCTGTTCAATGGCCATTGTATGATTTTATAGCTCTGTGATCCCAGACACAGAAGGAGGGCAAGCTATGACATACCAGTGAATGTGAATACCCAGTTCATAGTAAAAACGGTTACAGCTCTTTATTCCAAAGGTTCGTTATTCCGAAGGCTCTTTATTCCTAAGATTCGTTATTCCGAAGGTTCGTTATTCCGAATGCTCTTTATTCCTAAGATTCGTTATTCCGAAGGTTCGTTATTTCCGAAGGCTCTTTATTCCTAAGATTCGTTATTCCGAAGGTTCATTATTCCAAATTTCATTTTCGGATTAACCAATCTTCGGAGTAACGAACCTTCGGAATAACGCCACCAGATTAACGAACCCTTTTTCATTTTCGGATTAACGAACCTCTAGGTATAGGGAATTTGCGTGTTTCGGATTAACGACCCTTCGGAATAACGAACCTTTGGAATAGCGAACCTTTGGAATAACGAACAGCACCTGTAAAAACACTCTTACATTGAACTCGACCAGACAGATTATAGGGGTTATGAGACCCACGTTTCAATCGTTTCTTTCCATCTACATCCCTTTCTCCCACTTCACCTTTTTATGCAGGATGACTGCATCTGTGTTCCACATTCAGCAACTGTCTTTGCCCAAGTTGTCCAGTCGGACATCGTGTGGCGGTGGCACAAGCTGCAGCCAATCAGGATCCCCGGCCGCGGCGACATCATCCCCCACGCGGAGATGGACTCATGTGCAGGAGCAGCCTCGGTGCATGACCTGCAGCTCAGCCAACTGTCACCCGATCAGTTTCGTCCAATCACGGATCCTCTTCCCATGATTGACTTCAACTTCACCGAGGGAGATTTCTCTGAGCACAGAGCTAATAGCATCACCAGCAGAAGTCTTTTGACTGGAGAATGTCAAGGTAACGCTTTCTGAATGTTCTTTGTGTGATCATGTACACCTTAAAACACATCAATCTGTTGATGGCCCAAAAGGATGCAAATATAATCTTATTGCACACTCTCCTATGCAGAGTAACCCGTTACAGTTAACCTTTCCTAGGTTGAATCCAAATGGACCAGAGAAAACCCTTCAGTGTACATGAATTTTCCTCTTGTACCATAGACATGACACATACTTATATCCATCCAAGGTAAAGTTTATCTTTGACTTAGACAACTTTTTTTTACTTGAGTATTAGGTGTTTTGGTGAGGTTGACTGTATTTTCTTTAGGTATTAACATATGAATTATGTTGTTACTGGTAGTCTAAACAAGAACTTTGCAAACTGCCTCGACTTCACAAATTCAGACAAAGTGAGTTTCATCGATAATTGAGGAGCTTTTCAATGTTCGTCACTACCGGTAATTAATGAGCAATATTTGAGTTTAATTAATGCATGCTCCAATTATATTTGAACTGCTTTCGTCACAATATGTACAAAGAGGTGCACACAGATGTGGAAACTTGCATTTTGAAATGATAAACTGATCGTAGAGTCACAAATGGCAGTGTATTTTCTGGTAGGTCATGCATACTTGCTATTTGCTTCCTTGGAAGATCTCAATGTGTGTTGTGCCAATCCACAGGAGTCTTCATGTGGTGGGAGCTGAGTATGGACACAAAGGGAGAGGTGACTCTCAGCACAGCCCCGTCGTGGTGTCATGTGGAAGGTGACAGCGCCCCCTGGAGGGATCACTGGATGCAAGCAATCTACTTCTTGGACCAAGCAGTGCCCGTCAACAAGGGTCTGTGTCATAGACTAACTGTCTTCTGTTGTAAACAACAGATTTTACTTGGCAGGGTTCAAGACTTGGACTGGAAAAAAAAAAAAGAGACCAAAAAACATGGAGCAGAACACTATCTTAAATCATTATCTCTTTTTGTGTGTGTGTGTTTTATAACAGCATACATTTGTATTCTTCACAAGATCTGACAACAGGCACATCTTGAGACTAAGATAGGATTTGTGTGCTTTGACAACAACAGTAAATTTTGTCTCCTGTACATGTAGTTTCACATGCAGGTACTTGATGCAGATACAGGAATTTTAATGCAAAAAAAAAAACAACAACAGCAAACAAACCACATTCTGATATTATAACTTTTAACAACCACTAGGTACAGCTACTACCTGTTTGATGGGAAAAGTGACGACAAATCCAAACAAATCAAATGAATCTAACACCAGAAAACTAAAATCAGAGGGGATAAAACTTCAGGTGTTTCTTTGCTTTGGATATTGCAGACGTCCTTTTGTTGGTTGTTCATTTGCTTGTATAACTGTGTTTGTAGGTGTTGCTTTGTGTGCAAATGCCTGTGTAATTGTGTGTATGTTTGTTTGCAGGTGACCCAGTGACCCTGAACATGACCCATGATGAGTACAGCCAGTGGTTTGAAGTGAAGAAGGAAGCAGATTCTGCTACCATGGCAACCGACAGGCCTATATGTCGCTGTGGTGCCCATGTAGTCTGGAGTCGACCCAGGTTCGGCATGCTGAATGACAGGAGACGGATGGAAAAGTTTAATAGAGCGCTAGAAAAGGTAGGTGTAAACAGTCATAATGGATTTGTCGATGTACTACTGCAAGCAACATCAAATACTATGTATGGGACTATTCGACGTGCTAGCGACATTGCCATTTAGGTAATTAAGGTTTATTCATTTGCTGTAGCATATATATTTTGCTGCAGTTGCATGTAAAAAGTGATTAAGGAGCATCCAATATGTCTGTCATTGTTTATTTTCTAGTAACATTGAAATGTTCCACAGATATAGTTGCCTGGTACTCAAGTTCTTCGTATTCTATTTTTGATGACTATTACTCTTCTTGTATTTTTACAGATGATCACCAAAGATACAGTGTGTATGGGTATCGGTGATGGTTCCATATTACCTCTTGTTGCGGCAAGACTTGGTGCAGAAAAGGTATGAGCTTTCTGCTCAACTTTTTCCATTTTCAGGAAACTCTCATGCTTCGAATTTCTTTATCAAAACATCTCCCACCAAAATGATGTCACACAGAAAATGGACAAATAGAAGGCAACATCTCACACCACCCTCCATAGTACTATGACTGTTGCTGTACTTTTTTTATTCAATTAAATCACACTAAATATGGCAACCTGTATGGTAGTTTACACTTGTACAGCCATGATATGTAGCGATATGTGCAAAACAAAAGCCTATAAAGTCTACCATTTTGTTATACTGATAGTGTTGAATAAACTAAATGTCCTTTACAGACAAGTCCACTCTATGTATGACCTTTGTATGTAAACATGGTTATGAATGTCAATCCAAATCCTGCCTTGCATTGTTAGTTTTTTGTTGTTGTTGTTGTTTTTTTTTTTTAAATGACTTATGGCATAATTTTTGTGCTGATGATATTTTCTACTGCATCCTCTACAGGTGTACAGCCTTGAATCATCCTCGCTGTGTCACCGGGTCATGAACTCACTACTCAGGGCCAACGACCTCAGTTCAAAGGTCAAGCTTCTGAGTGAAAGAGCACAAGATCTCAGGGAACAACACTTGGATGGAAACAAGGCAAGTCAGCCCACAATTTGTTGTGGCAGTGGTTAAATTTTGTCTCAAACAAAGGATCTAATACCATCCGCGTCACCCTGCTATTTTTTTTTCTGCTTGTTATGCTCTAGGTTGGTGTGAATGTTATGATTGTTTTGAAAAGGGCTCTTTCTGTGCCTATTGCGGATTTGCTACATAGGCCTACTGTAAAAGTGGATATTTTCGTGTGACTAATTTTTGCACGCTTGGTGCGGTAATAAGATTTTTTCGTGTTTTTGATTCCGCAGAATCAAGATATCAACTACTGGAATATATGGCAAGCAAAAATTTTTGCGTGCTTTTATTTACGCGCTAGTTTTAGTTGCGCAAAATAAGCAAAAATTTCAACACCGTGAAAATTTCCACTTTTACAGTAATCTGATAAATCATTGCAATTGTGTTAAAGGAACAAAAAATGTAGCAAGGGATAGAGAAGTCTGTTACTGTTTAGACATAAAGAATGATACTGTTCCATCTACTGCCATTGAAGGACAAGTGCAATGCTTTTTCTTACACCAGTGGTAATTGTTTTGGTAATTTGACTAGTTTGGGGTGCAGATAGTATTTTCTTCATACATGTATGTAGAAGAGCTTCTAAGGACTGTGATGCTCCTATTCCTGTTCACAGAGGACTGAGCATCGATTGAACAGTGGTTTGTCAACACATTCAAACTTAATTTGCATACCAATTTAAATGGAGATTGTTTTGGACAACCACAAAGCTTATCAGAAGCATTTGCAACATGACAGCAATAAAAGCAAGAACTGAAACTTACTAAACAGCAACATGTGACTTAAACAACTCTTAACTTTAGTGAGGGAAAAATGGTAATAAGCTTGACTACAAAAGTAAACCAGCTGTTAATAGGTGACATTATTTATCCTTGAGGAAGAAAGTTCATCTCGAATAGTGATCATTTTACTGTCGTTTGTGCCTGAAGGTTGACGTAGTTCTCTCTGAGCCGTTCTTCATCACCAGTCTCCTTCCCTGGCATAACCTGTACCTCTGGTACGCCATTGCCTCTCTGCGGCCCCTCCTTGCACCGAACGTGAAGCTGCTGCCCTCTCGGACCAGATTGATGGGAGTGGCCATCCAGTTCGACCACCTGTGGAAATTCCACGCTCCTGTGGAGATACTTGAGGGATTTGATGTCAGGATATTTGACGACCTTGTGCAGGTTAGTTTTAGATGCTTCTATGAAATAATGAAAAGGTGTGCAGTAACCCAGACACTGACTGTCTGAAGATGCCTTCAGAAATATGTGGGCAAAAGTCTTACTTGACTAAAAGATGTGCTGATTATGAGTGCTGAAATTCTGGGCATCATTAACAAGGTTTTTGTTTGACATGTATTCATACAAGTTATTGAGGCACCTCACAATACTTTGTAATAAATAATAAACTCACAATGATATCGAGATGCAGGTATGGTACCGTACTTTAAATTTCATCATGCTTAAGACTAAATTTCCCTTTCCTCACACCCCCACAGTACTAATGTACAATGGCTGTGACTTATCATTTCCACTTTCTTCATTGGTTAAATGACTCCGTTGTCTCCCAGTGGTATAGTTTCATGCAGGACAATCTGTTTGATATTAAATATTTCAAATGCGAGATATTTATAGTCATAAGAATTGGATGTTGTAAGAGGGAGATGTTGAAGAAAATGCTTTCAAAATTGTTCTGATGAAATGAAATATGATAGGTTCCTCATTTGATGTTCACTTGGCGATACCATAAATGTAGTTTCTATTTACTTTCCTTTGAGAATATAAGACACAATTTTTGTTGATTGTGTGATTTTAAGGCATGGTTAATGATCCTGATACTAACCCAAACTTGGAAACAGGGTCGTTGATCAGTGCCATATCTTATGATGGTCACTTAACCCGTTGAGGACCAGTCCCGAGTATACTCGGGCAGGTGTCTATGGGAAATACGTGTTGTAATAAAATCAGTCTGTCCTCAACAGGTTAATACTCTAGCTCTTTCATTCTGCAAAACATAAATGTTAACGGCTCTTTCCATGCACCATTTCTGTTCCTCTCTTCTTCATCCATGAGCAGAAAGCCTCAGAGTGCAGCGACGCGGCAACGGAACCTCACCACCTGTGGGAGTACCCTGGCCGACCCTTAACCCAGGAGTTCGAGGTCATGACCTTTGATTTCTCTGAAGACATTCCAACGGACAAGGTGATCAAAAGTGGCAGAGTGGACTTCAGGAGGTGAGACCTCGTACTCTATCACAAGAATTTCCTGCATGCAAACTTGTTCAAGAGATCCCTTCGCTTCACTGTATTAAAAGATAAATTAGGCCTGGCTGCGTAGAAAGATTTATTATGCATTTTGATTGAATGGCTGTTCAATATCACAGGCAGTCTGTAACACACAATGCCGATGTAGATTTTTTGCTGGACTTGTAGCCCATCGTACCGAAACCTGCGCCGATTTCTACAGTCAGGCATGATCAAGAAGGCATCCTTCGTTTGAAGAGGGGAGGGTAGGGGGATCCCAAAGTCTCTGATGGTGATTCTTATCCTGGTAGAGAGCAGATACTAGAACAGAACCAGATTTATCAAAAGTGCCTTGATTGCCTACAAGAGTGAAAGTTTTTCTTGATGCTATAGTGATGGCTGCAGTTGCTCCCTTATGTGTCATTTTGTGTTGCTTTGTGTATATTGTTACCTCCGCCAAGGGAGGAGGTTATGTTTTCGTTACCGTTGGTTTGTTCGTTCGTTCGTTAGTTTGTCCGTGTGCAAAATAACTCAAAAAGAAGTTAACGGATTGGGATGAAACTTGCAGGAAAGGTTGAAAATGACACAAGTAACAAACAATTAACTTTTGGTAGTGATCCGAGAATTTTTTGGGAATTTATGAAGGATTTTTGATATTTTGGCAGGTAGGGTCAATGAACTTGGGAGTTCAGGCTGTGCGTATTTGAGGTTTGCATGCGCGCACTGAAGTGCGTGCTCTAGTTTCTGCTAGGGCGAGGTGCGCCGTGCAGCTGAGGGCTTATGACGTAACAAAGGCTTCTATATTGGGAAATTGGGCGACTTTCAGCACATGTTGTCATGCTATAAGTACGTATGGGTAGAAGTCACTGATATCTTTAATGGAAGAACAAGATTAGTGGTGGAAATGAGCTGCATGCTTGGCGGAGGTCTTTGCTCTCAGAGTGCTTCTCTAGTTGTAGTTTGGTTTTTTGGGGGACGGTGGGCATTGAAAAAACAGAAGCTTAATTTTCAACCCTGTTTCGATTCTGCATTTAAAAACATATGCAGTAGTGTGTCTGTTAATGGACAATAGATGTTCCCAGGTTGGTCCTGTCATTCAGATTCAGCAAATTATCTTTGAAAGAAAGTCCATTGTTGCTCACATATGGTGCTGCATTCTACAGTGTTTCAAAGGTGAATATGTCATGCTTACACAAAAAAATATCAGTCTGATTTAGGCCTCATGGTTCATGTGTTCATCTCCCTCCCTCTCTCACATTCACTAGTTCTGGAACATGCCATGGAGTAGCCCTGTGGATGGAATACCAGCTGGATGAGACCACCGTCATCTCTTCGGGACTCCAGAATCGGTTGGAGGGGCAGGGAGGGGAGATGGTATGGGACATGCACAGCAAACAGGGCGTACACTTCATCAAAACCAACCCCCGAGTGGAGGCGGAAAACAGAGACCGCCTGGACTTTGACGCAACATTCAATCCGTCCAGCGGCAACGTCCACTTCAACTTCATCGTCCAGTCAGACCCTAGGTGATCGACCAGTGGGGACGCCATTTTGAGAGGTGAAAGGAAGGAGGAGACAGGCAGACAGACCTGAAAATAGAAGGATGGAATAAGAACAAAGTTTTCCATGGAAAAGATTTGCCTTGCATCAATTGTGGATCATGGAGGCAATGATGAAATTGCAGTTCACATCAGCGAAACAGTGGAATGGGTATTTATGTGCACAACAATGTAAGGACGCAAAATTTTACTACATTACTACGTCCTGCGTGATACCCAAAGTAGTGTCGCTGAATATCAACCTAGATAAAGATATTGCAGTGCATGAAGACAGCAACTTGATCATGGCAGTGCAACTAATATTACACACCTAGACATGTACCTTTATCTGCTGTCTATCACACGTAAAGACCAGCAAAATGATTGCTCTGCACTCCCAAGACATGTGTATATGGCATATTCTGGTGTTGATGATGTCAGAACATTAGTTCAATTACAAGGATAGCATGAACGGAAAATTCACCTTGGTGTACATGAGCAAGAGGCTACCTTCTTTCAGCATAACTAAATATTAGACATTATTAGTGGAACCTATCAACTAACAATCTTCTGGATAATGTTATCCTTAAGTGACACTAAGAGCATGAAGAGATATCTCTTTAACTTGTCTCTTGTAAGACATAAACTTTAATCTCCTCTGAGACATATGTAATTAGCATGCTGCACTACAGTACTTCCTTTTTTTATATTAATCTTAACGTAATCCTCCTGACAAACTCTGCACCATACTCCAGTTGATAGTGCACTACACTATGTGTTCCACCTGGATTTTCATGCCAAAATTAATTTTTTTTTTCTAACTTTGTCAATTTGGGGTCAAAACATTTGCCGCATGAAGCACAATATATCCTGGTAAATCTTCATAATGCCAATGTTACAATTTCCCCTTCAATAGAGGCCAAATAAATTCAGATCTACAAGACATCACCACGTAGGCTTACACATAATAATAATAATAATAATAGTGAGACTCTTATAAAGCGCTCATTTCTACCTAAAAAAGATACTCAAGGCGCTATATAACAGAGTACATTTTGTGTCACGTTACAACAGTATCACAGAAAATAATAAGAACAACAAACCAACAAACAATATATACATACACATATACATACAGGTATACAATTGTCAATTTAAATTGAAAAGGTAGGTCTTGAGATTCTTTTTGAAACATCATATACAATACATTCTTACATGCTCAGTATACTAATTTCAATTGACCTCTAGGGGCTTGATTGATAGAATACAGCTAATTTCCCATTCGAGCTTGCTTGAAGACTATGTCACCTCCTTATGCTAGTTTCTATGGACTGAAGTCTTCTTCATTACTCGGTTGGTAATCCATGGTATTATGGCAGTTTCTACATTTACACAGAGCTGTGCATGGCAGGTCATTCTTTCGGCAGGAACAATGACCCTGGCATGTGCCCTGGCACACACACTTTACAAGTTCTGTTTACAGCTTGAGGAACAGGTAGTTCCAGACATTTCTTGGGAGAGAATGTCCCATCTGTTGATGTTTCCCATCCATTTTTAGATAGAGGTGTTATTTGTTGAAGTGGCTCTTTGTAGCTTTTCCTGATCATTGATACAATGTATGCTCACTGAATGTGTGGTTCGAGTGCTCCAAAGTGTCGGTGGCAATGTCTCTGCTTCAAGGTTTTTTATGCCAACGAAGTGGCCGGAGGCATTATGTTTTCGGGTCGTCCGTCCGTACAGCCGTCCATCCGTCCGTACGTCCGTCCCGTTTTGTTTTTGTCGATATCTCAAGAACCGTGTGGTGGTTTTACATCAAACTTGGCATGAGGGTATATCCTGGGGGGATAATACCTTTGTTTGGATTTTAGGGTCACGGGGTCAAAGGTCACAGGTTATTTTGTGAAAAAAAAACAAACTTTTGGTACAGTATTTTATATACTATGAGACATGAACGTTTAACTTGGTGTGAGGGTAGAGTATGACAAGACAAATATTCACTGGTATTTTGGGGTCAAAGGTCCTTATGATAAAAAACAAATATAAAATATTTTTATAATATTACAGATAAACCATAAACTTCAGTTTAAAGCCACTGTTAACATCGTGTTTGATCGATTTAAAAAATTCTAAAACTGAGCTGCCTGACCAATCTATTTATGTTCAGATGGATGACAAAACAAACAAGAATGCAAAAATAATGAAAGTAACACATTAACTATGAAGATATCTATGATAGTTGCATTTATTCTCGGTCCGAGAATAATTCTAGCACAGTAGTCTATGGAGGTGATTTCAAATTTTTACTTTTTTGAAGTACTAAATGATAAGTTTGAAGCAAAATATTTTCACAGCTCATTTTTTACACCTTATCAGATATTCTGATAGCATTTAGGACCATGCAGCTCAGATTTTTTAAACTGAACATAATGTTAGCCAATGCCTTTAAGTGTATGGTTATTGGTTAGAGTATATTAAGCCAAATATTTACCAGTAAAGGTCAGCCAGAATCCAGATGATGTCATGGTCACTGTAGTGCACTGCACTCTGCCAGATGGTGGAAGGGATGTTTGAGTAGACATGGTCTAGCAGGGATCCACTGATGTGTGTGGGTTTCTTCATGTCTTGGTGGAATCCACATTCCTCCATTTTCTTCTGGACATCCTGGCTGAGACTTCTGGTCAGGATATTGACATTGAAGTCCCCAAGGATAAGGGTTGGCAGCTTTGTTGCTGTCCATGAATCAAGAAGCTTGATGACAGCCTTGTTGAACTGTTGGAGGGGTAATTTGGGGGGCCTGTAGAGGGTCACCAGGAGTAATGGCTTGTTGTGCAGATGGATGATAACACTACAGATCTCCAGTGATGGGATAATTACTTCTGTCTCCTTTCTTGAGTATTCTAGAGAGGAGTCGATGTATAACCATATCCCTCCTCCTTGTCTTCCTGTGGATTTGTCCTTTCTTAGCTGCTCATACATTGGTAGGGAGTACATGTGCGTGGTGCATTTCTCATTAAGCCAAGTTTCCTTAAGGCAGATCACATTGCATTTCCCTTCATTTGCACTGTTCAGCTGGCATTCCAACTTGGCATTATGATTTTTATATTTTGGGCAAGGAGAACACAATTCCCCTTGAACTTTCTAGTTTGGAACTAAAAATTCTGGTTAAATTGTGTAATTGAGGCGATTTTGCAAAACAGATAAAACAGCGAAGCAGGTAAAAGTGTAAACAGTTTCAGCTGAGTAGTACTGCATTTCACTTAGGTATATTTCTTATTATCATACAAAAATAAAGTATTTAATTTTAAATTCAGTATGATGTTTGTATGTTACCTTTGTACTGTTCAGCAATTTCAGTCTGGTTTCTGTGAAGTTCTTGTAATAATACAGGTTACGCGAGGCATTACTTCACTGAGTTCAGGCTGTGCGTACAGTAAATAAACAAAAAACTGAATATCATATTTCTTTAAAATATGGAATAAAACATTTAAATGAATGAAGTAAAACATTTATCTAAATCAAAGCTCCACACTTACTTTTTTGGTGATGACCCTTGGGCCACCAAATTCTTCAAATTGTATTTTTTGTGGCCCAAGAGTGGAAAGTGGTGGCCCGGAACAAAGAAAAACCTATAGGTTATGTACATTATTTTAAAAATTTGGGTTGCCCGATCGGGCCACCAGATTGACCAGAATCAACATTTTATTCAAATCTGGTGGCTCGAAGCCAAGTTTTGGTGGTCCATGACCAGAATCAACATTTTATTCAAATCTGGTGGCTCGAAGCCAAGTATTGGTGGTCCTGGACCACCGAGACACTGCTATTGTAGAGCCCGTTTTAATACTTATTTTTAATACATATGAAGTTCACATTAAGATTTAAAGTGAAAAATATTATTTCACTTCAGTATATTTCTCATTCTCATACCAAAATTAAGTATTTAATTTTAGATTCAGTATGATGTTTGTATGTTACACAAGGCATTACTTCACTTAGCGGGGGTATGCAGTATGTTTCAATGATTCTTGTGATACTACATGTACATACCTATAAGTATTCTGGATTCCTTTTTCTGCTGCTGAAGGAAGCTTGCATGACCTGTAGTTTTCAATCTGTGTTTTCATGACTTGCCATTAATGTTCTTTCCCATTTGTAGCATAGCCTAGTCACAAAACAAATGAAATACATACTGTAATATAATGTGCTAATTCATATAACCAGTAAAAAGGGCTCAATTTTTTTTTTTAATTTAATGGAGGGGGGGGGGGGGGATAGCGAAAATTTCCAAAAGTGTTCCCATTTTGTTTTGCTCCCCCTAAACAATAAAAGGCATAAAAATGAGTGTTGAATTGACTGACCTACTTAGGCCAGTTGACTCACATTGTGGTTGAATCTGGATGTGTGCCTGGCCATTACCTTGGCTAGCCACGGACTTGTTAATTTTGAGCCCTTCTTAGACATTATTTTATGGGGTAAACCCATAAAATAATGTTTACATCTATTACACCTTGATCCTTTAGCCATACTACTGACTACCTAATGATATACTGATTTAAGTCATTTTACTTTGAGATAATAGTAGTATGTTACCGGCACCACGACGGGGACGCGGATCAAGTTGTCAAGCCATGTGCAACATGCTTTTATCATTTGTTAAGAGCTATTGCACATAGCTTGACAGGTGCCATGTGTTTTTTTTTTTAATTATTATTATACATTTCATTCAACGAAACATTCCAGCAAAAAAGTCATACATAAATACAGATATATGCATACTGAAGTTATGAGAAATCTCCTGATTGTTTGTGATACTGTCAATACCTTTTTGACATTAACAAAATTGATCTTGAAACAGGTTGCCTAATATATAGTAATAGAAATCCATGATATATGTCAGTATTTGACAGTTCCCTGATTATTACTTCATGAGTTCTACAATGCAGAGTTCTTATTCATTTTTTTTTTCAATATGACTGATTTACATGTATTAAGTATAAGTATTAATTTTGCCTTTCTTTGTAGTAGAGCTTCCCATAACTCTACATCATTCAAACAGATTTCTGATCTATACCTGGACATTGACTGTATTGAAGTAAATATTCCTTTCTGGAAATTGATACAGTGGAGCCCCATTACAACGAGGTTGGATGTATCAAGGCCCTTTTATGATGAGGTACTGTATGAGCTGTTATTTTCGTGAGGATTTTATTTTCGTGAATTTCGCAAGCATTCTGCTGATCACGAAAATATCATCCCATCATACAGCATGTACAAAATGATGACAAAGTGCATTCAAGGCTGGCCAGCTGGCCTGTATGGTATGTAAACATGCATACATTTGCATTGCTAGTAATGACAGTGACCCATTGCTGCGATCGCCACTACTCCATGTACTGTTTCATAGTACTAGTACCCATGTACCAATTGCGAATTTAACAACGTGTGAAAATGCCACTGATACCGGATTCCCCCAAAAATAACTGTACACGAAAATATTGACTTATACAGTATATTGCTGGTCCCTTTTTGTCATTTTCATTTTAACCCTGGTACAATGGGGTCAATACAATTATAAATCAGTCCTTGTTATGATGCAGTTCCACTGTATTGTACATTACATGTACACTGTATTCATACACTCAAATATAAAAGTACATATACAGCATGTATATAAAGTAGGGCATTGACATGATTAACACATAAAAACTAGTAAAAGTGTTAATAGACTATAACCATTTATCAGAATATCTATGATGCTTGAGAAATAAATGTTGCATTTTAACTAGGTTATAAAAATCTCTTCCATAATAAACCTCACTATTCACAATTAAGGAATATATTGATCCTTTCATGTAAATCATTTTCAAGTTAGCACAGAGGATTATTACACAATTTCCATTTGTATACTATCAATATCTGTTAGGTTTTGGGTCATATAAAAATCCAAAATTAAATTCTGCAAATTTGTTTTATCTAATTTTCTTTCAATTAAATATGTCACTTTCCAATTTGTCACTTTGCTCTTTGTTAAAATGTCTTCTGCCCAAAAAGTTACTGTAAAACCTTGTTGCATGGTAGTATAATGTTATTATAGTCTTAGAATATTCTGAGATTATTTGTAATCATAGTTTTCTGTGTACCTTTAAACCTTAAAATGGTGCATTTGTAAACATGTTTAAAGATTTTCACTCTAATATGCTAATTAGGCACCAGATGCTAATGTATGCAAAAATCCCAAAAGTCTGCCTATAGTATAATTGGTGGGAATTTAAAGCATGTGAATGGTGCTTTAATGAATTTTACTAGATCGACTGGTGCTGTAAACATGTTTACAGATTTTCACTCTAATATGCAAATTAGGCACCAGATGCTAATGTATGCAAAAATGCCAAAAATCTGCCCATAACCAATAATCATGGAGGTCATTATGCCGGTGAAAATATATATTTTTTTAAATACATATATTCTTATCAATTTCAAAGTTGTTATGCAGGTTCATGTACATCATAACAGTTCACATACAAAGTATTTGATTATTTTGGGTCAAAACTATTGTGGTTATTTCAAACAATGATTCAGATTTGTACAGTTATTGATCATGCACTGAGTGGAGGCATATATTTCGGCCACGGGTGGTCGAATATCCATCTAGTTTTCTCTTGAAGAGCTTCCACCTACGGTCTTGACTGTCTTGCATCTTCCATCTGCAGGGTGTGACAGAAGCGCTTCAGTGCCCGGGGCGCTCCCACAGTATAACTGTGTACAAGGAGCGCCCCGGGGTTATTGGGAGGGAAGAATAAGGAGCGCTATTTTTAGTGCTCTTGACATGGCTTGAGGAGCAAGGTAGTCCTAAAAAATGAAGCCCTGATAATTGACATCAAATAAGGCTATTTCTCTCCTTTTTCATTTCTTATCAGAATTATCACTACCTACCGATAAAAAAGAAACAAATAGTGCCTTAACCAATGCTAAACTTACTATGACGCATACGTGACTCTGTGGGCGGATTGAACCTCCAGTCGATTTCTTGTTGCAGTAGGTGGTCATGAATTTTCCCTTGATTCCATAGTTTCAGGCCCTCTCTCAGCTCACGTTCTGCTCCAATGAAATTAGTACCATTGTCAGACCTGATGATTTCTGGTCGTCCACGACGTGAGATAAATCTCTGCAAAGCATTCAAGAATGAATCTGCATCTAGTGAATGTAGTACTTCAATGTGTATTGCTCTGATGACGAGACATGTAAAGATACACCTGTATCTTTTCACCAGACTCCTTCCTTGCTTTACCATGTAGGGTCCAAAGCAATCCACTCCTACATGACTGAATGGTGGTTTCTCTGCTGCTACTCTGTCTGCAAGTAGGTCTGCCATCAGACCTAAATCAACTTCACACGGTCCCTGAATCTAAAAAATACAAACTACTATCTTACTTACTAGTACCCTATGATGTATCAGCATCACAACCGATTAATACCCTAGACCTGCATCATGCCTTACAATTGCACTCATCAGTATTCACTAATAGAAGCCGATTTGATGGAACACCCGCCAGGGCCTTCCGCTGATCGGTTTCCATGCGGGAGACTGATGCGTTATAACTGAAGTATGCATGGGGAAAAGCCTTCCTCCATGCCACTGCTTCAGCTGGCAGCAATGGATATGGACCTGCTGGTGACAGGAGCAACGCTTCTTGAGTGCTACCCATACCAGCTGGCTGGGTTTGGTTCCTACCGGGTCCACATCCTCACCCCGCATGTGGAGAACCAGCACACGGCTGGACACTCCCATGCGAAGGATCCTATCCAGGAGTCCTTCCTGATTCTTGAATGTCTTGGGCGGACATGAAAAGTCCAGCCCCACCTCCAAAACTTCATTCACCCTCGGGTCGCAGATGAATGCCTGGAGGCGATCAAGAGTTGATACCGTAGCATTAGGGGCCTGTTTGGGATGTATTCCCACCGCCACCTTCCACCTGGAATCCAATGGGAAGACGATCTTGCTGAATTGCCTGGAGTCACAATAATTGAGGACACCTCCCACGACCTCCACTGGTACCCGGTGTGATCTACCCATCACAGTAGCGGCAGAAACAGAGGGGCATGTTGGAGTAGACATGCCACTTAACCTTCCCGTCTGCTGCCCACAGCCCGCCACAGGGCACAACTTTTTCCTTGTTTTTGCTGGGCGGCCCTCATCACCCTGCGGTCGCTGCCGCTTGCGGGCAATGGATGCTTGTTTCACTGAAGGGGCCCTTTTTTCTTTGGGCAATCTTTGCCACCCCGAGTACTGGTGAAGTACTGGGTCTTTACTGCTTCGCGAGCACCCACACCCCCCCCCCCCCCCATGTCAGATCTCACACCCAGGGCATCCCATGGTGGAAATCCCTCTTGCCCATTGACGTCCCTTGGGGTCCCAACCCGCTCGTGCCTCTCTTGGGTGGCGCCCGATTGAGTGGCACAGGCACTTGACTCAACCGGAGGGGAACCTCTCCGTCCATTGGGAGCTGCAGCAGGCCCGGAAACCTCCCTCCAAGGGGGTGGAAAGGGAGTCCACACCCCCATAGAGGGGTCCCAATAGAGGGAACCTGAACCGCCATGGCCACATCCCAGCCCAAGCCCACCCCCAAGACATGCCTCCCTGTTAGACTCCGTGTGGGGCACATACAGATGTAACCACTCCCGCGACAAGTCAGTGTGGAATCGGAGGTAACTATGGAGGCAGCGGATCCACTCTCCATCACCCCTCCTCATCGCGAGAGCAGTAAATTCCCTGCGCGGGAGGACCTCATACCCTTGACAAAGCAGACCGGGAAAACACAGTTGTCTATCCCGGGTTGCCCCCCTGATATAATCTCTCAAAACGTCCTAGTCGGTCATGTCCATCAAGTAAAACTATTAGTTGCTCTGGCTGACTCTTTCCGCATTGTACGATCCGGAGTAAATAAAAGACAAAATCAGTGATTAGCCTTACAGCGAGGGCAGTAGTATTTATCCATGGCAGTGCTTTCCGCCACCGTTATGTCTACGCAGCGGCTGTAGTACCACTCATCGTATTTGTCGCTTTGGATCATAAGACTCCCATCATCGGCATATACAATAGCGGCATAGGCAATAGCCCATAAAGTCCAAATGAACTCGTTCCATGGGTGCTTCTGCATGATAATTAATCATGGGGCTTCTCCCATACTGGGCGGTCTTTTTGTTCTTGTTGTATACGAAACAAGTGCGAATGTACTCCTTGATGTCCCGCTTCATCCTATGCCAAAAATACCTGCTTTGAATCTTGGCAATGGACTGCTCCCGTCCTACATGATGATGAGCTCCTCCCTAAGTGACCTAGGGACTAGTAGAACCTTTTGATCGCCAACCCTCCAGTGGATCCCATAGCATCTTAATGGCATCGCTAGGTTCAGCGCCAGTGGACATTCACTCGCGCAAAGCTTTGACTCCATTGTCATTTTCCTGTTCTTCCTTGAACCTCTCCCGTACTGACTGATCAGTACTGGGAGGGTCATCTGGAACCAAAAGGCTGACCGAGGAGTTCCTCGGAGCTCCATTGAAGAGCCACTGGAGCTCCCCATCCACCTCTTGCACCAAGGCATGCGTGCCTTTGCACTCCCCAAGGTGAAATTCCTCTGCCATGGCTACTTGAACCATGCGTGGTGGTGCCGTAAGTGGGACCACATCGTGCACCCTTTCTTCAAAGGGTGCCCAGATACTGTGTACTTTCCTACAGTATGCACACCCCCTGCAGGGCAAGTCCTCCAAGTTGAATCTCAACCTGAATTCCTCACAAAAGGGGGTTCCAGTGGGGATGCGAGAAAGGGCATTTGCATTTACATGCTTCTTGCCAGGACGGTGCTCCACCTGCATATGGTATTGACTCAGTTCTTCCATCCAGAGGGCAAGTTGACCCTGCGGATACTTGAAGTTCAACAACCATAGCAGACTGTGGTGATCAGCGCGTACGGTAAATTGCTTCCCTAAGAGATTGTGATGGTACTGTCATGTAACTTTTACCACTGCCAGTAGTTCCCTATGGGTAACACAGTACCTCCGCTGCTCAGGAGACAGAGACATACTCCCATACGCTATGACCTTGGGATTTATTCCTGCTTTACGGAAATAGATACTTACCAACTACGCCAACGGCCTGATGCGCCTGATGCCCACAGATTTTCCAGGAGTTTCATGTGTACACTGTGGCAAATCTCAGTCCAGTCCATCAAGCGTAGGTCATAGGTCATAGGTCATGGGGGGTCCATAGTCACCTGACGGGGTCAGAGTTGTCATTCATGTGACCGCGCAGTCGGGTTAAAGTCGCAGTCTGGGTCTGGTTAAGGTCGGTCGGTGAGAGAAGAGGAGAGTCAAAGCTGACTCTCCCAAAACCCAATCCACTACACTTCTTTCCAATTTTATATCATTTCTGTTCCGAGTTATGACAAAAAAAAGAGAGAAAACATGCAACTGTTCATTAATCTGAAAGTTCTTTTTTCGTAAGTTTGTTAATCCAAAGAATAAAGTTAATCTGAAAACTTATAATATTTGTTTACAGATTAACAAACCTTTTTTTTCTGTTTTCAGATTAATGAATCTTCAGAAAAATGCTACTCTATGGAAAATTGCATATGTAGTTCCAAACTAAAATTAGTTATAACATTCTTGCACACACTCTCTCTCTCTCTGCATTACTCCAATTTAGGATTAACAGGACTTATGAATCATTGAACTGCATGCTTCACTGAAGAGGAGATGTAATTATTGTTACCTTTGAAATTGATAATCATGTACGTACAACCCTAGAGCTTGAAGGACCCTGAACCCCTGGGCCTCAAGGAACTAGCACTAAGCGCTCGTGATGTGCGCTCTGTGGGCACACATACAATTTCAGATTCACATTCAGAGCTTGTGACATGCTCAAATTGTGTGCTGTTTGCTCAAGTCATGTGTTGTTTATCAACATGATTTTCTTGTTTTCATTAAGACCTTGATATACAAGTGATGTTTTAGTAATATTTACTAATATTTAATGATTTATTTTTCGGGCAAGTAAAATTGCTCTTCGGGCAAGTGTTTTGCAACAGTTTGAAAATCTGCTTGCCCGACCAGGCAAGTGATTTTAAAAAAAAAAAAAATGTAGCACCCTGCATCCGACGAAAAAAGTGACCGTGGGATGACAGACGACTCCTACTTTCCAATTGTTTCACTCAGAGATTCGATCATTCCAGGGCGAGACTGCTGTACTACAAGATATCGTGCCAGAAGCTAACGATTCTCTCTCAGCTCAACTACCTGATTACCAACTTTACATTCTGTTTTCTTCTTGCATGTGCTGAAAGTCTTCAGTTTCATTTTTTAATTGGATTCCAAACACACTTGCCGTAGTTGCTACCATTCTCTCTTTTACAAACTCTTCAAATCTGTCCAATCCCTTTCCATCTCTGTGGAGTATATCTTCTTTTGCCTTTGATGGAAATGCCATATTTGAAACTAAGTTCATTAGATCAATGCTCTTGTCTGAAAATGGGTTTCCACAGTGATTGACAATGCCCTTTCTGATCAAAGCAGAATGGCTAGACATTCGAACTGCCATTGACCCACTAAGCTGATAGTGTTCCTTGGTTGCTGTTTCGTATGTGCTCATGCAATAAGCATTCTGAAAGTCATGTATTATAGTGACAAGTTCGGGACCAATTAGGAAGACCCACTAAGCTGATAGTGTTCCTTGGTTGCTGTTTCGTCTGTGCTTATGCAATAAGCATTCTGAAAGTCATGTATTATGATGACA
The DNA here is from genome assembly GCA_033980235.1 of Diadema setosum. Classification (NCBI taxonomy): domain Eukaryota; kingdom Metazoa; phylum Echinodermata; class Echinoidea; order Diadematoida; family Diadematidae; genus Diadema; species Diadema setosum. The sequence goes on along the minus strand of CM067066.1, from coordinate 22,120,965 downwards.
AGTTTGGAACCAATTAGGGAGAATCTTTTGAGTGCTTCCTCATTGTGAGTGAGTCTAATGATGCCACCTGCAACCTTCAGTTCTCTGATAAGTTGTTCCAGTGTTTGATCTACGAAGAGATTTGTGAAGTGAATACCTGATTTTGCCACCCTGGAGTCACCTTTATTTCAGAGCATTCCAGGTTTATTTATCAGTTCCCTGAAGCATCTGCATTTTAGCATGGTACACCGGGACTAGCCAAGCATATTTGTAGAGGTCGTTTGCAAAGTAGTACTTCACTTGCTCCTCCATGGAAGCAAGATGTAGCTCCCATTCTCCCTGCCTACTTGCACGGATTAAATGAAGGAGGCTTTCGACCTTCATGTAGGTCATCAGAAACTGCGCCATTTCTCCCTTTTCTTGAGTAACAATTTCGTCAAGCTTGTCTCTCACCATTTCCTTCACTTCTTCATAGATTAGTGTTACCTCGCCATGCCTCATGTGAAGTTTGTTGAGTAGTTCGTGGCATTTCAGCATCATAGTTTCTAAGCCTTTCTGCTTCAAGGAAGCTCCAGGCAAGAGTTCATAGCTGGCCATGATGTTAGTCAAATGGAACTCGATACCTTAAACCACTCTCCTGTGAAGATTTGACGAAGTGTTGTTGGGGAATACAAACCAGCTTCAATACTGATGGATTCGAGACCAATAACTTCCAGATACTTTCTAATAGCATGAAGTGAAGCAAAACAAGCCTCACCAAGCATCAGCTATCCCCAAGATCAAATTCAAATTGCCTGTGGAAGATCTAAGTTTTACTCTTTCATAAAAAGTCAAGATCTAGGGTTATGACAGTTTTGTGATTAGGACCAACTACAAAAGATGAAATCCCTTGAGCAAGACACAGCACTGGAGATAGCCATGTAGTCAGAGACAGCAAAAGTGTTTTGCTGACTAATGACCTTTTTGACTGTCAAAGTGGCTGCAAACTTAGGAAGAAAGTTTTAACAATTAATTTTCTTAAATCACAAACATGAATATATTCAAAAAGTTGAATGAGCTGTCTTATTCACAAGTCGACATAAGGGGAAAATTGCCTACTTGAGTGGCGGCCCTACTGAAATTCAGCATGGCCACTATATATACCTAATGAGGTTGAACAATAGCTATGATTTCAATGAAATCCTTGGTATCACAAACATAGGTATTGCCTCCATTTTTAATGCTTTTCATCACTCTCAAGTCAAGATGTAGAACAAAACCTATTTCAAATTGGCAGCCACATTGGATTTCAAGATGGCCGTCAAACTTGATGAGGTAGAACAACAGTGATGATTTAAATTAAACCTCTGGTGTCATGAACATGGGTAATGCCTCCATTTCTAATGATTTTTATCGCTCACAAGTCGAGATATAGGACAAAACCTATATCTAGATGGCGGCCATTTTTAAATTCAAAATGACTGCTGAAGATGTGTTTAGAAAAAATGGTACCCTAGACTTTTGGATTCAGCAGCCCCAAATTGACAAAGCTAGCCAATAAAATCACTTTTGGCACAAAAAAAAACTAACTGGAGCCAAAACCCTGATATAAGCATCTGTACTGTGATGTGAAGAAATGAATCAAACTGGAGAAAATGACAAAATAAAAGCTTTATGAAAGTCAGACGAGATTAAGTTGGGTGTACAGAAATGGTATCCGCAGCACAAGTTTTATCATGTTTCCATGGAAGAGTGCTGTTGGTCTTCACTCTTTCCATCAAAGCCAACTCAAACGATGATTAGTAGAGTCTCCCTTTAAACCAGCTTCATTGAACTGATCTTGTCTTGCCATTTATTTGTGATGAATTAACTGTAATTCTGTCTGTGCTTACTATTTGAGGAAACCCAAAGAATAAGAATTAAAAATCTAATCTTATCATTTTTTCTTGGGGGGGGGGGGGGGGAGGGGTAAAGGTGTGGTGGGAAAAAAAAGTCAGCAAAATCATTGTAAATTTTATTTTTGACTGTACAAGGTAAGAGAAAATTGCAATTCTTGAATCATGTGCATTCCAAAAGAAAAATTATTGATAGAAAATTAGATAGTGATCACATATTCATGTAATTGTGTGATTTTTTCATGATGAGAATGGGAATGTGTTATACTTGTGTAATCACCAGGCAGGCAAAATTGCTTTAGCCTGTCCAGGAACAGCATCCCACACACCTAGCAATCACAAATTAAGAAATGTCACCGCCATTTATTGTCATTTTGAACATATCAGTAGTAGTGTGTCGTAATGTGTTTGGCTTATTGCTATGGAGCACATGACAGCATTCAGATTTGGTATGCGTATTGCCTGGGATATAATCTACAAAACTGTAATTGGATTTCAGAAATCAATTCACTTTTAACAGTAATTAATGAATTATTCACATTTATATTATTTTGGCCTAAAATACTCGCTTAGGCAATGAGTATGATGTTTTTTGGTGGAAAAGCTTACTAAAACAAAGTCTAGCATTGTACAACATGAAAAAGAGCTGCACTCAAATCAATTCTTATGTATTTTATTGTCTTTGCAATCTGTTATGTATGTCTTTGTTTTTAAAGCAGCAAACAAAAACAAAGGCTACTTTAGGGTGTTTTTTTTTTACTCCCTTTTGCACTTTTCTGCAGATATCTGTCAACATGTAATTTCTATGTCATATCATCAACAACATTCCTTATTGAATGTGCGTGCCACTTGAAGAGAAACTCGAGTGTGTCAAGCACTTTGATCATGGGAAATCAATCATTAAATTGTTACCTCTCCAGGTAACACTTTTCAAGAATTTTTTGTTTCTTGAGCTGCGTTGTTACTTATTGTTCTCTTCATGGAGTGTATTTATAAGATAGACACACCTTATCATAGTTATGTGTGTATCCCAGACTAAATGCTGATAGTGTATGCCAAGATATTAATACATAATGCATGGTGATTACTATGATGGTGATGGTAGTGTTGTTGCACGTGGTGCACGTGGTGATAATGGCAAGAAAATTGATGAGATAATAATGCTACTGACAAGACAAGGATTCTTTTTTAAATTGCTGCCAATTGTGTGGAAATGCGTAATGTGATTTTGATTTGATTTAATAAATCATATAAATAGAAAAAAAAGGAAAAGGATTATTACTTCAATAAACAAATGGATATCGTGACTGGAGTGCACATAAGGGCACATAAAAAGGAAGTGAATATTGAGGAAAATGTGTCTGAAAGGGTTATATGCATACAATTTGTGCGTCTTTACTTTAATCCATTTCTGCAGAACAGTTGAACACTCAGAGTGAAATACATGTATTGACATACCCAAAAGATAAATGTTCAGAAATCTGATTAGGGAAATGTGTATTTTTCTTTTTAAAGAAGGAAAGAGACAGAAGAAGATGGTGATGATAATGCATAGGAGGAAAGAGAGAAAAAGGATAAAATGTAAATGTAAGAGAATGAGCTAGAGAAGAGAGACAGCGAGTGAGTGTGTGTGTATGTCTTCAAGGTTTTCATACTGTACCATGCGCGCAAGCATAGATATTCAAAGCGATATGACTAGTGACGTATGGGGCAGTATGCACTTTGTCGAAGTGAAATGCATTCAGACTGAAATAATGGTAACCACAATTCTCCGTGCAAACCTTCAAACAGCACATAATTACATGCGTTCAGATTTCAAATTTGATTTGCCAAAGCATTCGAAGTTTTCTCAGAGGACCTCATCCATTGCTCGCATTCGTCTAAATAACCCTGGCTGAAAAAAAAAGGGGGGGGGGGTTGGGGGTGTGCCTCCCTGAAAGTCAACAGGGCCGGCAGAACCGAGGTAAGGGGGAGGCACTTTTTTTTGTGTGTGGATAAAACATAGGAATACATAGGGTTTATAACCACTTGGCCCCCTACACGTTTTTTTTTTTTTGTTTGTTTTGTTTTACCCCGGAAGTGGCACCAGAAAAACCAGTATTTATTTTGTTTGGCCAGCCGATGAAACATGGAAGTGGTAGAAGTGTGGGTAAAAGCTGAAGAAACCCGGAAGTGGCAGTATGAAGTTGCGGTGAAGGCCTTTTTGTTTGTTTGTTTGTTTGTTTGTTTTTGTGTTGGTTTTTTTTTTTTGGGGGGGGGGGGGGGGTTGCTAGGCAGCTGAAGAAACCCGGCGGCAAAAAGTTGCGCTGGAGACTTATTTATATTGTTAGCTGATGAAACCCAGAAGTGGCGCCAGAAATACAAACTGCCCCCCCCCCACACACACACACACACACACTTTTAAAAACATGGCGCCGGCCGTGGTCAAAACGAAGTACATTTTAATCTTTTTAAAGCTGAACGATGATAAATGTTAAAGGTAAATACATAACAAAGAAAACAAAATAAAACAACAAAGAAAACAGAAAATAAAGAACACAGCTTTGAAGTTGCACGGTGGCACAATTGAACAACTGTCAACTGCTGTCATGAAACAGTGGCATTGATCACAATCATATAAAACATGCAAATTTGGCGGGGTAGTAATAGTTCTCCCACTTATATCTTACTTTAAACGAATATCCGTACACCACACTCCATTATTTTTTTTTTACATCACATTGCAGAAACTTAAGTAACTCATCTTTGCTAATGTATTAAAGTGAAACGATCATCTTATGTGATGAATACATCAAATTTGATTTGAATTCATTCGTATAATGCCATTATCTTCAACATTTTAAATGTTGGAGAAGGTATTATTAGTTGAAATGAATTTATCATGAAAGTTGATATAATAACATCACTTTTAATTCTCGAAAGTGTATGCGAAGACTTGATTAATGGGAATCTGTGCGATGATGACAACTGTACTTCGATAAAGGTAGTGTGCAAATGGCTGTCAGATCATCACGTTTCATGCAAAACGCACATATATTATTCAAAAACTCTTTAGTTTCTTGCTTTTCGGTCTGATTTTGAAGACACTTGCCCGATTCGCTTGTGACACTGTCCCTTCAGAATGCTTGTTTTTTAGTGCAGTAAGTCGACAGGAAAACGTTTTGGGGTTTCTCTTTAATGTGCATGTCTCCTCCAAGTGGCTCCTGTTGACCCTTTCTCAGAGAAAAAGATATGATATATGATTGCACTTTCTGCGGGGTTTTGTTTATTTTTTGCGACAGCAAAATATGTGACGTTTATTATCAATCACGACCTTTACCACCGTATACCTCAAACGAGCTGACAGTAGAACCAAAGAGCTATACTACCCACTCTTTGGTAGAACTATATGCTGAACCTAATAATAGATGCAGTTATGACTTGAGGGGAGTGCATAACAGCAACCCTATCATGCCTATAGTTGCTAAATCTCTGTTCGCGTATGTCGGTCTGTTTAAACAAGGACTTTCCTACCACCAAAAATAATGTTTTGTTTCCTTAATATACACCGCAATGAACGATTCCCTGCAAACTTCCTTTTCCCCTTTTTCTCCCTTTTAAGGCATCCTGAAGCGGCTGAAGAGCGCAAAGAAATAAAATGAATGTCCAAGATTGCGTCTATTTTTGCCATTTTACTTTGATATGAGCAATCGGTAGCATTATTGAACGCATGTTATTCACAAACTGGATGCCATCTACCCTTGAAACTTGCAGGAAATTGGGCGTGTTCTCGAACGATTATTCTAACCATCATTTAATGGTTGCACAGCAAAGAAACATTGAAAGATGAATATGTTGTTTTCCGTTAAAAGATTGTAAAGTATATAAATGATATCGTCGTATACATCCATGCCAGAACCTGCCTGAATATGATCCTCCCATTTCACCCTTTCATCAAACTCATATCAATAGAATGTGTGATATCATCATCACTGTTGAAGAAGATATAAAAACGAAATGCTGATAGATGTGATTAGGCAGGAATTAACATGATGAAGTTTTCTTTATTTTAGGCGCCTTTTTCAGCCGTCATATGGTCGGCAAAATGCTGTGTGTAGCTTTGTTGATCTGATTAATAATGATTTTTCGTTAACAACTATTGATTGTAGTTTTATTAGTGGTGAATATTAATGGGAAACATGATACTACCCCGCATGTGATCAGTCTCTTCTAATTTTGGCAAAGGGAGAGCATGCAGGAGCCATCTGAATTTCTATCTGATCCATATTTTAACGTGAGTATTATACGTTCTGTCAAATCCGTCAAAAACCATACATACATTCCGTGTTCTCAGATTACAGGCACAGGGAGTGTATAGGCGGGGGGGGGGGGGGGTATTCTCTTTGTATGTGGGCCTACATTATATCATATTTGCCATTGTTCGCAAGTAGTTTTAGTAGTGGTAACAATGATTGTCTGATGTTCCTTTTCCATAACCAAAACCCTGAGCGAGCCGTCTATGCAACTGACATGTGAAATCAACAATACATGTACTGTATCACTCTCGGAGATAATTACCACTTGTTACACACTAGATGCAGCTATATGATCGGGGGTTGAGTAATATGTTATGTATATAGGCAACTGTGACGTATGCAGCTATTTTTCTTTAAACTGAAGCGATTGTAGTTCATCGTACTGACATCAATCGACGATTGTATCCTGGTGCGAGAGAATGAACGAAAGACTCCTATAACATGAATAATGAATTTGTAAGGTATAAAGAGAAATATAGCTGGCAGGTGTGTATTCGGTAAAGGGGAAATCCAGTCCAAATATAAGTTAATCTGATAAGAAAGAGTGAAATATTACGAGTTCAACGGTATAATTTTGATCGAAATTTCGATGAAAAATAAGGAAGTTATGACATTTTGAAGTTTCGCTATGTAGGGGGGGGGGGGGAACAGTTCTTGAACAGTCAATATGAATATGCAAATGGCAAAGTGAGCATGTCATACCCTCACAACTTACCATATAAGTTTGTACATAAAATGTTGAAATTTCCAGTTTTTCAGTCAAACTCAATTATGGCCGAGGCTCAAATCCTCGTATATCTAATTGATCACTATTCTGAAGTTATTCAACCAGGAATAATATAATGTTTCAGACGTCAGTGACAGAAACATTGAATTTTTGCCTTTTTTTTTTTTTTGGTACACGATCAATGGAGGGTATGACATGGTTAGCTCACTCATTTGCATATCAATATCCACTGTACAAGAACTGTTTTGCAGAAATTAGCAAAACTTCAAAATGTCATATTTTTTACCGTTGAACTTTGGCTCTTTTTTTTTTTTCTTTATCAGACTAACTTATATTTGGACTAGATTTCCTCTTTAACCATAACGGAAACGTGTCATTGAAAAAAAATATCAATGTCAGATAATACCAGTCAGATAATCAGGTGAACAGGTAGCAGTGGTAATAAAGTGTATTTGGGTTGAGAGTGTGTGTTTACACGTCTTTATCATGGTTGAGTGTGTTTTTGTGTGAGTGTTAGTTAATGTGTTTTATCATGGAGCTACAGTCTGCTCCAAATGGTCATGTACCTGCATGTAAAGTGTGTTTGTATTTTGTGAACATATGTTTTTGATCGAACGGAGAGTGGAGGGAATAATCTCCGCGGGATACTATAGCGCACACAGATTGAACATTTCCATTTGATATCATGGAAGAGAAACTGTGAACCAATAAGGAGCAGACGAATGATTGAGGTCAGAAAACCACAAGGAACAGATCTTAAGAGCTACTATCGATGAACAAGAATTGAGCGACTATAAGAGAAGGGAAACGAAGTAGAGATAGATATGGTAATAGAGACAGAGCGAGCGTGGGGGGGGGGGGGGGAGGGGAAGAGAAGGGGTCATCGAGAAAGCTCCCGTGAAGATGAGCAATTTAAGGAAAAGGGTTGGAAAGAGAGAGGGAGGGAGCGCTGGTCTGAGGGCATATGGAATCTGTGTCACGCTTGAAAGTAGACTATGATTTCCAGTCTGTCGAGGATTCACCGTGGGCGCAGATAACGGATATCAATATTTCCGGAGGTACAATTGGTCGGTACCGTGCATACCACACGGTACTTTGAAAGGTTCGACTATTGTGACTGTCACAGGTGGAACTCTGAATTATCACATCCTTCGTCAGCCGCTTGACAAACTGGTGGCTGATCATGTGCTGATCGAGCTCACAGTACAACTGGAGAACTCAACCGAGTACGTCACAGAACTTGCGGTATATTGGGGATTATTATTATACGATGCTACCTGCCGGGCATTGCGCTGCATCGGAGTAATTTCAGCCGACTGCACTGGAACCAAAACTCGTATTCTGTGGTTGTATTACATGTATCAAAAGGACAACATGAATGTGCTTGTGTCTGTTACGTTGCTCTGTTTCATCATGAGTAGTTGCTTAAGTCAGACGACTCTGTTATCAGAATCGACGACCAATACAAGCAATAGCCCTACGAGCTTCGCTAGTAACGGGACAGATTCAGCCTCGACTTCCACTAGTCCGGCAAGTAGCAAATTGAATAATTCAACGACAAAGTCTACGACGAGCTCGTCCGCTAAATCGACAACCAGTGGGATGACGAAGCCAGAAGGTATTACGAAGGCAGCGCATTTGACGACCAGGTCAAAATTGAAATCAACGAGCAACTTGGCTAACAATGTTGCAACTGAGTTGACGACGAAATCCATTACCAGTTCAAAGACGAATTCAGAGTCAGCAGCTGCCTCGAGAGCCAATTCGACGAGTATGATGTCGAATTCAGCGGTTAAATCGACGGCCTATGCCTCTGCGAAATTGACGACGAAGACGACGGGCAAACGGACGAGGAAATCGACGACGAGTTTTTCGACTCCTTTTACGACCAGGCGAAGTGCTGCATCTCCCACCACGCATAGTTTAGTCATGAGAACGGCTGGCAATGTCGACGAAGCCGGTGGGGGTTCGTCGGTGAGTTCATCAAATAAAACAGAATGTTACGTCATGTTCATTTATTCAGTTTCAACAATATGATAGGATAGATATACCAAATGCTGACCCTATTTAAATGTTTCTGCACCTTTTTCACTATTCTTGTAGGATCCTGGCACATTTTCATTTTATATCTAAGACGCTACGTTAAGACGTTTGACCGTGACGATTTTAAGGAGATTGAGTTCCTAGGTCAGCGTCATATTTGATGTTACTATAGTGCCCCTCCTGTTTACATCCATGCTGTTATCTTTCATCAATTTTATTGATCCCTCAAAATTTGTTTGATCGGTGATAGTTTCTCTAATTGTTACAACATGATTTGTGTGTTTTTGTATATGTGCGTATAGTTTTATCAGGGAGCTTCCTTATTCAATCAGAAAGGGTGACAGTAGATTGGCGAGATGTATGTAGGGTAGAGGTGGATATACCTATAGGTCAGGTTGCAACTTTTTTACCTGTTTTCATAAACTTTTGTCGACTCTTCACAACTTGATTGGTTTGTCTCCCTTGATTGATCAAACATGAATCCCCTAAATGTCTTAACTTTCATTTTTATACCTAAATATGAACTTGAAAAGGTGCTGCAGAGCAAACAAACATAAAACACGCGATGTGAATGGTGTGGTGGTTCTTCCTCGATCGTGAGAGTGGCTAATATGCTTTCACTTGATCCACACGGTAACGGAATCACATCACACACAGTTTTGACAAGACGGGGGCTCCCGGGGTCACACAGGTTGTGACGAGACTCGACAGACTCTACTTAAATTCGCTCCTTCGATCCATCTCGTCGTGTTATCAAACACACGAGCCGAGTCTGCGCCCGGGAGTCAAAGCGAAGGGTTCCAAATTGACCTTGACACGAGCTCAATATGTGAGCGGTGATGGCAGTAGCATGTGCGTTCTCCGCAAGGGTTTAGAGACCTCTGGGTTATCCTTATTGTGATGTCATCATCGATGGCTTGCTTCTCTTTCTTGCTTCTCTTTCTTCAATCGACCGTTTAATACTAACAAAATCTAATGCAAAGTGCAGGATAATTGGAATTCTATTGATTAAATCAAACACGCTTTCTCATTGTCTTTGTTGCTATGGGTTGATTTGAGGTGATATAAGTTGTATGTCAATTATCTTCAGGTGAAGTAAGATATTGAAATATTCACTTCACCTCAGTCCAATTCAATTTAATTCAATTCAATTCAATACAATTCAATTCAATTCATTTCAATTCAATTCAATTCAATTCAATCCAATTCAATTCAATTCAATTCAATAAAGTTAATTTAACTTGATTTAGCTTAATTCAATTCCATTTCAATTCTGCTCCAAAGCATGCAACCTTATGTGAGATACAAATAATAAGGGAAAAGTCAACGTCGTAGGGTGAATTCCCACTGAAAGTAATAACATGTGAAAAAAAAATTGCACACTAAATTGAGAAGACATATTTTGAATGTATATATTTTTTCATGTGTCTTGAAAAAATAATGAGATACATTTTGTAGACCGCTTTTCTTTAGTGTTAGCATCGCTTGTGACGGTGATGTTGTCTTAACAGCAATACTTTTCACGTTTACCTCCATGATTATGGTATGCCATGCCGACGTTTGTTGAGTATATCAGCGGTATTCCACTATTCATTATCATTTCTTAAAGAGATCGTATAGTTTTGGCTGGGACCTAACTTCAGGTTTCCAACATTTTGGGGGAGATAATGAGAAACGTCGTAAGAATAATGAAACAGAATGTAATTCAAAGAGGATTCAACATTCATTTGATGAAAATTGGTTTTAAAATGGCTGAGATATCCAAAACAGAGCAATCCTAATAAAAGGTGGGACCCACCTTTTAATAGGATCGCTTTGTTTTACTTTGTTTTTGGACATCTCGGCCATTCCAAAACCAATTTTCATCAAATAAACTTTGAATTCCTATTAGGGTGCTATGCTTTGTACTATTTCATAAGTGGTTTCTTGGTATCTTGCAAAAAGTTAAAAGCCCAATCCTCATCTCCACCAATACTACACTATCCCTTTAAGTTCCTAAAATATAGCTATAATATGTTCTCAAATATGTACTTACGCTACTTCATAATTATGATCTGAAGCAATTTAGTTGGTTTCCTTATTTCAACTATTACAACATTTCACACCAAACTATGTACAAACTGTTCATCAAAGGATGATATCAGTTGCACCCACATGGAATTATTTTTTAGTCAAAGCTGATATCATCTATATAGTGTACTTTTCTCTTAATGATGCATTATCATCTGATTTGGTAGCTGTCCTAGGCATTACATTCAACAATAAATACAACATTTAACAAATTACAAAATGATGCTTAACTGGTCTATACCAACTGCTACAGATTCAACTTGACTACTAATAGCTGCTAACGATAGGTCGTGTATCCAGTCTGTAGTTGCTTTATGTTCGTGAGTTACAAGATTCTTGTCAATCCTTATAACGAAGCAGCCGTCAGCTATTTAAGAGCCACGAACACTCAAAACTTTCTCCTTTGTCTCCTTTGTCTCCTTTGTCTCCTTTGCCTGTGACCTCAGACACGGGACTCTGATTGTCACTTCTCATCCAAACTGGGCCGGTCAAACAAATCCTGGGCCCTGTACTTCATAAAGCTGTTCTTAAAGTTACGCATTACGAACCACTGGAGTATGGAGTGCCAATGTGTGCCCATTTTTTCCTCACGTTTTAACAAAGTACGACTGTATGTCAATATTTCATCTACATTGGAGCAAAAATACACTTTCAACTAAAAACGTGTGTAATTACAAATAAGAATAATCATTATACCATCTGCAAATTTCAACTTTAGCTATTGAAATTAACAATGATTAGGAAACTCACTTGGCTTGCCATATTTAAGTTGTTGGTAAAGTCGTACGTAACTTTACGAACAGCTTTATGAAACAGGGCCCAGTGACATTTCATAATGGTGTCGATTTCGTCATGCATCTATAGATTATACTATCGCAGAAGAAGACTTCTTTATACATATATATATGGGGAATGCGTCATCACGGGCCCATAGCATATTTTAAGGTGGTGTCCCCTTTCTCCAAACTGTTTTAAAGTAAATGTCCACCAAAATTTATCCGGAGATGGCAGGTTAGCGGCTACAGCTGATATGCTGAACAGTTAAAGATAAAAGTGTCGCACTGATATGCTTTTGTGTCATCGAGTGCACAATCACATGACATATTTCATTGGACTTGAGATGGGTCTTTCCAACAGCAAAAAACCTGAGAACGTTTTACTCACGAAAACCTTCATATTGAAGTGTAAAAGAGGGCTGCTCAATGCTTTAATTCATCAATTTCATTTCTATCTTGGACCTCGAATATTTAGATAATGTATGCATATAATAATGAATATGATCATGCGAATGTTTTAAGCTTGATATCTTCATCGTAATTGCACACGACACCCTGGTAAACACACCACCCTCAAACATACACTGTTGAAAAGGTTGTAGTTCGTTATTCCGAAGATTCGTTCAATCCGAAAATAGAATAAGTTTCATTATTCCGAAGGTTTTTTTTTTTTTTTTAATCCGGCAATGAATAGAAAAGGTTCGTTTTTGCGAAGGTTCGTTAATCCGAAAACGAAATAGATTTCGTAGTTCGTTAGTGCGCACCTTTTTGATTTTGTGACTAACAAACATCTAGGAATGTGTATGTTTTGGAACAAACGAACCTTTGGAATAATGAACATCACGCATTGAAAATCGACCGGGCATCCCCAATCATAGTTACGTTGGCAACAGGGCGGAGATGACAATCAGTGAAGTAGTAAGCAGTTGTGGCCACCAAACCACACTCCTGCGGATATTTCATTAACAACAAATTCGTTGGAGAGCACATCGGTAGATTACTTTCCTACTAAACGTATGATGACACATAGTCCGTTACACTGCATCGACAAAAACGAGGTCATAACACGAGATAATGGCTGGAGTTCGTTTTGAGTAGAAAGGGAATGAAGAATCCCTTATTGGGTGTCTTCAACAAAACACCTCAACGAACGTACCAACATCACGGATTATACAAGTGATTGATGATTATTTTTACTCTTCTCGCCTTATACGCACTGCATAGCGTGATACGGAAGCTTCAAAGTGTCCCTGAGGAAGCGAGATCATTAAATAATTGGGGGGAATGCACCCTACAAGCATTGCTTCTTCAGCATTCCTCCCCATCTCCTGCATTTTCAAAACTTAAAAATGTTTTGTGCTTTTTTTCCACCCTATCATTTGTTTATCCATAAATATCATTTATCATATTTTGTAATGGTTGACACACATATGTACTTATGTTTTATGTGAGGAAAAAAAATGTATCTACAAGTTCTGTTGGAGATGAAAAAAATGAATGAATGAATGAATGAAAATTATTGTCGTCGTCTCACCTTTTCGGGTCTGAGAAGGCGAGATCCGGAAATCCCTAATCTCTTCCTCGCGACTTCTCTGGTCCGAATAGGTGAGATCCGGAGATCCCCGACCTCGTCTTTTCATCTTCTCGGGTCCGAGAAAGTGAGATCCAGAGATCCCCATCTCGTCTTTTCGACTTCTCGGGTCCGAAAAGTGAGATCCGGAGATTCCCCATCTCGTCTTTTCGACTTTTCGGGTCCGAGAAGGCGAGATTCGGAGATCCCCGATCTCGTCTTTTCGACTTCTCGGGTCCGAGAAGGCGAATTGTGAGATATTGTCTTCTCGACTTCTCGGCTCCAAGAAAGCAGTTAGATGGCATCTATGATAGTAAAATCCTCCAACTCGCCTTCTCAGACTCAAGACGTCGAGAAAACGAGGTCTCGGATATCTCTTCGCGCCTTTTCGGAGCCGAAAAGACGAGGAATCATCTCGGCTTCTCAGTGGAACTTATAAGCTTCTTTACAGCGTGAAGTCTGACTGCGTACGAATGCGTCCGGTGATTGAGCAACTTCGAAATATAAACCCAGTCTAGCTTGCATGGTGCCTGGTTGTTAGTGACGTGTTCCATGTGTAGAGATGAGCTTGCATAGGGTGAATCATTGCTACCTGCTCCAAACCAGGGTAGAAAACGGCATACTGGCATGACAGGTGCATGCAGACAGGCAAATGTCCTTCACTCGTGCTATACGTACGGAGATTTTTACTGCGTGCAAACACTCAGACCCAACATGTAAGAAGTCATTTCCCCATCCTACCCGTACCGTTGTGTAACCGAGGGCGCTGAGCTTTACTTTATAGAAATAATAACTACATTCTTGCATAGTTATTTTTTCCCTTTTTTCCTTCAATAAACCCAAACCGTTGTCTTGGACATTCCCACCGAGGAAAAAAAAAGTGTTTTTGATATGTTGTGAGCATACATACCCAGATCCCCGTATACTGGTATTTGCCTCCGTGGAGTCTCATTATTTTACAACGTATCTGCCATTAATCAACTCAGACACTGTGTCCCTAATTGACATGAATGCACATCTCTTTACAAGATGAATGAACCATTGACATTTTTCTTTTATCTCTGTGATTTAATCATTTTCGTTGTAGCCACAGTCAAGTACAACACCGTCACCTTTTACAGAGATCAGCTACAGCTCCGGCGTACCATCGTACCTCACGAGCGACTTTATCTATGACAGCTCTGGTAAGAAACAAACGTGGTATCTATAGACACCCCTTGATCCCCCTGCTATGACAGACGAGAGAACGAATTGTCATGATTTTAGGAAGGTCTTTGACTTTCGACAGCTGCTAACGCGGAACAGACTGACGAAAAAGAGAAGGGGAAAAAGCATCGAAAGTGAGAAACATAATAAACGTGTGAACATCAATCTAGCAGTCAACTACTTATAATGACGCCTGCATGAAGTTATCAAGTATTACTGCGACTTTTATGTTTTGAGAGTAAACTTTCGGTATCTCATCGCAGTCAAGGAATCCTAAATTTCCAGCTGGAGAGGCAATTAACCCTTTGTGTGCTTTCGGTGCTGATTTGCACAGAAAATCCCTTAGCGTTGTTCACTCTAAACAAAACAAAACCAGTGGGGGCGCTGTGGCATAGTGGACATGGTGGATAAGACTCCCGACTCCCAATCGGAGGACCAGAGTTCGAATCCCGCCCAGTGCTTACGTCCTTGGACGAGATGATTTTACCCACTGTGTCCCTCTCGACCCAGGTGTATAAATGGGTACCTGGCAACGCTAGGGTAATAATAGCAGGGCCCTCTGGTAGAGCAGTGGCAACACTGAAGAGGCTACCCTGGGTAAAGAAGAACTTATTATTATTACTCTGTCACACTGTCCCTGGTTCCTGTCACAGAAAGGGTTAACCGTTAGTGGTGTAGTTGTTTTGGATTCTATGCTGTATGTACAGCTCGCCCCTCTTTCGTTCTTGATTCTTCAGGAAGGCTGATGAGTAGTGTCCCCAAATTCATATCTTTATTCCGCGAATGCAGAAAAAATTGTGAAATAATGAATGAACATTGGAGAAAGATCGGTCTGGACATTCAAAGGGTTACTCGTAAATTTTTCAAGTTGTTGGTAAGATCAATGTGCTGCCTCACCTAGGTCAAAACTTTATAATAATTTGTCACGTCATGATAAAGGAACGAGAGACACACAGACAGACAGACATAATCATATCAACGAATTTCGAGAATCTTTTTTTTTCTTATTGAAAAGTACACGCTTTGTCTTGATGTGTTGTCAATTTTCATGCCTTCTCCTGGAGGAGCTAATCAAGGTTAGGTTTATAGACACTTTATAAGAATGTGAGGCCTTTTTGAATTTCTCTTAGGGTTTTTTTTTTCCTTCACTCTGATATCGTTCTACTTTAGTTACCTCAGTTTTGAAGTTTCCAGTGACGAGCAGTTGACCTTAAACCCGATAAATTAATTGTTCTTTATCCATTCTAAGTGAAATTTTCACAGGGTTTTATTGGCTGAATAGACACAATGTTATCATAGGGAACCTCCCCTTTAAGTCGGCCACTGCTGCTGCAACTGCATCTGAGGTAATGTGCAGGTGCACCACTGCGTCGCGTCGTCTCATCAAGGAGGTAGGCCTTTACTAGGCGAGCTAATACCTCCTTCGTCTCATCACCTTACACGTACAAACCTGAATTCACAGGACTGCGGTTGTAGTGCGGTGAGGGGAATTGAGTTTCAGAGTCGTTCACTTAAAGTGAAGATATACTCCATTTTCAAATCATTAGAGTAACGCTGAAAAATTGAACACTTCTCTTAAAATAGAAAGAAACAACGCAAATTCGATTTAGAAAATGGTCATAAATGTAAACTTACGGGAATGCTAAAATTTCACATGTTTCATTAAGCAATGATATGAACGCAATCAGCTTCGCAAAGATTCTAATGCGATGATGTCATTGTGAGCTCACAAGGCTCCCATTTGCTTGAAATAATTTTTCACTAAATTTACTTATTTGATCTGAAAATAAGTAAGAAGAAAGAAGAAGAAATTAAACCTTTTACATCCAATTTCGTTTTGAGTTTTAATAAGGTACAGAATAAAATTATTGCATCTGGACTTGTCGTTTTGAATTCCAAGGGCTGTTTTACGTCCGATCCTCGGAATTTAAAACAGCAATTCCAGATGAGTCGATTTAATTTTGAACCATCATTGAACGTGACCTGGATGAATCAGAACTTACATCAATTGTTTTGAGTTGTAGTAGACGGTCGTGATAGATGATATCGGGTCCTGTCGCTAAAGTTTTCTGGGTTAATTCACGATCAGAAACCGCTTCCTCCAAATGGGTGCTGAATATCAGAAACATTATATCGTTTGGGAAGTGAATCAAGGCGACTTTAGCCATTATGTCGTGTTTGACATGATTTTAGTGTTCGCTAGTTTATCTGTATATTTACCCAAATGATGCGGTTCTTGAATGAGGATGAGAAATGGGTGTAAGAGGATGTTGTGTGACTCTGAACATCCATCAGGCCGGTGAACTTATCTTCCGTTGTTGAGGGTAAAAGTCTCTGATATACGCCCACTTTCCGTGCCCTCCATTTCCTCGTACCGTGCTGTATTTCCATTATTCCTCTACGAACGTCTCTATATACCATCCAGATTTCCTTTCAGCATTGTTTATTATTAATTATAAGGTGACACATACATCACAAAATACAACGTCAGCTCCTTTTCCTGTGTGGTAATATTAACGGTTTCTTTGTTTCCTTGTTAATTACAGTGTGAAGTCCAAAGAAAGTGAAGGAAGCACATGTGAAATCGGCTGTAAAGGCGACTGTATCATTAACACACATGCAACAAACACATGCAACACACACATGCTTCGTATGCACACACACTCACAAACACACACGAAAATGATACACTATATACATACATATGTATACATGTAGATATTCATTTAGGCCCTATGTATATATACCAACATGCACTCACACGCACACAAGTCAATAAACACCCCTAAAGACTTATGCTAAGCTCTTTATACAAGTCCTTGGTATTTCTCCCTATTTACAGTCGAGCCCTGTACCGTTGAAAATGGTGGTTGTTCGGATATTTGCTTGCCCACCGGTTCGGGAGGCTACGAGTGCGCGTGTCTGGACGGGTACACACTATCTTCAGATAACCATAACTGCACAGGTAGGTTGCCGCATGTGTCTTTCTTCGTATAATTATTACCTTCCAATACACAACACTTTAAGCGTCTTTCGTGAGTGGAAATAAATTCCATCACATTTTGTCCCAGCATCAACCACTTCTCAAATTTGCACTGCGTTGTATGCCACTCAGAAGCATGTATGTAGTGAATAATCAATTCTTTATCGTCATCTATTCAAAATGCACATGTTCATAGACTGTATACGTGTAAATGCAAAGAAATGTAAAACAAACATTTTTTTTTTTTTATAAGATAGGCAGAGTATTAAGATAATCATATTGTGCTGACATCTCTGAACATTATGTAGATTCGTCCATGTCAAGACAGAAACGAATATGAAGGGGACCTATAAAAATTATCATAATTTTGTAAGTTCTTTGTATGGTGAACAGAAAGCTGGAAATATCTCTAAATATATTGTATCATTATATTATATCATATCACATTATATTATGTTATATTACATTATATCATATTATAGCATATCAGATTATAGTATATTTTCATAACATTATATTTCATTATTTTATATTTTCATATGGAAAGATATAAAAGATAAGTTGAATTGAATGAAATAATAATCGTAAAACTAATTCTTACCCTTGGCCTCATAGTTATATTGATTATGTAATACTCCCAATGGTGTGACGGCTAGTCGTCTGCTAACTCTTGTGTTGACTCCGTCCATCTCTTATTGTTTAGATATCTCTTTGTCTCTTTATCCCCCCCCCCCCTCTTTCAATTCATATATCTATCTACCACTGCTTTCTTTCTCTCTCATTGAACCTGTGACACACGAAATCGAACAGACATTGACGAGTGTGAGCAAGAGAATATATGTGACCTAAACGAGGAATGCACCAACAGGCCTGGTTTCTATGTATGTCAGTGTGCCATGGGCTATCAACCTGTCGGCCATGAGGGAATATGTACAGGTGAGTAAAGATTTACAAATTTCGAGCTTCTGTAGATTATTTGAAGAAAAAAAGATGATTAACGCAATAAAAGCAACAACAAACATACACACAAGGGCCGCGGAACGATTCTTTTTTTGAGGGGGGGGGGGGGGAGTGTGTCCCCCCCCCCCCCCCCCC
The DNA here is from genome assembly GCA_033980235.1 of Diadema setosum. Classification (NCBI taxonomy): domain Eukaryota; kingdom Metazoa; phylum Echinodermata; class Echinoidea; order Diadematoida; family Diadematidae; genus Diadema; species Diadema setosum. The sequence goes on along the minus strand of CM067066.1, from coordinate 22,102,347 downwards.
CCCCCCCCCCCCCCCGCTTAAAGGGGACGAATCTGAGAGCGGAACCTTTGGACATTCGTGAGTGTTCGGATTTTTTTTTTTTTTTTAAGAAAAAGCCCTCGACTCCTTTCATTGTATTTCGCTGATACGTAATTTTACTTTTGGAAGCTAGTTTAATTGCAACCTGCAGAAGGTAGCGACTGGATCAGAAAAGAAAAAGAGAGACGAAGAAGTGAAATCGGAGAAGTTTCTCGAACTTTCGTGGATCTTCTTTTGACTTGTCAACAAGGCGTGTCTTGGAATGGTCATGGATAAAAATGTTATACCACCTTCAGCAGTAAACCAGGAAAGTCTGTGTGAAGAATCAATATCGTTTTCACGTTTCCTCGAAAGTGTGTGAACAAACTATTACACGGGATTCCACCCTATTATCGTTAACGAGAAATAGAAAACGTGTCTGGGGTTAGGATCTCCCAAACGCCGGACTGCCTGTTTAATCTATACGACAGTAAGTATTTTTTTTTCCTACTTAGGCACTGCAGGAACGTTTCCGACGTTTTGTGTTTTTTGCATGGAATGTCTGTTACGTGACATGCTTTTCAACTTAAGAAGTTTTCCGAAGTCTCCTGAATTTGTATCATTATCCTCTGTAAGAAAACAAAACCAAACAAAAACAAAGACAAAAACTGCGGAAGCATTCTATTTGGGCTTTTACAGATGGGAATGGTATGATGACGCACAGTTTACCCTATCGAGGCTGGAACCAGATTTGTTGTAATACCAACATGAAAATCAGTACAAACCAATTTTACCTCATTATTCTTGGAATGTTCCATAATGACATACATAAGTTATATTACTGTTGCTTCTGTTATTGTTTCAGACATAGATGAATGCACAGAAGACCCGGATGTCTGCGGTATCGGAGCCGACTGTGTAAACTCAGACGGTGACTACCAGTGTATCTGCAAGGCTGGGTTCCTCTCATTCTTTGGCGACGGGAATTGCGAAGGTGAATATTTCGTCTGGTCTTAAACCTTGTAACAAGATAGTTGTTTAGATAGATAGACAATTAGATAGATAGATAGATAGATAGATAGATAGATAGATAGATAGATAGCCATTTTAGAGACCGCGCAGTTCAGCTTTCATGAATGAAATTGGCAATGTCAATAATTATAAAGTTAATAATAATTATGCCGTCATCATCATCATCCTTATAATCATTGTAATGATGGTGATGATAATGATGATGATGATGACTATTATTATTATCATCATCGTCATCATTATTTTTATTATTATTATTAATATTATTATTATTATTATTATTATTATTATTATTATTATTAAATGCCTGAAACTTGCCGAACCAAGAAACAATACTACATTGCAACCAACAGAAGCGTCTATAAAAATTCGCAACAGGTGTGCAGTAGACAACCAGTGACCCGAAGTTGTCAATATACTAAACAGAAAATGGAGACCACTCTATAGCACGAGCAGTGTCAGATAGTCCGAGGTCACTAGGCGGACAGAACCAGATGCTCTGTCATGTCAATTCTAACACATCTCTATTCTATTTTGTTTTATTTTATTCCCCTTGTTTGATTAATCAACCTGTGTCATAACACACACACACACACACACACACACACACACACACACACATATATATATATATATATATATATATATATATATATATATATATATAAAGTGTGAGAGATCGTTCCTGTCCCAAACGTACGCGATGCCCATTGTGGGTAGCATAAGTATAGTGAAAGAAATCAGAATTATTCATATGTATGTATAATATTTTCTATGTGTTTTTTTTTTATATGTTCGGCATGTGTTTGCTTGATTTTCCTCTCATATAATAAATTATGTATTATTTATATCATTATGTACCATATATCGCATTATCCTGAACGAATCATTTTCCTACTTAGACGTGGACGAGTGTGAGTTCACCGAGCTACTTCACATCCTGTGTGGACCGAATGCCGACTGTGTGAACACACCCGGCTCGTACGACTGCCTGTGTCTGGACGGATTCGCGCGGGACTCGAATGGGTTTTGCGTGGGTAAGAACAGGGGGAAACTGAAAGGAGGGAGATAAAACAAAACAAAACAAAGGAGGATGACTTGAGGGAGAAGAGGGAACGGATGAGAAGAAGAAGGAGAGGCGGAAATTTAGACAGACATAGATTTTTTGTACTGCAAGAGGATAACCCACTAAGGGTGGGATTTCACGGAGCACGCGAACGATTTGCGAAGGACGCGAATGACAAAATCCAGCATTCGGAAAAGTTTTTCTCCGAATGTTTTCCGACAATGAAGCCGAAAACTATTCTTGCGCGATTTGTGCGAAGTTTCCACGACGTATGTGCGAATGTCGTGTGTATCATTGCTTAAGTACAGCATGTTACGTACACGAAGAACACGCGACGGAAATGCGAACAACGAAAAATTTTCAGTAATTATGGGAGAAAATGTACCCAAGGAGAGATGGAAGCTGTCTTGAGTTGAATTTTTTTTTCTTTCCTCTATTTCTCCTTTCTTTTTCTCTCATTTTTCTATTGTGTGCCTGCCTACATTTTTTCCTAGGACGTATCTCCACTAGTAAAGCATATGATTTTTTTTTTTGCAGTTCCTCCAACACATAATCTCTGAACTTCAAATGAAATTTTACATACTTTAGATTAATTTTAACTGTATTCTGCGATTTTTTTTTTGTATATCAAACATTTCTTTCTCTTTGCTAGTCTTTAATTTCTTTTGTTACTATAGTTGTTAATAATTGTTTGATGTTTATGTGTATGCTACGATTTTTATTTGTAGAAAACGTATAGGTCATATATTCCCAAACGTGCGCTAAACGTTCGCGAGAATGTCTCAAAAGGTACGCGAACAGTTTGCGATTACGTCGTAAAATGATCGGAAAAACTTCGCAGATTTCGCGTAACATACGCGAAACATACGCGAGACATTCTCCAAAGTTTCGGAGTCTGTTTGGGGTTTCACGAACATTTTGCGAACATCGCGCTTGTCTTGCGAAGGTCTTGCGCATTTGACGAGGCTTTAAAGACACTTTCGAGAACAATTCACGAGCAAATCACGACCAAGTGTGCGGAAAAGGTTCGCAGAAAATTTCAAACTTTTTTGAAATTCTCGCCGAAGTAAAAACGACATTCGCGAACAATTGACGACGCTTCCGAACCCTCACGTTCGTTTGGCGATCTTTTGCAGACCAAAATGCGAATGCTGGATTTTGCCATTCGCGACCTTCGCAAATCGTTCGCGTGCTCCGTGAAATCCCACCCTAATGAATCTCAGGTAGACGGAGGCTACTGTAATCATCTAACCCTTTCGGTACTAATGACTTTAATGTGCACATTTAATTTCACACATATACCAATGAGCAGGTGATTATGTGGCATGCTGAGGGTTAATACATGAGCAAAATCTTGGTTCACAGACTCTTCATCACTCTAAGGTAGGACTGCAAGAAAGATCAGAGGGATAAAATTAGAGCCATGTCCATTTCTCTACTTGCTAATTATTCAAGATTTACAGGATAGACAGACGGGGCGGAGTGAGGGAGAAGGAGGGAATAGATTCTGAAAGTTTCCGTCTCTTTGAGCATGTTCTGTCAATAAATTCAACAATTGACATGTACATACTAATTCAAATTGATCTGATGTAAGATATCTGTTCGATATTTAAATAAAAGTGTCAAATAATGTCTATTATACAAAGATACCAGTTACCGCACAGGAATCTTGTGTTTTATTGCATATTTTCATCTGGTGTATAATTTTATTGTCATTTTGTCAAGATTTTAACGAGTGCGAGGTGGAGAATTTCTGCGGAGAGGGGGCGTCCTGTGAGAATCTGGACGGCTCGTACCGCTGCGTGTGTCACGATGGCTACGAGAACACGGCTGCTGGTTGCGCAGGTAAAGAAGCGAAAAATCCAGTTCCTAAACTCAGTTCAATTTAAGAGCCCTTAAACGTGCCAGTACCACTTGAAACTGTTAATGATACCTTAAAGTAATAGTCTCGAGAGGATTTTGGTTTGTAGTTTAACATCCGAAGGGATCGCGAACAAAATGCTCTCATCATACAGTACCCTGAAATTACGAATTCTGCGTCATGCAGAACGGCATAGAACAGGTTGTATTCCGTCTGAGCGCATGGTGTAGATTCACGACGTCTTGAAGTACTCTCAACAATTGGGAACAAAACAAGAACAACTCAAAGTCATCGCTAATCTCTCAGTAATTAACAGATTGAGCACATCATGCCTGTCTAACCGGAAAGGCTATTTTTGCATTAAGTCAGATAAAAGTGTTTAAGAACAGCGTTCTGTCAAATATGTGCCCTTAAAAAATACCATGACCTTCCAATGAATTGACGCATCGGTTTGATGGAAAGCAAATATGGACAAAGTTGTTCCATATTGTGATGGTTAATAAGTGTTGCTATTCCAATCTGTATTTCAAGTTCATATCTAAAATCTGGCAGTTACACAGATTCTTAATCATTAATTCGAATATCTACATATGTATCATCTTTAATTGAGAGAGCGGTGATTCTATTTCTCTCTTTCTCTTCATATTAGTGCATTCCCTTGCTTTTATTCGTATTTATTTCATTTTATACTTGTTCCTCACATCAGATATCGATGAATGCTCTCGAGGTGCGGTGTGTCCCGGAATCTCGCTCTGCGTCAACCTGGTCGGCAGCTATCTGTGTGTGTGTCCGTCGGGCTTTGAGGGCAACGCCACGGATTGCCAAGGCATGTGCATTAATTTATCTGCGCCATTACACCCTTTATAGCCCAATCGTAGCTTCATTACACCGTGTCGTGGGTGCCTCATTAGCGCATCCTGGCTCGTTGACCCATTGGTATTTCTATGATAAGCCCTATACAACTGGTCCTGTTGTCTTCACTTTTTTTTGTGGATTTTTTTTTTTTTCAGCCATCAAAAGTTTAGTCAGTCATAGCAGTGTTACACGAAAATGAAGAAAATTAATGATAATGATGATGATGAGGATGATGATGAGGATGATGATGATGATGATGATGATGATGATGATGATGATGATGATTATGATGATGATGAGGATGGTGATGAGGATGATGATGATGATGATGATGATAATTTAAGTCAAAACTTAAATCAATATACAGTGTACTGAAACTTAACCTAGTAAGCCTCTTGTTTATTAGCAGGATTAATTTGTTGTGACTGCTTGAATGAATATACAGTATAAACAGCACAATGCATGTATGAATACGAAAATACATAAATCACTGTCATGCTTTCCAGAAATTTATAGATGAGTAGGCCTAAGTAGAAAGTCAGGTTTATCTGCTAAAGGGTTCATAACTTAATAAATCAATAAAAATGAAAAAAAAAAAGATTTAAAGAGATTGATAAATAAATCTCAAAAGAATACGTGATGAAAATAAAATGACAATATCTCAATTATAATTCCTTGCCGTAGATATCGATGAGTGTTCCACTGGCCGGCACGACTGTCACACCTTTGCCAGATGCGGCAATATCGTCGGATCCTACTTCTGTCAGTGCTATGCCGGTTTCCATGGCGACGGGAAAAACTGCGATGGTAGGAAATGGCTTCAGACTACACTGTCACCATGATTTCTATTCTCGCGTTTCAATGACTATTTGTTTTCCTCTCCCGAAAGGGCACTCCTGGGGAGTGAAAGAGAAAGCAGAGAGGTATAAAATACGAATGAAAAAAGAGAAAGTATTTCGCTAATTGATTGGCAGTTATGAGAGGTTTGTATCACAATATATCAAGACATCTTGTTCTAGAGATACGTTTTATTTCGTTCAAAATGTCTTGCGTCTTGCCTCGTTGATAAACCCAAGTTTTTCAAAGACTGACGGATGTGACGTAGTAAGCGGTGATGGATCAGAGTAACAGTAATACATTAAAAAAATGCCTACTTGATTGTCCACTTAATTTTACCAATTCAGGTCCCTTCTTTATTTTTTTTTTTATAAGTCTAGATGTTTGCATATAGATTTTCATGATATGTACATGTATGTATAATATGACTGTGTGTGTGAATGTGTGTTTGTAGGTAGGTCCTATGTATGTGCATTTTCATATAATGTAGTGCCTACGTGTTCAGTGGTGTTTGAGTCAACCAAATTTCTGTCTGTCTGTCTGTCTGTCTCTCTGTCTATCTATCAATGTAGGCCTATCCGTTAAATCTACTTATCTTTTGATGTGTCTTTGAATGTATTTAAACAATGTCCCCTTCTGATTTACTTTTTGAATCTTCTTTTTTTTTTTCACTTTAATTTGTGCTTCTCCCTCCCTCTTTCATATACCTTTTTGTTTTGCTGGTCTACTTACTCAATAGATGCAGACGAATGTGCGTACAACAACGGGGGTTGTGACCAGCAGTGTATCAACCAACCGGGGACCTTTAGCTGCGACTGCTTCCGGGGTTACGAGGTGGGGCAGGTCAGCTCGCAGTGTCATGGTAAGATAATGTGAGCATTTGACATTCGAGAAGACACAGGGGTACATGTGCTCTCCATACTGAGTAAAACATCTTGTCAAAGGATGGACGCACTAGCCAGGCAAGATGCCAAACCCAGACCTTTTGTTTACAAATCATGACCCTTGTCCACTATATGCCACGGTGCTCCCAAGTTAAGTTCACATCAGTTTAATTTGACAGCATGTGCGAGCAATATAATGAGGCTGTAATCATGCACTGCTCATATACTATAACTTTAACCAACAACAACAAGAACAACAACGCAGTTAACAGTGGCTAGTTTGTACACTATGAAATACAAGCATCACGCAAACTCTCAAATTTTGTAGCGGCAACCTTACGCACGAACTGTACATCTATACCACTGCATGCCATCATCTTCTGATAATAGACAAAAATATGAGTAAACAACTTATATGGAGTATTGAAAGGTTAGATTGGTTATGCACACCCCTTTTTCGTTTTTGTTTTGTTTTGTTTTGTTTTTGCCGGGCTTTTACATACGGCGTAACTAATAACTGCGTGTCAAAATATGTATGATTGCACACAGGGACAAACAACAATCAACATTGAGAGCAGTACATGAGGTGTGAACGAATAAAGTCATCACTAACAACTATAGAGAATGATTAAACTTTATTCTTTTTTCTTTTTTTTAAAGAAGCGATCACCATTTATCTTCTCTCCGGCTTGGTAATCTTATCTTAATTGAGTTAGAATCTAACTCAGCATTTCCTAATCAGTGATATTGTTTTCCATCTCAAGAAAAGAATGCCACAATTTTGTTTTTTCTATGACAATGTCCTGTATCCATTAAAGGGATCGTACAGTTTTGGTTGAGACCTAATTTCAAGTTTCTAACATTTACGGGTGAGATAATGAGAAACCTCTTATAAAATATGAAAGAGCATGCAATTCCATGAGGAATTCAGCGTTTATTTGATGAAAATTGGTTTTGAAGTGGCTGAGATATCCAAAACAGAGCGATTCTAATAAGTGTGGGACCCACACTTTATTACGATCGCTTTGTTTTACTTTGTTTTTGGATGTTTCAGTCATTCCAAACCCCTTTTTCGTAAAACAAACTTTGAATTCCTCTTAAAATGGTATGCTCTGTACTACTTCATAAGTGTTTTTTTGGTATCTCGCAAAAAGTTAAAAGCCCAATTCTCATCTCCACCAATACTGTACCATCCCTTTAACTTGCCTCATATTCATTGAAGGCACTCACTCTTTACGATGATTGTATATGATCGTCATAATCTCCTTCAAAGTTGCCTGTACCTCACAGCGCGAATTTCGTCAGCAATTTCGTCTAGTTCACAATGATGACTTGTTTGTTGGATGATATATGTATTGGTCCTGCTTCAGGGAGTAGACTGGTGCACATTTAACCTTCCAAAATAATCTTGTAAGTTTCCCGCGCACCCTGTCATGTTGCTTAAGGGAGTGTACAGTTTGGTTTAGATAGGGCTGCAGCTTTCCAACTTTTTTGTATGTGTTTTTGAGATGAGAAACCTCTTATGAGAAATTTTTAGAGGAATTCAGTTTGTTTGCTAAAAATTGGTCTTAAAATGCCTGACATATCTAAAACAGCGATACGAATAAAATGCTACAGGCCACTAATTTTATTAGGATGACTTTGTTTTACTTTGATTTTGGGTATCTCAGTCATTTCAAACCGATTTTCATCAAATAAACTTTCGATTTCCCTTAGAAGTATATGCTCTTGAACATTTCAAAGAGTTGTTTCTAAATATCTCGCAAAACGTAAAAAGCTGAATCCTCACCTCAGCCAGCACTATACCATCCCTTTAATATAATTATGTGAAAATTGATTCATGATGTATGCACAGATATAGACGAATGCTCGTCGCAAGAAGAGATGTGCCAGCAGCACTGTTCAAACCAGCCCGGCTCCTTCCGGTGTTACTGCGACATCGGGTACCAACTCCACTCAGACGGATCCACCTGTATCGGTATGAAAGACAAGGGGTCCCCGCCTGACAGTAATATTACATTGAAAGCCTTCGGCTACACACGCTTTATTTGATATCGTTGCCTTCCATTTTTTTTTTAGCTTGTCGTTGTCCATTTCTTTCCATGACTTTTATTCGTTTAAACTAAAGTTTGGCATAATTTGCGTCATAGGATATAATTTCTTCGCCCTAAACTCAGTGTTGTTGATCCTCATGTGACCACGTATACAGAAGGTCTTTCTTCTTTACTTTGCTGCTTTACGTTTGTACCCGCTCCATTAACTTCTGTAAAAACAGGTTCACTGCTTCATTCTCATAACTCGCAATGGAGTGTCTTAATTTTATGTGGATAAGTATACATCCGTTAATAGAATTATTATACATTTCTGTTCTCCTTTCCGGGTATGTTCTATCTTCTCGAAATTCTTCGTGCGCAGTTCTTCTTAGCAAATCTAAGTTCTTAGAAGCTTCGTTCTTTTCCATTTTGTTCCTTTATGGGGGAGGATCACTGGTGTTTTAAACATGTCAAACATTTTCCATCTCTTTCTTTCCCCGTTCTCCAAACGTCGCTCCTGCACGACGTACACAGACATCAACGAGTGTCAGATCAACAACGGAGGATGCCAGGAGGTATGCATCAACACTGACGGATCCCATCAATGCGACTGTGGCCCCGCCCATGCATTCGTGGTGAACAGCACCAGCCAATGCGAAGGTGGGTCTGCATTTTCTTTGTAAACTTTTATTGTGTACCAGAGACTGTGGGCAGTGTCTCAACGCTACGGGTTTCTCTCCACCAATCGGCACTCAAAGCCCATAGAAGATTGATTATCGTCGTATAGTTATTGCACAATCACAGGCGTACTCAAACTGGTAGAAGAAAATAAAAAACATGATGAATGAAAAACAGTTGTTTAAGCAACATGCAGAGAAACCATCTGTAGCAGTAAAATGAACTATTTGAAGAACTATATAGAACTCTATAGTTGTATTTTGTATAAGCCCAACATTTCCCTTATCATCTCAATGCATATATTTTGCTCGGATCTATGTACAATTGAGTAGCATTCCCTCGGAAAACGTTTATTTTTCTTTTGAAAATTTGCGATTAGTGTCATTAGATAAAAACAAGAGTAATTTGGGTAGTATGAGATCTTAGACTCTCAATGTTTTTCTTAAGATAATCTGTCTTCGTTACTAATCCAACCATCAGTACGTAGATCCCCCGTATAATGACCATTTTTCTGACTTATTGCTCTAATATCAGCTCCATTACTTCAGTATCGTAAATGAGCTATCGAGCATTCTCTTGAGAGAAAATTCTCTTATCAGTCTAAAAGCCCGGCGTCGAATATGGACAGCGATCGTTGCTGGAATTGTCCAATCATGTGCATCCAATATAGCTTTGACCGCCATAACCCACATTCACTTGGCTGTGATATAGCAATCAGATCAAAAGGCTGTGCTTGGCAGCGCCATCTCTCCAGTATTTTTGTTTCTTTGTAGCAATAGTTGTAGTCTGGTGAGTGCGAGACGAGGTCCGCATCTTTACTACCTCGCTTTCAACGAGTTATGACTACTAATAGTCGAACAGTGATGTACAGCAAGAATTTGACACTGAGAAAAGGGAAATGGATAAAGAGGAAGTGGAAAAAAAACAGCAGTCAGAGACATCCATTAAAAAAGATAATTGATTTGAAATATAGATAGATAAAATGATTTCAATAGATAGATTCAGAGAAAGGAAGAGAGGGGGGGGGGGGAGGGGAGAGTAGAGATAGATAGAACAGTATCGTACACTGGGGATCGACGGTAGGAGAAAAATGTCGAACCCTGAGCGATGGATTTTCAGCGATGTATTCCGGACACAATGGTACACCGCCGGAAAGAGGGCAATAAACAAAATGCATCAAGCTTCTTGAGCAGCTTAATTAAAAGTGGATGTACAGGTCTTTGGCAAACACGGTGAACACGTGAGAGACATGTGCCCTTACTTTGGCACACATGCATCAGAATTACGTCGCGAGAAGAAGATATGGTGTGCCTTGAAAAAAAAAAGATCTTTCACGAGGAACTGGACTTACATAATTATAGAAAAGAGATGCGGTGCATCCACTTTTTGGTTGAAGCTCTGGATATTTTGCTTTTTATTGGTCCTTGAGGGCGACGGATGTGTTCCAGGGGAATGATATTCTATTTGCTTTCTTCCTGAGAGCTACGCTTTTCCGTATTCTTATTTTCATCATTTCAATCACGTTTCCTCATATTGTGTCAACTTCGATAATTTCTTTTTTTTATGGTAAAGGGGAGATGCCATCAAATGTAAGGAGGCCTATATACTAAATTTATATGGCATGTGTATGTAGATAGATAGATGGATAGATGAATAGATAGATAGATAGATAGATAGATAGATAGATAGATTATAGATAGATAGATAGATAGATAGATAGATAGATAGATTATAGATAGATAGATAGATAGATAGATAGATAGATAGATAGATAGATTATAGATAGATAGATAGATAGATAGATAGATAGATAGATAGATAGATAGATAGATAGATAGATAGGTCTCAAGGCAAGGCAAGTTTTGGTGTTTTCTTTTGTTTTTGTTTTTTAATCACGTAAACTTCACGTCTTCTCACCTTCTTGCTCTTGTTATGTATGATTCAACTGTTCCAGTCATCATCCCTTGTCTGTCTCATTCCTCTTTATTATCATTTTGATAATCAATATGGCCCCTATCGTTCAAATTATATCCCAAAAATGGAAGGTAGTCCTGGTAGAACGTGTGGAGGCAGGATTTTTTTGTTCACTCTTAGAATGTCATGGATTCTGTTGTCTCATTGAGGTGAAGTCCATTGTGATTATTCATCTCAAAATCTTAAGCCAATGCCGCACCATGAGCATTGTTTATCCTTGCTACCATGGTGACTGGCTAGAAACAATCAGACCTAGGTTAGAGGTTGACTTTGTCAATCATTAATGTCGTCGGGTGCGGCGTGTACTTGGATAAACAGTCGCCTGCTGCCAACACACGTAGTTTTGTCATGACCTTAAAATAAATTTTGGAAGCAGGTTTCTATGAAGATGACGTCACATTGTTACTATCAGCTCTTATCCAATGACGCGTCTTGCCTTTTGTCTCCTCCTCCCCCCCCCCCCCCCCCTCCTCCTCCCCCTCCAGAAATCACAACATGTGCCGTGAAGAACGGAGGCTGTGCCCAGCTGTGCCGAATGGGCCAGCTGGGGATCCAGTGCAGCTGTGGTCCGGGTTACGTTCTCAACGAAAACGGTCGGGATTGCGACGGTGAGTCCAAACTTAATGCTGCATGGATATCATCAGCTGGCTAAGACTACTTGGTACCCACGTGTCAACACAGAGATGTACCACTGACATTACACACAGTTCATCAAGAACGATGTGTTGAAGTATTGTAATCTGTTTTTAATGTTATAGTGGTCCTCTTCTACTAATATTGCGGAATTATTTCTCCCACAGTGATGTTCTGCGAACGTTTACGCAATTACTCCCAGGTTATCACTACATCATAGAAGTGGCTAGTCTAACCCAAACGGTTGGTGGCTGGTAACTGAAATAAACATTGTTCAATGAGTCTACCCCTGCCCCCTCCCCCTTAGAAAATAAAAAAAGACAAAAGAAAAACCAAAACAGTTAATCAACGGTTGTTGTTGTTTTTTATGATGACGGATGACAAGTTCCTCGAACGGGTCTCGAAGCCAATAGAAGGTTGCTCATAAGCATCTAAGAGCTTCCTCATCAGTCGCGTTAAAATATTCAAACAAACGAATGAATGTAAAGACTATTTGAGCCTTATAATGAGCAAAGTGGTGTGTCCATATCAGACGGCCTTTAAAATACATATTATTTTATATAAGATGCGCGCCTTTATCCATCTGTCACATTAAGTGTCTTCTACCACCTGTCGCAGATCGCAACGAGTGCGCGGACGCGAACGGAGGCTGTGAGCAGTTCTGCGAGAACACCATCGGGAGCTACCGCTGCACGTGTAGAGATGGCTTCATGGTTCGACCCAGACTGAAGTACAGGTGTGAAGGTATGTATGATACGGTCTCCATCTCCTCGGTGTTTCATGTGTACAATTAGGGTGATCTTGCAATATGATATCAGTCATGGATATTACTTGTATCGAATCTGTAACTGTTCGCAAGCAGGCAGGAAAAGCCAGAAACAGATTTATTTCAATATCTTTGGTACGAATTAAGGTGACGAGGTCCGGGCTCGTCCACATAACCTGCTTTATGAGACCGCTAACGTTGGATGCCCAAGTGAGTAACGCAGAGGGGGGTATTTCAATAATTCTGAAATCACACCAAGAACGCTCCTTGGACTCACACCAAAGATAGTGGCCTTAATGAAATTACTCTTCCCGAGCCCCCATCACATTGCAGTACCAAAGATGGTGAAGCACTAATTATGATCAAAACCACTTGGAATGCCAGCTTGATTGATATGGATTAGCCGGCAATAGTTGATGAAAATGAATTCCTCTTTGTAAATGAGCTCATTTTGGAGGGTACACAAAATGCTCACAATCATTGTTTCGACGGAGATTCTAAAATCACATCCAGTTTTTTTTTAGTCGTAAAACCTTATAGTTTCCCGTCATGGACCTCCGAAGAAAGTCCGAGCAGAGCACTCACCTCATGCAAATTGCAGGAGTGACATCAACAAGTTGATTTACTTGAAAATCAAATACAAAACACAATGAACCTTTCGCTCATGTTACAGATTCTTTTTCTTCTTTTTTTTTTTGTCTTTGGTAAAAATATCATCTTTGGTAATATGATGTACGGACAAGAGGTTTTCATTTATCCGACATTCTCCCCCCCCCCCCCCTTTCAATTATTGTTGCCCAGCTATATGTGACCCGCCGTGTATGAACTACGGTGTCTGTGCTGGTTCCAACTACTGTGTATGTCCGGCAGGCTACGGCGGACCGACTTGCACTCGTGAGTATACAGGGAGAAAATGAGTGAAGTGGAGATTAGCGTATTGACGCAGTGGGGACTGAAGATTATCGTTTTTTTTTTTTTTTCAATATATCGTTTCAGTCGGGAGGTTTTCGTAAATCAGTAATTGTTGTGCTGGCAATTCATTACATTTGTCTTCCGTCATTGGGGGCACTAAAAGATGTCAAATAGCATGGACAATTACGAGCCAATCAATTTTTCCTGCGTCTTCATCGTTTTGAACACAATCATGAAAGCATTAAGTCTGCGTCGCCCAGATTACTTTCACACGTTGTTCTTGCACAAGCACACCTTGCCGTTGAAGACTGTAGTCCCGAGTATGAGAGAACAGGTGTCTGTTCGAAATGTGCGTTATACCAAAATCAGCACGTCCTCAACAGGCTAAAATAACTGTTCACGGACTAGTCCTACTTCTTGTTGTAACAGGTGTTACACTGTCAATCTCGATAGGCCAAAGTTGTGCCCGAGATACATCAACTAGCATATCATACGTTTGCTTAACGTACGTATTGTTAACAATGTATTACTTAATATGGCTTAATTTATCAATGTATACTTTATATTTGCATCACCTTTCTGTTGGACACGTTGGATGGGGGCAATACAATTGAAATGAATTTATATCTATATCACGGCTCTCGACTTTTTCAAATAAAAGTATGACAAGTCTTTGTGGGAAGGATATGACATGATGAATTTACTTTAAAAAGTTTAATCTATGATTTATGATTCAAAATGATCATAATTTTTGTCTTTCCTGCGCCTAATCAGCTACCTGCAATCCACCCTGTATGCACGGCGGCACGTGTCTCCGATACAACAGGTGCTCATGTTCCAGTGGCTACTCAGGCATTGGCTGTCAGCGACGTAAGTTATGACCAACCATTGTCTGTCTCTCTGTGTGTTTGTCTGTCTTTCTGTCCCTTTACATTACATACGAATATCTCTCTCCATCTGATTCTGTTTCTCTGTCCCTTTTCGGTATGCATCTGCCTGTCTGTCTAACCGTCTGTTTGACTGTTTGTCTTGATTTCTGTCTGTCGTCTGTCTGTCTATGACATGCCTATTCTAGTTTATGGATTGTTCAGTTGATATTAATGTGTTTCTATCAAAACGCATTCGCCAAAATCATTGTACGAAATCAGATATGCCGTACAAGTGCACGAGTAATGTTTGGTGATGACTGTTGTCATTGATGGTGCATGTACTTCGAAGAATAATCCCCATTTATCCATCTATCCCCATCAATGTCAGTTTGGCAACGTATTAACGTGTGTAGTGGAACGAGATTAATCGAAGATATTGCTGACGTACTGAATGATTTATGTTCACCTTTGTCTAATCATGTCTACTACTTCACACATAAGACCCGCTTCGCTGACTATAGTCTCTTCAGCATGTTCTCAAAAGTCCTTCACGGTGTTATAAGATTTCCCTCTCATGCTAAGATTGATTTATTGCACTTACTAACCCTCCAACTATATCAGTGTACATTTTACAACTTGTGATAAACATAATGACATTTATCCTTTGCAATAAGAGGATTAACCCGTTCCGTACTGAATTCTGAAATGCCCAAAGACTTAATACGCAAGCAACCAGGTTCCCGTACTCAACGGGTTAATTAGCTGCTCATCATGTCTTTTTCTTTTTCTTTCAGCCACCTGCGAGCTGCCTTGTATGAACGGAGGAAACTGTATTGGGCCGAACGAGTGCCAGTGTTCCGCTGGATACGAGGGCGACCAATGCCAAACGCGTGAGTTGAATTGAATGGCGTCCTCACCGGTTGAAATGGGAAACTATGTTCAGCTGTCGACAATAATATTATGAAGCCGTTTACTTTCTTGGATTTTTTTTCCCTTTTCATTCCGCCTGTCATTTTTGATGAGGAGATATTCAACAGTGGATTATATATTTTGCGAGCTAATTCACAACGTCGACTTGACCATGATACTGTCTTTCTTTGCCGATACTTTCGTAATATTATTTGCATATCTAGCGCACATTTCAAGTAGAATGTAGTATTAGCAAGGACGTTTGAAAAAGAAAAAATCTTCGCAAAGACTATGTTTTACGCAGTATTTTAGAATAGAGATATGAGTAAGTTGGCTGAATTCCGAAACACAAGCTTTCTTTGATCTCTCTTTAACCACTTTTTCATCTCGGAATTTTTTCAAAAGAAGAAGAAGAAAAAGAAGAAAGAAAGAAAGAAAGAAAGAAAGAAAGAAACAAACAAACAAACAAACAAACAAACAAACAATCCAAGGCCGCGTCAGTTCAACATCGTGAAACCTTTTCACTAAGTTTGTAGCATGAACGTTCCGCTTTCACACTGTGGTTCACTCTTCAGTAGGCTGTATAGCACATGAACACAATAATGTGACCCTGAAGAAAAATCATAGTTTAAACTACGATAAATTAGACAAACTGAAACAGAATCTAATCGGTTGTGCTATGATGCAAATGAAAATCCTTTGATTCTTTTGGCTATGTCAAAGTGTGAGAAGGTAACATAATTATAACATGATATGTATGTGCATGTATTTATATCATAAGCCCTATATATTTTTCACCTTGCAATACCGTACACCGACGTTTTCCCAACATACTAATGATGTGTATTTCTCAGCTATCTTTTGAAATGTGAACTGTGGAAACTCATCTGTGATAACGTGAGAAACAAACCATATAAGGGCATATTTTGGTTATCTTTCCCCCAGCCCAGTGCCAACCATCGTGTGAGAATGGCGGGACGTGCTACGCATCGGATACCTGCATCTGTCGACCGGGCTTCTACGGGCCCAGGTGTCAGTACGGTGAGTCCTCTTTAAACCCAGGCCCTCATTCGCTCACAGACTCTATTCATCCCGTAGCTACAGACTGCTTATGGATTCCTACTAGGTTACTTTTAATCCGAAGATGCGAGTCCTGGTTTCTCCTAGGTGTCAGTACGGTGAGTCGATCCTCTTCAGACCGGGCTTTCCTTCACTCTATCCGTCTCGTGGCTATAGGATACTTATCGGATTCCTAATCGGTTACTTTCAATCCTAAAATGCGAACCTCTTGTTTCTCCTGGGTCTACAATGATGTAGACTCCACGAATTCCAATCCGTAATTGCTGGCAAAGATTCGCTGGCTTGTATCAGCTGGATATACCATTGTCATAGATCCGACAAAATTGTATCAAAATTCGCTCTTGGATATAAGAGATATCAGATTGTGTGAGACCTTGCTCCCACCGCTTCCACAGCACCTCTCCCCTCCCTCTCTGTCGACCCCCCCCCCCCCCCCCTCTCTCTCTCTCTCTCTCTTCCTTTCACACTCTGCAGTGAGCTACATCATGAAATAATTTACGTTAACAAAACTAGATGTGCTATCTCCCAAGAAAATTAATTTAGTCGCCATTTTTTTTTTTCGTTCAGTTGGCGAACCAGTATGAGGACTGCTCGTACAGCGCCATCTTGCGGCCAAACTAACACATTTACGATATTTGCTCAATCTCAATCTCGTGCCATCAGAATACTCAAGTACTTAAGTATATCCAGTATCATTAATAGTTTAGTATACAGTGGAATGTGTTCTCTGTACTACTCAGTATTTTGATATTGCGTAAATCATGCTCATAGTCAATAAAAAATGCGTAAGAGTGACACATATTTCGTCAATATTAACAATACTACAACAGCAGATACATATGTATACATCATCGTCATACACAGTCTTTAGATTTTTCAGGTATTCATGGACACCGCTCTATGAATTTCCGATATTGCTCCGATGTTATTAAGACTGATTTATATCTATTCACAGCAACACGAAAGCCATTAGTATTGTGTTGCTCGCGTAGCCCCGTGCAATCAGTAGCTAAGTCAGACCATTAGCCGCGTTTTCGTAGTTCCTTTTTATTTTCCTCCTCTGCAGTGTTAGAATAACGTTCCCCCATACATATTTATCGCTCCTTTAGTGCCCCCATGTTGATTCATGTACGTACACACAAATCGATATCTATACGAGCATTATGTGCCTGACGAACATACTTCAGGGATCCACGTCGATGTAAACACACTAGACCTACTGTGCCACATTGCGTGTTCTTACGACAACATTGTTGTCGTGTCCGCGATCTCAATCAATAAAGCTGGAGCAGTGGTACTTTATTTGTCACCTATGATAAATTATAGGAGTTTCCGAATCAGAACTTCCGGCAATATTCTTTTATATTTTTTCCTCTTTTGTCATCAGATATACGTCAATATTGTGCTGATGAATGAGAGTAGGTTTCAGGGGGAAAAAGTGATTTGATTTGTTGACATTCTTTTTGACTTATGTAATGTTGTGATGTAAGTTCACATTATACGTTCAATATCTTAAAACTCTTAATCATCTGAGTGAATTGAATATGCTACTGGCGACTCTTTCCAATATAGTATATTCTTTCTTTCTAAAATACACTCTGTACTTTTAAACGATTTATGAATGCTAAATGTCCCTTTGCAGAAGATAGTTAGTTAGATAGCAATATCTTATTTCTGTACTGAGTAGGCCTACACAACGGTCATTCAAAACTGTGCGGAAGTTTTCAAACAATTTCTGACTCAGCTATACCCAACAAAATCCACTACATCGTTCATAGAATTAAATTGCGAAGGTCATAACTTTGAATCTACTGCCACATCTTCACTGCCGAGAAATCTTGACAAGAATTCGTCCTCGTTGTTGCCTCGACAGAGCGCTCGTATTGTTCCAGGTCGTGCAGAAACGGAGGAAGATGCGTGGGTATCAACAGGTGTAGTTGCCCATCCGGCTATTACGGACTTCGGTGTGAACATGGTGAGAAACAAAAATGTGGGCGTGGCAGGGTGCTTGGAATGCCGCTTTTAACCATGGGAATTGTCACCGACATTATCATATATCATTAGATGGCAATAGTGTATGCATGTTTTGGGTGTAAGAGGGTTAATTATTGTGACAGACGTAGCGACGAATTGGTTTGTGATAGTCTGAGTCTGAAGCATATTTTCTTTTATCTTTTCTTTATGTTGGGGGTTTGTTTTTTTTTTTAAATTATCATGATCAATGCCCAGCTTTGCTGCCAAGCATGACAACAATGTGTACAAAAATGAGTTCAGATCTACTGATGCTATGATTCTTGGGGAGAAACTGGAATCGAAGAAAAAGGGGATGCACAATTTGCTGTACTTGATGATGGCCTTGCTTTGCTTTCAATAATCAACTAATAGTATACTGTTTGATTAATGTGATAAATCAGCTTTCGATAGGAGATAAATCGGATATACAATACAATATACAATATATAATGTATAATGTATAATGTATAATATATAATATACAATATATGATATATAATATATAATATGTAATATATGATATATGATATATTACATATAATATATAATATATGATATATAATATATAATATATAAAATATAATATATGATATATGATATATAATATATAATATATGATATATAATATATAATATATAATATATAATATATAATATATAATATATAATATATAATATATAAAAAATGATTTCAGGGATAGACGTCACGGTTGTAATAATCTGATGTGTGCATGTTTGCTTGCTTGCTTTTAAGTGGGTGCCGTTCGATGTCGGCCCGCCTGTCAAAATGGTGGGACGTGTATGCCTGGCAACAGGTGCGTTTGTCCCACCGGAACTTCGGGGCTGCGATGTGAGAGACGGTGAGTTCAGACTGGTAGGGAAGTATCATTTTTTTAATCTTGATTAAAAACAAATCCAAGAGGAAAAAACGCATGATAGTGTTAAGGTAAATTCAGACAGACAAGAAAGTGATTATACATTCCTGATGAAAAACAAACAAACAAACAAACAAAGCCAACAACACGTTAGAAACATCTTTGTGTTTTTATGATTATATAAAGCTAAGACAGACAAGACAGACATGATAATGAAAACAATGACCGCATCAAGTAGAAAACACCACACATGACTATGTTAGGATAAGCTGAGACTAAGTGTCTAAAGCAAACAACTAAACAAAATCATCTAGTAAGGAATAGAGGATCGTGTTTATTGATTATCACACGACATATGAGTGCACATTTCCGTTCAGCCCAGACCGTGCAGGATGCTGGGTTAATGATGTGCAATAAACCTCATTGTTGTAATGGGTTACCAATGCAACATTCAACGGTAGATTTAGAGTGCAAGTTCTGTTATGAAATCTATCTATGTGCTATTGCAGAAAAAAAGAAAATCCCATTATATCTGCCCTCACTCCACCCACTTAAACTGCTAAGCGTGTTTCACATTTGCATTATTGTAAGTAATAGTTCATTGTTAACAATGTGGACTGATATCGATCAATATCATACGCATAATAGGCGCAATCCAAGTAGCGCCCTCAGTGTTGGCCACAGCCTGTTCGGCAAATTGTCCTAATCATAGTTGTAAGAAACTCTTCAACTACAATGAACGTTGGCTGCCTACACTGAAAAGACCAGGGTTAAAGTTTATCAGACAGATGTTGGGTTTCCCGGAGATTAGAATCACACTCGATGACTCTGACGTAGCATGCATGGGTAGATCCAGATTTCATGCTGCGTTAGACTGCACAATTACACCAAATCACAGTCAGTTGAGATGCTATTGATGATATGATGATGACTATGACGATGATGATGATGATGACGATGATAATGATGATGACGATGATAATGATGATGATGATGACGATGACGACGATGATGATGATGAGGACGACGACGACGACGACGACGATGATGATGATGATGATGATGATGGTGGTGGTGGTGGTGGTGGTGGTGGTGGTGGTGGTGGTGGTGGTGGTGACGACGACGATGATGATGTTCAATGACGATGACAATTGATGATAATGTGTGATAATGATGACATAACATTAATTCTTAAAGTAACTTACATTTATTGTTCTTCGCCTCGGTACAGTGACTGCCCTCTGCAGACCTACTCACAGACTGTACGCCGAGGTTCCCGGCGTTTCGTGAAAGAAAGTTACACGTCCCCGTGCGGTCCCTTCGGCTGGAGGACGTGCACCTTATACAGGTGAGAAAAACAAAACATAGGCCCTACTGCTGGAATGTGACAAAATCCCTACTGTCTTTGACTCCTTTGCAAGGGTCTTATAGAGGGGGTATACATTTTGTATTCAATTTTCAAGAAAGACAGAGTTAGTAGTCGTTCAAATATACAGCACCAAATTCTACTTTCTTTCTTTTTTTACATTCACTTTTAATACGTCAGTTGATACATGCTGGGTATTGAAATTGCTGTTGAATCTTTGAAAACAACCAAACAGAGGGAGTCATGATTATGACCACTTTCGACCATAAAATAAAGTGAGTAAGTGTAAATGTCTATATGAATTCTCAGCTGTGATGGTTTTTTCTACATAGGAACAACTGATGAGTTAGAGTAAGAAAGCATGGCTTCATGTGTTTTCATGTTTTGTGATTCACTGCTGTCTTATTGTTGTTTGTTGCATGCATTTAATAGGGCACTGAATGCTTTGATTTTTTGAGTTGTCGTGTGCAACGTACACCTATTGAGAAAAAAAAAGTCTTTGTTTAGGTGCAGATACAAGTGATAACATGTGGAAAATTCACAATTTGATTGGATTTGCCTACAGAAGAAAATGTATAACATGACTAGCTGATTCTCTTGACTTGGTTTGCAGGACTATCCAGAAACACATCTACGACACGGTGACGAGGGTGGGATACCGGCTGGCGTGTTGAGCAGACGGACGATACTGAATCGATACTCCCCGTTCTGGATCGAGCACAGCCCGCGCTTCAAAGAAAATGTGAAGAGGAGATTTTCTGCAAACCGAGACCATGGCAGAGATTCAATTATTCAGGCTTTGAATGGTGGTCCGAATAAGTTAACCAAAAGGTAGCTGATTTTGCACAAAGCCTAGTTAGTTGGATACAGTCGACGACAAAAAAAAAAAAACCAACAACAACAACAACAACCCACAAACAAACAAACCAACATACAATCAGGCAAAGGCAATTATCACCGCACCATGTAATCATGCAGCGCCGTTGGACATCCATAATTAATGTAATCCTGTGAATGATACCTATATTTTCATGTATACTTTTTTGAGCGTCGCGTTTGGTGAAGATTAAATGAAACAAATGTATATACATCCTAACTTCATGTTTGGTTTACTATTCGCATCAAAAAGTAGTACCTCCTATTTCGGATTATGATGGCGGCTCAGTGAAGAAAATGTGGGTTTCGTTTTGTTTTTGGGTTTTTTTTAACCAAAAAACTAAGAAAAACGTGCCTTTATGATTTCTGATGCGATCGAAATTCGTGACTCTTGATTTCATAATGTAAAAGAGGCTATATAAACAATAATGCATCTCTTTTCCCATTCGTCAAATATCGTTCGCTAAAATCAAGCATGTCTCTTCAAACAATGAAGCTCCTTTCATTACCAGCAGGTAAGGAAGCACAGTGTAAATGACGTCGATAGGATTTTGTAGTGGCTTCCACCCTATGTACATGTTTTCCCATACGTATTGCAGGATTTCTTGCCTGGATTCTCATGGCATGGTTTAATGTACTGATAATCATTTCAGAACGACATTACTCATAATAGGCATATCAAATATAATGTACCTTGGTAACATATTGATAATGGCCCGCATCGAACTCCCGGTATGCTCAAGTTTGCGCTATAAAAACAATAAAGTCCTTCTGTTGGAGGAACATTACTGATTTTCCCTGATTATCCATTGAGTCCAGTCAATGCGCGCAGTAGAGAAATAACATTTTCAGGTTTTAGTATTGTATTTGATCAATGGAGAGCAAATAGTTACAAAGAATATTGAATATTAAAAAGAATAATCTTATGTAAATCATATAATGTTTGTGGATATTCTTTGTTCAGTGACTCAGTGAACGGGTGACTTGTTTCGAGAGAGAGAGAAGGAGGAAACAAGCCGAGTATTTGAGATGTCCCCCTATTATTCCTTACAATTAGAAAAGAAAAGCCATTTTTTAATCTTGAATGTTTTTCGTGATTAACTGTAGCCCTCATGAAACAATATATACAATGGTAGAATCTATTTACAACTGTCAATGAATACGGTCTTCAGAGAGTCATAGATCTTGATATTCAGTGTGAGCTAATCTTCTTTTATGTTGAGGTCATACATACGATATATTTACCTTCCGATCTCCGTAAATATGATTCATCAAACACACGAACACATCAGGCATGTCAGGGTTTATTTTATGTGTCATCACAAAGTCCTGCATGTAATTTCGGCTTATTAAGTCAATATAATTTTCTTCAATTAGGGGAGGGGGAGGTTATGATAAAGCCGTTGAATATCCTTCACTACATAAATGTTGATAGTTTGCCTCAAATAAACAGACATTTTTCCATATTGACAATGCTGAATATCCATCCTGGTTTACGTTGCCAGGGTAACATGGAATACCTCCAGAAGACACTTCGAGAATCCACGCTGAAGTACCGTTGTACCAATATTTCTATCTTCCCTCACGTCTGTCTGTCTATCTGTCTGTCTCTCTCTCCCTCTGTTCTTTTTCTCTCTCTTTTCTGCGTCTATATCTCTATCTATTCCTCTCTTTCTGTCATTTCCCCCCCTCATATTCAATGGCTTCACTCAAGAATGAAAACATGTTTAATGTTTACGTTTCTCAACGTACTCGAGAGGCCACTTCAATACCAAGACCCGTCTACAGTGTTCTGCCCTGCCTACTAGTATACCAGCCAACTCTACCACGCATCGTCATCTTGCCCTGCCCTGCTCTCTCTCTCTGGTTCCTCTTTGACTTTCGGTAGCATATCATATCGTGAGTGAGCTTTAAAGGGGAGACCCTGTCAAGAGCGCCAAACCCAAAATCGTCTCTCTTCCACTGACTGGCGTTATCAGTGGATTGGCGTAAATGGCGTCGGATTCCAAAGGCAAGGAAGATGCGGACTGCTCAGTACGCAAAGACGAAGACATAAAGAGAGGGAGAGGATAGACGTATAGCTGAAGGGAAGGATGATTTCTTCTTTTTTTATGTCTGCGAACGACATACTGTATTTTGTTTCTAGCTCCTTTAACGGTTTGAATGCGGGCAGGCATGCATGAAGACATCTTTCCGTCTGTGACTAGTGATGACAGCAACGCGTATACAATTTTCACTTCCTCATAAATTATAGATTTCCCCTTTTTATGACTAATCTCAAATGTATCAGAATATACATTTTCTTTATAGAGCTTCGACGTAGACATAATCCGAACTGCATTTTTAATGACCATTTTAAATGAGAGAGGGTGGTTGAGGGATTATCTATAAATGCTGATAACGAAGCTGTTTAGCACTCTCACCACAAAAAGCAACATCACTACAAAACAGATCAAAAAATCCTCGATCTTATTTGCAATGATTCACGGAGGACTGTCCCTGTCTTGTATGACATTTAAGTGAATTACTTTAGTATTTTCTAAGTGGCAAAGACATGGAATGCATTTCAAAATGAGAGAATGAGGATTTTTTTTTTTTTTTTGTAGCAGGAACTACGGATCTGATGTAATAAAATCACCTTGTTTGTAGGTGTTTCAGTGTGCAATATAAAACAATTTGAAAATGTACAATTGATGTTCTGTTGATTCCTTCCCCTTCTATCGTTAGATCAAAGTTCAGTGATCATTATCAATTCAATTTATTTCATTTTCTTCTTCCACAAAACATAAGAGACAAAAAATCACGAATGACCATGACTACATACGAGTTGAATGCTCCATGAAAATTATGAATTAAAAACATATACAGTGTATACATAATAACAAATCAACCTTGTTACATGTTATATTTTCAATGCTCCAGGGAGAGAAAAAAAAATGAGTAGTCCACTACTCAACAAAGCTTGTACATTGTGGACAACTGATACAATATACAGACTCAAAAACTTACAAGAGAAAAAAAAAAGTCATTCTGAACAAGAGAGACATTATAGGATAGACAGGACAGGAAGAACAAACAAACATAAAAAACACACAAATAAAAAAAAATCACAAGAACATGATATGTTTGTATAATGCCTACAAGCTGCTACTAAAGAATCGGAACAGGGATAATCAGGAACGTTGCTTGAATAGCTGTCAAACTGTGCTGATAGTATAAAGTGTGCATTTTATTATCCGAGGATGTTGATAATATTCAAAATCAGTATGGTTTAATGACAATAACTGCCTCGGTAGGACTCCAACGAACAAAATTTTAATTTGCGTTTAAAGGATACATCGAGAAAGCGATTCGATTTTATGTTACAAATCAAAGAATTCCAAAATTTAGGAGCTGTGTATATAAGTGTATTTAGAGCTAATAAAGTCCTAAATAGAGGTAAATGAAAATGATTAGACTGTCTACTATAAGTATACTTGTGAACTGATTCGTTTCCGTCTCGGAAACATTGAACATAAAAAAAAAAAACACATTGATAATTATCATTGTAATTAAACATGAATTATCTCAGCTATAAAACAAATGCGAATCTGTAATTCTTAATATTCTGTGACTAAAAAAATAATGCATCTGAGTGGGAACGTGGGGCGAGTCCACAATTATTCGTAAGGCCTTCTTTTGTAATAACAAAAGTTTGCAACAGATTGACAAACTGCCCTACATCGATGCAAATAAGCACTGAATTGATCAGTGTTTTAGTAGTAGCCATGATAAAAGAAATCTTGAGCGCACGTACTCGAGCAGGTTTCGAACCTACGACCTCCTGATCTTCGGACAGGTGTCATCTCTACTAGACCACCGAACTTCTGGTCTTTCATTTCTTTTTGATTTGAAAGAAAAACAGCTCATTGTCTCTCGATGAATTCATCCCAAAATGCGTTATCGATGTAATTGAAAGTGTATAGATTGTAATGTGATTGTAAATGTGGTTGCCATGGTTACCAATGTCCCTTGGAGTGCAACAGGTGTCGTCTGTGTGTTATGATTGTGTCAAGTTGGTCACTTTTTTGAAGTAACAAATGAGGGGAAAATAGCAAAGGTTAAAATCAAACAGTAAGAAAAAAAGTTAGCGAAACAGCACACACAGATTTACGCGATCAAGAGCATATTGCTATATGGAACACCTTTAATTCACTACAAAATGCGATGTATATAAAGAAAAGGGGAAAACTAGATATATATTTCTTCACATGATGTCCAGCGAAGTGGCCGTGGTAGGGTTAAGGAAAGGGGAAATCTTTGGATGCGTTTTCTTTTCATTCAGGCATTGGTGGTCGCGATAACATTGAAGAAATACGCGTCCTTCGCCATTTATACTCTCTGTGACGCCCTAACTTAATGTTCTTTACCACTATGCTCAGCGAATGATCTCTCCTAGTCTGGAATCTACAAAATGAAATGCAAATAATGAGTTTACGATGAATGTGTGTTTGAGGTTATTCTATTGATTACTTTAACAGAGAAAGAAGAAAAAAAGTTTATTTCTAAATACCACTGACTGCCGAGGAGTCGTGATGACATATGATTCAATCAGTGGCATTTGCCATTCAGAGGATGGTTTACTTTAATCACGAGACGCAAATCAATGCAACTCGGAATGATGCAAAAAGAGAGAGGGGAGTGGAAAAAAAATCTCAGTGAAATGACGAGTTATTCAAACTGCAAGCAATTGTTGAATTGTTGTATACACTCAGGCAGAATGACGCTCCCGTGATGCACATTCGTCGTTTCAGCTCGCCAGCATACAATCATTCCAAACGTTCGCGATTACGCAACACAATGTATACGATCCTCAACCTTGCGTACATTCATCCTCCATTAATGTCCTCGGAACAGGAAGATGTAAAAAGAAGAGGAGGAAGAAGAGATCGCGCGCGAGAGAGGGGCGTCTGGTGGAGAGAAAGAGATAGAGAAGGGGGAGTGGGTGGGGGAGGGGAGGGGAGTGGAGAGGCGGGGAAGGAGAAGAGAGATGGTGATACAGCGAGACAGCGAGATTCAAAACTTATTTGGAGTCATAATAATTATATACCACTAAAAAAAAAAGTATTAGACATGAATAGTTAAAGGGAAAATCCAGTCCAAATATAAGTTAGTCTGATAAAAATTAGTAAGTGTCCAACGGTAAAAATTTGATTGAAATCGGATGAAAAATAAGGAAGATATGACATTGTGAAGTTTTGCTAATTTCTGCAAAACAGTTCTTGTTCAGTGGATATGAATTATGCCAATGAGTTATCTAACCATGTCATAACCTCACAATTTTCCATTGATCGTGTGCAAAAAAAAAAAATGACCACAATTCCATGTTTCTGTCATTGAAGTCTGAAACATGATGTTATTCATGGTTGAATAACTTCAGAATAGTGATCAGTTAGACATACCAGAATTTGAGCCTCGGGCATAATTGTGTTTGAATGAAATACTGGATATTTCAAAATTCTATGTACAAAATATATATGGCAACTTTGTTAGGGGATGACATGCTCACTTTGTCATTTGCAAATTCATATTGACCGTTTAAGAACTGTCTCCTGAAAAATTAGCGAAAATTCAAATTGTCTTAACTTCCTTACTTTTTACCCATTTTGCCCAATGTCGATCAAAATTTTACCGTTGAACTCATAATATTTATATTTGGACTGGATTTCCCCTTTAATATAACATTTTCCTCTCCGAGTCTCAATGTTCAGGATGACGTTCAGGTTCAATGACATTTATTTGCAACTAGTATAAAATATATTTAAGTACAAGTAACATGCGATCATTTTAAGGCTGTCGTATCTTCAAGCTTTATGCTTATTTGACGACAGTCTTCTGCATTCACACTCCCAATACATGCGCCATAATTCAGTCAGATCATTTTATTCACTATATCCCGAGTGGTTCCCAATTGACGTGTTCTCTTACTATTTTCTTCAATCTGTACACTTATATCTCAATTCTGTTCGGATATACACATTGTATGTTTTATTGTCTTGCAAATAAAAAGAAATGACCGTATTTCATTTGTAACATATATTCAATGCAGAAAATTCCTAATAAATTCATTTGAATTTGAATTGAATCTGATTTTGAAAATGCTGGGGTCACAGCTCTAGAAGTACAAGAACTTGAGACGAGTGCGCCCTTAACTTTAATGAGTATGACATTCCATGATATGCAGTATCATAGTGAATAGAAATACAAAACGGAGGTAAGGTCAGTGACAAAGACAGAGACAGGAACACAGGCAGACAAAAACAGAAAGAAAGACAGGAACATAATCTGTAAAACACGGTATTTTCGCGGCATGAAATTTTCGCGAATCGGAGACGACGGCCATTTTTGCGGCATGAAATTTTCGCGAGTTGCCTCTAACATTTAATGCGTATAGTGTAGACAAGAACTTCCACATGCATTTTAATTTCACGAATCTTGGCTCTCGCGAAATTCGCGAAATTAAAATGCACGCGAACATTCCTCGTTTTACAGTATACGGACATTGGCATCGACAGGGACATCAACTTCGACATCTGTGACAATGATAATGCTCCAGACTGACAACACAGCATCGGAAATACTATAGGTGTTGATATCTTACCGACTACAAGAAAATTATGATTTAAAGCGGTAGTAGTTGTTGTAGTAGAAGTTGTAGTAGTAGAGTTGTGGTTATTGTTTTTAGTGTCTTGGTGGATAGCAGTACTATATGCAGAAGCGTTGAAAGTAGAGTTATCAGTTGTGGAAGTACAGCAACGAAGGACATAGTACTGATATGGAAATGATAATATCACTGACTGCATTTACAGTTGCTGATGAGTAGAATTAGTTGCAGGGATAATGTTAGTTGCATATAGGTGGTCGTCGTAATAGTCATACAAGTAGAAGTAGTAAAACCGGTACGGGGTTGTTTGGCATGGATATAAAACCACCAGCTTTATCAAAGTCGCGCCAGCCTCATTCTTCTCATGTTCAAGAATCCATCAGCTCATGGTTTTAATTACGCATCATTAAGGACAACTGTTGGATATTAATTTTCCATGCGATAGTGGTTAAGGTCCCACAAAAGAAATAAGATCGAATCTCGAGTTAATGGCAAATTAATCGGCACCTTAATGTCATACATGAGACGAATTCAACAGCGCCATACAATTCAACAGATTTTATCTGCCGAAAGCTTTCTGCGCGGTCCCGTGTCATTCAAAAGTCAGTATTACCCACGGCCAAACATCTGACGCTATTTGACTGACAATATCACCAGTTTATGCCCCTTTATCCTAACATAATGCTCTTCCTCGCTCTATTATCCGCTAAAATCTACAGTCCCGGTATACAATTTCATGTTTATACATTCAAAACTTAGCTTCGGGCCAGTCCTCAAATGCGACTTGACAATGGGCATGATGGGGAACGAAAAAAAAAAGTCGTGAGGAAAATTTAAAAGCAACGATCGCACATATTAGGGGTCTTTTAGACGTTTGCACTAAGCTTGGATGTTTGTTTTGCGAGCGATTAAACAGTTCTTTCCTCCCTTTCTCTCGCTCTCAAGGAAAACTTTACAAAGTTTACACACACTCCCCGTCGAATCTTGAGGAAGGATACCCACTTGATCACGTCAACTGGAGTGATACCCTCGACAACTTGCTCTCATTTCACACGGAAAATTAAATCCAAAGGCGTCGTATCATGTAGATATGTATATTATTATAGTTTTACAGGAATCAAACATATCAATATTTCACGACCATTTTCAAAATTACGTTTGACTCCTTGAGGTTGATAAAACATTATTCGATCACCTGTTTTCTTCTTTCATTAAGAGATGGACTTAATGTAATTTTGTCTTACGGTATCAGTGCCGTGATGGTCTTCGATACATTTTTGGTGAGGTTCTGTTCTTTCAACTAGGCCATGTTCTTTTTGATCCAATAAACAGACGCGGAATGTTTATCACATTTCAGTGATGCCAGATGATGTCGGATAATGATGGTTAGATTTTTATCGAGTAAATGCAAACATGGTCGACTTCTTCGATTAATTCCCACGCGCCTCGATTTGTCTAGCGTAGCATCCACTCTGTGAATGCATGCATGTGGGACCGAAACACTGCACAGGTTGTTCATCGAGTATTACCACTACCGTCGTGTCGCTTCTATGAGCTTAGGGTGATGGCCAATCTAAGCGTTTAGGTGTAAAAGGCGTCCAGAGGCCATCGGCCAACGTGTGGAAGACACGACTGTCAAGGTCGACGCCGAGAAGCTTTTCCGCGAAGATTATTTGATCAATCGCCAACCAATGACAGCTGAAGGGGTAAGTTGTCGCCAGCAAGCAAAGAGTCAAGTTTGCCCTACGTGCTAACGGCTACCGGTAGCTGGGCCGTCTCTCGGGCCAGAAGTATGTCGATGACACGATCCAACTCGAAGAATCAACAGTTAGTCGATCGTCACACCAATTATTGTACCCCTCTTAAAAGATAACCAAGGGGAAAAAATATATTGCGTGCAAGAAGAAAAGTGATCTCATGTTCAATACGGGATTCTGATTTTTGTGCCAGATATTGGAACAAGCCATGCGAGGTCTTTTGTTCGGTCTCTGAATAGCCGTTTACTTAACGCTGTGGAATATGGTTCAAAATACAAACAAGTTCAGGAAGAGAGATAATACGACTGCAGTAAGTGGTTCATGTCGACAAACTGGAGGAAATAAAGGAGAGGTCTCATGTAAACGATTATAGCATGATTTGTCAGCTTTACTGTGGTCAATAAAACATATACAATTTAAACATCTCCGTTTGCGTTACTGCGCCACTAAAGAATGACTGGGACGAATCTTTAGTTTGAACTCAACTGGTTGTATGACGAAAAAAGAGAGAGAAAAATAATAGCCGTTTATGTCGAGTGCTTCAAATCCTCTTGCATTCGATCAATATTGATATGATCGCTATAAAGATGAGTAAACTAGTGGGCCTAAAGTCCGAAGGATGTAAGAAAGATTTGGTATACATGTCTTAAGTTTGTTTGGTTTTTCTTTTCTGATGGACTGTGTCGTAAATCGTGTAAAATGTTTTAAGCGAATACTCTCCACAGATACCGATCACAACAGCACGAATTTGATTCAGAATATTATAGATCGTTAGCACTGTGAATTGATGTGTTGGATTTGAAGAAATATTGTGGCGTGTAACTTTTAAGCATCAACTTCTATGCCTTCCACTGAGTCAGCCGGAAATGCTTACACAAATCAACTTCATACACCGTCAATAGCATCAGTCCATGTTGGTAGGACCTGCGACATAGTATGTATCGATAAATGAATTCAAATCAATCAAAGCAATGATTGTCTGCAATAATAGTGACACAACATTTGCTCCTGCGACAATTATTTCTCCTGTACTATTTTCTCCACGGACCTATAGGGCCTAGTGTTAGGGTAAGGGTTGTGACAGGGTTTAAAGGGATGGTACAGTATTTGGTGGAGATGAGAAATGGGCTTTTAACTTTTTGCGAGATACCAAGAAAACACTTATGAAATAGTACAGAGCATACCATTCTAAAAAGAATTCAAAGTTTATTTGATGAAAATCGGGTTTGGCATGACTGAACATCCAAAAACAAAGTAAAACAAAGCGATCGTAAAAAAGTGTGGGTCCCACACTTTATTAGAATCGCTCTGTTTTGGATATCTCAGCCATTTCAAAACCAATTTTCATCAAATAAACGTCGAATTCCTCATGAAATTACATGCTCTTTCGTATTTCATACGAGGCTTCTCATTATCTCACCACAAATGTTAGAAACCTGAAATTAGGTCTCAACCAAAACTGTACAATCCTTATTAAGGTTTAGTTTAAAGTAAGGTGTACAATTAGGGTTAGGGTTATGTTTGTAGGTATAATGTTTGGGTTAGCGTGCAGACATTTCATGGGAACAATATTGTCGCAGGAGCGAATGTCATGGAACCGCAATAATACTATCAAACTTAACCTTAAAATAGACGGCCAAAGTTTATGAAAAAATGATGCGCAGTGCAGAGTCACACAAACCTAAATGTGATGCAGATAAGGAAAATGGATTTCGAAATAAACAAATATGTCCCTCTGCTAATCCCGTGAACTTTGATGGACATATCATAAGCGTACGCAACTGAGACTTTTGAAGAGGACACGCCCCACCTGAGATTACATCTTTTTCGTTTTTTCATTGTCTCGATTTAGCACTTCGCTGTTCACGTTGAATACTTGAACTGAGTGTGTTATGTTGCCTTCTGTGAGATATCTATGAAGGCTATGAATTATGCCATATTGTTTTGGGGCCCTCATTCCCATCAAAAACAAATAAAACGGCAGTTAGAATATGTTTTATGATGATAATATTGACAGATGATTTCCATCGTCGCCATCCGAATCACAAAAGATATGATGATAATTTCGTAATATGGAAGGGGCCAGCGAAAAGGTCAAATATGGTACTGTGTTGCATCTCTGCAAATGAAGAAAAAAAAATCATAAATCCAAAAATCATATGAAGAGACTGAGGATGAACATTACTAGATTGCTAGGTTGTTAAAAACCTTTGTTAGGTAAACATAATAAATTGACATGGCTATATGCGCGTGTAATTATATGAAGTAAAGTTAAAAAAAAAAACATGAAAAAGGGAAACACTGAAGCCGAGGAAAAATGGAAAGCTGACGAATCCGTTGCCAGAAAAAAAAAATGAAATGAAAAGGACCTGCAATATATACGAATTTGAAGGGTGTTTGGCAAGCGTACACTCCGACTTCGTCTGCGGTTTCTCTTTGGACAATGGACATACGAGAAAAAAGACTGTATACGATCCACGGATTCATACGACGGTGTACGGCGTATTATATGTGGAATAGATGCACTGCAGTGCTTGACAATATCAAAACTGACCGCAGAAAATATCAACGAGAAAGTGTCTCGCCAGCGAGTTGGTTTGCGGTCAAGTGACAGCATCGCGCGATTTAATAGGAACTACAAACAAATGAAGTGTTAACGTATTTCTTTAGATGGAATGTTAAATTAGGGCCTCGATTGCCTTGATCAGTCGTGGAGGGTTGCATTACGGACCAACCTCCTCAGCACCCTAAACCTTCCTGAGCTCTTCAGGCATTCTTTCAACTCTCATCTCTTTCTTTTTTCTTTGGTGGTGGTGGGGGGTGGGGGAGAAAAGCATGTAAGTTCTCTAACTTCTCAGAGTCTATCACACCCACATTTAAGGATTACTGAAGCATGGTGTTGACTTCAAAACGCCATATCATGAAGCTAGCTCCACGTTTTTTTCTTTTTCAAAAAAGGCGGCGATATTAATTTGTATTTTCTTTGCGGCGTTTCCTCACTGTGTCCGGGCACAATAGGAGCATTGGCGCGAGGGGCCGTCACACGCAGGTCGGGAAACCGCCACACCCCGGGAGCGTAATGTTCTCCTCCGTATCTCGATTTCCTCAACTCTACAACTATGCCTCCTCTCCATAACACATGGCATTGTCCTCACGTAAGTGGCTAGTAAACAAAGTAAAATGCACTTGTCTTTCGCGTAAATCAAACTATAAGTGCCCTTTAAAGTTCAGGGAAAAGTCAGCATGTTTATCAGGATGATGTTCAGATGAAGAGTGGATGCTTTGGTAACGATGACCGTGACTATTTAAACCAGAATGACGTCGTAACGAAAACCTGGTAGTCAGACGTAATCCGTATGTTATGTACGTAACCCTGGCTCCTGTTTGCAATTCAGTATGACGTCTACTAAAGCCGGTACAGAAAGAGAGAGTGTGTAAGAGAAAACGGGGAATGCGAGATCGATGATTATTTTCTGGTCTCATCGAACGACAATATTTTGTCGCTCCTATTCAACGCGGCAGCAATGCCGTCGGATATACTGTAGGTATTACCTAGCTCGATTGTAAACTAAACACAAACACGACGTTTGAAAAGGCAAGGATCCTGTATTATGGCAAACGTACGGCATTGCTTATGTTGTAGACCTCGTGACATTCCACAAAATGTTGGCGTCATAAAGGTGCTGTTTACCGGGTGATCTTTACACCTGTGTGTGTATATACATGCGCTCGCAGTGCAGGAATTGAGTTTTGTAGGTCAAAAAGCAAAATGACACAAAGATCGTGGAGAATTGACGTCATTCTAGCACCCGTGCCCAGATAGGGGAGCATCACATCACGTCCTAACCTGCGAAAAACACGTCCACGTTCAAAGGCATGTGACATTCATCCAAGTCCAGTCCCACGCTGTTGTCCGGGATGTATCGTGGCAGAGTCTGGCTCCTGAGTGACCGCCGCGCGCGTTCTGCATTGTTGAGTTGAATATCATGGTACTAATCAGTGAAGTATCCTCCTTACGACATCCCCTGGCGATGACGTTTACCATGCCGTGATCGCATGACGCAAACTGGGCGATTCCCGCTACAAAGAATATGCCTTGATGGTCGTATCGCACTGGAAAATTCGGACCGTTATCTAACATTTAGATTTCAACACCCTGCATTGCCTAATTATCAGGTAAAGAGAGAGAGAGAGAGGGGAGGGGGGGGGGGTGGAAGCGAGGAGGGAGAGAGAGAGAGATACCTTTCTGCAAACCAATAATATTTCACGTCTCAATGTAATGTGCAAATTCAACTAGCAAATTTGCTGTATAGAGCTGTTCGTATTTTTCTCCTATGACTTCTTTGATATTTACAGGAGGCACCAGGTTCACATGAAATGATGTATTGAAGCATCAAATGTCATAGTACCACCTGGAACTGGGGAGTATGGTATGCTTACCTGGTATGTCAGTATTGAATGTTATTGTTAACCAATTCGATCCCGAAACTCTACAGTCTTTTGCATTACTGGTTGCTTCCACATTTCAAGTAAAGTAACCCTGAAAATATTGTAGAAACGGAGCAATCTTGCACAGTAATTGACCGTGTGCAGCTACGAAATGTCGAATCATGTGACAAACATGCCTAAATGATCGATTCATAAGCAGATAGTTGCATAAAGTCGAAATGATTTGAAAGGTTCATGGAAGACGCCATCAGACAAGAAATCAACTGTCGCGGCACGGTGGTGTGGTGAATAAGGCTTCCCTGAGGAGAGGATCCCCAGTTCGAAGACGGCCCGCGGTGCTGACAACCTTTGCAAGGTGTTTTGCTCTGGCAATGCTGGGGCAGTGATTAAGGTATAGGGCCTACGTATAGCGCCTTGTGATGGACCAGTGACATCTAAGCAGAGACTACACCCAGAGATATGGACACCTAGTGGTGACAATGATGATTATTGATATCATGAAATCAAATTCCCGAAACGCGTTCGTCAAGCTATAATTAGTTTGTGAATACATTTGGCGGGCAACTGCCATCTTCAAGCGAAACTTAGAGAGACTTGCCACTATAGTGACCTTAGTCCCCTACAGCTAACACGAACAAATATAATTATATTATAATAACTACGTGATCGGTACTTAACAAGTTGGACAGTTCCAGCTCTTTGTTTTGAATTGTTTTGGAAATGCATCCGACTCATGTGCGTGTTTTGTTAAAGCATGGAATTCGAGAAGGGCAACTAAACTGGAGCTCTTCAGTTACCGGTATCTCAAGAAGACAAGGTTTGCTCAATCAAAATCTCCACGGCTTTGACACAAGGGATTTCTTTCTTCGATAGAAATTGGGTCAGGTTAATGTATCTGGAAGTAGATTTTTTTTCTTCAATAAAGACTTCATGCTAAAACAATTTTGAAAAAAAAAAGACGTTTATTCATTTTTTTTGCAAAGTATCTGAATAGACTTGATTGAAAGGGAACTTACGTCAGACTGCAAAAGATAATTATCGACAGCGTGTGCAAACGAGGAAAGCACCTGCAAAATAAACGCAACATTAGATGAAAATTTCCAGGCAAGGAAAAAAATGTCAAAAGACAATTTAAAGTTTTATTGGCAATTCCATGTCCATAAAAGAGTCGCAGCAAAGCCTCTAATTGATTCGAAATTCTATTGAAAAGTAGCCAGGCGATCTCAAAGCGCGCGCTCGCCAATATTGCGGCATTGTTGGCGCGCCGGCCGAGAGGGAGCGAAAGTCATGAGCGGAAGAAGGAATGAAATTGTAACATCGACGAGAAAACTCCGCGATATTATATCGAGATTAAATCAACCATCACCACATTGTTATGAAGTCATGAATAACACCGTCAGAACACTGGGGACTACCCTACAAAAGCGCATTGTACTTATCTTGTTTGAACAAGGGACTGTAAATTTCATATTTAGCTCGTAATCGCCGATCTCAACTATCAATCATTTTGGGCGATGCGCGCGGGTAGCCCAGTGCAGGTGCATTAGGGGGTGGTGCAGCCGATGGTGTACGGCAGTGTACTCCAGTGAGATCCATGAGCATCCTCTCCCAGTTGCTTCCTGACATTTAGTATTCATGAAACACCCGCTCTGGGTGTTGGTCGCCTGGTTCGGGTGACTGTCACACCAGCTCCGGGACCCGTCGGGCTACCCGCTAACCCGCGGCTCGTATAGGCCCTTCAGTATAGGCCAGAAGGCACCTCACCATGCTAATATGCATGTGAGACTAGTGTCGCTGCATCGATCGGCAACAAGGTTGTTTTTCAGCCGACAGCTAGCGGGACGGCATCGCACAGCTTCGGGCCGACATTAACCTAAGCCAGAGAGCTAAATAACATGCGTTTTTTCCCCTCCTTCTTTTCGTCTTTGACTTTCAACCGCCTCCCTCTCTCCCGTCGCCTGAATAGGGGAGCCGCTTCCAACGGGGCGGTACAAGCCCCGCACGCGAGACTCCAGGCCCACTCGTATCACCTATCAAACCTTCCACTAAATGTTCATTTGCTGGTATTTTCATCGCCGGGATCTCGCCCAGAAATTGATTAAGATTAATTTAGGCTTGGATGAGCAGACCTAACGACCGTTAAATATGACGCTAATCGCCTATTTCAAACCATGTCACTTGATTGCACGGATCGGCACGTGCGAGACAGTGGAGAATCGCCTCTCCCGTGGGTTCCCCGTCGTGACGGACGAGAGGAGACGAGTGCTGGCTGCTCCCGGGCTCAGCCTCACCCCGAGTCACGGGCATTGTGAGAAACCAAATAGGCTGAAGGAGAGGCCCGGGGATGCACGAGTTGCCATCAAAGCAATCCTGGGGATCGCCCCAGTCTCGTACACTGTGCATTTCTTGTTACAATTACGGTTAAACGCACACGGGCTCTGAACTCCACTTCCACAAGACGTGAAAAGGGGGAGAAAGGGAAATTTTACAAATAAACGCAGACACGTAAAAAAGCATGTTTCGTTTGGATTCAATTAAAAAAAAAGAGTGAGAAAAATGGAGGGAAAAAGAGCGAGAGTCTGACTATTCTTAGGCTTAAATTACCAGTGAGTTCCTCGATATAAACAAACAGGCGAGGCAAGAAAGTTAGATTCGGGCACACTGGCAAGTGAACCATCAATTGGTATAGTCGCTCAGATAATCGTGGTTGCCACTTCATCAGACATCGCGAGAGATGTGAAGAGAAAACAGGGAGTTGACAAGATGAACTGAGAACCTTGGAGTAGTTTTGTTTTCTCTCGTCTCGGTTTTTTTTTTCTCTCACATCGACGACATTGATTTCCGGAAACTTTCTTTTAGCTGTTCCCACAAGTTTTCACTCCAGAGGACATGTACATGATTCTATGTGTAACGTCGCGCCCAACGCTAGCCTATTATCAAATTTGTCTGTGCATAGCTGTTGACGAAATTAAAATTTAATGACTTTCAGTCAGGTTTGAAACTCCGTTGATATCTAAAATAAATGTTAATGACCACGATAACCACTAATCAAAAAAACAACAAAACAAAACACGACGGAAATGGAAAAGGGAAAGTAATAACGCAAGACTCAGACATGTAGCTCCCTACTTTATACAAAGTAAATCTATTGTTCGTTTGGGTTCTTTTCAGTCAAAGCAATTGTTGGGACACTGTGGAGTAGTGGATAAGACCCCTGACATTTAATTGGAGGACCAGAGTTCGAATCCCGTGTCCAGTATGTCCAGTGCTTACGTCCTTGGACAAGATGTCCCTCTCGACCCAGGTGTAAAAATGGGTACCTGGCAACGCTAGGTTAATAATAGTAGCAGGGCCCTCCAGTAGAGCAGTATCCACATGGTAGCCGGTGGATAAAGAATACAATAGCATCATTATCATTATTGTTATCTTCACTGTTGACAGAATTGAACGGATTTCTTTTGGTTTGCTTTGATAGCTTTTTATATCCACATGGCCTACATTGCGTTGCTAGCAGATTTTATCTCACATGAAGGTCTACTGTTTGAGAGCATGTTCTGGATAATGTTTGTAGCCAACGACATTAAACTGAAAGCAAACATCCTTTGCTTCCTCTCTCCGCTTTGATTTGTTTCCAAATTAAGACCAAGCAGGGATGCGATCAGAAAATTTTATTGGAAGGAAGCGTTCAGAGAACTGTGAGTCTTACCCACAGATGAGAAATCATGGGTAAGCATGATACATTACACTGGGAGACATGATGAACTTCTGGCATTAAAGGTTTGTTTGCTTGTTTGTTTATTTCATTTCCATCTGAGAAGATGGCTGGATAGCCCATATTCAGCTGCAATTGCTGGTCTTCCTTGGGGTCGAGTTGGATGTCAGGTGGGACCACTTCACCGGGTTAAGCACTCTGCTCTTTGCGATGAATAAATGAAGCGGAATCTCTTACATGCATGAGTTGTGACTCTCCTCACACATGGGACCTCCGTTTTATGTCCTATTCGAGGGACAGAGTGTTCGCCTCTTGCTAGAGGGGTAGACTTACGCACAACGATTATTATGATTACGCACAATGATTACGCACAACATTGCTTAGTAGGACTTGGGAATTGAACCGCGGTCCTGTGATGGCAGACACACTACCGACTGAGCTAACTCACCGCCCATTAGAAGTTTCCAGTTATTTCCAGGGCAACTTCTATTTCTCGTATAAATGGTACATGTGCCTGGTTGATATCATTCGTTGAATATTGGTAGTCATCTGGGACGAACCACGAGGTGTCGGCATCATTCGCCCATTTTTCTTGTGTGGGTATAGGTAGGTAGACCGCTTTACTGGGTTAGCATCCTGCTCTTGGCGATGATTGAATGAATGAATGAATGAATGAATGAATGAATGAATGAATGAATGATTGAATGATTGAATGATTGAATGAATGAATGAATTAATGAATGGAAGGATGGAATCGGGACTAACTCACACACGGGAACTCCATTTAATGTCTTCTCAGCGGGATCATGCACCAATATTCGTTCTAGGTCCATGAAGGGACAGGTGCTTTCCCTCTTCCTTTTCAGGGGACGGCATGATGACGCACAACATCGAACGACAAGAATCAGGACTCGAACCCGGGTCATTTGGATTGGGAGGCAGACGGGCTACCAACTGAGCCAAATCAACGCCCTGCCGGGGCAACCGGAAGTGTGTGTGCGGAGGGGGTGGGGAGTGCGGTTGGGCGGTAACGACACCAAGAGTTACGAAACTTATTGGAATTATTCAAAACAATGTAAATTTTGACGAAATTAACTAAACATTGAAAATGAAACGACCCAATGAAACAATAAAATGGTAAATAAAAAAACCTTAAATTCAAATTTGGAAGTATGATAAAAGGCTTCTTATTAAATGCCACATACCATGACTAACTTCTCAAAGTCTAAACGTATGGATAGTCATTATTGAATTAAAGGAAAACAATGATTTTTCCCCGACACCACAAATTCCTAAAATGATTATATTAACATAGGGGTACAATACCTACTTCTATCATCGGATAGAAAATATTTGGCCCTGAAGAAAAAAAAAAATAGTTTGGCTGAATCTGGCCGTAAAATAAACTAAATTCACTGTAAAGAATAGCTGCCGTCATGCACCCCTGGCTGCAGCAGCTATATAATGATGTAGCTGAAATGCTTTTCACTACTTTTGTCGATGAGAAACACACATAAACACAATGTACACACTCTCAACATTTTGGGGCCACCAAAATATGTCATATCTAAAAAGGTGGTGGCTCGACATCTATTTCTGGTGGCAGGGCCACCGGGCCTCCGCTAATATATCACCTTTTGTTGAATGAAAATAAAAGCATACAAAATTGAAATGTCGAGCCTCACATATGTATTTGTACATTACAAATGCACACACACACACACACACACACACACACACACACACACACACACACATATATATATATATATATGTATATATATCTATCTATATATATATATATATATATGTATAGTTACAAAGCTACATTACATTTTTTTTTCATCAATTTGTTTCTTGTGTTCAATTTGTCGGTGCGCGTGTCTGAAGACGATGTTAATATTCACGTGTATGCCGTCAGGGCACGTTTCGATGTGAAAATCTCAAGAATGCACGTGTCTATCATGGTGAATTACCTATCCTCATTCGGTGAACCTATGCGCTTGGCGGAAAACTTCTTCAATGGTAACAGAATTAATTAAAAGAGGAATCTAATTCAATTCACTTCGATTATATACATATATATATATGTATATAGATAAAAAAAAAAACTCGGAGTGTGTCCTGAGGAATTGCAGAGAGAACAATGAATATGAGATTGACAATGATGCGAAAATGCCACGATATTCAAGGCTACTGAATGACAGGTTATCCTACGGCTACAATGGCGTCTCATTGAGGCGAGGGAAGCCACAGTTCTCGGGAGTCGAGATGGAAAGAAAAGGGCGTTACAAGCGCAGACGGATGCTGGTCGCATATAGAGAAGGAGAGAGTGCGCGGGAAATCAGCCCGTATATTGAGAGTTCGTTCTCAATAGAACAATGCGTATTAATCTCTACACCTTGACATCGCAGGAAGTACACGTAAAGGAGGCAGCGAATCAGAAAGAAAGAGAAAGGAGGAGAAAGACAGAGGAAGAAAGGAATAGGCAGCGATGACATTGAAAAAAAAATCAAATATCATACACGAAAGGGAAACGCATTATAATAATGATGATGACACCGTGTCCTCACCGAAGTACAAATTACAAAGACAACCGGCAGGTATGGGAAGGTGTAAAGATCTTGCCCGTTGACCGGAAAATTTTTGGAGGTATTGATGAAGATATAATAGGTAAGAAGTGCATAGTTTCAAGCTTTTGAAAAATCATCAAGATTTTCCTTGACTTTGGCACCGATATATTGTTAGGGTTGATATAGAGAAGATAAGCCTACCAAGCATGCGACATGGTGCCTTATCTATTGAATCCCGTCGGGACTTCTACCTTTACATACACCATTAACATCGTGCACACCGTCGCTACCTCGGTAATGACAAGGTTAAAGAGAATCCGCCACAGTATCATTCATTGCGAATTGCGTCCACAGTATTTTGGCATATACTCGTGGATTCATGGAAGTCACTGGAAGTAGAACCATTAAAGCTAACGAGGTAGGTACATTGAGTTGTAGAACATAGTGAGCGATGCGAGAGATATACAGACGAATGGAATAGGAAGAGGGTGTAATTCCATTCGTAGATGGAAGATAGCAAGAAAATATGAGAGAGGGATAGTCAAAACTAAAGATAGTAAGAAAATATGGGAGAGCGAAAGTCAAAACTAAGGAAAGTCCGTTATCATTGACCCAGACATGTACTGTAGGTCACACCCTTACACTCGCAAGCGAACACATGGTGCACTTTCCGCAATGTCGGTTAACTTAAATGCTGGATAGTAAGATCGTAAATACTCATATTGCTTTGACCATATCTATGAATTATGATGCACAATTCATGAATGTTATTCTTAGAATCAGACATGGACAAACCGGTGGATTCCATTTAATTAAAAAAAGGTCGCATGATTATACTGTCTTATTATACTATGAATTTACTCTTGCAAGAAGGAGATATATCAAGAAGAAGAAATATTGATGAAAAGAAGGACAGTTCAGCTGAGAGAGAGGGAGAAAAAAAATTGAAGATCAACACCTCATCTTTACGACGCAGTCTCGTTAACATGACAAAAGGTTAGGAGCGGAAAACGGCTGCGGCTCGCTCGGCTTACTGGCGCGCTGACTGACTCGAAGTGAGCAGTCAAATACAGGAGCAGGGAAGAAAGGAGGCAGAGGGAGGGAGGGAGGGAGCTAGAGAGAGAGAAAGATAGACATACAGAGAGACAGAGAGAGAGAGGGAGAGAAAGAGAGAAATGGCAGAAAAAAAAAATCACTGCTTTCTTATTGGCTTCTTGGGCTGTCTTAGAGCAAACAATACGACATGGCTAGCGGCTGCGCGCATTGGCCGGATCTGTGTTTGGATGTGCTGCAGCGTTGGCGTGGTTGTTGAGTATCATTGTTGAGGATATGACATGGCGTTAATCTGAAGGCAAAAGCACCCGCTATAAAGAGTGGCTACTTCAACTTGTAAAAGACAGTTTCTTTTTTGTCGCTGCACTAGGCGAAAATTAGTCAAGTGCTCATGGCAATTTACTTCGCAAGAATAGCGTGGCACTTGGGGGACGAAAACGGGCTAAACTTTATGTCAGCTTTCGAGATAAACTAAATGTTTCTTTTCGTAAATGCCACATGAGAGATCGGATTTTCAACGTCTTGATTACACAATTAGACCTCGGTTTTCTTTTTATGCAGAGCTGAAAAACTGAGTCATAACTTGTTCCATCGCGTTCATCAGACTGAACACCGTAACTCAGTGAAGATTTTGTACGTTTTAAATCACGTTTTAACTGTTATTATCAACTCTTACAGCGTGTGACAAACGGCAGATGTTGCTTCTATTGCTTCACTGAATTTTCTCTCTCTCAACTTTTTTTGTTCGTGTGACAGCTTACTTTCATTCGATTTCAGACACTTCTTGTCAATTATTATTGACGAATTATAGGGCCAAGAATGGCGTTTGAAGGGGCTCTTCATTCGAAAGTCGTCTCGCCAGCCGATGAAGGAGGCTTCCCGAGCAATATTCATGATACAATGCCCGAGGATCTCCGCGTCAAACATCGCGACAGCATGATCTGGTGTCCTGCCGACGATGTCATGGATGCAAAGGGCGACGAGAGGAGATCGAGGAGTGGCAGCGACGACGCGACTCCGAACGAAGAATCGTTCTGCGAGTCGATGACGACGCTCTCGAGCCACGGAACGCATATCATGAACACCGATTCGAATCAC
This sequence comes from Diadema setosum, assembly GCA_033980235.1. NCBI lineage: Eukaryota > Metazoa > Echinodermata > Echinoidea > Diadematoida > Diadematidae > Diadema > Diadema setosum. The sequence goes on along the minus strand of CM067066.1, from coordinate 22,059,547 downwards.
ACGCTGACGGCTGCAACTGCACAGAAACCAAAAGGCAAGCCGACATACCATCGACATCCCAAGCCACCGTTCTCATACATCGCTCTGATTGCAATGGCGATCAGGGACTCGCCGTCGGGAAAACTCACCCTTGCCGAGATCAATGAATACCTCATGAAAAAATTCCCGTTTTTCCGAGGCAGTTACACCGGATGGCGTAACTCGGTTCGTCACAACCTTTCCCTCAACGAATGCTTTCGCAAGATTCTTCGGGACCCCTCTCGGCCATGGGGAAAGGACAACTACTGGACCATCAATGAGAGCAGTGAATATACGTTCGCAGACGGCGTCTTTCGACGTCGTCGAAAGCGACTGTCAAAGCGAATGGGTCAAAAAGCAGAGGAGAGACGAGAGCGAGAGTTATCGCGGAGAGCCAGACAGAAGATATCGAAGTTTTCCGGTCCCTTCAGCATAGACAGCATTCTCGGCGAGGAGGAGGAGGGGAAGGACGACGATAACGACGGCGACGAAGACGTCGCATCGCCTGAAAGTGACTGCAAAGACAATAAGGATTCGGTGAGTGTTTCGAATCCGTCGTCATTACGCGCAGTGGTAGATCAGCGTATTCGCGACTCGGCAGCAGCCGCCGCCGCCGCCGCCGCGGTAGGATCACCACCTCTCATGAATAGGGTCATTTCCGCAGGGTTCCCCCGGAATATGTTACCCATGTGGAGCTCTCTTTACCCGACTGCCCGCCTTCCCTCGCGGTCGCCGTTTTCCGGGTTCGGCTGCTGCCCGGTGCCACTGGCTCGCTACCCGGCGCTCGAGGCCCTTCAGCAACACGCGCGACTTCAGTTTCAACACGGTTCCGCACTTCCGTTCCCCGTAGCAGTTCCAGCTGGCCCAGTGCGCCCGATACTCTCCCGTCCAGGTCAACTCATCTATCCTCTATGCCAGCCTGCCTACAGGTCCGAGAACAGCAAAACCGGTAAATTTTGTGTGGACCATATGGTATCGTGATGGCACTATTCAACAATGCAAAAGTTAACCAACTTTTATCAATCACGGTCGTTTTGAATGAAACGTGACGCTGTCTTCATTATCTCATTATCCTCTATTGACATTGACATCATGGTTTGTTAACGTCAGTCAATCAATAGAGAAAGGAAACGTTCACAGATGATTCTATTGTGGCCGAGGGTGTTCTCCAAAGCGAATTCACGGCATGTATCGTCATTGTACGGCTCGCGAAAGAGATGAAAGGGCCTGGAAGGAAACGGTTACAGATGTTAAACTAACCCACCCACACACAACACGTTGCCCACAGGTCGTCGTCAGAGGAAGCCTTTTGGAATGTGTGAGGATAAAGCTTGTTCTCGATCAATGGATGCCGTGGGATAAACGATCTCGCTGCAAGAGGCCAAACGACGCCCACTCATAACGCCTGGCTCGAAGGACTCCATTCAGCTCAGTTTTCCCACCTTCCTCCATTCACTGATGGCTCTCACAATCCTGAATCTGAATCAACCCATTGTGCTCACTGATTATAGCTCTTCCAGATTAGTTTTTATAGAAAAATCACACTAGTCGTAATTGTTTTATTGTTTTCGAGGCTGAATTATTTGAAAGCAGTCCAACATTTACTCATACTCATATAGTCATTTTGGCATCAAGGGAAATTTCAATGCCTTTGTAGAATACGTCACCTTTTCCATTTGAATGTGATTCCATATTTGATTCATAGTGTCGTCTTGATAATTCCCATTAACAGTAAGTAATAAGAGGCAGACATCATTTCAAAAGAAATCGAGTTTTCACTGATCTACACAGATAAGCGTTATACTTAAAATATTAGCTTTAAATATCGAGATATTGATAGATTACCATGTTGACTTCTTCTTGAATTTTCACAGCCCTATACAGATTATCGATAGCTCAAGCAGCATTTCATAAGGTGATGAATTACACATGGAGAGATAGAATAGTTGTATTACATTTGTGCTATAGAAGACGTAAAGTAAATATATCTGAAGGTGTTTCCCTCTGACTCCCACTTTTTTTTCCAAATTTTTCACCTTTTAGATTAATTCCCGGAAATCGGTGTGTCCATCTGAAGAGGATTCTATTTGGGTAAATAAACCTCTTTTTTTTTTTTCAAAAACAATGCAGATATTGCCAATGCTACTGAAGGCTATACTATTTGATTACTATACATTAGATTGATACTGGGGGAAATCGATGATGATTTTTGTAAATGCAGAATAATGAGGAATGCGCCATTTGAAATGTGCTTCTTTATTTTTTTTTAAACTAACATTGCTATGCACATGGTCGCGCCTAGAACATTTGATTTTAAATGGAATTATTTCATGAAAGTACTGCTTGTATTAGAACTGCCAATACTAGAGTGACTGGTATAGATTGCTAATAACGTAATACGACACAGCATCGTTACAATAATGATAATATTATCAGCACTGTTAATTTTCATCATCAATCTGGATTATGTTGGTTTAAAGTTCTTCACGTTCTTCATGATGTTATTAAGGGTGGGATTTTGTTTTAAACTGACTTATGTATGTATTGTGCATGGATGCATAATTAATGCCCTGATTAACGTGATAGTGCGCCGTTGAGGCGCCATGTACACTCGTCCTGAAAAGGGGAGAAGTTCTTGTTGGCTATTAAGAGTATAAATCACATTTTTTGTCCATTTCAAATACCTGAAAAAGAAAAAAAAAGCCCTCATAAGCCCTTTGATGATAAGATCACGGTGAGAAGATATCGCGTATTGATTATTCAGGAGAGCGATATAGCGGTTTATTATACGATTTAATTGTGCTCATGGTCTTATATGAATGCTCCGACTTATTGGCGTGCTGAAGTCCAGCTGCACATATCTTGATGAATACCACAGTTGAAGATTGAGTTCTTTAATGTTTTACAAAGTAAAGTAGCAAATTTTTAACATTTTGACTGATTAGATACTACAGATCTTGCCTTGAATAGCATTTATCAATGTTTCAGTATTAATTTGCATTAGGCAATTGAACTCTCTTCAAAAAATATCAAGCGAGTGCTTAATAGTGCTTTTGTCAGATGCGCAAGTGTAGGAGAGAGAGAATTTGATATTATATAATTTGATAAATTGTATTAATATATATTTCTTTTTACCTAAGACTGCCATTTCATTACTTACACCATTTACTGAAAAACACAACTGCATGCAAGCAGAATATCCCCAAACACAAATTTTCAAATGATTTTAAAGGTTGTATAGGTAACTGAATACGGCTACTCAGGAGGGTTTTCTGTTCGTATGTTGCTTCTCGTATTGCATACAATTAATGATCAACCTTTTAACTATAATGTTGAAATGGAGATGCAAATGTTATCTATGTAGAATGTGACACGGGCTCGTGGACACATATTTAGCATAGATTAACATCCTTAACTATGCAGTCGTTGACTTTAAAGGTTACTACTCGATGATATGCCAGGCTACAGTCTCATGTGACAATAACGGTGACAATGGTGGTGGTGATGATGATGATGGTAATAATAATAATAATAATGATAATGATAATGATAATGATAATAATAATAATAATAATAATAATAATAATAATAATAATAATAATAATAATAATAATGATAATAATAACAATGATAAAAACGATAATGACAATGACAATAACAATATATAACATAAAGGAAAAGAAAATATTTGTGTATTAAGTACCAAACATTCGTATTCCTTCATGCTTGTTCTTGCGACGCTTTTTGACATCTTGACCAGGTGGAATATGATTTAGAATGTGGGTTATCTATGTGGGGAAATACTGAGTTAAGAGACAGTGACACTGAGATATTATATTCCTCTCCATATGACGGTCGTATTCAATCCCTGTGCGATTGTTGTGCTGAAGATGCACGAATTCAAGACACACTGAGCAATCGCTGACATTTTCCGTCAACCTCCCGGCCAGGTAGAGAATGCTGTTAAAGTACACCAGAACTAACAGACTGTAAGAATCATTGTTGACTTGTTGACGATCCACAATGACATTTTCAGTCAAAATCTGACAGGGAAAACGTGACCTATGTAGCCGAACTATCAGTATATCGCTCGTTTACACTTTGGATGGCTATGGTGTTACCTGAAAATTTGCATGCCAATCCACAACAAAGCATAGTAGCAAGGCATGGAGGTATTAATGCATATTGTCTGAATGCTTCTGAAACTAATATTTGTGATAATTACAAGGAGAGGTTTATTGATTTGTGTTTAGCCATTTAGATAAATGAGATCTTTTCTTTTTTCTACATGTTGTTCTGAATGCATAGAATATTTCATTTTTGGTACTTTTATATACTCGTATGAGATTAAGTTGAAAACAGATTATGGTTCATACAACCACTGTAATGTACAGAAAGCGAGATTGTAAAATAATTAATAATAATTGTGAGCAATGACCCCCTAGTTTTATTTGTCATGTGTATGATGTACATCTCAAAAATGATTGTTCATGGAAATTAAAAAGTTGGTATTGGAATTTCCCCTTCTGCTAACAGAAATGGTGCTAATTTTCTGTCTGTCATGATTCAACACGTCTGCACATAGTTATGTCTTACGTGCAAATAATAGCACACCACTGTTTGGATTCTGTGTGATATGTATGGAACTGGTCGGTCTCTAAAACTTCGATGAACTGTCAATTAACGATAGGGAATGCATGCATCCTATATAATATTATGTCTGTCTGTCTTATTGTCTCCCGTCTCTCTCTCTCTCTCTCTCTCTTTGTATATATATATATATATATATATATATATATATATATATATAATTTATATATAATAATATGTAGGCCTATATATGTGTATATATGTATGTATGTATATATATATATATATATATATATATATATATATATATATATATATATAAAGAAGGAGTGTCGAATACGCCATCTGTAGTTCCAACAAGAAGGAACTATACAGATGGCAAATTCGACACTCCTTCTTCTTATATGATAACATTCGAAGTCCAACACGTGGAAAATTCCAAGATATATATATATATATATATATATATATATGTATTTATACATATGTACCTAGGTATTATATGTAAATCATATATATTATATTATGTATATATATATATATATATATATATATATATATATATATTTATATATATGTAAATATAACTATATGTAACGATATGTATTGCACATTATGTCTATCATTTTTAAATTAAGGCTGTATGTGATTGCGTCTGCCATAATATAGATACGAATTCATATAATGTACAATATTTACACGTGTTGACAGACAGATATGTACATGTATGTGTGTGTGCGTAAGTATGTATATTGTATACACATCCATCTATGCAGTGCCTTGTAATGTCAAAGAGTACGAAGACATGGGAGAGAGGGAGAGAGAAAAAAGAAGCTTCTAAAGATCAAAGTTCATGCTTGTCTTCAATGCCTTTTAGAAATTGAAATGTTATGTTGACGAAGATGCATGATGGTAATGACCGATGCGACAATGTCAGTGGAGTAGTGATAAATGCATAAAATGTCTCCTGCAGGAAACTGGCTGCACAACATAAAATTATGTATGAATATAATTATATATTTACCGTGTATATCATTTCAAGCTCCATAACCTGCAGAGAAAACATGAATATGACTTTCCAGTTATTATGTGCTAGAATACCGGGAAATGAAAATCTTCCGGCACCTTCTTATGGTATAGAATATTGAACACATTTTCCCAAGATAATTATTGTTATTCACAACGAAATGAATTTTGTGAATGACTCCATTTTATGTCAGATTTTTTTTCTTTCCAAATCCGGTTATCATTATCCGCTGAAACTGTCGATATACCAGCGAAAGTCTTCTCTTGTGAAACATTACATTAAAAAAGAAAAAAAAATCTGTCTATGTAGACGTTATAAAGTTGATTGATCTTGTAATACGATATATCCTTTAGTGACGTTTCACATCCGTCCGACTATCAGGAATTGACACATGGTTGGATGACTTACGATATATTATAGACACAGCTACATCAGGAGCGAGCTATAATGAAAAGATCTATATGTATTCGTGGCAGAAGAGTCTCTCACACGATTCCGTTGCATCGCCATGGCTTTAACGCCCTCAAGCCTGCAGTCTCTCTCTCTCCCTCCATCGTTATAACTCGGAAAAAATGGTCTCTTTTCTTTCCCGCCATTGAGACGGCTTGCTTTCCTCCAACTTCCGCTTCCTTGAGTATTAAATGACGATGACCTGCGGTATTTCACGCGGAAGAAGATCTTTGGAAGAAACACAACAAATGGGTATAATATGCGAAGAGGAAAAGAGCTGTGAGTATATAGGAATAATGACCATTCAAAGCGAAAGGCAAAAGATCGGGACAAAAAAGTCTTTAGACATGAGTTTCAATGGGGAAGGTGTGGCTTTGAACTCAACGTAAATCACCGTAGAGTCACGTGACTGAAAATAATCATTTTTCTGTATTAAAGCGTCCTCATAACGGATGTATAAAGTATGTAATTAATTAAGAAAATAAAAACGTTAATGGTCATCATCTGTTGCATTATTTCTCAGTGAGAAAACAGACTTTGCTTGCCATTCCAATTAACAATGATAATAATCATAATAAATTATATTTATATGACGCTCAATACAAATGTTACTATAAAAGCGCTTTACAAAAGATGAATACTGACATACACTTCCTTAGAACGTAGAAAAACATTAATAATAACAAAACTACGATACGATAAGCATGTAGGTTAATTAGAATGCAGTCATGAAAACGCCATAAAAACCTGAACAATCATAAGAAAAATCCAATTTATTTACTGCAAATGAAACAAGAAAAAATTCCTTGAAGTAAACTAGGTCCTATTAACATGGATAAAAATATTAACAGTGAAAACATTGCAGTCTACATTAATCCGGATACATTCATACCATTCTCCGTAAAATTACACAGTGCTTCAGTTTCAAAATGCCATCGAATTACAGCCCATTGATAGAAACTGAAACTAGGACTGAGTTTCTTCCAGGCTGCAATCACCGAAGTTACATCTGAGATTATTTTCTAACTTTGAAAACCGGAGCAGCAAATTTATCAATGCATAGTTGCCACAAAGTCTGATAATTCTTTGCCACAAAGACGTACATGGGAACAACAACTTGTCAATTCTATGTCCTACGTGAATTACTGAAATAAGAAAGTAACAATAAGCTCTACAATTGTCATGCTACATGACTACATTGACTGAAATTAAAAGTTGCAACTTTGGTGCGAAATTAAAAAGGCACACAAATTTCTAATTGGTGATTCAGAAAATAAGGATGAACACTGCTGCTTGATTCGACCAACTCCTGTATTTTTTTCCAATTGTATTTTTAACTCGTGTCTTCTTCTTTCCAATTTATTTTCGTGTAGCCATCGTCCGACCATGCCGTATGTTCCATTCTCGAACAGACGCAAATCTATACAATTTGGTCTCAATAACATTTTATCGGCCACACAGACAACGCATACATTTCAATCTAAACATTTCGCTACGGTATTGTATAAATATATATCTCTGGTTCCCCGCCTCCGTGTAGAACAACGGTTAAAAAAAGAGAAAGAACCAAGAAAACAGAGTACAAACTCAGCCAATCTTTGACTTTCAGATTTAATTTGTTGTCGGGGAACAATGGGAGTCCGTCACCGATTTACAGATTGGTTATTTTAGTCCCTGTCATCCGAATGTCGGATTTGAGCCTTGCACTGGGTGTCTTTAAACTCAGACCATTCTTACGCGCCGGTCTAAGCTAACATTGGACCCATCTCACTCCGCCGGTGAGTAAACTATGCCTTTGTCCGACGGGGACTCTAACCGCACCAAGTCTGTACAACTGTATATTTTGACTCGCACCAACTGATCCATCGACTCCGCCCCATCTCGCTTCCCCTCCTCCTTCTGTTTCGGCATCTCTTTCTACCCCCCCCCCCTTCTCTCTCTCTCTTTTCTTTAACCACTATCGTCTGGGATATAAAGGCAGTGCTGTGTGCGTAGACGCGACTAGAAGTATCTGACACAAGGTACAAGTTGGCGCGTAAGCGGTTGGGCAAATATTGTCTGTTCAGCCGCGTATAGTGGCGTGTTAGAATTAAAGCTTAGGGATCTTGTAAGTTAGTGGGATGATGGCTACTTTGCTTGGAGACCACGGTCCAGGCGAGGTCATCACCAACCGCATGTCGGGTTGACACTGCACCACCGACGAGCCTTAACCAAACTTAGGATCCGGCAACGATTTTTTTCTCACAGTCCAGTAAACCGGAGGAGAAGAACATTTTTGATATGGGGTATCTCTCTCACGACCGTAATTGTTCTGACTTCCTGATATTAATACGGGGGTCTCCAGACCTGTGTGTAAAGCCTTTACAGACAAAATGTGCCACATTTTCACACATTCTTCAAAATGGAGATGGAAAATGACCTACATGATAAAAACCAATGAGCTCCGCATCCACTGCTTTTTTGCCTCAATTCCAATCCTGTCTCTTTGTCTTCCATTGTTTAGACAAAACATTACAGGCCCACACATAAAGTCCCAGGAATAGTGGACGTCTGCTGTCACCTATCACATCTCTTTCTCCATAGACACATCCCTGTTGCTAGGGCGCGTCCACGTGCATCATTGAATCAGAAAAAAAAGAAGATATTGAATATATACATTACTTACCCTCCTGCACTATGTGGCAAAAAAATTGTAAGACTTCATACTCAAAATACAAACACCATCCACAAACAATTTGTGAAAACCCCTCAAAACCAATATCATGACTTTGATTTCTTGATTTATTACTTAGCGGTTGAAAGAAAATTGTCAGATTTCTTCTCAAGAAATTTAAATTTTACAGGCAGGAAATAAAATTTCAAATATCAATACGAGAAATCAAATGTTTAAACAATCTGTCACTGTGCCTTACTAATGAAATTGAGTTCTCAATTTCTAAAAAAAAAAAGTACTGTAGAAACTATTGCTTATAGCGGATACGAACCTTAGAAAGCCCATTTTGATAGAGCATATCTACTTTGGATGTGGAACAACATCTTGGTCGTCATTATTAAGCCCAGAGTAGGGAAAGACTATTAAATGACGAAATGTCTTTGGGAATGATCCATTTCTGATTCTCGCTTTAGAAGAGACTCTTAATTAGCTGGATTAAAACGGCTTCTCGGGATATGAAGGGGAAAAATCTGTCCAGGGTTAAAAACAAAGATAGCTCAGTGTCTCTGTGGGAATGATATTACTTGCCTGGCTGGACGAGATATTTTGATCGTGCTTATAGTTCGCCGGCAAACGAAGCAGAATAGTTAGGTGTCTGGGTGGCGGTGAATTAATCCGCATAAGGGTAGTCTATTATTATTTTGTTCTTAGTGATTGCAGGCAGACGGCGCAGACGTGGGATAAACTAATTTGGATCATTATTGATCGCTTCACACCGTTTCATCTGTCTTCAGTAAACATCGCCAAATTAAAGCCATGTAAACTGCAGTCGGTGATCTCGCCTCGCGCGTGTGGCTCCATTCTGAGACGTGGTTGTTTGATGGCCGATTATTGCGTGGCGTAATGGATTTTCAGACTTGGCGGAATGATAAGGAAATCCTTGCCGCTAATGATTCGTGATAGATAATGACCGATCCATTTCATAGCAATAACTTAACGTGAACGCCATGTTGCCTTAAAAGGCTGTCAGAAATAACTTAGCTTCTCGTTGTTGAATAATACAAAACCGTCTTCAAAATTGTCTTGGCTACTGCAATCGTTGCACCTCAGTGTCCTATAGCTGTAAAAATGAATATATAAATGAATAAAGGTATGAAAAATGAATAAATAAGCCGATGAATGAATGAATGAATGAATGGATGAATTTATTAAAAAGATAGATAAATAAATAGACATAAGACTTTAACGTTGAGATGATGTGTAAGAGATGACCATGTTAACAATATCAGTGCTGAAATGTATGTAAAAGCCCTTTTCATATCATCAATCAAAGTAATAGAATACTACACCAATCTATATACATTCACTTATACATAGTTTCCAATCTATTCATGTAAACATAATATACATGTATGTACATATAAATACATGTAAATATATGTTATATATATGTGCGTGTGTGTGTGTATGTGTGTGTATGTGTTTATGAATTCGTTTATATCGGGATACTAAAAAGAGAAACACATTAATATCTTACAATCTAAATATAGAAATGACTTCCTTCTTTTGATCAGAATTTTAAAAAGCGTTTCAATCTTAAAGCTGCCGAATGTAGGTGTGTCCAATATTTGAAAGTATGACAGATACATAGGCTGTATATTACATATATATTATAATTACTCAATACACACACACACACACACACACACACACAAACAAATCAGTTTATATTTCATTTGTAACATACTGAATTGATACAATCTCTTATTTTATTCAAATTCATGAAATTCTTCAGTCGAGATGCTTTCATGCAACTGATTGACAAATTGCTCTACATCGACGTAAATAAACACTGAATTGATCAGTGTTTAAGTAGTAGCCATGATAAAAAAAAAAAAAAATCACGGGCGTATATACTCCAGCAGAGATACATCGATGTAAGGCAGTTTGTCAATCAGTTGCATCTCTTATTTTTCTTCTAAAAGAGGTCAGCAGGTCTATCTGCATGAGGGAATTCGGAAATGATTTCCATATGTCAGGTCCATGATGTCTGAGGGCTTTACGCGCTAATAACATCTTAATAGGATTGTTCAGATTAATATTGTTGCACGTACTTGTTGGGTATGAATGCAAAACATACAGCCTGGAACTAAGCCTACGGTCGACTTTATGCAGGTGCCTGGATTTGTTGGTGTATTGTTATCTTGACAGAAGAACTTCGCCGGAAGATATATAGCTGCGAGTCAAGCTCAGGTGACGTCTCACGCGTGTAACCACATGAGTTTAAGCCGACACAGCGACCATATAACCAAAAATACAGCGCATCCTGACAAAGCGAAATATGTCAAGTGGCATTTTCTGACTGCCGTCGACTTTGATTGGTGGCATCACCGCATTATTCGGACACTAAATAGACGAAATACGGAAGACAAAAAAAGACGGGATTACAGGTCGTTTGGTGACCTTTTTGAAAACAAAGCTAGGTAGAGAGGTGGCCTTTTTCCGCCATTGCTTTTGCGAAGAGGGGAAAATTGTATTAAAGGTTATCGAGGGCAACTTGAAAAAAAAAAAGTGGACCCAAATGACAAATCAGGTGTCTTCAATAAAGTGGCAAATCTTGAGACCTTGCAGAATGGATATCTTTGATTCGAACCCCGATAGACTGTGATTATCTCATTTCTTCGTTCTGATGATGAAACTATAGCACGTCAGCCCAGTCAGACGAAAAGAAATAGAAACTAAACCTTCTAATCATTTTCATAGTGTAGCAAAGGTTCGTTAAGATATCTCATGTAAGAACCAATTTTACAAAGATGCTTCCTGAATTTAGAGGATATTCACCACGTTACAGAGAAAAGAAAAGATGAGCACGCTACCAAGGACAACAATGTTGACAGAAGATGATACATATTAGATTACGTGTAAATATTATCGCCATTCTTTACAGAAATGCTTTGTAGAAAAATTGAATAGTGTTAATTGAAGAATTTAAGAAAGACTTTCTATTCCGTCGTTGGTGATGATTGTCGAAACAAAACTCAATTGCACCTCGAGTCCACTCCCCGAATCTGAAAATAATGAAATCAAGACTTTCATGTAAAAAGAAGTGTTCTCTACTAAACGATATTTATACCATGATGACCTCGATCTGCATGGAGAAGAAAAAATGTTTACCCAGATTAGTGGATTAGATGGAAATGCAAATTAGATGCAAACCTCGTGAGACTATATAGAGTGGAATATCATCATCACCATCTATGTAAATTCCGTTAGTTACCACGGCAACATGAATACATCCCTATTATCCCGTCTCAAAAAAAAAATCATAATCATAATGATATCATGGAGGAATTCATGATGATTATGATCATTTGCACCCCACAAATCCATAATCGCTTTCTTCGTCTGTTATTCACATCGACGTCGACGCAGTGATCGTCGTAATCGTCATCACCCCTCGGCATCTCTTGACTGATAATGGGGCCTACTTCCAACTTTATCTTTTAAGTTTGTTTCTGCAATTTATCATATCATTTTTCCGCATCGATATTTTGAATTCTTGTGTCTTTCAGTATACAATTGACAAGTTGCTGGTCTTCCCTGAATCTTTCTGAGATTTGCTTTCTCCCTTTTGCCCGTTTGTGTTGTCCAGAGATGCGCGTACCACATTGGATAGGGGAACAATTTAAAGACAGGAATCACGGAACATTGACCTATTCAATGGCATACGACAGAGCTAGATATTCCTCGACGCGTTCTCGGAAAGGTTAGTCGAGATAAGTCCAGATGAAATAAAAATGGAGTTCCGCATTACTCCAATTCTTATTTTGATCCCCATCCCCCATTTTTTTTTCTGTCTCTCTCTGGGTAAAGTTAATACGTATATGGCTTTTATGGTGACAAACCATAACAGTGTTTGAAGTTTCGGTTAGAATGTCACATCACTGACCTCTATACATCCAAGATTTCGCGCTTGATATTTCGAGCTCCCGTTCAATTGAAAAGGTTAGTCGAAATAGCACGGAGATAATATACAATGGTCATGAGAGCGGAATTAAAGGTTTATGAGAAACTTTCAGCAGAGATGGGAGAAGAACTGGTTCACATCAAGGAATATTCGAATGGAGTCTGTCCCACACCTTCCTTGTTTTGTTTTGTTTTGTTTTTTAATCTAGAAAAACTAAATGAAACGTCATGTAGTGAGACGATGAAGACACGTAAACTGTCTTTGCTAAACATGCTAAAAGGGCCTTTAATTTTAGTGCTTGTCAATTGGACATCTTGTTTTCTATAATCAATGTCAATTTTGCTTGGAGAAAGACTAAAATTACATTATTTGCAAGTCCGTCATGGCAAAAGATCGTTCACATTATTTGTCTTCATAGTATAGTGGTACTTTCATTGTCGGAAAGAACATAGTGTCCCACAGTGTGAACACAATGTGAACCCAGTGTGAAATCTCTCCATACTGTTAAATTCGAGCGTTTTAACAGTGTGATCAATTTACAGTGTGAAACAAAGCATTTACTATGAACACTCTATGAAAACCACACCACAGTGTGAAGTCATCGTCACACTGTTAAATTCGAGGGTGAACACTGTGAACACACTGTGAACACACTGTGAACACACTGTGAGACACTGTGAACACACTGTGAACACACTGTGAGACACTGTGAACACACTGTGAACACACTGTGAACACACTGTGAACACACTGTGAACACACTGTGAACACACTGTGAACACACTGTGAACACACTGTGAGACACTGTGAACACACTGTGAACACACTGTGAACACACTGTGAACACACTGTGAACACACTGTGAACACACTGTGTTCTTTCCAGTAGGGTTGGCTTGGCGAGAATATGACTCTCTGAACTTATTCACAACCTAACTATGACACTGATAATAATCACACGCCTAAGATAGTTTTGCAAGGAAAATAATAAATTCTTTCTATACATAACAGAAACTATAATAGAGTCCCTATCTCAGCAGACACTACGTTCAAATATGCCGAATCACGTTCAACAAGAGAAATAATTATTGCTCAAGCCAAAATAGAGTATACAGTAGAACATGTTTTACCTTGTTCATTTGGTAATTTGGCATGCCTTACTCTAGATGCATCTGGATGCATCCAAAAGAAAAGAATGAGTACACGTATAGATCATCGATCTTGAGTCAACGAAGATACGTTCTACATCAAACATGTCAAGCAGATCGAAGCTTACAAGTCTATTTTCCAGAGAGAAGAGTCAATTTTCCTCTTATTGCTTAGAAATCTGTTCTTCCATCTACAGCAATGATGGCTCCCTATAGGTGTATCAGTTTCCTTTAAATGGTACCGTCACGTCAGTTTATCATTGCCGATTGCTATGTCGGGAAAGCCTGACAGACGAGTAGCAATATTCAGCCTTTGTCCTGGATCTTGGCGCCAATTGTTGAGGAGATGAAGATATCATATACCAAAAGGGTGGGAGACGTCGTTGCGGGAAGAAGAAAGAGCGCGAACGGTAAAATAGTCGCGATTCTTTTTGCTTTGCTCTCGAAGGACACCGCGACATTATACCGAAAGGTTGGGCTTCATCAAAGAGAGAGAAAGAGAGAGATAGAGAGAAAGGAAGAAAAGACAAGGATAAAAAAGAGAAAGACGAGAAAATAGAGCAGGTCTTTCATGATTGTTGCTGTCTGGGTGATATTAGTGCTTGATTTTTCCATCCAATTCAACGCGAATATCTTTTTTTTTTCTTCTTCTTCATACACAGAAATATCACAGTTGATAGTTCCTGTCTATTTTTATAAAGAAACTCCGTTTGTGCTTTCTGGCAAGAATAATGGGGATACCCTGCGTGTTTCATTGGCTGCAAAGTTGGTGATCTTGAAACATTTCTCTTGTTAGTCATGTCACTTGTTGATAATGACTATACTCTGTAAAGTCAAATGCAGGTCATATGATGTGTATTGTTAGTCAAACCTGTCGAAATACACATTTCTAGTTTAACCTATATACCAGCAACAATAGTTTCTCGACTCGTACTACCCTTTCAGTATTTATGTTTGTATGGAAAGATCAATATCAATCATATAGCTTTTTCTGCCTTCTCTTGTTTCTTTTCGTTTCATTGTTCAGTTCAGTTCAGTTCAGTTTCATTCTATATCTGCATTTTCCCATGAAAATCATACAAGAAATCATCGAAAAAAAAATTATGTAAGGGATCAAATTGAGGTTCACTTAACCTGAGAAATATGTTCAATCATAAATTTGAAGTAAGCGAAGCAACTCGGAACACTTACACTAATGCCGCATTTTCACTTACAGTCAAGCAATTTTCTGATTATCAGCCATGAATATGAAGACACACAAATGTATGTTTTCCACCATGCAGCTACCATAAAACAACCCTTGCATTTTGTACTTTCTAAAAATAAAAAATGTAGTTGGTTGTAAAAAGGCCACTTTTTGTACAGAAGCAGAAGAATGCAATATAGATCATATTAATTTTCATACCTATCAGTGGCATATCGGGAAGCGGGGGGTGCTAGGGTTATACCTATATCCCTTATAAAAAATAAAAGAAATAAAAACAAAAAAAGCACCAGAAATACTTTTGCCTCCCACCCCCTTTACGGAATCCCTGGATCCGTCACTGTCTATACTTACCACCCATTTGATTTTTACTTGATGTGCTATAGACTTAGGAGCATACTTGTATATTCTTGAAAAACGACAACTCGTGTGCATCAATTTATATGTTTCACATCCATATTGGAAAATTAAATTAAAAGAACAGAAAAAGATGATAAAGGAATGACAAAGCAATGGACATCAACAGAAACATATAAAATCTCTCCCGTGTTATTCCTTTCTCTCCCTCTGTCTATCTGTCTCTCGTGTTTAGGCTACGGGCGTATCCTGGTTGACGTGTATTAGATCAATCTAACGTTAGCTATTGGTGTTTATTATCTATTTATTTGTATTTTTTCTATCACTCTCACCTTCTCTCTCTATTTGAGAATAAGTAAATTGACGATAAAATGTCAATATCATAATGTCAATAATCATAATACTGTATCATGATTGAATGATTATGTTTTTCCAACATCTGATGTGCGTACGGGGGAAAATATTAAGCATTATCATTGAAGGATTATGTTTTTCCAACAGCTGATGTGCGTACAGGGAAAATATTAAGCATTTATTTACAGCATGGAATGAATTGGGAAAGAATTCTTGGAAATGTCACCCAGACTGGGTCATCCAACGAGAAAGTTTGATCGTCCACGCCATGCCGTCCAACGCCGCGTCAGACACGACGTCATAATAGAGGAGTACTTCGCGTTCAGTTAGCATGCGAAACTATATACCCGACAACTCTTTTTTTTTCACAAAAGAACATTACCTGATTATTTTCTTCGTGGCTGTGCTCTGCACAGTATAAATGAGGAGTAAGTAGATAGTGACGTCAGAGTCACATTACGTGAAGACGCCAAAGTGACTGGCTGACAATGGTAATGACATTTTGAGACCCAGGCTCTCTGAGCAATGCTGAGGGTAGATAAGAAATATCTACTGAACACGAGAGGCGAAGCGGTTGGTCGAGAAAATTACTATGACGTACTAATAAACTGAAAATACTTTTGAGTCGCAACTACTTCATCATAATTATATCTATTGTATGGACAGAGAATTTTTTTCCCTAAAGTGTTTGTGTGTGTGTGTGGGGGGGGGGGGGGGGGGGGGTAGAGGGGTCACGAGTAGTGCTCGGTCAAGAGTAGTGCTCGTGGATGAACCAAGGATCAATGGCTACCCTTCTACCCCCCCCCCCCCCCATGCTTTGAAAGGAATAATCTCAGGGCGGGACCCTCGGAAAGTCATGGGTTTTGTTGTGATTATTCTTTTTTTTCTCCGTTTTTTTTTTTTGTGTGTTGTTGGTTTTTATTCTGAAGAGCGAAGAAAGTGTATCTGTATGTGTATGTGTGTGTTGGGGGTGGGGTTTCCGTGCTCCTGTAATGTAGTTATCATTACTGTTACGGGGGGAATGTTGTAAAACAACAGAACTTTCAAGACTTCAAAGAACTGTCTTTAGAAAAGGATACGATCTGTCTACAGCACATAATTATAAGGCCTACCATGAAATTTCCCGTTTAGATCAAAGTCTCATGCACAAATACAGTCATTCTGATGATCTAACAGTGATATTCAATATCAACTTTTGTTTTCATCGTTTTATCGGCGACTTTAATTTCTACTTATTTCAACACTTTAAGCTAATTTATTTTATTACCATTATTATTTATTTCATTATATCATCATGTTACCATTTCCAGTGTTGAATTTTGCAAGTAAGTTTTGCTTGTCTTGCAGCTTACATGATTATAATATTTCTGAGAACCCTCTCGTGCTATCTCTTTAAGGTAACATTAAATCCTTTACCGCAATATCTTATTGACTCTTATCCGTCGGGGTATAAATGGCTCAGTCTCTATAAACGTCCGACAATGTTGAATTGAATTTATTTCCACATTACAAAAAAAAAGCAACATTGGTCATATAATATACAAACAACGAACATACAAATTGAAAGTGGAGGAATCATAAAAACACACCATAATTATAGACTTGTTCACACTGATCCCCTAAATAAATGCAAATAAAATGGATTTGATGTACAAAGAAACAACATCAGTCAAAATCACGCTCAAAACATATACAATACAAAGGGCACATGACTAGGAAAAGAAGGAAATCTCTCCAGTAAATCTCATAAGTTATTGAGTCTTTGAGTTTATCAAACAATTGTGTGTTTTTTTTTTAATAAAGAATTTTGGGATGATCGAAAGACTCTCTTCACTTAACTGAATGTGACAACCTATTCCAAATGGTTGAACCATTATGAAATATGGAAGATTGTGACATTGAAGTACGATTGCATGAAGGGCGGATAGATCGGACATTATTTAGTATTATAATTACGAACGGAAGAGTTCAAAATAAGATTCTCATTAAATACTTTAGAAAAATATTTACTTCATTCAAACATGAACTCGGCATTTTAAAGATATCGATTCATTAATGGACATCGCTTTTTTGCTTAAAAAAATAGTTGTGATGCTGGACAAATGGTATGAGGAGTTAGTTATGCGAATAACCTGTTTTTAAAATTCGTTAAGATGCTCTATATCTTTCCTTGAAGTAAAACCTCAAACGACATTACAATAATATGGATGGCATGAAACACATGAATATTATAACATCTTTAGGATATTTTGTAGAAGAAATTGCATTCTAAATAAAGTCCCAAAATTTTTAGACAATGTTTTACATAAATGAACAATATGATAATTCCGAGGTAGTTGTTATCAAAAGAACTTGGTATTGAACACTCTATTTATTCTCTCATTTCCGTTATTTACAAATTCTAATTTATACAAATTAGACTTCAAGATTTAGAATTGTGGTTCGAATTTCAAAGAACAGATTACTTTTTTATCAATATTTAGAATTAGTTTATTTGCTGTCATCGAGTTTGATACTAATTTCATATAACTGCTCATCAACATGACGAAATAAGATTTGAGAATCAGAATCACTTAGAAAACACTATCATCTGCAAATTATTTGGAGTGAAGATTCTGAATAATGGAAAAGACACGAATTATTACAGTTGCTTATAATGAAACAGCATTCTTCGTTTAAGGTGAATTAATTGAGCAGAGTAAAGCGTATGTAGATTTCCCTGAAGTGGTCACAACAACACACAGATATTAGCTGAGGGTATAATAATGTTATATTCTCCCAAGTCTCTCTTTGCCCTGAAAACAGATCGTCACAAATTTTCATTTTGATTGATTGGATTCTATTGTTCCACACCTCAAGCACAAATATAATGATACAACCGATGAATTATACAAGACATAACGTCGTTATCAAGAGAAAAGACAATTAGACAAATATGAAATGTGAGGAACCTACTAAAAGGCACAGGGTGTATTGTATAGGTCCCTATCCAATAGCTTTCTATATAATTTTCTGAAATGATACGAAATCGGTTTTTTTTTTTATTGTTGATCTTTCGCATCGAGTCACTGTACAGTTCCAATCACTTAGCGATAAAGATTTATGGCGAAGAGATTGATAGGTTATTGATATGTTCGTAATATTTTTCGAGTGACATTTGTAAAAATTCAATTACTTTATTTCTATCCAACAAAAAAAAAAAAGATATTAAGTTTGAATTTGACAATTTATCTTATAAGAAGTGCAACACAAGTCAAAAAGTATTACACAAAATTCATGAATGAATGCTTCAAGTTCAAGTTCAATCATAGTTTATTTCCAATCAACGAAAATCAAAACGTAATACAAAGTATACATATCATAAAATGATATTGTCTACACTTTTACAAAAGGTTCATGTAATATACGAAATAAATTATATACATCAACATATGTACAATAATCAGAAGGAACGATGCGTATACATGTATACTTCGCGAGCTTTCAGAAAATAAATTCAATTTTGGAAAATAGCGATCCACAAAAAAGCTAAGCTTGTAGGACGTGGATCCCTTGAATGCATATGTCATGACAGAAATAATGATTTGTGGCAAAGGGAATGGTAATATGTTTATAATCTTTCTTTTTTTGTTAAAAAAATCAATTACTTTATTTCCATGTAACAAAAAAGAAAACAACAAGATATCAGTTTGTCAAATTATCTCACAAGAAGTGCAACACATGTCATAACGTGTAATACAGTAATCTCATTTGTTATAATACAAAATGTATGTACGAATGGATATTATAATGAGAAAAGTGATGCATACTGTGCAAAAAAGGCAAAGAAGTATAGAATAGGGCCTATCTAGATAATAACAGCGATGGAAAAGAGTGATCTATTTAAAAGTGGAGCTTATAAGACGTGGATCACTCGAAGAACAATATGCAAATTGACTCCAAAATCAAACAAACAAACAAACAAACAAATAAATTTTCCTAAACATTCCATGTACAGAACAATGGGATATTTGTGAGGTAATCACCTCATCTTTTTTTTTTTTTTTTAATTATGGCTAAAATTATTTTGTGAAAACATGTCAAACTAAAAAAAAGTTGACATTTTCTCACTTTATATGTCTAATTACCCTAACACACCGTCGAAGTTACTTAATTTCCTGTATTTCTCCACGTCAGTTTGAAAATGATGAAATACTTTACTTGAAATTTGAACTTTCCACGTGAAATAAAGAGTTAGTTAAACAATACACACGCGAGGAACGCTGTACCGAATGTCCCCTCCCCCAAATAAAAAAAAAAAAATACAACGGGACCCTCCACAACGATAACCTTAAAAATACTGAATCAATCCAAATACAATTACAAGGTATGAAACTATAACTTATTACACACACCTTACACAGAAAACCTCATCCGATTTCCTTCAGTGGTCAAAGAGAAATGAGGATCTTTGTAGAGCAAGTCAGGAATCCCTTCCCTCCAAGTTCTGTCCATTAGTGGCGTATCTAGGGGGGGGGCGGCAAGGGGGGCACGTGCCCCGGGCGCCACTCCTTGGGGGCGCCAAAAAACGAAAAAAAAAAACGAAAAAAGAAGAAGAAGAAGAAGAAGAAGAAGAAAAAAAAAAACTCGCCCGGACCCGGGGGGGGGGGGGGGGGGGGGGGGGAAGAGGGAGAAGGGGGGGGGGGAGAAAACCAAATCAAACAAGATAAAAAGAAAACACGATGATGACGCGGACAAAATGACAATGTTTATTGTGTTCAAACAAGAATTCCATGTTTTGTAAGCTGAAATACATAAATTTTCGGCTCGCTCGCTGCGCTCACTCGCCAAAATTTATCTACAAGAAAGAAGATAAGAACAAAACGTGATGACGACGCGGACAAAATGACAATATTTATTGTGTTCAAACAAGAATTCCATGTTTTGTAAGCTGAAATACATAAATTTTCGGCTCGCTCGCTGCGCTCACTCGCCAAAATTTATGTACAAGAAAGAAGATAAGAACAAAACGTGATGATTACACGGACAAAATGACAATGAATATTGTGTTCACACATACCATTTTATCTTTAGCAGGCAAAATGTTACACGGAGCAGCGGCTGCATTTTCTTTCGTTCTGAAGCGATCGCCGATTGGATCAAAAGAGGGCACCAACGGTTTCGAACATACTGGGGGGGGGGGGGGGGGCAAAAAAACCCAAATCAGACAAGATAAGAACAAAACGCAATGATGACCCCGAAATATACAAATTTTGGCTCACTCTTGCGTACTAATTTAAAGTATTTTTTCAAGTCCTCAGTTTGTAGGTATAAATCGTTATCTATAAGGCCGTTACTATATCTTGATTAGAATTTTAAGATTTAATAAGCAAAAAATGACAAGAATTCCATGTTTTATTGGCTGAAATACAAAAATTTTCGGCTCGCTCGATCGCCAAAATCTATCCCCCCAAAAAAGAAGAAGATAAGAACAAAACGTGATGATGACGCGGAAATATACAAATTTCAGCTCACTCGCGCGTACAAATTTAGAGTATTTTTTCATGTCCTCATTTCATTGATAAAATCCTCATCTATAAGGCCGTCACTACATCTTGATTAGAATTGTAAGATTTAATAAGCTAAAAATAACAAGAATTCCATGTTTTGTAAGCTGAAATACAAAAATTTTCGGCTCGCTCGCTGTGCTCGCTTGCCAAAATTCATCAAAATTTATTACATTTAAATCACCCTCAAAAGACCCCTTTTAAGTGCTTGAAAAGGCATATCATGTGGACTTTTTTAAAAGTCTCTACCGGGATGAGGTCGGGGTTGAACACTTTTTCAGAAATTAGGGGAGCAATTTTTGCGCTTGCCCCGGGCGCCGTTTTCCCAAGATACGCCACTGCTGTCCATTGTGTTCACAGTTCCAAGAGCATCATCCGTGCTGAACTGGACCCATGGCATGCTTTACAACGATCAACATTTTTCTGTGACCACTTAACCAAATTGAATGGGGTTTCCTGCAAAATATAGGTAAGATGTTATATCTTTAGACCTTAAAATAGCATTCGGACAGTTATCAATGCGGAAATCCGATGGTATATAAAGTGTATATATATATATATATATGTATATTGACATTATGATACTGTATAACATTGCACTTGACGTCGGTTAAAATTTCGTTGAATTTTACAGCTACGATGAACAGCGCCGTCACTCGGTCGGGAAGGACTACATTTCTGGGAAAAATACGTGAAAGGTTGTTTGATGTTTTAAAAAAGAAAAGTACGTAAAGAAGTTGTCAAATGTTAGAACTCTCATTTATTAAAACATGTGGGTGGAGGGGAAGCTGTTATACCGCATGGGTTGATGATCATTCTGTCTTTCGTTAATAATCATTTATCACTTTGAGTCTGTATAGAAAAGGCGCTATGTAGATATTGATTATTATTATTATTATTACAATAATAATTATTATCATCATTATTGTTATTATTACAAAGACATCACCATTATACTCATAATGTCATAACGTAATGAGTATGTGTTATACACATAAGTATAATGTATTTGATTTGACTTATTCACAAAATGCGTATACATAGTTTGTACATGGAATATGTCATACATTTTACATGAATAGTCATACGCTATTCAAACCTGACCATACAGGCCGTCTAGTAGATATAACTTATACATCTCTGTACAAAAACATTATATACATGTATATATATATATATATATATATATATATATATATATATATCAGGGCTCGACACTAACGGTAGCCCGGTGGCCCGGGGCCACTAAAAACGGGCCACCAAAATTTCAGAAATGAAGAATTTGGTGGCCTAATCGGGCCACCAAAAAAGGTCGGATGTTTGCCTTTGGGCCACCAAAAATAAAAGTTAGTGTGAAGCCCTGTATATATACATATATATATTTATTGTATTATGAATGTTTCAGGTTTTCAAAATTTGGGATGTGATAGAGGGAGAGAGAAGGAAGAGAAATCAATAGGAAGATTAGTAGAAGAGTACTCTACATTGTGATAGTTCAGGGTATATAGATTCAATCATCCTGGTTTTCATAGAAAGACTCGTTGCTATACAAGTGATACGATATTCATGTTTCTATGACGTGTGTGTTTACATGTGTTTGTTGGACATTTGTGGCGTGTTAACAAATAACGGTAAAGAAGAGTACATTAGAATGGCCTCTAAGTGGTTGTTAGGCGCCCTGTGATAGCCAAGCAAAATATATTATCAATGTGACTTTTTGAAGTTGCCCATACAATGTTGCAATATGAAATGTACGATAATATCAACGAGTTATATAACATAAATAAGATATTCTTAGGGACATTACTTAGGCTTATGGAGTATATAACGTTACGAGATACGTTATCAGAGATGTATTGCACATGAGTGTTCTATTTCATATTTTCATTTATATAAATTCCGAGAAATTTGATACTTTCTTTTTGTTCCAGTGGTATACCAGCCACCATAATATTCAAATGTTGCATTTCGTTTTTATGCTTCTTACTATGAAAATAAATTAAATTTGTCTTTTTAATGTTGAGTGATAATTTATTACTCTTAAACCATGTGTATATACATACACACATATATCACGTTATATTTACTACTTGCAAAAAGAAAAAAAAAGTGGAATATACTGGAAGGAAATCATAAGTCAAATAAATGAACTGAACTGAAATTAAATGATATGAATCGTTCATAAGATAATTTTAAGGCATCTGCAGTGAAAATGTCATCAGTGCAAGGAGAAAAAAAAAAATGTATTATCACACTACGATCATGAACAGGAGGTCATTAATATTTACCCGAGACTGAACACAATGGGTAGTGCGTAATAGCGACATTATTTTTTTCCCCTCTTCTTCTCTCACGATGAGTCGAAAAGTTTAGAGCTGAACAAGATGTTATTGATTTTTTTTTTTTGCATTTCTGTACTGAGAATATAACCAAAACGACATCTCAATAAAACTGCTCCGCGTCCTTCCGTGACCCGCTTTCAATCCTAAAAGACAATGGGCGAGAATCGCGAAGGGGAAAGTAAGAGCGACCAAGAGAAAGGATTAGCGAAAATCATGAGATGTTTTTCTTTTTTCTTTTTTTTTCTTTTTTTTTTTTTTTTGTCTTTGCCGGAAGCTGAGGTTGGCGAGCGGTTAGGGGCGTACGTCCCTCCATGTCAATGGAGCGGCAAGAACACGCTGTGCCGCCGGAGCGGGGGGACTCGCCCATCGATCGAGCTGCAAATTGGGTATCAGAAACACCATACAATTCTCACTAAACCCCCCAATACGTCCGAATGTCTTCACTCTCGGTTCACAGTCCGTTCTTTCACCAACACTGAACACGGCAGCTACACGACAAAGAAGAGTATATTAACTCACGATGCTGTTGTCCAACAGCTCTCATTCTTTTGCGCCTTTTCTTTTTTTTTTCTCTATACCTTTCTCTCATCTCTTTTTCCCCTCGCGTCTTTTTTTTTCTCTCCCTCTTTTTTTAAAGGAAAATTCAATAAAAGCATTTAAAGAAAAACAGAAATTCAAATGATACAAGATTCTCTTCGATCCACTCGCCATTTTTCATTCTCGTATGCAAATGATGGGCTTTTTCCGGCACCGGAAACTTGACATTTTGTGAACTGAGTTATAAAGCGGCGTTGTATCGTGGCCTTTCACGAGACTTCTCTCACCGAGTCATCTGAAATATCACCGCTTTGTCCCCTTATGCCGGGAGAGTATACACCATAAATAGAATATACACTTTTGATGGAGACGTGTGTTTTATAAACGGAGGTCAACAAAGCGAGATTCCTTGTAGCAAGGTAACTTTTCTTCTCTCTCTCCCTCTCTCTTCTCCTTCTTGTCATTTCAAAAGCGCGGGAAATTGAAGGGTGTTCAGACAACAGCCTCGGTTTTCTCTGAGCTACAGGAGATATTCCTTAGCGCAACGATGAAGATGATGATCTACATGAAGCAAAACTGGAATGCCAACGATATACTCCCTGACATCAACTCGTCTCTGTTGTAATTTTGTAAGGCCCTTTGAAACTTTGTACTAAGCACGTTAACAATGTGAATTAATATCATCTTTATCATTATTATCATTATTATTATCATTTGTTATAATAATTCATTTTCAGTGTAATGTTCGTATCAAGTAAAACCAGATTCAAAATAGACATGTAAATTTCCTTTAAAAAAATTATTTTCATATTGTGTCTGTTCTGCTTTGGGGTCGTGTACTTTTGTCTGACTGTGTAACAAAGTTTGTTGACATATTCACTGATGAGAAAAGCGCGTGATATTGAAATATAACACTTAGTAGGACTTGAACTCGGGACCTCCGTTCTGAAGTCAAAAACCTTATCCACTATACCACAATTCCCTCACATTAAACTAATACTCAACAAATACTAGCTACCTGAGACTAGTGTTGGCACTTATTGAAATAATGATAGTGTAATGTTGATAGTCTTCATGATACCAGAAACACTCTTTCTATTACCACATGCAGTTATAAAGCAATGTACAATGAAACGTGATAATGACTAACAAATGTTTCATCACAGATTAAGATCCCGTTTATGTTTAACTGTTGATTTGTTTCGTAGTCAATACTATTATGGCCACATTATCGACGGCAATAGTCAGAAAGACGGGTACATTGGTTCATCACAAATTCAAAGGTGAATCATTTTGTTTTTCTGTGGTAAACAACTTTTTTTTTTCGTCTGCATGAACTGAAAGGTATCAACAATTCAAGCGGTAAATATGAAAAACCTAATATACCTGTATAAGACAAAAAATAAAAGATAAAAAAAAGATAAGCGATAATTTCTTACTTATACTTCCAGACCGACATTATCGCACCAGAATCATATTGTATTTTAAAGAGTGGAAAAAATGCGAATGGCTACATAAAGCTATTCTGCTTAAAGATTGAATCATAGTTCTTATTTCAACAGTTCATTAATTATGGATTCAAGAAGCTCATGAGGCAAAAGTTAGCATATTGTCGAACCTCAAAAAAAATAATTTCATCTTTATCAAAAACTAAGAGAAAAGTGAATATAGAAATCAGTTGTTGTTGTTCTTCTTTTTTACATAAATGACCCCGAAAATAGACAAAATGGATAGTACCTGTTTTTACTCCAGTGCTCCTCAGAGAAAATATTTAAATTGTGACATTCTTTTAGTGATTGTTTTTGATGCAGAATTTATTCTTATATCTCAAGTAATTCCCTCCGTTATCGGGGTTTTAGTTTTGTTTCAATGTCTTGGAAAAACGCAGACGTATTCACTAGAAGCAGCTAAATAAACATTAAGGGACTTATCAGTATCAAAGGTCCTTAAACGATAGATTAAAGTGTTCGAAAAAAAGACCACAACTTTCAATGGACGTCAACTGAGAGCTAATAATGATTGAAAATGACTCTGTCTCCCGTCTGAACACGCTCCACACATCTTAACTCGACTGAAATTGATATTCCCGCGCTTCATTTAACATGCTCAAAGAGCTGGAGAGAGCTTGCAAGACTTTTCCCGCCAAACCCGAATCGTCTGTTTTCACGAATCATCACATTTCCGCGTTAGTCATGCCTCTCCTCCCGAGATTTATCAATTTTAGGCTGTCGTTTAAATTACACATATTTTGTATTTTGGTAAGCATTATTACGACATAGCATTAACCGCGCGCGGCTGATTTTTTCCTCCGTGCATTTTACAGACCACTTGCTTCTCCATACACACGCGCGGATTTTCTCAGAATAGCAATGGTAGCGCAGCAGTCACATAGTCTAAGTTGTGCAGACTGTTTTACGCAGTTTATGACATTAACCAAAGAAAGTGTCAATTTGAATAATGACCTTCACAATTATATTCTGATTTTCTTCCTCCTCATGCCCAAAGAAAGGTATCAGGAGAAGGCAAGGCTAAGTTTTTTTTTCTTTTGTAGTTAGCCTTGAAATTTAGTTCGAACATCCGTTAAACACATTCCATAGGTATCCATGTACAGTTTCAAGGTGAATACATTTACTATTACATGGAATTGAATAATGTTATATTCACGTCTCTGCCAAAACTCTTAAATTCTTCATAATCAAGCAAATAAAGAAACAATACCTGTCTCGATGATGCCGCACGATTCACTCGAAGGCACGCTCATTTAAGCAACTTTCGGAACTGTTCCAAGATATATTTCGGTGTCGTTCTTTTCTCATCTTGGAAAAATTAGTCGAATTCAGAGATCTTGAACATTGGCACTGACAGAAAGAGCATTGTTTCAATAGACACACACGCCACTTTTTGCCACAATTTGAAAGTCATTTTGTTTCAAGAGGAGGGACGGGTGTATGATTAAACCAAAAAGGGGCAAGACTAAGAAAATGTGTAAGCTGGTATTAATTAGGCAGTACCATCGACAACGCAATGAAAAGATCGCATGCTCTGATTTGCAAAGAACAACTTTTTTTTTTTAAGTGCATGCTAATTGATTAATAACCTAATGAGTTTCAATTAACCTGTAGTGCACTAAAATCGCTCTGGAATAGTAAGACTATTTTGAACGTCCACTGAATCTCGACGTTGATAATTTGCTGAAAAGAAGCTAACACCGAAATGGGATTTTTTTTTTTCAATTCTCTTCTCCGTTTTAGCGTCGCTACGCAGCTTTATCGATTCAATAAACGCGAAAAGGTTATCAAAACCAGAAAAGTAAGTGTCGCTCTCCATGTCCAAATCTTGCATTACCTCACCAAAGTGGGGTGTTCTCTGATCCCCGTTCATTTCTCTCCCTCTCTTTCTCTGACAGTCGCTCGGTGAGGGATGAAAATATTATGGTATGTAGAGATTGATTTTCCATCTCAGAAACACGACAACATTTTACAATAAACCACTGCATATTTATAGGAGTGTGTGAGTTGTGACGTCTCACTACGATAAACGGCAGTAGAATTATGATGTTTTCCTTGTTACGACATGAACAACAATCTTATTCACATTGATGAGCACATAAACCGAGTACGACATTAGTCCGCTTAGACATTCTGATTTTGTGACATTTAAGGAGGACCATCATGCTGATGGGTTTTTGCTCGTCTCATTTTCAAAATAAGAGTCGCTAGATCTAAGGGCATTTTATACTGATACCTTCTACATGGAGATCTTTACGACAATTTGACGTACTGTATTTAAGTAAGGCTGGCTGATGATTGTATAATTGTATAATTTTGATCTTGCCTAGCATGGCGGCTATACCATGACATTATTTTTTTTCTTTGAACTTCTTGAAAGACAACGTTTGATAGTTGTGAGTGTGTGCGTGCGTGTGGGCTGGTATAGTTTACCTGTTTTGATCAATACGTTTATAAGGTTTGTTTTAGAGAGAGAGAAAAAAAAATCCCTAACACACACACACACACACACACACACATACACACACACACATACAAACAAAACAAAACAATAGCGATCGATGCGTCATTCCCAGCCAGAACACATTCGTTAATAAAATTTGCCTTTCATTTTATGTTACCACGATTACAAAACAGTTCTCTCGCAGTGCATTAATGAATGAATGGATTAAAGGAGCTGGAAGAAAGAGGAGACAGGGAGAGAGAATGGGTAGGGGTGAAAAGGTCATGTGACTTTTTACCGCTATAAGTGTGCGAAGTCATGCCAGGGTTAGAGCTCAAATATTGACGAAATAGATCATGGCTTTGCAGTTACGCTCTGAAACAACCTCAGAAACAATGGAAATAGAGACGAACATGTTATCTTTTGAAGACGGCCAACGGTATCTAAAGAAAAAAAAACCAAACCTACCTCACTTTCCGTCAGGAATATAGGCTCCCTTTCTGTCTATCTGCATATCTATCTGTCTGTCTGTCTGTCTCTCTCTCTCTCTCTCTCTCTCTATATATATATATATATATATACATATATATATATTGTTTATATACTCCTTACGAATAAGCATAAATATATATATTACGTAACATGCATCACGGCATTGCTCATTGCACTCTAGCTAAAAGAACAATGATTATTATTTACGACAAAATTCACTTCTACTATGATTATGATGACAAATTTGGATGTAAGGTGTTAGCGTCTGTTTTAAAGTGTTATTTAGCACTCCGAAGGCAGAAATGCATGATTTTTTCTTCATGATTTATTTTACTAATATCAATAGACACAAAGCATTATCATAGATAATCGTAGAAAATCATCAATAATATTAAAGAACAGTTGTCACAAATCATAGCAGTATGTAACTTCAACACTGCTATTAAGAATGGATGAAGAGAGCGTAAGAAAAGCATTTAACCGGAAAGATTATCATTCGACATAATTATATAATATAATTTTCGTCGGAAAAAAATAGTAACGATGGACACAGAGGTGTACAGAGATAAGATACTAACAGTCATGATATGATATTTCAAAAGCATAGATATTTTCAATGTAAAATTTCAACTATACTTTATGTCCATCCAGCAAGAAGTAAATACAAAACAAAGTGTACATTTGACAATTTGTATAGTCTAAAATATGTAAAAAGTACAAATCATAGAGTGTGATACAAAAAACAACAACATGTAGATATATAATGCGGTCAATCAACCGAAAAAATAATTTGTATTACGCTGATAAAATCAAACGTACTGAGGAATCTCGTCATAAATATATTTCATATAAGAATGTTCTTACTCAAATTTTGCGTTGTGCAAAACGAAAATATTTCAGTGATCAGATACATTATTTTAAACATGATATCCAAAATACTTGGAAAGTTATTGATTCGGCCATTAATAGAAACAAAGAAACATCCCGTATTACTACAATCAAACATAATGATCTTACAATTGTTGATTCAAGGTTTATAGCTGAAGTTTTTAATCAATATTTTTCACAGATAGGAAATAATTTTGCTAAAAAGATTCCTAAATCTCAAAAGTTATTTGTTGATTTTTTACAAACGCCTAATCCCAGCTCCTGTTTTTTTGCTCCCACTCACCGGAACGAACTAATTGATATAGTTCGGAATTTAAAGAGTAAAAAAAGTGTTGGTTATGATAATATTGATAATGTTCTTTTAAAAAATATCATAGAGTTTGTTGTTGACCCTTTGGTTCATGTGTTTAATTTGTCTTTAAGTAAGGGCGTTGTCCCCGAGGCTATGAAAGTATCTAAGGTTATTCCTATTTTTAAGAAAGGGGATAGGGAAGACATCAGTAATTATAGACCAATATCTTTGTTATCCACTATCTCTAAATTACTGGAAAAAGTTGTACATTTTAGACTTTTGGATTTTCTTAATAAGCATAACATTATTTCTAATAATCAGTTTGGTTTCCGGCAAGAACACAACACATCTCATGTAGTCCTTACTTTCTTAGATAAAGTCTCCAAAGCCATCGATAAATTTCATCATACTATAGGTGTGTTCCTGGACTTCTCCAAGGCCTTCGATACCATTGACCACAAAATACTCCTTTACAAATTATCCCATTATGGTATTCGAGGCATGGCCTTGGAGTGGTTCAGGAGCTACCTTACTAATCGCAAACAATTTGTTTATATTAATGGTCATAAATCTCTTATGCATGATATCACTTGTGGTGTACCGCAAGGGAGTTTACTTGGTCCACTTTTATTTGTTCTTTACATCAATGATATTGAACATTCATCAAGTATTCTTTCCTTTCTATTATTTGCTGATGATACAAATGTGTTCTTTTCTAGTTCTGATCCTGTCTTATTGATTGATACTATGAATATTGAGATAAAAAAGTTACTTTACTGGACTAGAGCCAACAAATTATCAATTAATTTTCAAAAAACTAAATGTATGCTTTTTAGTAATTCTTTGGAAAAGTTATCTCAGAACATTTATTTGGATAATGTAGTTGTAGAAGAAGTTTCTTCAATTCGATTTTGAGGTTTGATCCTTGATAATAAGCTCACTTGGAATTTGCATATTGATTCAATTTGCCGTACAATTTCTAGAAATGTCGGCGTAATCAATAAAGTTAAATTTTATTTTCCCCAAAATGTTTTATTAATGTTATATTCATCTTTAATTTTACCCTATCTGAACTATGGCATTCTCGCCTGGGGCAACACTTACTCCTCGTATCTAGAAAGAATATTATTATTGCAGAAAAAAGCTCTTCGTATTATTTGTAGAGAGTCGTGGAGATGTCACACAAACGATTTGTTTTATCAAAATAATATTTTAAAAATTAAGGATTTGTATTGTTTGAATTTAGGTCAGTTTATGTACAAATTGATAAATAATTCCCTTCCTTTTGCGTTTGATTCCATGTTTATTCAAAATAAAACTGTACATTCATACCCCACGAGACAAATCAATGAATTCCATTTACCACTCTCTAGGACGATTTTTGCAAAGTCTATATTCTCCTCCGCTGGACCTAAATTTTGGAACTCCCTTGATAGCAGCATAAAAGAATCTCTAAGTTTTAACACTTTTACTTTGAAATTAAAGAAAATGTTTATCAATTCTTATATCACTGGGGATTTGCATTTCGAAAGTTGCTAACTGATTTCTTTGCTGTTAAAGTCTTTACTTTGTTCAATCTATTTCATAACTGTTATATATATTACTTATAGATAGTCCACTTCTTGGTAAGACCAAAGTCTCATGTGCCCTGGCGTTGACCCTTGAACTCTTCCTCCTTTGTCCTTTTCTCTCTCTTCCTCTGTCTTCCTGTCCCCCTCTGGCCTTTGACCTCCTATTTATTCTTTCCACGCGTATGTGGGAGAGCAGCTTTGTTTTTGTCTGTGTGTGCGTTTTGTGTGCGTACTTGTTTTATTCTCTGTTTCCCGAGGACTATGTCAAATTGTCTTGTTGCATTATTACTATAATTTTCACGACTCACGAGGGGACTGCATTCTACAAGCTTGGCTTTTTAGCAGTCCCCTCCATTTCCGACCTTTTCTTTCTTTCTTATGATTCAGTCACATTTTGCCCATGTACTTTTTCAACTAGTATGTTTATTGAGTCATGTAAACAAATGACGTGTATCTAAATTTCATTTGGAAATGTAATAGTTACATTGTACTTAATTTGCTTGTATGAAATTGTCATATTGTATGTTTTGGCCGGAAATGAAATAAAAATGAAATGAAATGAAATGAAATGATAAAAGCAATGCATATTTTGAAACACAGAAAGAAAATATAGCGATGGAAAATGATATTCGATGGAGCATACAGAGTATATAGCAACATAAATTTTACTTTTGATCCTGATTGGAAATCTTTAAACACTCTTTATAGATAAAGCAACTATCGCAGATAGTCACAAATCTGAAAATGTCTTTGATATTCAGCCCTGATTGATAATGTACATGCAAGAAGGGGCATCTGTAAAAAAAAAAAAAAAAAATGCAATAAACATAGACACACCAAGGAGTATATCTCTTACCCCCACGATGAATTCATTTAGGTTTTGCCCCTACCCATGCACTCACCCCTCACATGTAGCATCTGCTCGGCAAACAAAACTTTTACAAATGCAGAGACATCTTCATTTTATACGTTTTAAGGCTAACAAGTGTTATTACGCATTAGTCTCTAAATTATCTCAAATTCTTTCAGACGTAAGAAATATCATGCCGACACATTTAGCAACACATGTCGTCTTTTAGGAATTTTCTTCTTCTTTTCTTCATGGGCTCATGTGCACATAACCATGATCCAGTATATAATTAAACCATATAATATTGTTCATCTTTAAAGAAAGGATTTATCTGCAACAAAATTAACGTGTTTCTTTATTTTGATTGAATTGAAGATTCAAGATTGAAGACAATTAACAGAGCAAATGGTATGCTAATGAATTCAAGGGAGTGCATTTATCATGGATCCCTGATATCTCGTCTAACTTCTATTCTACAGTGCCACGTCAATGTGGTGATATGCTCAGTAGTATGAGAGCATCACACAAATTTGTCGAAATCTGAAGAAATAAAACTATAATTACATCATATTTTGTAGCTCGTCACGGTGCATGGTAAATGCTGACAGTTGGCAGTGACCTTTCCAGTAATTTCTGTCAAAGTCTTCGAATCACTTTACTTGTGAGCAGATAGTTATCCCCAGATGAGTCTTTGACTTCTGACATAGTACAACTGGCAAAGATTGTAAAACGAAGGGGAGGGGCATGTGGCATGGTTATGATTTTGAATTCAAAGCTGTGCTCAGCTCCACGAGCTTCCCGCTCAAAGATTCAGCCCACATTTTCACAGAGAAAAGCGCCAGATATTGCGCTGAACACCGTCTCAGACTTCATCAACTGGATTCATTTTCCAAGTCATACACACCTCAAGCGAAAGTAATATGCTGGCGTTCTCCATTTTAAACGAGCGATGCATTTATCTCTAGACTCTGGCTTTGATCACGCATGATTGGTATTCTGAGCGTGAGTTTGTCGTACTCGACGCGATAGGTACCGATCCATAAAACCGTAACAGTATCGCACTTGTGCCGAGATGGAGAAGAGAGCGAACTGGCGGGAACCTTATTGAGATGCCCCATGTTTTTTTTTCCCTTCCCTCCCGTCGATGTAGATACCCTCTCTTCCCGCCCTCTCTTCTTTTCCTCCGATACTATTCTGTTCCTCCTTTTCCTCCTCCCTCGGTTGAGACTCTTGCAAAAAGAGAGAAAAAAAATCGATCGAAGATTTCGAATTCGGGCTCCTCAACAAGTCAAACAATAATGATGGAGCGTGATTGAATCTTCATGCCCCAAACCCAGCCAACACTTCCGGCTTGAAGTCGAGTAAGATCGATTTATAAATTCACTTCCTCTCGTTTGACTATGTCGGTAGTTTCTTCATTTGATACATGTCAAACATGCCTTCAAGTGTTTTGTGCTCGTTCTATTCCCCAAGAGGGCGATCAGGAGAATGAGTGGGAGGAGAAGGAGGGATGGGGGACAGAATTACAAATGGCTTGATAAAAATACTGGTGATTTTTGAGCACCAAGGGGCACTTTTGACTTCATTAAAACTTCGCTTATCATCTATCTAATCTCGTCCTGGAGAAATCCTCGTCGAACACAGAGAAGCGAAATGGCAGATCGAGCGTTATTGCCAATAGTCGTTGTTAATTCTCCACTCTTCGCAACAGTTTTGTCACTACGTTTTTATTTGTATGACGTGAATGTTTACTTGGTCACGTGACATGTTTCTTGTCGTATGACAATCTTGCCTCAACTGGACTCCCTACAGAGCATCAGTGTTACCATGGTAACCGGTGTGATTAGCTAGCTGCTTCTTCCTACTGTGTTTAAGGGCAAGGTTGGCTTAGAAAACCCATCAAGCGAAGTGTTATGTGTGCATTGTGCAGTTGCTATTTTGTATGCGGTGACGACTTTATAGAATTGTACGATATATTTTCACAGTTACCACAATAGTTATCCTTATGCCGTCATTTGTGTTGTTATGAACTGTATTTATCTGTTTAGTCCAATCTAATTGATTAGTTTCCCGTGTGGGGGTATTTGTCGGGTGTAAAGTACAAGACAACGTCGCTCCGACTGATATAGGAATACCCTTTTTTTTTTCCTCACAAAGTTTTTCCTCTGGGTTGCGTCAGAGTTCAAATATCTCCATCGCAATCATGGTGAATGTTCGGATAACCGAAATATTGATACTGCAGTGCGATTGCAAGCAAAGGGACAGTAGTGGCGCGTCGGTTGCGAGCCGACAGGCCTCGGTAGGCAAACACCGCACAGTGCACGGGTGTTTCTTTGCGGAGTCAATATCATAACTCGTAATGAGCATCCGCCATATTCTATCTAACGAGTAAAGTGATACCCGTTTGCTTTCGGCTAGGAAACAATTAGATTTCTATTTGCCGAACGATTAGTCTCTTCAGAGCTCGGCTGGGCGAGGCGAAGGCACGAATTTGCCAGTGATGTAGAGAATCGATTTCTCCGATAGGCTTCTTCCATCATCCAGAGTGGCGCGACAGAAAGTCCCCGGCTGAGCGGGGCGCTCGCTTCCTGAGCATGCACGGTCCCACTCCCATCCTCTTTCTTACCCGTATACGTTTGCTTCCCAAAATTTCGACGTCAAGGGAGCATGCGTTCCATTGCATGCTCTTTTGATAATAATATCTTGCGTCAACTTCCTGAACAAACCCTCTCGCCTGAGCTTCAATACCGGGGGAATTTAGGTCAATGTGTCGACACAACAATGGAAAGTACTTCGCGAAGAAACAAGATAAAAGAAGGAGGGCAGGCTCCGGCCAAAAGACGAAGGATGAAGAGGAAAGAGGCGGGGTGAAGACGGGGGAAGAAACCAAGAAGACAAACCTCGATGGATGTGAATTATCGCTAGAATACACTATAATCTTGTTTGCTAATTACAATCTAATCTTCGCAAGTCCTGAGGGGTGTGTTTTGCGATAAAGAGAGACAATATATGTCAGACTCATGTCGACAGTTATAAAAGCGAGAAGAGTAAACGATTGGCAAACACGTCCAGTATATTAGACGGGCCCCCTTGGTTGACAAAACTTCAACAAGGGTTGACGCGATCGCATCGAGAGATTTGAGGGGAGTGCCGAAGGATTCTCGATGTGCGGCTTTTGCAGGGAGAATGAAGGAGTGCTGTGGGGAGCTCAGAGGTATAACGGTACGGGGACTCAGAGGAGTGGTCGAATGGGTGTGACTGGGCGTGAACTCTGGCTTGTCTGGCGAAGTTCCTCGGACATCATCAGGTGTGGTGTGGAAAAAACATAGTACGAACAGCAAACTGCGATGGACATCCATTTGCAATAGCCATGCCATTACAATGTGAATTGCATCAACTTGCATGCACGAGATACTAGATGCTACATTGACAAAGATAATTTAATCGCACATGGAGAAGCACAACATTTAACACAAAGTTTATTAGTTAATTAGGGTCCCAAGATAACAAAGTAACACACAGTTAAGGACACTAAACCATTTTCGCTGTCCTGTGATCGATGGACCCATTTCGAGTGTAGTTGGGTCGAAGAAATCATAACAAAGTGATAAGAGAGATTATACTTGTAATGTCTGATATGATGGGAAATGAAAGGATAATATTTGGCATAAAACGAACAATCCTTAGCCCATAGTTGATGTCCGAGGCCATACAGGAGCGCGACCCGGGCCCGAGCTGTTCGTGAAGTTACTCACGACTTTACGAACGACGTAAATATAGCAAGCCAAGCGGGTTTCCTAATCATTGTTAATTTCAATGGTTAAAGTTGAAATTTGCAGATGATGATGATTACTCTTACATTTTAACACACGTTTTTAGTTGGAAGTGTCTTTTTGGCCCAGTGTAAATGAAATATTAATAATAAGTCGAACTTTATTACTAAAACGTAAGGAAAAAATGGGCACACATAATTGCCACTTCATTTTCCAGTCAGTGGTAAAGTCATGCTAACTTTTTTACGAACAGCTTTATGAAACAGGGCCCTGGTCTGCTAGAGATATAAGATATATTATATCATCCTCTCTAGAAGAAAGAAATGCTGAAAGGCCTGCAATGGTACTCCTCTCTATAACTAAAGATTCTTAATAGCTTGATTTATCAATTTGAAATCCCATATCTAGATCTATAATGTCTAGATTTGAGGATTATGGTTAAAACGGCTTTAATGTTCTGCGTTCATCCCGTAGAATGAATGGAAAGAGCCTAACCGTGCCTTTGTCTTGCAGTATCAAGGGCGTGTGATGCAATGCCGTTTCTTGAAAGGCGAACTTCACCACCTAATGAACATAATGCCTTACTGATGAGTTTTTGCCCTTTTCACTGAGCATAATGATGTTGAAACATCATGATGTGTCAATATATGCATGACTTATAATGAGACCAGTCCGTGTATAATTATGCTTCACCTCCGATGTTTAAATATTGAAGTGACGTATAAAGCACGATTGTGCACTTTACACAATCCCTTTCGTTTTTATTCCAGTCCATATCCCCACCTCTCCCCCTCATAATGTCCCGATCCGACCCCTTGCGCGTCCGCCTCGAATCAAATACTGCTTCTCATCCTTTCCACTGACATGAAATGATGAGAGGGATGAGGTGACCTAATGAAATATGGATTGCTTAGCAAAGAGGAGAGGAAGACGAGAAAGAAAGGGGAGAGAGGGGGAGAGGAAGAGGGGGCGAGGGAGGGAGAGAAGAAAGATTTTCTCTTAACATTGCCGCTAGCATAATTGCTCGTCACTCATGATGGAGGCCAAAATGAGCCGGAGCAGCCAGCGGCCGGCCGGTGCCTCGGCGGATCCCCCGCCAGTGATGGATGGCTAGCAGCGTCGATTTGTTATCACCGCAATCGTCAACGAGCCCAATATTGAGTTTTAAGTCGGACTTAAGAGCGAGGAAGTACTTGATCACACCGCACGATATATGTTTCCCATTTCATCAAAGCTCATTCGTTTTTGCTTACATAGATCTGAGGTGGAGGAGACGAAGAGATGGGCTGGTCTGATGCCAGAGCTAGAGTGCAGACAGAGAGAATTCAGGGAGGGGAAGGGGGAGACAGGAAGAAAAATAAAGGAGATGATAATGATGATGATGATGATGATGATGGTGATGATGATGATGATGATGATGATAATGATGATGATGATAATAGTGATGGTAATGATGATGATGATGATGATAATAGTGATGGTAATGATGATGATGATGATGATGATGATGATGATGTTGTTGTTAAGAAGAAGAAGAAGGAGAAGATGATGATGGTGATGATGATGGTGATGATGATGCTGCTGCTGCTGCTGCTGCTGCTGCTGATGATGATAATGATGATGATGATAGTAGTGCTGGTAATGATGATGATGACGATGTTGTTGTTGTTGTTGTTAAGAAGAAGAAAAAGAAGAAGAAGATGATGATGATGATGATGATGGTGATGATGATGATGATGATGATGATGGTGATGATGGTGATGATGATGATGATGATGATGATGATAATAGTGATGGTAATGATGATGATGATGATGATGTTGTTGTTGTTAAGAAGAAGAAGATGAAGAAGATGATGATGATGATGGATAAGAAGAAGAAGGAGGAGAGGAAAAGGAAGAGAATAGAGGATATAATATTAGAGAGGGATGAGGAATGACTTGAAGACAAACAGTAGTGGTGAAGGAAAAGAAAAAAGAACTGGAGAGGGAAAAATTTAAATATGGAAAGAAAAAAATGAAGCCTTTATGCAATGCACGAGAGCAATAATTCTCGTTTGTTTTGTTTTGATTTATTTCTTGTTTGTTTGTTTGTTTGTTTTGGGGGCTTGCTTCATTCTCATTGTACATGATGTTTATGTAGGAAGCATTGTGTGTACAACCTTCACATATGCTTGGGTTTGACGCAATCTACGTATACTGGACTCGCTCATTACCAACAGACAGAAAGACAAACACACACATTCAACCCTCGCACACTCGCATACACATACACACATACATACACACAAGCATCCACCACTTGCAATCGACCATACTTCTGTACGCATCAGTCCACGGGGTGCCAGCAGCAACACTTCTGAGATGATCGATGTCCTGTCTTCCAAGCAAAGCAAAGATTAGCAGAGCGATGAATCAGATGCTGAGATCCCGCTGCAATCACGGAGCAAACATCGTCATATTTCGGTGAAATAACAACTGTCAAATTATATAACATTATCAGGTATGCATTCGTACTGACATTTCTTGGCAAGGTTTCATGAATTTGAGGCAAATATCAATCGTCAGCGGCATCTTCTCTGCTTTCAATAATATACGTATTTTCCTCACTGATCTCTGAGGGTATAATGCGGCACACCTATATCCGTGAATATTACGGTTTAGGATATAATTATCTTGTCTAAATATCTATACTATCCACATTAACACATGCGCACACACACACCCACACACATCTGCAGACACGCAAACAAATACACAGACAGACCCCCACTTCTATATGTAATATATATGATGTGAATATTTGATAATGATGTCAATATCGAGTAACTCAAATTGTTGTAAAATACAATTTTTAAAAGATTTTGTGAAAACATTTTACTACATTCATCAGATCATTGTCGTAGTTTTGTTAATGAGGACGACTATCATATTTGTTACGAAAATGAATACTATACAATAACGGTCTATTGTTCAATTATTGTCATTTCACCATTATCATCAGCGTAAAGTGTCATAATGTTACAGACGATAATGACGATTTTGATCGTATTCATCGCTGTTGAATTACCATCATCATAACTGCCCTCATGGAAGTTTCTTATCGAGTTCTCTCAAGTTCGCTCTCCGAATCCAGCCATCTCATTTATATTTCATTTGATCCTTCTCGTGCTTGAAATTGACTTTGTGAGAACCCTCACCTCATCACACTACGGTCGTGAAGTACTTCAACTCCTCTCGAGACCTCCAAGTGTTGGAGAGAGACAGAAAAAAATCATTATTCAAAGTTGGTTTGCGTCGGTATCAGACAAAAGAAAACGATCTATTAATTGCACATGACCATGTTTAAAGACGTTCAGGTTACTCGAAGGGGGAGCTGCAATATAAAAATTTCCCTTTTTCTCCGAGAGAACGGCTCAAGTGTTCGACGAGAGATCTTGTTGTCCCTCATAAACGTCTCCTTTGGTTGTCGTTTGGAGCTTTTTTTTAATGAGACCACGGTGCGGACGACGCGTGCTAGCCCGCAGTGGGACCTGCCCGGCGCGTGGGTGCTTGCGTTCGTCTGACTCCGAGGGAGGACAGAGCGAGCGCCTCGCGGGAGGGTCACCGGCAGACGATCAGGGCGCACGGGGTATGGGGAGCTGCGGTGGACGTTTGGCGCGTAAAATCTAGCCGAGGATGACTCTCTCGGTCAATATCGGGTCTATCAATTTGGCTGAAGCTTACCAGTACCCATTTTCACCGTGCCACTGCTGCTATGTCCAGCCACAGCCGTCGGCGCGTGCAGCAAGAGGACTTCGGCCGGCCGCAGTGATTGACGCTCGATTCCATAGGAGGGGGACAATTGGGATTTTGCCCACAATGCAATGAATGGCAAGATTATTCACTTTTTGATTTGATGAGCTTATTCCTACAGGTCAGAAGTGATGCCTGAGGAAATAAAGATTTTCTTCAAAGAAGGATGGAAGAAGCCAATAGCTCGAGAAGTGAGGTGGCCAGAGCAAACACCAGCTAAAGAATATCTTACTTATTGGTGAGGAGTGTGCTTGAAAATTTGCTGAACAGTCAGCCGACAAATATTTTTGAAGGTTTGTCTATATCCATATAAAGCCAGTAGGAATTAAGGTCAATAGAAGACTCTGGGAGCATATCAATAGATTCAGTCCTAATGTACACACAAATAGAATAATCTTATTGTAAGTGGTACTGACTCCAATTTTATGTTACTGTGCATATGTTATTTTGCCTCTGTGATGATAGTTGAACATATTTATCCATTCTTTTTTCGACCTTGCGATTGTTCCATTCACGTATAGTAGGCATCTAGAAAGTCAATGACACGAAGCCTACAACATGCGATGTATTGCATCTTATTTTTTCTGAGTAGATTGGTGAGTTGTGTTGTTTTTTCCTTCTAAAAAAAACCCAACAACAATGGAGTAGTAAGAAAGTGTACTTCACTAAACATTTCCATCCAAGCTTTACACTATAAACGAACAGGAATTTGGAAACTCGCTAATTTTGATAGCCATGTTTTCCCCGGACCGGTAGTTGTAATTGTTCTTTTGCCCTGCAGAGATTCAAGTTTGTCTGTTATGGAAACCTGTGTAAAGTCATGTTCACGTGACTTTAAAGGCATCAAAGCTTCAAACGTATACTTCGTGGAGGCATGATGAAGCCCCTCAGTGGCAGTGCGTTAATACATCGTCTGATGTTAATTTCTCCCGCCGATTGAGAAGGGGGGGGGGGGGGGGAGGTGGAGAGATGAAAATTCATTGAATCTGTTAAGAGGCAGCGCGAGATATACAATGACGGGATCTCAGCCAATATCTCGCGGGCACAATGGGCTCTTAGCTACAAACGAGTAATTTATTTCTTTCTCCTCAAGTCGGTGGAGGCCCCTGACAGTAGCACCCCCCTGTGCCGACACGTGCCCCCTCAGTTCGCCGGACACTAGGCGGCGCTGTCAACAGCCTCCTCCTCCTCCTCGCTATGCGGCGGGCCAAACTTTGTCGACGAAATCATATTACTTGGGAACGGGTGACCAAGTACGAGTACTCTGCCGGGGAAAAAAGTGCGACGAATCCGGCGCAGTGCCACTCGCTGCTGCTGCTTGGTACTTCATCCGCACACCCTAGCCACGATGTATACTGAATATGATGAGATGTAATTGACACCTAAGGTGAGAGGTTCTATAGTTAGCAGAGTCATCTTCATTTCATTTCATTTCATTTTATTTCATTTCATTTCATTTCATTTCATTTCATTTCATTTCATTTCATTTCATTTCATTTCATTTCCGACAAAAGTAGAGAATACAATATGGCATTTGCATTTGCATAATCTTCACGATGTAGCACATGTGCGGCCTGTTGCGCAAAACTTACTACCTGAGAAAACCGTAGGTTGATTTATAACAAAGCTTTTCTTTATGTAAAGTCAATGGGGAAGGGGAGGGGGAGGGATCATGTTACTAACCTGAATTTTCGATTCTTACCAGAGTTTTTCTCAGGTTCAACGTTTTATGCAGCAAGCCCTTGGTCCGCAGTGGACTAACTTCTAATAGAAACTCAACTGATTAACGCATGAATCGAATAGTCATGTCATTTATGTATCTTCATGAATATATT
Source organism: Diadema setosum (assembly GCA_033980235.1). Classification (NCBI taxonomy): domain Eukaryota; kingdom Metazoa; phylum Echinodermata; class Echinoidea; order Diadematoida; family Diadematidae; genus Diadema; species Diadema setosum. The sequence continues at coordinate 22,017,909 of CM067066.1, read as the reverse complement.
CCAACACGAATTAGGTGATATAGAGATAGGATTAACAACTCAAAGAAATTCTTCTTTAAAACATTATAAGGCACTTCCATTTTCAGGTAAAGACAGGTACCAGTCATGCCATTTTGAGATCATAATAGGCCTAATTACATTTGATATCTATAAACATAAAGGATAGAGAGCAGCGGTATCAGAAAATGGCATGCAGAAATAGAATGTTTTGATAAGAAAAATAGTTAGCCTAGCCTCAAGAAATTGACAAACGTATTTTGACAGAGGACAATGACACGACAAACATGGACAGCGATCAACTCATTGTATACGGTGACAAGTTTAACAATTGGGAAAATGCCTTATTTCTAATCAACGCCTTCAGAAATTAAATCGGAAATGTTCTATATAGAGAATAATATTCTTTGTTTCAAGCCATTATTATGACATTTTTATGAAGATCATTGTATCTGACAGGGGAAAAGAAATAATGTAATAGGCACCGTAATCAGCCTGAAACAAACAAAAAATAAACAGCAACAAAAGACTTTGATTGAAAAATTGGCGATTCACTTTCGAAAAAAAAAGAAAATACAAACGCACAAAGTATTTACATTGGAAAAGCAGGACCCAATCCCCCCCCCCCCCTCACAAAATGAATTATGTTAATAGTCATAAAACAAACCATCAAAGGAAATCTCTCATTCCGAACAGAGATAACATTTTTTTTTCTCCAACTCGTCATCTGATGAAGGTAAAGAAGCATAAAGATGTGATTGCTTACGTCATCAAATTAGGCACAGACGAGTCAATGGAATGAACTATCTGTGAATAGCGCAGACTTAAATGAATTGGCGAACATCGCCGGAATTTCTGTCTATGTGCAATCCAGGATACATTTTGTTTCCTCCTCAATTCCGTCGTCTTGCTCTCTAGCATTTCAAACAATGACACGTCGTGAAAGCAGAGGGAGACGATTTTGTGTATGGTTTCTTTTGACGCCGATAATAGCCTTTAAAAGCTTGTGAGGCTTCTCGTAATACGCCTTCTGATAACATTAACTTTAGTCAACAATAACTATACGTAATATCAACGGCATTCTTGCTCATTTTATTTCTATTTTACACTTTTTTTAGCTTTGATATTATAACTCATGGTTGAATAGAGAAGCCGGTGACTGTCTTCAGTTGACGAGAACGCTTCTAGCTAGGCCCAAGTATCTTTGTCTTCCGTGCTGCCTTGTATACATTGTTCGTTTTCAACAAAATGATTTTAAAGGCTGTCACAATAAAGTTTTGTCATTCTGTTATGGAAGTGTCGATTCCCGACGGTGAGGAAATCAAGATCACGACATCCGGTCTTTGCGCATGCGTAGAGATGGGCCACCATGCGAAGTTCGCTTTGACGTTGATTGCACCGAGAAAAGGCGGGAAAAGGAAACTCCCAAATGGAATGATAATGATGTGATAATGCAAGGGGACGCCCAGCGGTTTTATCGACATGTCTTAAAGGGGCCCTGAAATCCAAATGCATGTTGATTTTTGTTGATTTATGATATCCTCAACATCACTTTTGCGGTGAAACGAATATCTAGAAACATTCCATATATTTTTACGATTTTTTCTTCTATTTTTCTTCAGATTACTTGGGAACGCCCACAAAAAAAAATCCTTCCAAACCAATATTCCTCAGATGACATTATCACCTTCCCCTCGAATCAGCATAACTTGCATGTTCCCTCGCCATGTCTTTTGTTAGTCACATTAATATCACAGAAACATGCAAATTTAATGCTGAGTCGAGGGAAAGGTGCATTCCAATGTCTTTTGTTAAACATTCCAGTACTTTAGCAATAATTGACAGATGTGGTCATCTGAGGAATATTGATTTGGAAGGATTTTTTGTTGGCGTTCCAAGTAATCTGAAGAAAAATAGAAGAAAAAATCGTTAAATTATATGGAATGTTCCTAAATATTCATTTCACTGCAAAAGTAATATTGAGTGTATCATAAATCAACACAAATCAACATGCATTTGGATTTCAGGGCCCCTTTAAAGTGTCATGTTCACGTTACTAATATTGTGTGCTTCAAAATAATGCATAATCTCAGCAACTTATAGCACTTCAATTAAGGAGCTAATTCTGATAAGTTTCTTTGCTGGCATCATCATCACAACATCATCTTCCCTGTCACAACTTTCCGGGTAAGCTAAGCGGGCTTGTTGCGAGTAGAGATTTTCCAGCACGCAGGAAATTCTGCAGGCGGATAAGGATGATGGCGAGTTCCGTACTTGGGTCTTACCTGTTAGAGGCGTGCTATCTACCTGCTACTTGCGTGTACTCCGTGTGACCTCTGTGAGAGCTTTGAAACCGATCTATTTTCAGCTACGAGCGACATACGGGGACTGCGAAGTACTTGCGTTACAGCTGCGAAGTACCTGCGTGATGGGGGTTGCCTGAGAGGTGCTGCCGCTAAGGGCCTCCTACTGGTGTTCTGCGTGTACCTCTGAGGGCAAATCCCCGCGATTCACCCGGAAAGAGTTTTGAGCATGCTCAAGGCCTTGTCACACAGCGTCTGGGGAAGCCTTGCGGGTTGACTTGCGGGAAAAAAAAAAATTGCTACCCGGACCTCCAGAAGTTGGCCCGCACTTGACAGTACCTAGCACGTATCTCGCCCGTATTTGCCCGGAGGTGCGCACGCAATTCCGATTTACCCGCAGCCAAGTTTTGAGCATGACCAAAACTTCTTTTTTTTTCCGGTTGAGTCGCGGGGATTGCCCGCAGAAGTCCACGCAGAACGCCAGTAGGAGGCTCTTAGCGGCTGCACCTCGCAGGCAACTCCCACGCAGGTGCTTCGAAGCTGTAACGCAGGTACTTTGCTGTCCCCGTATGCGGCCAAGATAATGACATTCTGTGGGACTTCTGCCATTCCTTCAGTGGAATTCCTTCACCTAGTTGTCAGCCCCCCACGCACCTGACACGCAGGTCACACAGAGTACCAGCAAGTAGAACTTAAGTAGAACGCGTCCAGCAAGTAAGATACATGCAAAACTCGTCCAAATCCTTGTCCGCCCTCAGAAATTGTCCGGTATGCTGGAAAATCCGTACACGCATCTATCCCGCGTATAATATCTTGCCCAGAATGATGTGACAGGGCCAAAACTTGGCTGCGGGTAAAGAAGACTTACGTGCGCAACTCCGGGTAACTACGGGTGAGATACGTGCTAGGTACTGTCATGTGCGGGTCATCTGCATGGACCTCCGGGTAGTAAAAATTGTTCTTCGCAAGTCGCACGCAAGGTTTGCCCAGAAAGGTGTGACATGGCCTTTAACTAAAACTCGCACTCCAATAGTAACGAAGAATTGCACACGCCCCTGCTACTGCTGTTCATTCAATCCGCGATCATTTATGACACTTAAATCTTATCCCAAAGGCTACAGTATAACAGAAAGACACCACACTACTCGTATCATAGTAGGCCTATCCTTACTGTTTGTATATCACTGAAGGAATAACCTGTTTCAAAGGCGTCACTTCGTAAGAAAGAGAGAGAGAGAGAGAAAGAAAAAGAAAACGCTTCACGTAGACACCCAGCTGACAGAAGTTTTCTCGACCTATTCTCGTGCTGAGGTCCTTTCAAAGGCATGAAAGGAATCTGATTTATTTCTGTCGTCACCACTCCTGATACACGGATGACCATCACAACAGAGTAGTGACCACCAGGCAGGCGATAGTCCAAGTACAATACGACTCACGCCGTGTCACTGAAAGCCGTGGTGTCCGTATACCTAACCTTGAGCTCTTTTAAGGTTTCTCGTTCAATACTGGACTCCTATTCCATTCTTCATACCATTGCTACGTGCTTAGCTATGCTGCGGTGATTCATGGAGTAAGTCCGAGTTTGGAAACACTGCTAAGTAAACGATCACTGAGAGAAACACGAATAACATGTATTATATAAATGTAAATAAATGTATATTATGTCTGTCTCTCTTTATCATAATCTATGTATGTTAATAACATCTGCCTTTTCTGCCCTTTGTTCAACATTTCAAAGAGAATCTGAATGTCTTAAACTTAGAATTTATTGTTGTAAAGAGAGAGTTGAGGGTGCTTCACTTGTGATTTTGAAGATATGTGGAAAAATTAGGACGATGATAATGATAATAATCATGATGATGATGATGATTATGATGACAATACTAAAATAATAATAATAGTGATACTACTACTACTACTACTACTACTACTACTACTACTAATTGTTATTATTATTATCATTGTTGTTATTATTATTATAATTATAAATAATGATAATAATGATTAAAATAATAATAATAATAATAATAATAATAATAATAATAATAATAATAATAATGATAATAAGAATATTATTATTATTATTATTATTATTATTATTATTATTATTATTATTATTATTATTATTGTCATTGTTATTATTATTATGTATGGCACAGACTATAAAAAGCATGCAGTCTTTGTATGTAGGTGGTACACGAGCAATGCAAGTTGCAGTTTATGAACATATTCCTCTCCATGTACGCATATGCGTTAAACCAGTTTTACATCTCGTACACGAGAAAAGCTGGTGTGCGTTGTGGAAAGTCAATTTTGGATATCAGAATCTAGCAAAGACGACTTGATCATTGTTGATCACTGTCCCAATCATTCCATTTCCAACAGCCTACCTGTTTACTCACTGTTTAATACAGTGTTACTTAAAAGTATTGTTTACCTTGGGAGCAGTGATTTAAGAATTTTTCGAGTTATCACATTGTTTGATGCATAATCATGTGTAAGTCAGATGTATCACAAAACATCCTACCGCATGAAAAAAATCACAATAAAGCATAAAATATAAGGAGATATCACTATTTTTTTTCTGTAGACGGTAAAGTTTATAAGCAACTTTATCATGGATATTGTTCACATTTTGTTTATTTAGCAATACTTAACATTGATTATGATAATTACAATTTTTACGTTGGTAATTTCTATCCTGAACTCACATTTTATAACTTTTTTTGAAGCACTAACTTGACTAAAGCTGGGTTTTCGTTTTACCTACAAATGGTAAATAATACCTTTAATTCCATATGATTCAGCTTAATTTTTACTACCTTTATAATAATAAGAATTCACATACATAATATGTAAATACTTAGAATATTTTTTGTGTTCATATACCCATGTTGTGTTTGTGGTTGTATCTTCGCTGGAAATGAAAAATGAATGAAACGCGATGATAGCAACACTGTTCCTCATCGGAAACAGCAACAACAATTCTTTCCTCTATTTAAATCTAGTTTCAGCGTTTTCTAGTATAAGATTGTTTGAATAACTGATGGGTTTAACCTAAGTACAATACGCTGATATCAATCAATACATTATGAATTGAACTAGAAATGAACGAATCGTTAACGGGTGAAAGCCCCTTATCTCCCCAACCTTCTTCATTCACACTGCGTTTTCACGTTGATAATAACAGCTGATGTCAGAATATCTGATATACTCTTTTTCTCGGAAGCATTTCAGTGCAAAAAAAAACGGAAAGAAAAAAAAAGGAAAAAAAGAAAGCCCAATTGACTTTCAATTTCTCTCGTTGGGTCAAGGCGTTGGTGGTCTTTGAAAATAGCAGGAGCTGATAAGTCTTCTACATGCTGAGTTAATGCAGCGTTATAAGCCAACGTTTCCTGGTGTTGTGGTGGGTGTTTATTTTGTATTACGACGAATACAATATTCCATTCTCAACGAAGCCATCCTCCTCCCTCCCTCTTTGACGTGTATCATTGAAGGTTCGAGTTTCTTCAAAGTATAGTGGCTCTCATTTTCGAAAACACAATTTTATGCTTTTCACCTTATTTTAGTTTCCCAGACTCACACTTGGCTTTTATTTGCGAAAACACGATAGGGGGAGAAATTTAATTATGCACACACGCACACATACATAACATTTAATATACAATATATACAATCATATGTTTTATATACACATATGCATATATGTATGTATGTATATATTATATGAGATTAAAACCTAAAATGGCATTAAAACGCTTTAATGCCATTTTAGGTTTTAATCTCATATAATATATATATATATATATATATATTTATATACACGCGTGTATACATATATATATATCATAAACAGAAACGGACGAATACATACAGAATACCTGTGCTATACGATATACTTACCTCTTAAGTTTCTTTTATGCTTTTCACATTATTTTAGTTTCCCCAGACTCACACTCTAATTCATCACAATCGAAATCTTGTGTCGTGTGTATCATTGCTCGGATCATGTTGATCATAACACTTATCTCCTACACTAAATACTTATTGGCAGGATTGTACTATTTGCATATCACTAATAATTTTGTCTATCCGTATATTTGAGTTGTTTTGTTGAAATACTTTTATTTGAATGTTTTTACAAGATTACGTCATTCCATGCTATCTAAGTAGGATGAAGCAATGACGAAATTTTGCGAGCTGGTAAAGATCAACATTGTAATAATGCATGTTTATGTGCGTTTGAGTGTGTGTCTGTGTGTGTGTGTGTGTGTGTGTCTGTCTGTCTGTCTGTCTGTCTGTGCGGATACAACAGCAGTTACCGCTGTAACTCTGAAAAGTTAAACTTCCAATGCCGCAGAACGAAAAAAAGACTAAAAAACAAAAACGAAAGGTTCATATTCTGCGTCAAAACTTGTATAGGTATATTGATAGAAAGAAAAAAATATTAATAACCTTAAATATCGGAAACTCCGTCAATCTCTCCTTGCCCTCGTCACAACGTATGAAGCAGAATATCTCGCACCAATCATCAAGCATTCTCTCATTATCTGATGTCTTCTGAAACATCCACTTCGCATTTACAGTCTTCACTCAAGATGACAAAAGCAACGCGTGTCTACGCAATCATCTGCGTTGCATAACGTCCACCATACAACTAGCGTACAACACACGATGGGAAAGGCAGGAGGAAAAAAATATATATACGTACGACACTTCTTTTTTATGTGTTAACGACAAGAGGAGTGAATTTTATTCACTGGTGTTAAATATGCTATTATGTTCAACAAACATAGCGTATGTGCTACGAAAACATCGTACAATTTAATATACATGCAGATACAAAATACCTTGTTAGTATGTAATGTTATGTGTTGTTGTCAAATGATTATCAGGCAAGCAGAGCAAGACAGGACTGCGTGTTATTATTATTATTATTTTTTTTTTTTTTTTTTGGGGGGGGGGGGGTATTCTAAATTCCTCAAGACTACCGCTCAGCGGCGCTGACGCATATTTACATGGTCCTAATCTTTTGTGTGCCTTAAGTGAGGATTGACACAGAAAAGAATAGAATATTGAATAGAATATTCAATAGATATTATTGTACGCACTGTCCAATATCCCTGGTACAGAATGGCTTAAGCAAATCAACTTTACGGAACACGTGACACAATGACTTAGTAACTATATACCTAACAAGACTGCGGAGTTTGCAAATTTAAGTCATGATTCGTAAAGAATCTCATTGGTGTCATGAAAGTACATCGCCCAAACTCTTGACCAGCGGAGAATATTCTCTCTCAATCATTGATTTCTTGAGATGATTTTGACGAGTACTACTGCTAAACATGTTTTCATTTGGGTTTCTAGATCCTCGATCATAGGTAGTATAGCTAAGCAAATCACAGCACAGAATTTAGCACGTGCTCACAAGGATCAGTTAGATACCATAACAGCTCTCCTCAGGTTTTTTTGTATTGTTTTTTTTTTTTTGGTTTTTACATATTGTTCAACTTAATTTTTAATTGCACTCGAAAATTTGAAACACTCACGTGTTACCATGGTGATTCATCGGTAAGACAGTTAACAGCTTCTTCAACCCTCTGATCATCACAATCTTACATTCACATTGATCTTCGATGCGAAGATATTGCCGAAGTTTACGACAGGGTTAAAGTGACCGCTGATCATTACCAAAACAACAACAACAATAACAAACAAAACCAAAAACCAAGAAGCTGATTTCAAATTCCACACAGATGTAATGAGTGTAATAAACTTAGAGGCCTACCTGTCTTTGCAATCGTTTGATAACGCGACAGCTGCTGTGTCAAACTAAAGAATTTAGTAACAGGGTTCACGAAGACTAGGATGTTTTTGTTATTGAGAACACTGGTTATTTTGTAAGACTTTGAGTGAATGAACTTTTGCGTTTTATTTTGTTAGGTCCTCACGTTCCTACAGGTAGGGCCTGTAGGGGTTCCTTGAACGTTGACAGTAAGTAATGTTTACGCATTTCTTTGAATGCTGACACTAGATTTGACGTCGACATTAATCAGAATTGGGTTATACAAAATGTTACATCTAAAGCAGGGATGGAGGCATGACTATACCAATCTGGGAAGAACAACAGTGGCCAGTGCAACCACCAACCACTGCTGCAGAGACCAGCGGCCGCTCGCCCCGTTACCAGCATAGAGTTGCTCCGGACACATCCCGCAAGTCGACGGGCAAAACATGTTCATGTACTCCGGCTTGCTCTCGCACATGCCTTGTGATTGGTAGATTGAGCAGTAACCGTTGGTGTCCTGGCATTGCGCTGGATTTGGGGGGAGAAAAATGAAAGGCGTAGTACATTAATGTCTGTGTAAAGCAGCTCCGACAAAAGTGCTACACACAGACTGATTCTGCATGAATGCTCATCAGACAAATGAGATGCATGTCTTTAATATTCTTGTACATCCTTGTTGGGTGGAGTCGAAGTGAGGATTATTCGTCTGAAAAAGCCAGGAAGCTCTTTTAGAGGCTCGAATGCTAACGACTAGTAGAAGGGCCACTTTGACAATTTAGGATTGGAGCACTGATTTTTTTTTTTTTTTTTGACCAATAAAGAAAAAGCAAAATGGATGCAAGTGAAAGTAACGCTCTCCCCCTGACGTAGATGGAGTTTATCCACTAATTGCATAGCGATTCTTCTTGACCGCACTCCTCCGTCACAGCGAAAGCGTATAATGACGATGGTAGAAATGAATGCAGATGATAATTACATTGATTATCATAACTAGTACATTATCGCAATTTGACTCACTCTCATCATGTCGACATAATTAGCCATACTGTCAATAATGGTCCTGTAAAATCATGCATCAACATTTCAGTACCCATGCACGGTAACGTTTTTTACCGACCGCCCAATACATAATGTATACGGAATCGTCAATGAATGATACATACCCACCATAATGTAGCGATTCCTATTCTGTCTGAGGACAAACATGATTATCATGGTAACCGGGGCTCGAACCTCTAACCTCACTGTGTAATGTTGAGACCTACAGAATCACAAAGACATCTGCGTCATCTCTGCGTCTCCTCTATTTTCTTATGTTTTTCAATCCTCAATAATGTAACTAAATTTTAACCCGTGTTTAAATAAAACAAACAAACAGACAGAACAAACAAACATTAGTTGTCCCGTTTCCTTACATATCAACATTTCATTTATCGCATTTTGATATATCAGATCATGGTGAAAATTGTGTTCTTCGTCACCATCCTTTGCGTCAAAACGTGTCTTCTACATATTCCATGTTAATTGTGTCACTTGGACAATTAATCTAATCATGATACAGCTATGAGGATAGAGAGGGGGTTTATTTGTTCAAAGAAGTAAATGAGCCTGCAATTTTTTTTTTTCCCCGTGAAGCTTCGAGTATAGAGGGCCTTTCTTTCGTTGTTGTTGTTTTTTCCGCCCGGTGTCATCTGGTCATAATTATAAAGTTTGGCCAACTCTGCTCCGCTGGGTAACGATATGGCGGCATAATGCTCTGTTACGCAATAAAGTAGCAAAGGAATATACGCCATGTTGTGCCCAATTGAAACCGAGTCCGCCAGATTTTGTGTACGGATAGCTTTGTTTTAGCCTACCTTGCGGCGCGAGGTCAAGAGGTGAGCTGGCCGTGCAGAGCCCGCAGCTCTTTCTACAGTTGTAGTTCATGTAGCCCGGGTTTAGGTCGCATTGGTCGTAAGCTGCCCAATTAGGACAATTTTCATTATAATCTTCGCAGCCTGAAAAAAGAAATGGAGGGAGGAAGAATATGAGGCATATGAGGCATAAATCAAAAGTACTGAATAGAGAATGTAAGACCCAATTTTGTTCTTGAGTTGCCTTTTCCTTTTGTTGTTTTTTAATTTTTCCATTTGAGACGATGGTTGGATATCCCATATTCAGCTGCACTAGCTGGTCTTCCATGGGGTTCAGTTGGATGTGAGGGCAGGACCACTTCACCGGGTTAAACACCCTATTCTTTGCGATGAATGAATGAAAGTAGCGATCTTTTTACGTGCATGAGATGTCTTTAGTTTTTGTTTTTGCTTTTGTTGTTGTAAGAAGAGCTACTCTACTAAATGATATTCTTCTGAATTTCGACCTTGCGTATGGATCTCGAAGGCATTATCTACACTTTAATACCTTTGAAACACGAATGACTGGGAAAGACAGAAAGGTGATCGATGTGGTAACGACGACGACAACGACTACGATGAGGACGATGATTTTAATCCAATTTTAATCAAATTAATAAAGTGAGGCAGTTTCGTTACATCAGAAGAACAATTATCTCCTTTCTCTAATTTTACCGCGATAAGCTGAATATCAAACTAGGTGGTAGATTCAACGCTCAACGGTGAGTTTGATACCACACACAAACACTGTGAGTAAATTAAGAACACTGCTTTTATCCAGCTTTCGACAATAGATGGCGCTGTGCACTTACTTTTCATTAGGCCTTCACTGCACTGCCCGCACGATTTCGGGCAGTTCGTCAGCATGTAGTCTGGGTTAGCCGAGCACTGGTCAAATCGAGCCCACAGGGCGCAGTTGTCGTTCAGGTCCACGCAGTTTTCTGGTCAAGCATAGAAAAGAACACACATAGTTTTAATCAGGGATGATTTCATCGTACTGACATTCAGCCATGTGGCCAATGTTATGCCAAAACATGTAGCACAGCTTCACAATAAAATCTGCAGTCAGTGGTTGTGTGCAGTAATACCACTTACGGTATTTCATCATGCGAACGTTCATAATTTCGTTTCTTAGTTTCGTTGCTATTATTCAAATTACTAATTGGCATAAGGTAACATAATTATTTTCATAAATTCATTGTTTTGCACTTTCATACTAAGTACATGCACCTGCTGCATCTAATTGATGTGTTTAGAACATAAAATTATTTCCATTCCCCATATCCCGAACTGACTTCCGCTGACAATTGTGTCACGATTTACGATTAGAATCACAGTCGGGGGGGGGGGGGGGGGGGTCAACTCGGTTTCAGGCAGTCACAATATCATGATGGCGTGTGCACTCCTTTGTTACATGCTTTGCCTAACAAAGGATCATGTCGCCATAATGCACATTAGAGCATAGTGCAGATTGTCAGCCAACCTCAGCTGTGTTTTGATGGCTCTGATCCATCTTCCAGAATAGCGCCCTCATTAGAGAATGGAGCTACAAGAGGGCTCACACCTGTAAATAAAATGGAATGTCCCTGACCGCTTCAAAACATCGTACCAAATATACTATTAATGAAGAAAAAACAATATTCAAAAATGAATTATTAGAAATGCAGTTAGGCAAAAAACAAAACGAAAACTGAATAGCTGTAGATATTGGGTATGAATTCCTCTACAAACTGCATTTTGGTTGGAGGATGAAAGCTCTTCTCATGGAATTTGAAGGGACTATATTTGATTGGGTGCATGTACAGAAAAGTAGGTGATTTTTTTTTTTTTTTGAGTGAAAAGAACTCGTAGTCTGGCTTTGCGAACCCTTGGACAGAGTTTGAGCTGAAGAACCCCCTTAGGAAATTTGATGGGCGAAATGGATATATCTGACTTATCCAGGTTAGTTATAAAATGAAACAATTCATTTCTCCCAGCTATTTTAGATAATTTTTTTAATTTTGAATTTTAACACACGTCTCTATGGGGAAATATTTAACCGTGTATATATATATAATACATATATATATATAAGAGCCCTATAGAAGCTCCATGGTTAGAGCTAGGACTTTTAGCTGTATGGCTGTTAGCAGTGCCCGCGGAAGTGATCTCTGTGTCCACTAGGGTGTAGGGCCATTACCCCTGGGCAATTACCCTGGACCCTTCCCCCGATCCTTTAAACCCTGATCTCAATCCTGAACCTAATCCTAAACCTAAACCTAACCCAAATTCTAACCCTAACCCCGATCCTTACTCTACCCTTGTCACAAGATTAAAGATTAGGATTAGGGTTAGGTTTAGGATTAGAATTTGGGTAAGAGTTAGGATTAGGTTCAGGATTAGGATTAGGGTTTACATGATCAGGGGAAGGGTCTGGGGTAATTGTCCAGGGGGTAATTGCTCAGATCCCATGAAAGAGTTTCGGCTGCTTCATTGGTCCGTTTTGATTTTTTTCGAGTGTTTGTCTGTCTATCTGTCTGTCTGTCTGTCCATCACACTCACCTGTTACGACGTCACACTGACTGCAGCTGACTTGGCAATTTGGCAGCATCCATGACGGATTGGCCTCACATTCACCAATGCTCGCCCAGTATTCACAGCTTTCGTCCATATCCCTGCAGTCTGTCAACACGAAAAAAACAAATAAAGTAGAGGAGATGTTAGACCGAAAAACAAAATAACAAAGGTTCAAATGTACAACGGTGCCTTTCAGATACAGGTCATTATAAAAGCAATGACTTTTGTAGGGTCACACTTAAGTTATTTGCAAGGCTTTAGTGAACTTGACAATTAAAAAAGGACGGAAGTTTTGCACCGTCAGTATATTGAGATGAAGACGCGCTTCAATTTTCTCTTTGATACTTGTTATTGCACCATGTGATCTATTGTTTTCCCCCACAGCAGTACCCTTCAAGTACATAGACATTATAAGGATGAATTCACTTGTCTTCCCAGTCTAATTCACTACTCTGGGATTGTTCGAGAACGCAAGCCCATATTATCATATTATGGGAGGAAAAAATCATACGATCTTCTAAGACGTCAACTGATTGAAAGGATTCTATTACAATTCGATGTAACGCTAAGTAATATCTGAATGACTCAAATCTGCCTCAATACTCACTTTCATTGCCTCCGCCGGTACCTGATGAGAAAACAGGAAAAAAGAAGAAGAAAAGGATATGAGAGCGATTCGTCAAAAACAAAGATCACACAAGATTCTACGCGTTCTGCTTATGAGACATGTTCATTGCAGTACAGATTACAGCATTACATATTAAAGTTTACTACTGTTTTCAAAAGGAGTGGGTCGTGGGTGTGATGTCTCTCTGGTTTTTCAAGCGGAGAAAAAAGAACGGTAATTAATTTGCATATATTATTCTTGACATCGGTAACCATGTATTCATTCATTCGTTAGGTCGTTCCTATAGTTTATTAATTGTCCATCCCCAACAAAACATGTTAATATCTTTTTTTTTTTAACAGAAGATAAGTGCATATATTGACATTTTAATGTATAAAAACCTTATGTAAAATCTATAAGTATGCAATTGACAACTAAAGTGAAATTAAGAACGACAAAAACATTTTGAATTTATGAAAATGCTGGGATGGGGAGGAATGCTAAAAGAGCATCATAAGATTGTAATTATGACCGCATGAGACATAAGGCATGCACGAAGCCACAAAAATTACTCTGTGATACCTGTATCGGGTTGGCAGACGTCGCAGCTGATGAGACAATTGGCCAGCATCCACTGGGGGTTACGCTGACAGAAACCCGCTTCGGCCCAGGCCTGACAGTATTCATTCTTGTCAACGCAATCATCTGGGTCTAAACAATTAATGGGAACATAAGGACAGATGAATCAAGAAGATAGATAGATAGAGAGAGAGAGAGAGAAACCTTAAACTTCTGACGAATGGTAGGGATTGACGATGTTCTATGGGGAGCTTCACTTTGCCGGCAAGTTGTCTTTGATAATTGATGAGGAGCGTCAAATGACATAACAATAAACGCGCTATGAACATCAGAAACAAAGTGTAAAAGTAATGGAAGTCTGATGTTGATCCAAGTCGTTACGCTCACGCACACTGGACAAGCCGAAAGTTGTAATGACTGATAACCCACGACATGAAAACGTAAAAAAGGAGAACAAGATTTTGTTCTTTTTTTTTTCAATAACTAGCAGCTACGATCGTTTCTCTCTAAAAAAATAATAAACAAACAAACAGGCCGCAATTGAGAAACACATGCACAGTAAGCAAAAAAAAAAATCAACCTTAATTGACGTTATTATGTATAGCGTTCCATTATCTGTCCTTCATTCTATTGGTCGTCCTGTCTCCACGTATTGCCTTCACAGAGATACATTACACCTGATCCACAGAGGGCGGCATTCATTCAAATTGCTACGCAAAAAAAAATATAAGCTTCTGCACAATGTTATTTTTTGTAATGATAAACTTCACCAGTTTCGAATAACACAATCAAATCTGTGCTCCTTTTGTAAGGAAGAGGTTGAAACATATTATCATATATTTTATGACTGTCCTTTAGTTTATCGAATATGGAACGAGGTAGGAAATAAACTAAAATTTCCTCAGTTTGTTAATATAAATTGGCTTGATGTTTTACTTGGATTCAGGGAAAATATCAAACTCGATGCTTTGGTGAATCATGTGTTAATTTTGATTAAGCATATGATTTATGCTAACCGTAAAAGTGGAAGAGTTCCAACCTGTAAAGAAATATCTAGGGCAATCGCCACCTCAAAACAGTCTGAATATGAAAAAGCAACTTTAAAGGATAAATTGACATTACACTACGCGAAATGGGAAAATTATACTTCATGAAATACCGGGTTTGATTATTACATCCTGTTAAGACATATCTTTTGTATTTACCTCAGTCAATCTATTTAAAATGAATTGAATGTCCTGTGTTTTGCTTTGCCCGCTCCATATACTGGTTCTTTTTCTCTGACCGTCATTATTAACGCTTAATCAAATATTATCTGGTTATGAATCTCCACTTGCCTAAGACCCAGAGAGATATTAGTTCTCATGATGTTCATAACTGGTGAATAGATTACATTTTAAAGATTTTGTAATTCCATCACCTCTCATGTTTCTTGTATTTGTTTTAGATAAAATCTTTATTCAGACTGGTGACTGAATCATGTCAAGTGTGTACAATTTATTAATGTTTAATCTATATTTTGTACAAAACCTTTTTGTTGTCCGTCAAACAGTGTAATACAGATATTTTGTGTCACTACAATGTAACAATGTTGATTGGTCTGAATAAAGGCTATAAAAAGCGTCAAAAAAAAAAATCGTCGAATGCCTGACGCCATATAGGCAACAGATTTGCCAAAAACTGTGTACTTACTCAGATTGGGAGATAAGATTTAATTTCCACACCCCATTATAGAAGAGAAATGACGCCAATTTCAGTAAATTCATGTGAGTGCACAGAATTAACGTTTTCATACAATGGAACTAATGATTTAACCCCCCCCCCCAAAAAAAAAAAAAAAAAAATTGATGCGTTAATAGCATTGCATCACTAGAAGTGCTGAAGCAGTAGGAATGTGGACATCAATGTATTTTCCCTGTGTTTTGCCTGAATCCATATGATAGCGGTCTGCACTCCATTTGGTACGCAGTGGGACTTTATATGATCGTATTGTGTGTTGATAATCTTGGTGTTCAAACATTAATCGTCATGGTTACCACTCATTCTTACTTGTAGGGTTTGTCCCATCATCTCCACCTCCACCGGTGTTGCCTGCGAAAAAAAGGAGATAGAAAATAAGTAAATAAGGAACGTATGACTAATTGACTGACTGACTGACTGACTGACTGACTGACTGACTGACTGACTTAATGAATGAATGAATAAATGAATGAATGAATGAATGAATGAACCAATCAACCAATCTATGTATGTACATTTATGTATATACCTATATACACCTATATAACGACATGTGTATACAGACTCACATAAAGGGTCAGGACAATTGGCTTAAATCTCAAAACAGTGGATAATAGATAAGTGGACTAGAATGAATAAAATGGGTTTTAAGAATATGTATCCAGGGTTGTCTTTGCTACTTTCATTTTCATCTTCATAATCGTACAGATGTAAGGATTATTCCTGCTCGTTACTTGACTGCCGCACTCACGACAAGCGTCAAGAGGAATATCATTGAAGACATTGTTGTATATACGTGAATGGTAAATTACAGAAGCGGCATGAGAATAAGGCTATTATAGAATATGTTATGTAATTGTGTGTGTATATTACAAGAGACACACCTGGAAATAGAAATGCCGAATAAAGAGAAATGCTCAACGTTTTGCATTTTTTGACATAATGTCCGTGTAGCATGCTACAAAAGGTGCAAAAGTGAAGATTCGTATCTATATGCTGATAATGATTCTATTTAGGTGCCAGATTTGCCTCCCTCTACAAATTGAATTTGTTAAGATCGCAACTGCTAATCTGTAGATTAACAAACATGTCGGAAAAAAAGGAACCAGTGGGACTCGAGCCTGTCATCCACTGCTTTCCGACATGTTTGTTAATTTACAGATCAGCATTTGCGATCTTAACAAACTTAATTTCTTAGTTTATTTCATGGAAGTAAAAATAAAGTTGAATCTTGAATCTTGAATCCTAATTCGTAGAGGGAGACAAAGTGAAGAAAATGGCACCTGAACCTTCACCCCTCTAAATGATATCTTTCTTTAGTTTAATGATTCTATTCTTCTCTCCCTCTACTCAGACGTTAGTCCAAGTAAGATAAAAGCAAGTTAGTCTTAGCCATTCAAGTCTGCACTATTCGAAGAAGGGAAATGACTGTTGCACTCACTGCACTCATAGAGGATATTGATTTCGTCGATGTCAACGTTGCTGAAATCGGACCGGTAATCGAGCCGCACTCTCTGGTCGCGTGCGACGATGGTCGGTTGGCCGTTGGAGCTGAAGGCGGTCATGTGGTAGTGCATGACGGAGAAGTAGTCGTACGAAGTGCCGAGGTGGTCGATCCGACTCAGATCGTACTTGTCGAAGTTGTATTCGAGCCCTGCGGAATTTAAAATCAGACAGTGGTTGTGAAATTAATGACACTCTTTGCTGGAGTCAATTGTTATCGATACTACAGAGATGATCACAACCGACACTGCAGAGGAAATGTCTCTCTCGTTTACAAGTTAGTGATTTGACGCAGAAAGCTCATTCTTGGTTATTGCTGTGTATCTCCCGTCTGTTGTACTATACACGTTAGTTACAATTGCTGGGGGAAATAGCTGTATAATCGCACTTGTTTTTGTTATTGTTGTTGTCGGGTTTTGTTTTGTTTTGTTTTTATTTTGGGGTATTTCTGCGTTTATGCTAATGAATTACATTAGTAATAGTGAAACTCTATACTGTTAACTACAACAGCTTAAATGATTGGAATATCTTTAACTATGATTGCTAATATTCAAGTTTGGAAATTCTTGAAGCCGTTACCTCTGATGATGTTCTGGGTGTAGATGTAGACAAAGCTATCTCGATCAGCTCTGGTCTGCTCGTGCTGGAACCCGATGGCGTGCATGAATTCGTGGATGATGGTGCCCAAATTTGTCGTGCAGCCCACCCCGAGAGATAGCTGCTGGCGACCGCCGACACGCCCGACTAGTGAATAGCAGCTATGTAGGACATGGAGTAGAGAGTTTGTTAAAAACAGCTAATGTCACGTGAAATACCTGTCAATGTGCAATTTAAGCTTGATGGCTGTTTGATCAAACATAAAGATGCAGAATATTGCTTGGAGACAGCAGCAAAAGAAGAAAAGAAAACGGTGTGTGAGCAGAAGTAGAGAGTTGTAGATACCAAAACGGACAGCGTTTAAGTCACAGTGATTCGTTCACACGAAGTCTTATCTTCCGGCGGAATAGCAAGTGCTTTGTCAGTGGAATCTGGCTCAATTCGCTGAACGGAAAGACCTGCTGATTGTTATCTCTTCTTTTGTTTTGTTGCTGTTGTTGTTTTTTAGTTTAATTTTCTCTGTCGCTTCGCTGTTATTTTTTGTTGTTTGTTTTGTTTTTGTTTTGCTGTTTTCTTACCCGTTGCCAGGAAAGACTTCGACATAATCCCGCTGGTTGGTCCGCTGCACAAAGCGAATACACGTGGTGTCATGGTACCTCTGAATGGCTGTTTGGATACGCTGACGAGCCCCGTAGTCTGCATGGCGTGATCATGGTTCGAAAGAAACAAGTGACATTTATAGTATATTCAGACAAAAGAAGGCGAATGGAGCTGTGAGTCGATCGCTGGAAAAGCAATGCTGGGTTGAGAAGCAATTTATCATCGAGTTTGAAGTTCAAGTCTCGGCAAGCTTTTGTGGTGGATGATGTGGACAACTTTTTGACCAAAATGTGCATGGAATATGATTACATTACCGAGAAACGATCTGCATGTATATCATGTGATCACCTGTTAATGAAGTTACTGAAGAATGTCTGAACTGTAAATTGGATATCATAATGACAGGACTTAGATTGGGAGTTCAAAGGGTTCATGTGATAGCGCAGTTGAGTTTCCTTCCCGCGGGACTTACCGAATCGGTTATCGATGGTGTAGGGGACCACCCCATTTGGCCATCTCAATGAGCGGTCGCGAATAGCGTTTCTTCGCCCCCTTCCTCCCTATCAAAAGAAGAGGAAAAAAGAAGCCTTACAAAATCAGTTCATGCAGAGAATGCTTTACCTAATATGTTCTGTTAGACAAAGAATCTGAAACTTGAATTTAGAGGTAGTGCTAACGATCTGTGATCGTACAGAGAGGGAAAAATAAGATTATCATAACATTATCATTCAAAACGAGATGAACTTCGAATAAGTACCTGCGAAATAATTCAATTCAATTCAATTCAACTTTAAAACAGTAAAAGATGACCTCAATGATTTCGTAACTGCATAATATTCCTCCGTCAAGGTTTTTATTGGACGTTGGAAACAAAATTAATGTATTCTTTTATTCATTTAAACAAAACGGGATATTTAGTAAACCTTTGTACAGATGAATTTGAGACCGAAAGAGAGGCGCTCACATCATTGAATTTCTTAATTTGCATGATTTTGTGACTATATCGCGATTTCGCTGTCTCGTGTAAACACGAAAACCTGTAACTTCAGTTATACCTCATGCTCGATTCTCATAAAATTCGTGCCATTTTTGCTTCATCGTATTTGAAAGCATATCAACTTTGATTTTCAGTGGTATATTGTACTATTGAAAGAGTAACTTTCCTCAAGATTTACTTTGTGTTATGTTTTGTTTGAAGGAAAACGAGAATGAAATAAATGAATTGAATTGAATTGAATTGAATTGAAAGATTGGTCAATCATGCTACAGATATCTACCAGTGCATGCCAAGAATATCATTGGAGGGATATTAAAGCGAGGGTGAACTTACCGTATCCCCGCAGGGAACGACAATGTCCCCCTCCGAAAGACACGTGGTATCCTCACCAGCTTCTAAAATAACAAACAAACAAACACGGAAATCAGGGGATTTATACAATCAGTGCAAAAAGAAATGGCACAGCACACCTGCGTGTGTGTGTGTGTTTGTCATAGGGGAAGGAAATTGTTGAAGAAGGAACATGGTGAAGCAACAGATCATGTTACTTAACCCTTGTAAGTTGAAACTGATTGTACATGGAGTATTCGGACATCAATTTTGTTTCGTGGACACAATACCAGAGGGCATTTTCCCAGAAATATGGCTCAAAAACGTCATTGAGTTAATCATATCAGTAATCATATTTGCATGAGCATCCATTTTAAGTGATGACTAATTGAACAGATTTGAAATAAAAAAACTAAACTAGCTCTCGCTATGTATGTGATGACGTAGGTAGGTTCAAAGTTTCAAATTTCAGTTTCAGGACACCAAAATCAAATTATTCAAACACAGTAAGCACTCTTGCAGCAATCAAACAATATTTATAGTTGACAAGTTGTTGATTATCATTCAATCATTCATTCAATCATTATTGTTATTAGCAACAAATTTTTCACTATTATTTCTTGCTCAAAACAAACTTTAGCTGAAGGATTCCTTACCACTTGACTTGTTCATGGCGTCTAAGTTCATGTTTAAGATGTGCTCCATGGCATCTCCTTCTCGCGGGGTTCCGAAATATCGTAGTTCTATAGGAGGCAAAACATAATGAACTCAGACAATATGATGGATCGATGTGACGTAATCAATGACGTGGTTGAAATAAGGTACATTTTGTATCATGTATCGATATCTTGACTAATGGATATCTGCTAGGAATACTTTGATAAAAAAAAAATCAACCTGATAGGAGTGTTCGATCTTCAAATTCCAATGATACACTTTAATTTATCTTCATGTGTGTGTGCTCATTTTAGAAAATATCTCCGTCATGACTGTATGTTCCTTGGTTCATTATTTATTGTGAAACAGATGGAAACAAGTGAAATCCACCCACCGGTCAACCAACTAGTCAACACGGTATTTTAGTTTAAGGACGAGAAGCAATGTGACCAAACATTTTTTTAATGAAACAAAGCAAATTGTATAACTGAAAATAAACAATATATAGCATAAGTATGAATGTTAGGCTGAACGTAAATGGTAATTCCAAAATTGCGTTAGTCAACAGGGCATTGGAGTATATTTTCACATGCACGATTGCGATTATGAATTTTGTTATTCCCTCTATAAGTATAGGACAGAATTATATGAGAAACTTGTTAAACGGGCTTTATACGCTCTTCTATATCTTGGTGTGTTTTTTTTTTAATTATTGCTTAGCTTTTTACACTTTCAAATCAAGCATCATGTCATCACTTAAAGCGTTAATAGTCACACAAAATAATGACCTCACGATTTGATATCAATATAGATTAAATGACAAAGAAAATAACCGGACGGGTAGGAAAAGATATTTATCAGCAATACTTTGGACTAATACGCAGAAAAAAAGAAGAAGAAACTAATGAGAGTGGTTTGAATAAAGTCTGACCATTCAGCATTGATCACTATGACAGGATGCGTGTAACAGTGAGTGTGGTTCAAAAAAGTGATTCAAAAAAGTTTTCAAGAAATCAAAATGTGGATTAAAATGCTGACGCTGCGATGAAGAATGATACGATATAAATTATGTATGTCAACATTTAGTCTGTTAGTTGTACACGTCGGGTAAGTTGGTACAAGGCTGTTACTGTGTATGTTACATTGTATGTTATATTTTTGTTTCAGTTTCAGATGCACTTTGTGATTGTGGGTTTGGGTGTATATACATGTGATGTGCTTCATGTATATTTGTTTTAATATCCACTGTACGATGAATTTCCGTTGCGGACAATAATGTTTTTATGGGATTTTTTTGTCTCTTCTGGAGAAGTAGCTTAATATAAACCAACCCTGTCAGGAAAGAAGAGAAATGCCGGGGAGTAAGTATCACGCAAAACTAGTCGCCATCCGCGATCAGAGAATGAATACCAAGCTGCTGCAACATTTTTTTTTCTATGATTTTTTTTAAAGGAGATTACATTAACTTCCTTCGCTGCGGTGTAGGTCTGCGCAGACAAGCAAAGAAAACGCAACCAAATTCCGGATTAGCAACTTTTCAGAAGCAGAAGTGTGGACATTAAATAATTGTATGCTTTCGCTAACTTCAACCAACGGAGTTCGGTCATACAGGTCGACTAAGAAAAATATCATGAAAAGGATTATTCTCCTTGGAATTGTTCGACGTAAATGTATAAAATGGTCCTGTCAGCACAAACGAACACACACAGAGACATACACAGACAAAACTAAAAGCTATCATGATGGAAAAACGATAATAACAAATAATATCAGCATATCGGTTCAAGTAGTAATGATAGTGATATGAATTGTCTTGTTATGAAAAACGCATATGTAATACTGCAGTTATACAGGTCCTCTCAATGACAAATAAATGTATACGGCCAATACAGTTTCTCTGATGACTAAAAAATCATTTATTTTTTCTTACTGTCTGCTGGCGGCTGTACTAGATCCACCTGTAGATGTGACATAGGCATGTATAGAGAAAACAGGTACTTGAGCGAAATGGGGAAAATGTGAACAAGGTAAATCTGAAATTCATGAAATACGAAGTCCAAAATGCTTATTGATGAATAAACTCAACCTGTAATTGCGTCTTAACTATCAAAAGTTATCACGGACACCTATCATGAGAAAAAAAAAAACTCTGACGTATTGGGCAGGAACAAAAGTTACTCTCCCATTCTCTTGCGAAAGGCAAAGCTGCCAAAGTCACTTCACACGGTTTCCCACCCTACATTTCATTAACTTTGATTTTTTTTTTTAATATACAGAAACTGTCTTGGTAAGTGTTGGTATACATACTTACTGAGCCAATACGAACGCCACGTTCGTTAACCTGTCCAACCTTGTAGTCATATGCTGCCTGCAATCGGAGACAAACAAAAAAATGATTAACAAGCTGCACACAACACGCTGATAAATTGAATAAAACAAAATACATGATATTTTTGAAAGGCAGTGAAGTTGATGCACATGAAATGGACGGATGGACCAAGCTTAAAAAAAAAGTATGGAGAGAAATTTATGCAATGTTCCATTAAGTTTCAAATTCATTGAAATGCATGTAGTCCATGGGACTTTCAACGATTTTATGGGAATTACAATAATCTTTTGGTGTCTGAACTTTGAATGATGGCAAAAGTTATTTTGATGCAAATAAATGGGCATTTTAAGGTGAAAGGGTACATTTAAGGGATTTCAGGTTATCTTCCTTTTCCAATGTGCATTCCCCAAATATATGGTCTTTGAGTTGTGAGAGATAACTTTGTCCCCCAATTTCTTCAAACAAGCGATATCTCAGAATTTATAGGGAAAATGAAAATTCTTGGGCAAACATACATTAAGCTGGTCTGACATCTATGTAATGAAGGAGAAGTGATAAATGTTCAATGAAAATGTGTTGTTTTGCAACTGAATGACCTGATATTAAATAGAAAAGCAGAAAAGACCATATCAGCTCTTAATTTCTACTGAACAATGTGTCTCATACCATTTCTAGACTTAGAGGTGAACGGACGTTACATGGACTGACAAAACTTTCGCAGTTTTGTTTTCATCGATTTAATCAATTTTCAATACGATATTTCGTCCGGACAACCTTACTGCCTTAAAATCCTACGTTTGATTTACTGATCGCCATTCATATTTGTACTTTGTCAATCAAATTTGAAAATTAAGCATTCAAACTCGTAAATTGTCACCGAAATTCATCTCTGCTGCTTACCGGGTTACAAATGCCATGATCAAATTCCTATTTTTATTCCTAACAAATCAATATTTTGTCATGAAAATTCAGCAAGTGTTCTGTGGACCTTTATGTCGAGGGTAAACCAGAGCCTTTACCATTTCTGTATCGGTCGAGTGGATAGCTATGGAAAAGCAAATGATTACTGCGACAAGAGAATGCGTTTTTATGTATGATAAAGGTGACCTATCATGGTAAATGTGATGAGTGAATAACTAGGTTATTGAAAGGGAATAATTATAGCCCGGGCTATACCGTATACCTGGGATACAATTTTGAATGAAACTGAGGAGCTGAATGATAATTAGTGGATGAAATTGATTTTGCTGTCTTGAGCTCAACTACTTCTATGCATTTGAATGGAAATCAACAAAATCAGGTGACAAGTGAATAAAAACGTATAAACATCGATGAACTAGAGATGAGAACGAAACAAGAATTTCCGCAGTTCAGAGTGTTTGGAACGAAATTGGAAACATTTTCTTTGATATTTTGAATAGAATGAATTATGATAACAAAAATGGGTGGAGAAAATTTAATCTAAAATGACATCATGAATGGCAGAATTCTTCTTCTTAGTACTGGAGTGCACTTCCAACCCTTTTCTCTCTCACTTATTCATTTTATACTATAGTAAAGACTTTTTGTCAGGAAAGGATGTTTGACAAAGAGAGACCGAATTTGCTCGCAAGAACAACAAAATTCTACCAGACAGTGGTGCTTTACAGTGAGATGCACTTTAAACACATATCACAAAACAGTGGAACAGTTCACTTACATGTGACACTCCTACACCCAGACACAGCACCATAAACGCAATGTACCCTCGTAGCATCCTCAGCGTGGGTAATATCCCTGTTCACTCGGCAAATCGTTAAAGCGTAGTTCCACCAGTTTATACACCTGTTATCTGTTCTGAACGCTTCCACCAAGTCCAAATGCGCTTCTGCTCTGGAGACCACCTGAGCAAGCCCTATTTATTGACCGGTCTTACAACGATTAAAGTAGGGAACCACACCAGGTATGACTCGATGACCTTTGCCACTGGACTGTTGAGGCTGTTGAGGGGGTTGAGGCAGCTGTCCAAAATGGTAAGCAGTATCCGTTCGAAGATCTTTATCACAGCAGTGACATCATTGGCAGCCAATCAGAATGGGTTATGCAGGTTAGTCACTGTCGGTCATTAAGATAAGTTTTCGTGACTTCTTCCATGAATACACATTTTTTTTTTCTAAAGCAAAGTGAAGAAATCATGGAAGATAGGCGAATGGTACGCTGTAATGATGTAGCATATATTCATAATCATCCTGGTCATTTGCGGTATTCAATGTCTCTCAGAGGTGATTGATGTGACTAGCGGTAGCATATTTTTTTTCCCTAACTACGGATTATAATTTGATTGTCATGATCGATGTATATCTTGGGTTCACTCTGAACAAATGTCAGTGATAACTGGAGAAAGATGCTGTGTTTGTCAATGATTCAGCTATAAGAAAGAGACGAAATATTATGTGTCACTTTAGATCCTCTTACAAAGAATTTTAAGGGGATCTGCATGAGGGCACATTCATATTGCCTTTCGTAACATTAAAGGAAACCAAAACTAAGGGGAAAATGTGGATTGAGTGAAAGCAGCAACATTAGTAGAACACATCAGTGAAAGCTTGAGGAAAATATAGGACTATCGGTTCAAAAGTTATGATTTTGTTTGTGTGTGTGTTGGAACTTTAAAAATTCATAGCTTTTGCATCAATTGTTCGATTTTCCTCAATCTTTCACTGATGTGTTCTACTAAATGTTGCTGCTTTCACTCAATCTACATTTCTCTTTGGGTGTTGGTTTCCGTTAAATATCCCTCGTGAAGACATTATTTTATTATGAGCTCCCTTTTAGATACTTTATATCGTATATCTAATAATAATGTTTGATTTGTTTAAGATTCATAATTGTCTGATCTTTTGATGTTAGTATTGTCTAAGGCAAATTATTGTTTAATAGGGTCCCATTCTTTCTCTCGTCTTTACTTTTTCTTTTTAAAACAACAACGCAACTTGTTTTTAGATGATTTCGTTTGAAATCTAGCATGACTTCTCATTCAAAGTACGGATAAGCCTTTCCGTTTATCGACTGACCAATTTACTGTCATTCCGCTCTGCTGGTCGAGCCAGCTATCGCAAGATAAGTGGCTGCCCTTATTTGGCGAGGTTACTTTTTGTGTGTGTGCAATGATTGAGAGGAAAGTTTCGGGTCGTGTGAAAAATGCAAATTTTTTCAAAGTTACGTAACAGATTGAGCGCACGTCACCTCAATGAGAATGCTTCTTCAAAAAATTATGGAAACCCTTTGGCCCGAATTCACGAAGGTGGTACAAATTAAACCATGGTTTAAACCATGAACAAAACCATGGAGCGCCAAGTGTCGCACGAACTATTTCGTTACGAAATCAGTCATTTCGTCGACAAAATGACTGTCTTGGTAAACGATATTATCATTTCGTGGACGAAATACTCATTTAGTTAAAAAAAGTTGTCATTACGTTACGAAATAATAATTTCATCGACGAAATTACTTATTTCGTAACGAAATGTTCCATGCGACACTTGGCGCTCCATGGTTTTTGTCCATGGTTAAAACCATGGTTTCATTATTTTGTACCAACTTCGTGAATTCGGGCCTTCGAGACTGAATTATCACTGGATACTTAAGACTACCTCGCCTTCGTATAATGGCACTCACGTTTACTACTAGTAGTTGGGAGGCGGCAAGACCAATAAGATGAAGAACATGTGGTTCAACATCTGAAAGATATTCACAGAAGTCTCGGGCAAGGCGTTTTCACCACACAGTCCACAATGGTCCAAATGCATACCAGTGTCACTATGCGCCACCATCTCTTATGATACAGAATTATTTCATAAGTACATATTATGTGCGGGTATTATACATATATGTATTATGTATATATATATATATATATATATATATATATATATATATATGCGTGTGTGTGTATGTGTGTGTGTTCATGTGTGTGGGTCATTCGTGCGTGGTCGAAAGTAGCAAAGGGATAGCAGAGGCATCCCCACCCCTTTGAGATATTCAAAATATAGCTCCACAAATACTGTAAACATTAACCAAAAATCCTAGTACTCTATCTTCTTTCTTCTTGAAAGGTGCATATCCCAAGGTTTCGGAGATCCCTGTGCAGTGTAATAAAATGTCATCAGAGTATATTCATTTGAATTATAGACAATGAGCAAGACGCCACATCATTATCTCCCGAGCGTGCCGTGTTCACAGGTACAGGTATGACGTTGGATTTGCGTTGGCAACACGCATGCGCGGTGTCATTCTACAGATTCCGAAAGACACCTTTCACCCCTACTCACGACAAGTTCACTGAACGCCAACCCTATACAGCTGAAAAATTCACTCTTTAATTGTGTTGAGTGGAGAGAAAATCATCAGGACTCGACTGGCATCAAGAAGGGATTAGTATCCCAAATCCTTGTTGCAAAATTGATTGTTTAATTTTTCATTTCTTCGGATGGTTTGTTTCTTTTTGCTTTTTTTTTTAAAATCTTATCTCATATATCTTACCACTATGATCATTACAAATTGAATCACTTACTTGATATAAATTATAATCATTTTATGTAAGTGCAGTTTAGAAGAAATACGTGCTCCAGCAAAGGCGAATAAACTGTTTTCTTTGAATCGTATGATGTTGTGGTTGTGTCACCGGACTTCGACTTCAAGTAAAGAGATGGGCAAGGGTCATTATACCATGGAACAATTCAGCTCCGTGATTACGCGCACAGGATAGAGTGGTCAGGATTGATGAAATTTTTGTGATACCCATATGTTCTTTGCTACTGTTCACTTTTTTTTTCTCTCTTCCGGCGGACTTCCGGTTACTTTGGCAACAAGCGTCAGTCTGCTGAAAATAACAATGTTTGGTTTAATTGGCCTTACTCTCTGATGACATCTCTTCCTGAGATAATGTTTAAAGTACTGACCTGTTCTTTCAATGGTGTCTGGACTCGCTAAGTAGTCCAGTCGTCAAGTATTATGTAGATCGAGCGCTAACATAATGTAAAGTATCATGTTGGACCCCTTGTTTTGTTTAATTGC
The DNA here is from genome assembly GCA_033980235.1 of Diadema setosum. Classification (NCBI taxonomy): domain Eukaryota; kingdom Metazoa; phylum Echinodermata; class Echinoidea; order Diadematoida; family Diadematidae; genus Diadema; species Diadema setosum. The sequence goes on along the minus strand of CM067066.1, from coordinate 21,990,376 downwards.
ATTGAAGTTATCCATCATGTCCACACTTTTGGTTGCCATGCAGTCAAGCTTTGTGTTTATTCTTGGCAAGTGTTCTGTATGGAAATTAAAATGTACCGCATGTTATTACGTTACAGATGCGGGTATATTTTATGCAACAAAATTGCTGGAATAAAAAAAAAAATAGCTGTGTAACTATGATGCCATATTCATGTTTACACTGTTAATGAAAATCAACATTGATGAATATTTATGAAATAAATCAAATCAAATCAAATCAAGCCTGTTACACCTAACTCTGTGCGTTTTGGCTTTGGAAGCGTACCACAGAGCCGATTCGGGCGCAGAGGCCATTCGCGTATCTATAGCAGCAAGATTGTTAAGTCCATCTTCCCCTCCCTTTATAGGGCAAACCATACACACATCTTATCGTCTGTTAGTGGTAATCTATGTAATTATGTTCGTTTAAAATGTTGATTGTTTTGTGAACACACACACATTTGGGAGAGGACTCGAAAAGTTTTAAGAAGCAGCAACAATTAGTGATTGCCAGAGTTTGTTTATTTTAAACGAGACTCCCCGAATGGCACTGAAGCTACAAATACCTCTAAAATGACGTTTATGTTTGAAGTCATATCACACTCAAAATCCATTTTGGATAGGTGTATTTTATGCCATATCCCTATTATGTCGTCAGAGAGCTCTGATCTGATCTTTAACTTATCCATTGAGGAGAAATAGCTCAAATCGGGCATGAAACTGTATTTTTCAAATCTTGGCATGAAAAAGGTATCAGGTATATCAACGATTTGGTTGATAACAAGGGAAATTTGTTGACCCGTGAAGGTTGTGAACGGACTTTGTTTGAAACTTAAAGGGACGCAGTCCTCACGAAAAAAAATATGTTGTTATTGGTACCTCCAATGAACTACTTTCACCAAAAACAAACTTTCAAATCACCAAATAAGCTCGTAAAGTTTGGTTGAAAAAGTGTGAATCTGCATTGTGAATATGCTAATGAGCAAGTCCTGGCGGAGAGTCAGACGTCACCGACGCACAACTCTTCTCAGCCGTGCTCCCTAGTTACCCGGATGCATGATGACGTCGGTGGCTACTCCGACTCGTATTTGACATTGTTTCTACGTTGTGTGTGTGTGTGTGTGTGTGTGTGTGTGTGTTTGAATGTATGTACTGTGTATTATATTCGCACAGTACACGTGTGGACAACTAGATCTACGGTAGATACGCGTACGCACCCCGTACGCGGTTTGCCCTTCGCACTTTTCCAGTCTCAAGCGCAGCTGCAGCCCTGTCGCCGCTCATGCATGTTCTATAGTACGTACAGGTATACATATAGGTAGAAACGGTTCTACACAGGCCTGCTAGTACACTATAGGGGCGACCGCATTCAGCGTCGTCTGGTCAGGGCTATCTTATATCAGTAGTTTTGCTCGAATCGCGCAGAAAATTTCCCAGGAAAATCCTTTTTTCCGTCCCAGACCCACAAAAGTATCGTGAAAGGTGAGCTGTATAGCTGGGAAATCTCGGTACAACGATGCCGAACATAAGAAACTTAGGGCCTACAAAATCTCGAAATCGTGTTGTGACCTTCCTGTGCGTGGACAATTTGAGAAGCGATGTTTTTACGTGGACCGGCAGGCTGTGGCCCTTGGTTAAACCGAGAAAACTCCTGAAACCAGATGCAATCCCGACCATTTGCTCACATGAGTTATAAAAGAGAAACACCTCGAGCATCGACTTCGAAGAGAACCGAGGGAAAAAAAGCGTAGAGAGGTAAGGAAAGTGGCTAGCTATGTTTAATTTACCGTGGGCCTGCAGCCGGGGTTGGACTACAGTACAGTGCCACTGAGCTAGCTACCGCCAGTGCCGACTGGACATGCACGGCAAGTGGAGCGAAATCATATCCCTACGACCCCCTGTGTTTACCCTTCCCGGCTCACGTCATATTTTTTTTTTTTTTCGAGGAAAGGCGATATCTGACTACTTACAGAAATATTGAGATACAAACAATATTTTCTTTGAAGAATTCGACTCTCTCATGCACAGGTTATCTTCGGTTTGAATGCCAAATCAACTGGACGGAGTACTGTGTACATTAGTATGGTAAGGATTCGCGCGCGAGAGTGGTTTCTACGCTAAGAAGTATGCAACACGGACGGAAGCTAGAAAAGAACCGTGCCTATTTGATGTCAAGTTCATGGTATATTTAGTTTAAAAATACATATAAATTTATGTTAACAATATTAATTTTTCATGAATTATATATATCTAAGCTAGAAATATTTTGTTTGAAATTATAAAACCACAAATTTTCACATTATATGATAAAATTGCAACTTATCATTTGAACACTTAAATTGGTTTTTAGAGGCACGGCTGTTAACTTGGTGAGTAGGGCATGCATGACGTACAAATGTACCATCTTTTTGCCGGCTCTTACACGATCGCTTGCAGGAATTATTTTTCAAAAATCGCGTACGGAGACAATTTTTGATGTCCACGCGTATAAATTGGTGAAAGGTTATATATTTTACTCTTCTTAATTATCAGTACAGTGAAAATCTCAGGACTGCTTCCCTTTAATTACCTGTCATATTATTCAGTAAGACAAGTTATTAAGTGTCGGTTTGGTGGTTATTTTCAAAGAATATAAAATATTGTAGACCCATTATTGCCATCACATATCAAAATACTTCTGCAAGAATTAAAAGATATAGGTTTATTCAAAGAGCTCTTTTTGGAAAAACAAAATTATTTACCTTTGATATGTCTTGAGTGGAACGGCATTTGGATAGTCCCCCTGAAACTGTCAAAATGGAAACGTATCGCACTGTGATATTACGTTTTACTGTGGACATTGGGTCGCGATATTTTCAGTATAAAATAATAAAATAGTAAATGGGATTTTGTTTTTGTATAAGCAACCTGTATAAGATGGAAAATGTTAGTAGTGATAAATGTTCGTTTTGTATAGAAGTGTTTGAAGATATTGTAGATTTCTTTTATGAATGTGGAACTAGTAAGTCAATCTGGAATGAAATTGAAAAATGGATAAATGAAGGTTCTAGAGACTCATTATTGTTTTACTATGAGGATATGGGAGTTAACACGACAAAGCAATTAATGACTGCTTAACCTGCTGAGGACGGACTAATTTTGCTACAACACGCATTTCCCATAGGCACCTGCCCGAGTATGCTCGGGAGTCGTCCTCAACGGGTTAATTGGCATTTATGATATTACTTTTCCTATTCTGAGAAACTGATTAAAATACCTTTGTTCGGAAATTAAAGTTTGCAGACGCATTATATTTATATCAATATACATTGTATAATACATATATACATATGTATGTGTGTATGTGTGTGTGTGTTATACATATTTTATCATACATTTTCTCACTTGTTCTTCTTCCCTGTCCTTTAAGGTGTTGCTCAAGAAGCAATCATGCCTTTACATAGAACGAGAAAAAGAGAATTTGGATACGACAACCTGGACGATTCATGTCCATTGTTTCAAAGTCTATGCCGCACCTGAAAGGAAGTTATCTCAGATATGTCTTTCCAAAAAGGAAATGATTGCGTGGACAGGGTCGGTTAACGTGGAGATTCATAGCCTTGCTGATATCATTGAAGGAAGTACTTTCGGCGTAAATCAAACGCCCCCCGAGATTTAAAACAAGACTACGCCGCTTGGCTGAATAAACTATTCTTGTGTAATAGACACATCGAAAAGATACTACTAAAAGTTCGTCAGCCCAATTATCAATATATAATAGGCATTTACGTTCATTTTTGGTAGGTTCTGTTATAGTATTGTTTATAGGGGTTTGTACTCCAGCAAACATTCCTATAAGTCACGGCCTTATTGCTGGAGTTAGAATTTAACAAGCGCTTGAGGAGAGTTGGTGAAACTGCCCAATTCTGATTCAGTTCAGTTCAATTCTATATAATTATTTCCATTGTTCTTCTTCCACAGAACATGAATGATATACGAACATTGTAAAATCATCTCATCACTTAAAACCTTAGCCAATCTCTCATTCATAGAGGAGCTAGATGTCCCGAGTACAACAGAAGAACTCAGCACAGCCATGACTGTCTCTCCAGTGGAAAGGCTCCTGGGAAAGATGGCATCCCGCCAGAAGTTCTGGAGAGTGGCACATCAGTACTTTAACACAGACAGTACCTCCACGAGCTCCTGTGCCTTTGCTGGGAGAATTTAAGGGTCGTGTCTCCCAAGACGTACGCAACGCCAATCGTCACTAGCCCTACAATGACAAGGGAGACTGCAGCGACTACATATCCCTTTTTAGCGTTGAATGGAAAGTCTTCGCCAGCGTCCTGGCAGGCGCCTGCAGAATCTTGTGCCTACCGGGTGTATCCAGAGTCGAAGGTAGGCCGATTCCCCAGTACCCTGCGATACGGATGCAAGTCCTGGACAATACGCCTGTCAAGAGAAGCGGCTCAGCACCGTCTACCTTCACTGCTTTAGATATTTCCTGCTCATAGTGGCAGGATAGGGTCCTGATGTCCTGAAGGTCCTCACCTTTGGAACAAGGGGGTGTTTCATAAAGCTTTTCTTAAAGTTACGAACAACTTTAAAACGATTGGTGATCAGTTCTGATGTGCTATACTTATCAGAATGTCAATAATTCGGCACAAGAACTGATCACCAGTCGTTGTTAAGTCGTTCGTAACTTTAAGAACAGCTTTATGAAACAACCCCCAGATCGTATACCAATGGACATGCTATATGGAGAGATGTGCGAGTGTTTTCGTCTCATATAGAAAGACCGCATTCTCATTTCAAGTGTGTGTGTATACGCGACATGAAGATAACTGAACCCGAACCCAACACCTGGGAGGTCATCCCAGGAGACTGGTACCCATGAGTCATACGGCCCGCAAGTTCAACACTAGGCAAAATAAGGCCTATAAGTCCGACATTAGGCAAACAAGGCCTACATCAGGCACATGTCAGGAAGTTTACTGTTTCCGTCTAGTGGGTCTTTTATCGCTTAATATAGTGTCGAGCTTGTGGGTACGTGTGACTAGTACCGAACTCATGGGCCTTGTGTGACCATTAAGTGTCGTACTCGTGGGCCTTATTTGCCTTTAGTATCGAGATCAAGGGCTGAGTAACTCTTGGGCTGTTTAACTCGTGGACTGAATTACTCGTGGGTGTCGAACTCGTGACGTGCACCCGTCACGTGGGCTGAACCTGCAAGAAACAATCAGCAGGCTGACAAAAGAGCCAGAAGGAAGACTAAGGGCAGCCTCTGCCTCAGCGCCAGCCTCATTAATCTGCTCCAAGCGCTTCAGAGATTGCCACTCGAGAGTAGCACCATCAGGCGCTGTTGTTGTTGTTGTTGCTATCATTATTTTAATTTTCAAGGCGCGTGTCATTTAGTTGTGAACACAACGTCATGTACAAAGTGTATTTACTAATGGCGAGTGATTGTCTGGCTTCCAGACCGTCTGCTCGTAATAATTTCTCTCCTAGAATATTGACGCCCTCTAATGACAAAAGATGTAGCAGGTTCAGCTGGATGGTCCTTCGGCAAAGGCCGTGACTTCGTCGCCGCGGAGGACGCATTTTGTAGAAAGATTACAGCTGGCAACGGGTCTGGAAACCAGATCACGATGCATTCATCATGAAGACGACGACGACGATGACGACGACATATTTGAAGTGCCCTTTAACAGATCTACGTCATCTTTCCTACCGTTGCTGGCATCCTCCCATTCATAATTATTTATCAATTCTCAGATTAGCCCGATATGATTTTAAATCATACCGTGTCATTTCTGTCAGAATTTTGTTTTGTTTCTGCTTGTGTCTTTGCTGATATGAGAATGTTAACGCAAGATCCACCATGATTAATACAAGAATTTAGATAAACATTGCTGAAATTCTCTAGATTGTATCCTAGTCTATCTGTCATAAGGTGAATAATGATCACCTACTCTCTAAAAAAATCGAGTGAAAATTTTCACTCTAAAAAGAGTGAATACAAAAAAGAGTGAATTTCGATTGAAATTGGAGTGAATTTTGAGTGAAAATGCTCATTTTCACTCATTTTGGAGTGACGTCAGGGATCACTCCAAAATCTTCGAGTGATCCCTGACGTCACTCCAAAATGAGTGAAAATGAGCATTTTCACTCAAAATTCACTCCAATTTCAATCGAAATTCACTCTTTTTTGTATTCACTCTTTTTAGAGTGAAAATTTTCATTCGATCTTTTTTAGAGAGTAGAGAAACGCAATAAGCAATAAAAACAAGTGCATGCTGCTGCAAAAACCTTATGATACTGATCTTTGTTTTGGCACCAAAGATATGCAAGCGGTTAATGATGGGAAAGTAAACATGATAGAAGGGACCAAAATAGGGCTGGTATTGGTAAGATTGTCCTCCGTTATCACATTCCCGAATAAACACAGAGCGCGCATTTTATGTCAGCCACCTTTCTTTTACCGCTCACCATGCACCTATGTCACAATACAATACAATACAGTACAATACAATACAATACAATACAATACAATACAATACAATACAATACAATACAATACAATACAATACAATACAATACAATACAATGCAATACAATACAATCATAGGCGTAGCCAGGATTTTTTAGAGGGGAGTGTTTAAGATTAGATCTATTCTTTATTTTAACTGAAAATAATTGATTGACAGGAGAAGCGGGAACGCTTTGGAAGTATGGTGGAGAGAGGGGGTGGGAAGCGGGAAAAAGCTCAAAGGAGTTTTGCCGATAAACATGAAAAATGGTAATAATAACGATAATAATAATGACAATAACAATTATGATAATAATGTGAATTCGATCAATATTCATCGTTTATTGTCCATATGGGAATTTGTTCTCTTTACATGTAACTCAATTGAAATTACATATTCAGAAGATACAGAGACATGTAGACATAAAAATAAAACATGAAAGTGACATTAACAGGAAACAAGGAAAAGGAAATGTCAGATTTAATTATTTCATATCTATCTTAACTATTTCTCTCATTCTGTTTAGTATTATTATTATCATTATTATTATGATCATTATTATCATCATAATCATTTTTATTATAATTGTTATCATTATCATCAATTATTATCGTTATTATTATTGTATTGTATTGTGTTCGTAGTGATCTCATCTGAAATTTCATTAACTTTACTTCTCTTTTTTCACGGTATAGAAGTATGATTTCGTCACCAAAATTCACTATAAGCCTATAAGATAATTCCATCACCTAAGCTATCAGCCGCAAGCTATCAGCCGAATATGACTGTTTGGGCACTTCGCTTGCCGTCCGTAACCATCCTGCGAGCGAGCGAGCGACAAGAAACTTTATTTTCTTTAAAACGTAGATTCGTCATCAAAATACAATAATTGATAGCAACATTTTATTAAGTACATCTTCATGCCGCATTCGAATATAGTTACCCAAGTATTATGATATTCAGGCATGGCAGATCACGCTATATACTGGAAACCATCTTGTTCCTAGATTTTACGAGCGATAAAAATTGGAACTTTGTATACTGAGAACAGGGGGGCATTTCATGAAGGAACTTGTCCGATAAAATATCTGACAAGTCAATTATATCCGACAAGTTTTGAGAAATTCTTAAGTCTGATTGGCTGATTTCTCTGAACTTGTCGGATATAATTGACTTGTCGGACATTAATTTTTATCCGACAAGTTCCTTCATGAAACGCCCCCATGTTCTAGTGTATTGCTTATCCATTCTCATGATGGTGTATATTTTATCGGCATCTTCCGTTCTCATAGTGGGTATGATAGGAATAGGCTATTGGTCACAGGCCATTATCCACTGAAATTCATCTATTTTAGGTCAGCCTCCGCCCGATTCCTTGCAGTTATATTATATAATAAAATTCTTTATAAGTAAAAGAATAATATGACATTAGATAGAGACACAAGATACAAACCAATTCCCTTTTATAAGAATAGTAACTATCAATATAACCTGCATTGCTTAAGATACTTAAAATGCGAGTGAGCGAAGGTAGCGAACGCTTCCGGGTATTTCTCTTCCACTTTCTTTTTGTTTGCTCTTCTTTCCTTTCTCTTTCCTTTTCTTTTCCTTTCTTTTCCTTTCCTACTTTCGTAAATGTTTTGTTGGGTTTTTTGACCAGCCAATTTGAGGGGACATGTGCCCCCCATGCCCCTTCCCGTAGTTATGCCAATGCGACTCATGGGCAATATGAACGAGAAGGGCCGTCGAAGGCGGCAAACCCACGCCTCTACAGTGCCAGAGCCCTGTTGTTATGAAGGAAATTTATCTTGATTCTTTTTCTTACGAGTTACATTGAATTTTGCTTTAACTTATAGATGTAATGTAGTATCCCAGGAAGTCACTGGGTTAAACATGGTTGGAGTGATTGAATGCAACTGATTGACAAATCGCCCTTCTCAACATGTATAAACACCGATTACTCAGTGTGTTTTGAGTAAGCCATGATATAAAAAAAAAACCCATCATGGGCTTTACATACTCGGATGGGAATCGAACAAACGACCTCCTGATTACTAGACAGGCGTCATATCCACTAGACTACCGAGCTTTCGCCCGATAGCCAGTGTTGTTCCGAATCCCTTAATAGCAGCGAGTACTGCATATTTTTATTCAAATTAATAACTCGACGCAATAATCATTAATTTAAAAAGACAAAGCAGAATAATACAATAAGGCTACAGCTTGCCCAGGTAACCCACAATGCGTGTTTTTTTTTTGCCCGTACCTTTCTTGCGGAGGCCACGTTCGCCACGTTTTTTTCTGAAAACGGAGGGAGTGGCAACCGCCGGAAGGGAGTACGTCAACGCACGTCGGCCGTACGGTTGCGCAAGGTGTAAGTACGTGGCCCGCACGCGATTTTTTTTTCCGTAACCCTAACGCGTCGAAATTGCCAATTGTGTCACTTGAGCAAAGACTATCAGTGTACTTGGCTGGTTTTGTACGCATGCGCTTGGACTTCTTACTGTACTGCTGTACAGTATGTACACATATACCAGTGGCATGGTCGTCTGCTAACACAGAATCAGATTCGAATGTGAATGGCACGCCCTTCAAACATAACAACGGGTTTGTGTGTAGGTGTGTGTGTGTGTGTGTGTGTGTGTGTGTGTGTGCGTGTGTGTGTGTGTGTGTGTGCGTGTGTGTGTGTGTGTGTGTGTGTGTGTGTGTGTGTTTAAAAAAGAAGGTGATTCAGCAGCACAAGTGTGTGCATAAGGCAGATATGGATTGGCTTGAAGTTACTAAGTAATCAGAAAGCCTTTTCTGAGATATTCATGCAGAATTCTATGTCAAGTAATACGCTACGCATGGTTATATACACTGTAGGCCTATATTGTACTGTGTGTAAGAAAAATACGATTTAGAAGCACAAGAGATAGGAATTCAGCTGCTTATTTTTGTTCAAATTAATTTCATTGTAAACATGCCATGGGCCTGATATCGATGAAATTCTAATGAAGAATATCATTTTTTTAAAGTTTTTTTGTGTGTATTATTCTGTTCGCACTGCAAGTACACACTCAACAGTAACACGTTCCCATTAATCGAAGTTCCAGAGGAAAATGAGAAGTGAGGACACAAGTCGTACATGGTAAATTGGAGCTTTATTCGAAGACGTTTCACATGAGCAAGCCATTTAGCAAGTACAGTATATCATTTTACAAAACTCGGCACTCGGTATATCGTGTACAACATAAGCAGGGAGGTGACTCACCTTGCTGGTATATTAGCAGGGAGGTGAGACTAAAATTCTCTCACCTCCCTGGTACACGGGAGGGTGCCTTTTTCAAGTTACAAATCACTGACAGCGATCACTTTGGTGTTCAGATTATTTATGGGCTGCCTTACGCGGCAGCCTCAAAAGTGGAGTGAGCGTCAGGTGGTGTCCGTTGACAAGCCACGAATGATTTTTTTTTTTTTTTTGGGGGGGGGGGGTAGGATAATAGTGCTGATTGATATAATGATGTATACATAGGCCGTGAGGTAAAAGAAATTTCATTTCAATTCAATTCAATTCGATTTTATTGTCCGTTTCTGGAAATTTGTTTTGTTAGCATGCATAAAAGTTACATCGATACATAGAATATACAGAGCACACGTTTAACATGGATACATAGACATGATAAACACACAAGAGATACACAGCAATACAATGTCAATGTCATTGTCAGAAATATATAACATTAAAGAAATATTAATCTGTATAAATCAACGTTGTGTTGGGTGTGGTGTGTAAATGTGTATCAGATTTATAATAACTATATAAAACTTTTAAACAATATAAATTAATACATCTTTACGTCTAAATAAGTGATTATATATATGTAAAAATCTCGAAGGCTATTTACGTGCGCGTGTGTGCGTGTATATTATGTGTATACGTGTGTGAACGTACAAAAATGTAAGTCTATGTTTTTTGACAAAACCGTATAAATTACATCCATACGATTGTTCTTTTGTTTTTGTTTTACAACAGCTGAGATAGTGTATGATATAGTAATTTGCTAGTCAACTGTTAGGATGGCGTTAACAGCTGTCTGTGAAGGGTTAGTGTATAGGATCGCATTTGTATAACATAAAAAAAATCTACGGTTTAAAGATGTTAAAAGAAATGACAGTATTCAATGAAACATTGTGCCAACATCCATGTGACGTTTAAATGAATGGTTAGTCCAGCGTGGCACGACATAACTATCGTCGTGCATGTAAGGTTGAGCCAACATTGGTTCGAAACCAAGATGTGCTCCACCAGGAATTAATCACCTGCACAGTGTTCAAAAATTCATTCTGCCCCCCTCCCCCGCAGAAAAGTGGTGTTTTGATGTGCTCGTCACTTAATTTATGAAGAGTATTTTGATAATTTTCTCCTTCGTAGGCATTTGTAAAGATATCATTGAGAAATTTATTTGAAATGTATTTTCCATGATGTTTTGATGAAGTAATAGAACTGATGTCACAGAGGTTATTTGTAAAATATTTGGAGTGATTACTAAAGATAATGAATTTAAAATGGAATACAAACATGTATTTTAAAGGTCCTGTTTACCGTTGAGAACAGTGATTTAAAAAACATTCAAGATATCACTTTTGATGCATATGTAGGTCATTCCACATCCCACCATATAAAACGTTTTCAATAAGGCATGAAATATAAGGAGATATCACTATTTTTCTCACTAAACCATAACTGTAGACGGTTTAATCTGGAAACTTTTTTATTATAACTATTGTACGCATTTTGTATATCTAAAAATACATAACATCGATGATAATGGTTCAAATATTTACATTGGTTGTTTCTATCCCTAACGCACATTTAAGAACTACTTTGAAGCACCGATGCTGGGTTTTTGTTTCATATGCAAAAGGTAAATGATGCCTTTACGTTAGAATATGAAATTTTGCATACATGTACTTTCTTTTCTATTCTCTTGTATAGGAAGTCGCTGGAAACGTCATAGATTGCCTGATTTTCTTGATCGATTATAATTTGTTGAAAATTAGAATGATACAGTACCTTTCTTAAGAAAGTTTTCCTCAATCTTTAACCAACAATATTTTCCTATTTGCCAAGGTTTTTTTTTTTTTTTTAAAGAAGTTATCTTTAGTGTGGACTTCCCCTTACTTTAGGTTTCAGACCTGTTAATTCATCTATTTCAACGTTTGACGTTGTATCTCAGATCAGCAAAAGTTGTTGATTTCTACAGCCTGGATGCATTAGGATGCGTGCAGAAAATGCACAGAAATTGGTTAGGAAAAACATATATCACTAATACTAAAGTAGTCATATGAGCGGTTGAATTGGCAGAAAGGGATGGAACAAACTTTATGAACATCCCAGCTAGCAGACGGAGGTCAAAAAGATGTCTCAATTTGATCGCAACTACAGTCGCAATGACCAGAAAATGACGTGATTTCAACGTCTCTTTGAAACGAATTTATCACGTCATGTTATGGACCTCCTGATGTGTTACGTCAGTTTTGCGACGTATTTATTACCTAATATTGGTGACATATTGATGACGTAAAATTTACGTCAATTTTGCGACGTAATTTTTACGTCATAAACACGTATTAATGACGCAATCTACGTTGGTTTGCAACGTATTCATAGCGTTATTTAAATGACGTCTTAATACCGTAAAATATACTTTGTTTTACAACGCATTTATGACGTCATATGAGCAACGTATTAACGAGAAATTTTCTTCAGTTTTGCGACGTATTTATGACGTCCTATTAGCGACGAACTAAAGACGTAAAATTCAAGTCAATTTTGTGACGTATTATTCACGTCGTATTTACGACGCATAAGTGAAGTAAAATTACCGTTGCTTTGCAATGCATTTATCACGTCATATTAATGACGTATTATAACGTGAAATTTAGGCTACATTGTTTTGGGACGTATTTATGACGTTATATTAGCGACATGTGAACGTTATGTTCCCGTCAGTTTTGCGACATCTTTGTGACGTCATATAATTAGGCCTACGAATTATAGAGTTTTATAGTTAAAGTATATATAATTTTTTTGCAACGTGTTTATCACGTCATATTAATGACGTATCATAACGTTAAATTTACGTTGATTTGCGACGTATTTATGACGTTATATTAACGACATGTGAACGTTATGTTGACGTCAGTTTTGTGACGTCTTTATGACGTCATATAATTAGGCCTACGAATTATAGTTTTGTAGAGTTATATAAGCTTGTTTTCCAACGTATTTATGACGTATTATAACGTGAAATTTAGGCTACATTGTTTTGGGACGTGTTTATGATGTTATATTAGCGAAATATGAACGTTATATTCACGTCAATTTTGCGACGTCTTTATGACGTCATTTTATTAGGCCTACGAATAGTTTTATAGAGTTATATTGGTTTGCTTTGCAACGTATTTATCACGTCATATTAATGACGCATTATAACGTTAAATTTATGTTTCGCGACGTATTTATGGCGTTATATTAACGACATATGAACGTTATGTTCACGTCAGTTTTGGCCTACGAATTATAGTTTTGTAGAGTTATTTCAGTTTGCTTTGCAACGTGTTTATCACGTCATATCAATGACGTATTATGACGTTAAATTTACGTTGTTTTGCGACGTATTTATGACGTTATATTAGCGACATATTAACGTTACGTTTACGTAAGTTTTTTGACGTCTTTATAACGTCATATAATTAGGTCCACTAATTATAGAGTTTTATAGAGTTATATCAGTTTGCTTTGCGACATACTGTCGTCACAATGACGACATTATCACGTCATTACTGTCGTCAGAAAGACGTCGAAACTGTCAACAATAAGAGGAATTTTTGTTCAAATGGAAGATATAAGAATGACGTCATTATTTAGACTTCAGAAAGGCGCAATAATTGTCGTTTGTTTAACATAAATAAGCAATGAAAGCAGACATTGTTTAAACTGACGCCAGAAAGTCGTATTTCTGCTCAAATGGATGACGTCTAAAAGACGGCATATTTGTGACGTCTTTCTGACGTCTGGGTTGTTATACAAAGACGTCATAAAGACGTGTAAATTACTAATTTAAAGACGAGACTGACGTCAAAAAAAATCTTTTAGACGAAAATAAACAAAGATACTGGACGTCATATTAACGTTTCAAACTGACGTCGAATATGTCGTATTTTTGCTCAAAAGGAAGTTGTCCAAAAGACGTCATATAAGAGTCGTCTTAATGACTATGTAAATCACATTTCTAAAGACAAGATGTACGTCAGAACGTCATGAGCACGTCGTTTACACGTCAATTCATGACTTTTTAACGTATATTGGAAAAGAAAACAAGGAATACATCTGAAAGACGCCTTTTCTTCAAGAACAAGGGAAATGGACGTGATTTTGACGTCATTTTGAAGTCGTGGCCAGTTGGTTTATCAGTATTTCAGCTTAAGATCTAATAAAGCGCTTGTGAGCACCTCAAGGTACAAATCATGATAAAAATCTAACCTACCCTACTCCAGCAAATGTCCTAAGCCTTATATCTACGTCTACCACCTATTCATATATAGTTGCTAGCATTGTTGTATCAGAAAAATTTGTAATGCTTTATGACATGGTTGTTAAACTAGGTCACAGCAGGCTCAATCTTGAATTATATAAATATGTGTTCATAAAACACGCTGAAGTTTGAATAACAAACATTTTTTTAACAATAGAGTGCACAATTTCTGACACTTTTTATGATTATAACCAGAATGTTTACTTTTTCAGACGTGAACAACGACCAGCTGTGACCTCGCTTTCATTTTCTTTCAGAATAACTCTTGATTACGATTTTTACGTTAGCATACACGAAACTTTGCAAGTAACGATATACTGCACACCTACCACACCCACACAAACACATAAACACACAAACACACAACACACATTGCACGCACTCGCACATACACACAAAGACACACACACACAAAGTGCATGGAAGGTGCAGTCATTGCACTTTCAGGCGCCCGCCCTCGAGTTTTCGGTGCAAAGAAAACACACACACACACACACACACACATTGCAACATTGCTGATAGATTCCGTACTTTTGTCCAGGCTTGGTATGGAGCTATATAGGACACCATAATATGGTGGCTAACATCGTTTAAACGTATATCAGTTTCCTATAAATGCATATTATAAAAACGCGTAAGTAGCGTCTGTGACTCTGAACAGATGCTTGATGTTCCAACTTAATGAAAAGACCTTAAATTTGGCTAATATCGGGTAGATTAATTTTCTTTTGGTTATCCTTCACCATTAGAATAAATGAAATTAATTTGTGCCAAATAACAACACATTATAAAACGATTGTTTCAAGTCGCTTCCACAAATGTGTATTAGTACTCATGAACCCACCTGGGAATCTGATACCAGTTAATGCCAGGTGATTGTTTCTATATATCGATCATGAAGTTTCATAAAAAGTTACGAGTATAACAAGAACTCGAGTTTTGGAGCACGCTCGGTAACCAGCTAACACGTGTGAATGCGGCTAGTGTTCTTATAAACAAACAAACAAACAAATCATTGTTTTAATATTCAATCATTTATCTTCATCATCCATTGAATCGACTAACAATAAGGGTGCTAGGCCATGTGGGCATTGAAGGGAGGGATCGAGTAGGAATATATTGATAGTCGCAAGGCTTATTTAGACTGATGAAAATGATGAAGCTGAAAATATGCAAGAGATTTCGTGAAGTTGTTGATGGATTGGTGACATGAAAAAAAAAGTATTGATAAGTGCAATATGGTAGAGGAAGATTGCTTGTGGTAATTTGTATACGATGGTAATACGAGTAGCAATCATGGTGATGATGATGATGATAAGATGATATCAAGTTGTGAAATGATAGTAATGATGTTTATGGTCGATCCCACAGAACTCTTTTCTGTGATCGATCCCTCAGTTTTATAATCTAATTGAAGCAATGATGGTAGTGATGATTGCTTGATATCAAAGGAAACCAAAACCCAAAAGAGCAATATGGATTGAGTGAACGCAGCAACATTAGTGAAAGTTTGAGGAAAATCCGACAATCGATAAATGATCGATGCAAAAATTATTCATTTTTATAGTTTTGGTGTTGTAATCACTGGATAAGGAGACTACTAGAGTCCATGACGTCATGTGTGGACAACAATGGAAAGAAAACATGAAGAGAATTCCACAAAGAAATCATTTTTCATGAAAATTACACATTCCATCAACTTAATTGATACTAACATAAGTTATGTTAAAGGCAGTAATCATTCCCCCTACTTTCTGAAAGCGGTTTTTATAGTATCCCCTTATCCAGTTGTACCAACATCAAAACGTTAAAAATGCATAACTTTTGCATCTTTTACAATTGTGCGATTTTCCTTTAACTGTCACTGATGTGTTTTACTAATGTTACTGCTTTCACTCAATCCACATTTCTCTTTGGGTTTGGGTTTCCTTCACTGATGGTTGTTTTGGTAGAGGTAATGAGGCACTTGATGAGGAGAACTATAGGTTTGGCAATGATAAAGTGAACATCAAAAAATATAGACCTATATATCTATATTGATAGATCAATTCAAACCGTACGTGATATTAGAATGAAAATGAGTTGCTGTTTGCTTTATAAACGCTGTTTCAAAATGCCTTTATAAAGCTGATTGAATTAATATATTAATATAGAGATTTTATCGATCGAAATCGATGATTACTCTCCCCCAGCTTCTCTTCCCTCCCCATCTTCATCTTGGATGTTAGTGCATGAGAATTTAATCATAATTATATCTTGATCTACATGAACCTGAACTAAAAAGGAGCCTACTACGCCTTTCTGAATCATTTTTTTTTTAAGTACAATCATCGTGAGGTTGGAGAAGTATAAACCCAAATTAACCAAGTAGTGTATTCATGTTACCCAATTAGACCTAATGCCCACTTCGAATCTGACTCTGCGTGGCGTAATAAACATGATCAATGTTAACAATAGCAATTGCTGCAGTTGTAGGCCTATATAGGCCTATATAATACTTATATCATAATTCCTTCCAAGCTTAGATTTTCAATTTACTTTTGCAAGATATTGATGAAAACTTCGAGTTTGCATCTTAACAACAATTTGTACTCCATGACTGAATTTCTCTTTTCTAATGTTTTCATCGAGACACTCAGCGATTAGAAACATTGTAATAAGCGCTTTATAAATGATATTTATTATTATCATTAACAGCGAGACAAAGGAAAAGTGTCAGCAGACGGCGAACAAAACCACAGGAATACCAGTAGTGTAAGCAGACGGCAAAGCAGAACGCGATGCCGATGGCGAAGTGGAAACACGCACACACACACACACAACACACACACACACACACACACACACACACACACACACACACACACACACACACACACACAAAGCCATTGTTATGACAGTTCACAAGGCGGCGCGCCATTCTCACATTCTAATCTGATTGTGTGGTTAGCAGACGACCATGGTGCTGTATACAAGAAAGCAACGCAAGTATCGCAACCAACTAGTACACTGATAGTCTTTGCTCAAGTGCCACAATTGGCAATTTCGACGCGTTAGGGTTACGGAAAAAAAAAATCGCGGCCCGCACGCTGTTTACGTGCAAAAACGTGGGCAAAATTTGAGATCCGTACGTGGGGAGTACCGATTCCGTACGGATTTTGGAACACGCAGACACGTGATCTTTCGCTTCGATTGATCGAGCTGCGTGAGGCGCGTGTCAACTCACTGACACCGGGCGTCTTTTATATTTTTTCGTAAAGCCTCTCTTACAACCCGTCGTGCGTGTTTAGAGATCGTGCGGACTCGGAGTTCCTGTCAGGCGTGGAGTTGTCGCAGGGTGAAAATTAAATCGGAGGGGAAGTATGTAGTAAGTACTTAATGAGTGGGTGTGTCTTGCTCAAAAAGTGAGCCGCAAGTGGTCTGTACGCCTTTTTGGAAGTAGGAAGAAGAAAGGAGCACGTAAGATCTCTACTTCTGTCGCACACAATGAGTGGGATAATTGTACGTGAATTGCAAGTGAAGCGTACGTTTCCAGAAATCGTACTTACGAAGTAAGAGAAACGTAAGAGAAACGTAAAGAGCACGGAAGTGTTAAGCAAGACAATCCTGCGTCAAGTTGGAAGAACGCACGGATAATCAAAATAATATAATAGGGTGCACTGAGTCTCTCCATCATTCACTGTTTCAGCATCCAATATAGCAGGGGCCGCGGAACCGGGGGGGGGGGGGGGGTTGGGGGGCTACAGCCCCCCCCCCCCCCCCCACACACACACACACACACACTTTTGGTTCGTAAAAAAAAAGAAAAGATAGGAAAAAAAGAAAAGGAAAAAAAAAACACCCATGATTATGAATATCCAAAGATTCCGCCCTTACCCTTAACTTCCCGTCTAAGAACCAGCGCGCGTAGCAAAAGCGGGGGGGGGGGGGGGGAGGATGGGGCCTCTCGGTTTCATTTTTTCTTTTGATACTTTCCCAAATATTCCATCAAATATGCGTATATGAGATATCTCAATTTCAACTTTAAAAAGGCAAACGCTCCCTCGTACGGGAAGGGTGGAGATAGCACTCTCCCACGCTTTCTCCCTATTTGCCCCCCCCCCCCCCCCCCCCGTGCATACAAGTAAACTATGGCTACACTTCGAGTTTTTTTCAAATATATGCCACAAAATGTGTGCACAAAAACGTTTAACTGCAATCAGAAAATACAGAATCTCCCTCATGTAGGAGGGAGAATAGGACTTATCCCCTCCCACATCAAGCTGTGTCTCCTTCTACAGACTTGCACTTCTCTGTTTGACAAATTTTCATATATTCAAACAGATATTTCAGTTCTAAAAATGAAAAAAAAATCCCTCGAATATGGGAGAGGTATCTTGCCACCCTCGCGTTGATTGATCCTCTCTATAGACTTAGTACACTTTTGGGAATGACAATTTCCGAATTTCCCACAAAAAGTGGGCTTCAGATCGCTTTCAATTTCAAAAACTCAAAAGCTCCATCGAGTGGGAGGGGGCATCCCCCTCCCACACCTTCCACCTCTACCTCATTAGACTTTGTATACACACAGGTGATGCACACGAGGAATAAGAGCTAAATGCCGTGATTTTGCTTTTAACACTTCCCTGAAAAAAAGCCATAATTATTTCAATTATTTATTTACTCTTTTTTTGGGGGGGGGGGGGGGAGAAAAAAAATCCAAGTATTGCACCAAAAGTTTGCACCAGATCGCTGAATTTCATGCAGGTCTGAAAATGTAGAATCAGATAAGATCACATAGTGTACACCCTCGTGTGCATGCCTTTTCTGTTTGATTGCTTTATAACAGACAGTGTTCATGAAATTCATTGTAATGATAAAATACAAGAAGTTTATTCAAATGCTACCACTTTATAGGCAAGTTGTTCAGTAATGATCCACATCAAAATATCCTGCTACCTTAAAGAAGTGGGGCCGTTTCAAGTCCATAAAACACGAAAAAACATGCATCAAATTGCGCCATTTACAACATCAAAATGCAAAAAGTTCTCACCCTGGGAGGGTGACACACCCTCCCCCTCTTTTCGCTCCGCTCGCTCGGGCTCGGTCGCTTCGCTCTCTCGCATAGTAACCGCCCCCCCCCCCCCCCCCCCCAGATCATAATAATTATCCTGCGTCTTCCCTTCTCCTCCTTTCTTCGGATTCCTCTTCCCATGCACCTGAGCATGTCTGAGTGTGACGTACTTCACAAGTACCTTAGTAATACTCACCACGCATTTTGGAAGTAGGTAATACGCACGGAGGAAGTGCGCTCACCCCCCTTTTGTTAACACGTACATTGAAAGCAAGTGGAAAGTAAGAGCCTCTTGCGTGGTTAAGTACGCCTTCGTGGGAGAATTGTTGCATGTTTTGCCTGCGTTACACGCACGCCTATCGAACTTACTCAGTACTTCTGTCTTCCGTACTCCGAGCGTGCCCCACGCGTGCTAATTGTCGCAGCCCAGGTCGTAGCGAAAAACTGGCCGGCCAGTTTTCAGGCTGCGTGCTATGCGTCGTGTTTGCGACCACCAAAAAAAAGTACTTTCCACTTGCGTGCATCTCACTACTTGGCCCATTTTCGGCACGCAAACCACTCGTAGTAGCACGCACGACCGGTTGTAAGAGAGCCTTAAGACGCACGGTGTCAATTCGTTGTGCGCTCGTTGGCTGTAGAGAGCTCGCGCATCATCCATACGGGGAGTGAATCCGTGACCCAAACACAGCCCGGACGCAGCAGAAGTTTCTCATGCAGTAGCCTAAAATTAATTGCTACAAATACGTCGTGTCTGTGGGCTCCCAAATCCGTATGCTTTTGCCAACGGACGTTGAACAAGTGTGTGTGTGTGTGTGTGTGTGTGTCAACG
Source organism: Diadema setosum (assembly GCA_033980235.1). NCBI lineage: Eukaryota > Metazoa > Echinodermata > Echinoidea > Diadematoida > Diadematidae > Diadema > Diadema setosum. Next base: position 21,970,387 of record CM067066.1, on the reverse strand, counting down.
GCGTAAATCCGTGCTGAGGAGTGGGGGGGGGGGGGGGGATGATCGGCGATAGTCACCATCACCACGATTACAAGCCCATAACCGGACGGGTGCAGCCAGTGACGTACCGTGGCAGGTTGGTCAAGACGGGGGGCACCTCGTGGAAAAGTAATTTTGAGGGTGTGTATGCATGCTTGTGCGTGCGTGCGTGTGTATGTGTGTATGCGCGTATGTGCGTGTGCTGTCAGTCTGGAAACTGTAATGGGGACTGCAATACATAACGGAATGTGATACATTCCACTGCGCAGTCATTTTTTTCCTCATGGATTATGGAATGACGGTGTGAAACGAAAAATTACTGGCAGCAACATCAGGAGAATTGCATAACAATTAAAATGAATGCGAGCGAGCGAGCTTGAAAATTTTGACATTTACAGTCCCCAAACTGCTGTTTGTAGATATAGTTTTTCGCTTTGGAAATTAAGTGGGCGCACCGGACGCAACTGCTGGCAATTACTGGCAACGACATCAGGAGAATGACATAACATGCGAGCGAGCGAAGCGAGCGAGCATGAAAATTTTGACATTTTACTGTCCCAAAACTGCCGTTTGTGTAGCGATATTTTTCGCTTTGGAAATTAAGGGGCCGCACCGGGCGCAACTGCTGGCAATCACTGGCAGCGACATCAGGAGAATGACATAACGATTATATACAAGCGAGCGAAGCGAGCGAGCTTGAAAATTTGAACATTTTACAGTCCCAAGACTGCCGGTTGTAGCTATATTTTTTCGCTTTGGAAATTAAGGGGGCGCAACGGGCGCAACTGCTGGCAATTACTGGCAGCAACATCGGGAGAATGGCATCACGATTAATGCAAGCGAGCGGAGCGAGCGAGCATGAAAATTTTGACATTTTACTGTCCCAAAACTGCCGTTTGTGTAGCTATATTTTTTCGCTCTGGAAATTAGAAGGCGCACCGGACGCAACTGCTGGCAATTACTGGCAGCGACATCAGGAGAATAACATAACAATTATTATGCGAGCGAGCGAAGCGAGCGAGCTTGAAAATTTTGACATTTTACATGCAGTCCCAAAACTGCCGGTTGTAGCTGTATTTTTTCGCTTTGGAAATTAAGGGGGCACCGGGTGCAACTGCTGGCAATTACTGGCAGCAACATTAGGAATTTAACATAAAGATTATAATATGCGAGCCAGCGCAGCGAGTGAGCCTGCAAATTTTGACATTTTACAGTCCAAAAACTGCCGTTTGTGTAGCTGTATTTTTTCACTTTGGAAATTAAGGGGAGGTGGGGGGGGGGGGCGCACCGGGCGCAACTGCTGGCAATTACTGGTACCAACATCAGCAGAATGGCATAGCGATTAAATGCGAGTGAGCTTGAAAATTTTGATATTTTACAGCCCCAAAACTGCCGTTTGTAGCTATACTTTTTTGGCTTTGGAAATTAAGGGGGGGGGGGAGGGTGCAACGGGCGCAACTGCTGTCAATAACTGGCAGTGACATCAGGAGAATAGCATAACAACTAAATGTGAGCGAGCGGAGCGAGTGAGCTTGAAAATTTTGACATTTTCAGCCTCAAAACTGCCGTTTGTAGCTATACTTTATAATAAGGGGGCGCACCGGGCGCAACTGCTGGCAATTACTGGCAGCAACATTAGGAGAATGGCATAGCGATTAAATGCGACCGAGCGGACCGAGTGAGCTTGAAAATTTTGACATTTTGCAGTCCAAAAACTGCCTTTTGTAGCTATATTTTTACGCTTTGGAAACTGAGAGGGGGGGGGCGGATCCACCACTGGTAGTCAATGGTGTCAGTTTATGTTCATGATTTGGGGAGGTGTGACCAGCGAGGGGACGTCGAAGTGACCAAATGGGGGAAGGATATCTAAAATCTGCACTTTAGAACATCCTCTAATATTTTTGTTTGTGTTTGTGTGTGTGTGTGTGTGTGTTTTATATACATGAAAAAGTTAGGAAATAGCCCAGGTCAAGTCTTATTATTGGCAATGCAAGGCATTTTGATATAGACTAGTATGTAAAGCAACACTGCAAAATCATTAATGATCTAGCTTTGATATACGAAGCGTAAGTTTAAGGTACAAAGGTGTACATTCTACATCACATTGCGCAACGTTACAGCGACTCTTTTTGCCGTTCGGATGTTCTGAGTACTAGTACACTGCGCACATCCTGCTTATATTCAGAATGCCAACCAGGAATCATGCTGAATCGCAATATTTTGTCGGCTCCGGACTTTTTGCACAATGTTTCACGTTGTATACCTCTTTAATTATGGTTAAAAGAAATCTTAGAAAAATATCTTATTTCTTGATCCCCCTTTCATGTCGATTTCAAAAGCAGTTTAGTAACCCTTGAATTACCATTTTGGTAAGTTTTTTATTCTTTTTTTACGAGCGGATGCGGGGGGGGGGGGAGCTTGGCGCCCCCCCCCCCCCCCCACACACACACTTAACAGGGATCGAATGTACCACTGTTTTGCATGAAATATAAAGTATGAGGGAAGTGGCAGCAAAAATATGAAGACTTTTTGTTTTTGTTTGTTTGTTTTTTTCTTTTGCTTATCAGCCGACTTTTGGCGGAAAACCAGACCTTGAAAGAACGAGGAGTTTTTGTTGTTGTTTCTCTTATCTTTTGATTTTCTTTCTTCTTGACTGACAGGTGATTTTGACCCCCCCCCCCTTTAAAAACGTAGCATAGCCCTGAATAATGCCCAAATATATTTAATGAAATGGTAATATGGATCTCCATTTCTTTGTATGTAATAACGTTGACCGGTATTATCTTCCTGTAGGTATTGTATTTTTTTATTTTCTTGATTTAAGTCAATAAAGCAATCATCCCAGAGGCATCGTTCTGTTATGATGGTGGGGGGGGGGGGGGACTTGGAGTTGGAATATCTGTGCGAGGGGGCGGAGCGACCTCAAATTTCAGGGGGGTGATTGTACAGGCCATCCCCCCTCCTCCATTTCGGGGGGGGGGGGATATATCCCCCATCCCCCCCCCCCCCGGATTTACGCCCATGGTGTGTGTGTGTGGGGGGGGGGGGGGGGGCAATGCACGGTGCAATGTGCGTCCCTCAAGAACATACATGCATCCCCCAGTAATATTGGAGGTGTTCAAAAAGGGGCATCAAATGCAAATAATTTGATATTAAATGATTTTAGACATTAAGTGTAAAATCTTAGTCGATACCTAGTTGAATCATTACAAAAAATCTTTCATTGCAACAACTTCCCATTTTCGTCTTGCACAGATGCACTGCGTTTGCGAATAAAATATTCCCACACCAGACACTACAGAACAGAACTAACTTAGGTCTGCTGATACTGGCACGTCATGACAGAGCTATTAGGAGTGTCGATCGTGGAAAAATTAGGAACTTTTAGTTTTGTGCGCCTCCGCCAAAAGAAAAAAAAAAAAAGGAAGAAAAGAAAAAGACCCGGATATGAATGGGTCTAATAATTATATTATCAAAACTCATTCAAATTATTGCATATCATTTTATCTTCAAAGTTTGTGGTGAAATCATGAGACAGAGTACTAGTAGCTTAACTTTGGAGGAATAAACATTATTCACTTTCCGGAAATGGAAGTGGCAGCTAAAGGCTTTTGTTTTTATATTAGTGTTAATAGTCTGGATCCCCCCCACCCCACACACACACAAATTAGCTTAAATTCACTTCAATTATTAAGAACAAAAAAAAAATCAAAATTTGAGGCACTGCATTGTGTAGCGTTTTTTCTCACTTTATTTTGGGAAAATAGGGAAGTTGATAATCTGGCAAAAAGCCGAAAGGTTCAGCTTCCCTTCGCCGGCGAAATTGTGCTCGTATAACCAATGTTACTACTAGTAATAAATGTATGAAGCATCAGTATAGTTAAAACTTAAGACCCCAATTTCATGAATTACTTTTACAAAAGATAATGGAGAGGGGAAGACCGGATAGATCGCCATTTTTGGTGTAACGCCTGCCATGCATATGGAAAAGGGCGCAAAACAGCATTGGATAAGTAACCGACGCATTTTGTGTATAAACAAATGGGAGAAGCTGACCCAGACCACACCCGTGTAGCCAGGGGGACGATGGGTGAGGTCGCCCCCAAAACGCAAAAAAAAAAAGGAAAAGAAAAAACATGAAGAAAAAAAGGAGTAAAAAAGACAAAAAGGTGAGGAAAAGAAAGAAGAGAAGAAATAGAAACGTCGATGCTTCGATAATACACAAAGCGCGTCACAGAATCGGTATAGCATGCATTGCACACACATGATATTATGCATCATACACAATTTACGGTACCGCGTACGGTATAATACCGGTAAAGCCTAGCTCACACCTTTGCGTTTCGAGCTTGCGTTCAGCTGCGTATTGCCCGAACGCAGTCTAACGCAGCGCAGCGCAGCACTACGCAATGAAACGAGCTAATACGAGGTTAATACGCAGACTAACGCAAAGGCTTTGCGTTCTAGCTCGCTAGTTTGAAATTTTTTCAAACATCCGCGTCTGAACGCAAGATCAAAATCCATACGAGCTAAGACGAGGGACAACCAGCTAATGCGAGCAAGGATGAGCAAGGGCGAGCGACAACGAGCTGCTTAACGCAGGCCAACGCAGCTTTACTTTTAACTGCGTTTCACTGCGTATGGTTACGATACCTGCTCGCTTCACCTCGACTTACCTCGCTTTAGTTCGCGTTACCTCGCTTTACCTCGCATCACCTCACTCTACTCCTAGTACTCTGCTCGCTTTAGCAAGGACCGTTGCGGATGTAACTCGCTTCATTGCGAATCTAGCTCGTCCGTCGCTCGCTTCCCCTCGTTCATCTTCGCCTTACCTCGTTCCTCCTCGATCTTGTTCGATGCTGCTCGCTTTAGCTCGCTATGACTGCGTATACATCTGTTCATACAAAATCTAGTTAGATTTAATTAAAATTCACTCAGTTGACTAAGAAACACAATATTATGCTTATCAAATTAATCATGAAGCTTTTGGAATGATTGTGTGCTTTCAGCAACATCAGATTCAAACATATCAGTTTTTAAAAACATCTCAAACTGAGTTTCCCGCTGTTATTGCAGGTTTTATGGAAAATCTTTTTTTTTTCAGAATTGTATTACCACACAATGTATATTGCTGAAAAGTATTTTTTTTTAACACAGTAATATGCTCTGTTCAGTCCTCAACAACTGCAGGTAATGAGTAAGGTTGTCATTCCTGTTATAGTGACCGTAGGCAAGCCATTTTGAATTAACCTGTAGTGAAAATAATGTCCTGACCCAAAGCGACATTAAGGGTGACCCTATATTACAGGAAAAGTTGACTTCAGACCATGAAAACAACATTCAGAATCGATTTCATTGACCAGAAGACCTATGATACAGATTTTGAAAATTATTGTAAAATGTTTACCTTTTTAAACAATGGAAGTGACTTTTGAATTTAAGATGGCGGCCATATTGGATTTGGCCAATATGGCCTCAGGGCGCCCTTCTTGGCGCCCATCAAAAATTGAAATAGTATGGTTTTGCAACACGTGTACCAAATTTAGTGCTTTTTGAAGAATTTGAACCCAAAACTCCTTGTACCCCCCCCCCCCCGTAACTGTAAAATGTCAAAAACTATATACCAGTGAAGCTCTCTACGAGCTTATACGCAGCAGGGCAAACTGCTACGCAACGGAACGAGCCGGAACGAGCAACACTCGAGTGGATGAGCAGTGAAACGAGGAGAAGCGAGTTCATGCGAGCTGCTACGAGCTAGTGCGAGCTGCTACGAGCTAGTGCGAGATGCCAGCGAGCAACGAACGAGTGGCGAACGAGGTACACGCGCAACGGGGCGAGCAATCTTCGTACTAAATCGTACTGTTACGAGCAAAAGCGAGTTGGAGCGAGGTGAAAGGCAACCGCAGGCAACCATTTTGTACAAAATATACGAGCTACAACGCAACAATGTGACTGCTACAAAATATTTTGCCGCGGAGTGGTGCGTTAGGCTGCTTTAAGGCTGCGTTCGACTGACGCAGCTATACGCAGCTAAAACCGCAAAGGTGTGAGCTGGGCTTAAACGGTGGACATTATGCGCAATATCTTCGCGATTCGGCCAGAAAGCAAAGCAGGGAAGAGAGAGAGAGAGAAAGAAAATGAACACAAAAGAAAGGAAAGGCGGAGTTCAAAACGGAAATAAAAGCGGTAAAGACAGCTTTTGTTTCATTTTTTTAACATCTAAACATTGTTGAAGAGGGGTGTTGAACAGCTCAAACACCTCCCTTTTGCCCAAGGGAGGTGTTTGAACACCTCAAACACCCCCATTTTGGCAAAGGGGGGTGTTTGAACACCCAAAACACCCCCCCCCCTCGCTACGCCCTTGAATACAATACAATACTTTCTCTTTTTTTATCCTCTACAGAGGTACTTTATTCATTCATTTCCAAAGCTTTAAATCAAACGATTTCTTCTTTTTTTTTAACAATGAATGAGCACATAATCAAAAAATACAGATTCTTCATTGGTTACCAAGTAAATGATTTCATCATGTTTGCTACAATCTCAGAAACATCATCTAACAATATTTCATTTCTGAAACTAATCCATATTTTCAAACTATTGTATGAATGCCCTTGAAATAAATGCATCATGTATTGTTTATAAATTGCATACTGCGCATATATCAATATCTTATTTATATTTGTTACATTTGGACTCTTTGATTCCACTCCAATAATCAATAATTTCTCGTTTAATAAAATTGTTTCTCTAAAAGTGAACTGAATAAAATCAGTAATCTTTTTCCAAAACATAGACACTTTAGGACACTCCAGAAGAACATGACTAAAGGTTTCTGTTTCAGAGCAAAATATACACAAATTATCACTTACAATTTTCCATGTGAAAAGATTATATCTATAAGGTAGAATACAATGTAATGTCTTGAAGTAGCATTGCTTAACTTTGTTGCTCCTTAGTTTTCGAATTTTTGTTTCAAAACAGTATTCCAATCAAAATCAGTACTCAAATCAAATCTATCTTTCCAATATAACAGTATAGTTAGATCACTTTTCTTACTCTCACATAGCAAACTATAAAATTGTTTCGACGTTGCTCTAGATAATCTGATATAATCATCGTCCTTTATTGCATATAAATCAATATCGTAATCTTTGTGCGCGTTTTCACATTGATCTACTTCTAATATACGTTCCACCCATATCTTTGGAATTGCCTTTTTAAGTTTTGAATACTTAAAGTCCACTAATAAATTGTCACAATTGAGAGCACAACAAATTGACTCGCGAGATTTAAAACATCCATTTTCAACTATATCATTAAGTGTCAAGATACCTTTCTTGTGCCATTCTTCAAAAAACAAAGTTTTTCCATTAAAACATATATTACTGTTATACCACAATACTTCATCTAGTATGTTGCCCACATGAAGAAAATCAATATATCTTAATTCGCACCACGAAAGTAAGCAATGAGTGTAGAAACGAGGTAGTTTATGTTTCTTGCATAGTGCTAACATATCTTTACATGAACAGTTCGTTTTCATTATCAGAGGACTTGGACCTATTTTCTCGACCCAAAATTTGAACATAAACTTCCATGGCGAGTCTGGATGACAAGTTTGATAATTTGCGAACCACGACAAATACAACGATTGAAATCGAGCATGTAAATCAAACATATTCAAACCGCCTTTTTCAATAGGATTCAATAAGATAGCTTCACCTTTTCTCTCCTAGAATTCCAAAGGAAATTATAAATCAATTTATTCAATTCTATAATGAACTTCTCTGGAAATAGTAGTACTATACATACACAAATTGTGAAATGATCAATGATTTGTTAATTACCACTTTACCATACAATGTTAAATTTCTCATTCTCCAGAACTTTAAAATAGCTTTGACCTTTTCTAATTTTGAAAACCAATTCAATTGTTCAGATTCCTTTCTGTTCTTTGTTAAAAATACACCCAAATATTTCTCAGGATCAGTAGTCCAATTCAAATCATTTACACTATTTTCTTGAAATTTCATTGTTACTGCTTTTGTTTTCATGACATTCAAAACTGGTCCAGCAATTTGCCCAAAACGTTTAACTTCCCCGAGTGCTATATTAGCAGACTCTATCGAATTAACAAAAATAACAGTATCATCAGCCAGTTGTGAGATTTTGAATTCTTTTTGTTGGGCTGTGTTGCCGGAAGTAACAGTGATACCTTGTATATGACTGTTCTGCTTAATTCTCAAGGCCATTACTTCAGCTACAAGTATAAATAATAAAGCGGAAAGTGGGCAGCCCTGTCTTATTCCCCGTTTTATTTCAAACTTCTCTGATACCCATCCACTATTTATAACGCTCCCTTTAACATCAAAATATAATGCTTTAATCCAACCAATGAAGTATTCTTTAAAATTCATTTTATGCAATAAATGAAAAACAAATTCATGGCGAACACAATCAAAGGCCTTTTGAAAATCGATAAATAATAAAATACCAGGTAAATCACAGTAATCACAGTATTCAATAACGTCTTGAACTAAACGTAGATGGTGCATAGCCGAACGACGATTGATGTAACCTGTCTGATCAAAGGAGACCAACTTTTCTACTACTTTCTTCAATCTTTTGCACAATACCTTTGCTATAATCTTATAATCAATGTTTAATAAGGATATTGGTCTCCAGTTATCCAAACATTGTTTGTCCCCCTTCTTATACAATAATGTCAAAATAGCCAGCTTCTGAGATTCAGATAATTCTTGTTTCCGAAAACCTTCATTCACATTTTCGGTTAATAAGGACTTGACATCCTCCCAAAAACACATATAAAACTCAGCCGACAGTCCATCACTACCTTGTGACTTATTATTTTTCATAGTTAAAAGGGCTTCGTGACATTCTTTTTCAGTAATGAGCCCTTCACATGACATTGCCTCTTCATTATTAAGAGCTGGAATTTCAATTGAGTTTAGATACTCATCACATTCATCGACATCAAATATTGACTTCTGTGAGTACAGCTCTTTATAATAACAAGATATTTCCTTAAGTATACTTTCTTGATTTGTAACACACTTTCCGTCTCTTTTTATACAGTCTATTTGTTTTTTCTGAGCGTTCCTTTTTTCAACTTGAAGGAAATATTTAGTGGATTTTTCACCATTTTCCACCCATTGCTGTCTTGACCTTATAAACGCGCCTTTACATTTTTGTGTTAAGACATCATCATATCTCTTTTGAATTTCTGTTAATTTTCTTATATTTTCCTCAGACGGATTTTCATCAGTCTTCACAAAAAGCTCTTCATATTCATTTTGTAAATTTCTCCACATTTCCTCTTTTTCTCTACATTTTTGTTTCGCATACTTAATCGTGTATTTTTTAATTCGTGTTTTGCACATATCCCATCTAACTTGTGCATTCATTTGAATATTTTCCAATCAAAATTTGGCAATTACACGTTTTACATTTTCTTTGTAATCATCATCTTTCAACAAGGAATTATTCATCTTCCATACTCCACTTCCTCTCTGATTGTGCGAAGTTGTTATTCGTAAGGTGATGGCACAATGATCACACTTTACAACTGGTTTTATTTCTGTTACCTGAACAAAAGGTAAAAGAAAGTTTGATGTTAGCCAATAATCTAATCGCGAGAAAACATTCAGCGTCAATTGACGCCAAGTGTATTGCTCTCTGAGTGGAAAAAAAAAATGTCTCCATACATCTGTCAGCTGAAATCGCTTAAGTAATTTCTGAAACCAATTCACTTGTTGATATGCATAAGATACGCCACGAGTATCAAGCGAAGGGTTCTGCACGCAATTCCAGTCCCCTCCTAATATCATTAGGTCACTATTACATTTCACCTTCTTTAGCCATTTGAACAATTTTCTGTAAAACTGCTCTTTGTCGTTACGTTTGGTAGGTGCATAAACATTCACAAGAAGATAAAAGAATTCACCACTGTACAGTCGTAATGCTACAGCTCTACCATCAAAGTTAGTGTAGCATTCAAGTGGCTTGACAAATTCATTTTTACGAATAAAGATGGCTACACCTTTTGAGTGGTTTGAACCATGATTGAAATAGCAATGGTAACGGCCTTCTACTCTGATAACTGCTTCCAATTCCGGTGTTAGGAATGTTTCTTGTAACATAACAACATCTGATTTTTGATGATTTATCCAAAAAAATATTTTCTTTCTTTTGCACTTATCTCTGATTCCCCGTACATTGAGAGATAAAAGAGATATGCTTTGAGTTTTTGAGAACGTCATATTATGTACTTCTTTCAGCTTTCTTTTCGATTTATGATCACCACCGTGGGTTTCATTATCATCATTCACTTGTTTGCTTGTTTGTTCTGTATGTTTTTCTATCTTCGTTGACTCCCTCTTTTCCCTCCGGATTTCTTGTCTTTTTTCATTTTTTTCTTTGACTTTGGAGATTTAGGTGTGGCAATTGGTTGATCGTCGTCAGTGCAGGTATCATCGGAGGAGATGTTACTCGAGTCGTCGCTTGCTTGCTCTCTAGCGCTTTCTCGAGTGGCATCCGTACAGTGAGGTGACGCTGTGTGTTTGGGACGCAAGAAGTAGGATATATCCTGCTGGTGTGGGGTCTTCGAGCGTACGCTGGAATCATCGCTTCGCTTGGCATTCAGCGTTGGGCCCGTCTGAACTTGTGAGTTGCTTTTGTTACCACATTCCTGGTTGTTTGTTTGTCTAGAAGAGGAGTCGCGAGCTGTCATCAGGGCATCGTTAATGACATCATTCCCTTGTTGCGAAGCATGTGTGTCATTCGCGTCGGTTGCTGCCGCGGTTTGGTCATGTGACTTCGATGGATTCTCACACTGTCACGTGAGCTGCGATCAGCTGGGAGGCTACGCGACTATGTACTGGGCGTGGCAGTGTTTGTGTTTTCCATGCAGCTTGTGCTTTTGTGGCCAGTTTTTTTGCAGATTTTGCATTTGATACTGTTCGAGCACTGTGACAAATGGTGACCCCTCTCTAAACATCTTGAACATGTTATCACATGCTCAGGTTGACCATTGTGAAACACACGAGCACGAAACAAATTTGCCACCATTATGGACCGAGGGAGGGGCTGAGATGGCGGATCTATGTAGCACACTCTGTCCCCATTCAAACAGTCAATCAGTGCACCATTCACTCTGAGTTTTTGCCGAATGATTTCACCTCTCACTTGACATTTCATTCTTTCCAGAGTAGATTTGATCAGTTCATCACCCACAGACAGAGGGACATCTTTGATCAACACACGTGTTAAGTGTTCATTTTCTGCTTTCGTATACGGATTTGTGTCGTAGACGGGAATTGTAGTACTTCTCAGTAGTAGGCCATTGGTAACAAGGCCTGCTCTAGCTTCACGACTGTTTACATAGACTCTCCATAGAGAACAGATGCGTTGTACACCTGTGACATACTGTCGGTCTACCGAACGAATCAACGCAAGGTACAATTCCTCACCTGTAAGGGTGTTGGTGGCGTCTCGCCGTGGGACATCTGTTGCCTGTATGAAGACTGGCTTCGGTCCCTTGGATACATACGCTTCGGACGAAGGAGTAGCCATGTCAGAGTACATCTCAAAATATGACAAAATATCCCCCGGTATTCATTCAAACAGATGACTATACTGTCCACATGTATCACACACGTTGAAACACTTCAGTATTTAGAGTTCCACTAAGAAAACGAATACAACTTTGCTTGAATCATCTGGAGCTGCCCGGGTAAACGTCGTAACGCTTACACGGACATGCGCATGATACAATACAATACAATACAATACAATACAATACAATACAATACAATACAATGCAATACAATACACGTATAACTGGCAGCATTCGGTGTCAGAATGAAGTCCCGAGACAAAACGTTAGCGTTTGGTTAGAATATTATTTAATGCACTGAGCCTTACAAGCCAACAGTTTGACAAGTTTATTCATCCCTGACAAATGACTTTTGCTGCTATTTGCGAACGATATTACAGTCATCATTCAAGCATTTTAATGCAATGAGATTAACTCTGCTATAGTATATATAAACAAATCTTCACAATTTTAATGCCACTTATTCTCTTCCCAAAACCCCTGAAGAGCTATAGTAAATGAATAAATGAATAAATAGATAAGTAGATAAGCATATATATAAATAAAGTCATTAATTTATTACCAATTAATTAATCAATTAATTAATTAACTAATTAATGAGATTAAAAAAAAAACAGCCCGAGGTTGGGTTTAATCCCCCTAAAGCCCCCTAGCCAGCAACGAAAAAAAAAAAAGAAAGAAGAAAGAAGCCCAAACAGTATTTAAATCGCCTATCCTCTCTCCCTGCAGATCCGCCACTGTTACTTGTAAGATGTTGAGGTCCAAAATAGTAACATGTCCAGTTTACAAAGTGCCTATGGTTTATTCGCAAATAAGGGAGTTTCACGGTTGTGATTTGTGCATGTGCAGAACAAATGCCAAATGAGAATGTCTGTGTATTTGCCACTGACTTTAAAACGTAAAGAAGTCTCGAGCAACTATGAGAATTATGTCAGTACAATGTTTGTGTTTCAGACTAAATTAGAACGTACAGGTGTAAGTCATTCATCAACACTGTTTAGCATAATCTCTCCGTGCACTTTCTCAACATCGATTTGATACAAGATGACATGCTTCGAGAAGGAATTCTTGATCACAACACATGTCCATGTTATTTCAAAGTCTGTGGTGTAGGGGTCAAATGAGACATGCACTAACCATGAACTCCCTTATGGACAATGAATGAATGTTACACGAAGACATATGTATGCATACATACATATATAAATATAAATGTTAGACACATAGACACACACACACACACACACACACACACACATATATATATATATATATATATATATATATATATATATAATATATATATGTATATATATATATATATATATATATATATATATATATGTGTGTGTGCATTGTTATATATGCACAACCATAATGTCAACGTACCGAAATGTATTTCCTAAATTCTACTTGCCACAATTTCCGAACCTCGAACCTCAAAATTTTGACACAATTATAGAGATGTATTATTAAATAATAATTTATTTCAGTCAGGAGTACAAATACAATTTTCCATAATACGCTGTGCAATACATACACAATGCGAAAAAAAACAAAACAAAACAAAACAAAACACAAGAATGCGCCCGGCGCAAGACAGTACTGCTCTTATAGCAATGACCAGTACTCGTATTGTGAAGAATAACTTAATTTCATTTTCATTGTTCATCTAAGCTGAACAAAATAAGAGTATATGAGTAACAATATCGTAGTACAAGTAGTATTGTGACTGCGACACGATGTTCATGGATCATCAAGTACAAAAATGATCATCTCAAATCAAAATAGTTCTAAGCATTGCATTGTCACATATAAACAACCCTTACTGTGGCTTGGTGATATTACATCTTAGATTAATCATTCTGATTACTTTCTGTCACTGAATAAGTCTATGATGACAAAGAAAACGGTGACTGAATTGTCTTTCGTTACATTTCACTTGTCACAGTGACTATTTAAACACCGTCACGTATTTCAGAAGATGTAATGAGTGTAACAGACTTAGAGGCCTATCTGTTTTTGCAATCATTTGACAACGAGACAGCTGATGTGTCAAACTAAAGAATTCTGTAGCAGGGTTCACGAAGACTAGGATGTTTGTGTTATTGAGAACACTGCTTAGTTTGTAAGACATTGAATGACTGAACTTCTGCCTTTTATTTTGTGAGGTCCTCACGTTCCTACAGTAGGACCTGTAGGGGTTCCACGAACATTGACAGTAAGTAATGTTTAAGCATTTCTTGGAATACTGACACTAGATTTGATGTCGACATTAATCAGAATCGGGTTATAAAAAATGTTACATCTAAAGCAGGGATGGAGGCATATCTATACCAGTCTGGGAAGACTAACAGTGGCCAGTGCAACCACCAACCACTGCTGCAGAGACCAGCGGCCGCTCGCCCCGTTACCGGCATAGAGTTGCTCCGGACACATCCCGCAAGTCGACGGGCAAAACATGTTCATGTACTCCGGCTTGCTCTCACACATGCCTTGTGATTGGTAGATTGAGCAGTAACCGTTGGTGTCCTGGCATTGCGCTGGATTTGGGGGGAGGAAAAGGAAAGGCGGAGTACATTAATGTCTGTATAAAGCAGCTACGACAAAAGTCGATGCACACAGACTGATTCTGCATGAACGCTCGTCAGACAAACGAGATGCATGTCTTTAATATTCTTGTACATCCTTGTTGAGTGGAGGTGAAGGCTCGAATGCTAACGACTAGTAAAAGGGCCACTTTGACAATTTAAGATGGGTGCACTGATTCTTTTTTGAACCAATAATGAAAAAGCAAAATGGATGCAAGTGAAAGTAACGCTCTCCCCCTGACGTAGATGGCGTTTATCCACTTATTGCATTGCGATTCTTCTTGAGCGCACTCCTCCGTCACTGCGAAAGCGTATAATGACGATGATAAAAAATGAAGATGATAATCATATTATCAGAATTAGTAAACTATTGCAATTTGATAATTTCATCATGTCGTCATAATCAGCCATACTTGTAATAATGGTCGTGTAAAATTATGCATAAACATTTCACGGTAATGTTTCTTTTACCGACTATACCAAAGAAAGTACATGGAATCGTCAATCAATGAGTATAGATACGCACTATAATAATGTAGCGATTCCTATTCTGCTGGAATACAAACATGTTTATCATGTCCACTGAGGCTCGAATCTCTCACCTCAAGGTGTAATGTCGAGACTTACAGAATCCGCCTCCGCCTCCTCTATTTTCTTATTTTTTCCAATCCTCAATAATAAAACCAAATTTTAACCCGTGTTTAAATAAAACAAACAAACAAAACAAACAAACATTACTTGTCCCGTTTCCTTACATGTCAACCTTTCATTTATCGCATTCTGATATCTCAGATCATAGTGAAAATTGTGTTCTTCGTCACCATCCTTTACGTCAAAACGTGTCTTCTACATATTCCACGTTAATCGTGTCACTTGGACAATTAATCTAATCATACAGTTATGAGGATAGAGAGGGGGGGGGGGTTATTGGTTCAAAGCGGTAAATGAGCCTGCAACTTTTTTTTTTTTCGTGAAGCTCCGAGTATAGAGGACCTTTCTTAAGTTGTTTTTTTTTTTTCGCCCAGTGTCATCTGGTCATAATGATAAAGTTTGGCCAACTCTGCTCCACTGGGTAACGATATGGCGGCATAATGCTCTGTTACGCAACAAAGTAGCAAAGGAATACACGCTATGTTGTGCCCAACTGAAACCGAGTCGGCCAAATTGTGTGTAGGATAGCTTTGTTTCAGCCTACCTTGCGGCACGAGGTCAAGAGGTGAGCTGGCCGTACAGAGCCCGCAGCTCTTTCTGCAGTTGTAGTTCATGTAGCCCGGATTTAGGTCGCATTGGTCGTAAGCTGCCCAATCAGGACAGTTTTCATTATAATCTTCGCAACCTGAAAAAATAAATGGAGGAAGGAAGAATATGAGGTATTTGAGGCATAAATCAAAAGTACTGAATAGAGAACGTAAGACCCAATTTTGTTCTTGAGTTGCCTTTTCCATTTGTCATTTCATTTTTCCATTTGAGACGATGGCTGGATATCCCATATTCAGCTGCACGAGCTGGTCTTCCATAGATTCCAGTTAGATGTGAGGTGGGACCACTTCACCGGGTTAAACACCCTGCTCTTTGCGATGAATGAATGAAAAGCGCGATTTTATTACGTGCATATGATGTCTTTACTTTCTGATTTTGTTGCTGTTGTTGTTTGTTTGAAGACATTATCTACACTTCAATACCTTTGAAACACGAATTACTGAGAGAGACACGAAGGTGATTGATGTGGCGACGACAATGACGACGACGACGACGATGATGATGATATTAATAAAATTGATAATAAGTGAGGCCGTTTCGTTAAATTCGAAGAAGAATCATCTCTTTTTCTGTCATTTTACCGCTGTAAGCTGAATCAAACTCAACGGTCAACAGTGGGTTTGATACCACACACAACATTATACTTTTATCCAACTCATAAAGGGATCGTATAGTTTTGGTTGAGACCTAACTTTGGGTTTCTAACATTTTTTTTTCTTTTTTTTTTGTGAGATATTGAAAAAAATCTCATGAAATATGATACAACATGTAATTCCAAGAGAGATTCAATGTTTATATAAGAAAATTGGTTTTGAAATGGATGAGATTTCAAAAAAAAAAGCAACCCTAACAAAGGGTGGGACCCGCCTATTAATAGGATCGCTTTGTTTTACTTTGTTTTTGGATGTCTCAGCCATTCTACTACCAATTGTTCATCTAATTAACTTTGAATTCCTGTTAGAAAGGTATGCTCTGTATTATTTCATAAGTGGTTTCTTAGTATCTCGCAAAAAAGTTAAAAGCCCAATCCTCACCTCCGCCAATACTAATACAATGTACCATCATCCCTTTAAGTTGAGCTTTCGACAGTAGATGGCGCTATGCACTTACTTTTCATTAGGCCTTCACTGCACTGCCCACACGATTTCGGGCAGTTCGTCAGCATGTAGTCTGGGTTAGCCGAGCACTGGTCAAATCGAGCCCACAGGGCACAGTTGTCGTTCAGGTCCACGCAGTTTTCTGGTCAAGCATAGAAGAGAGCACACATAGTGTTAATTAGGGATGATTTCATCGTACCGATATTAAGCCCTGTGGCCAGTTACTAGTATATGCCAAAACATGAAACAATGCTTTACAATAAAATGTGTAGTCAGTGATTGTGTGCAGTGATACCTCTTACTCCATCATGCCAACGTTCACAATTTCGTTTCTTAGTTTAATTGCTATTATTCAAATTGCAAATTGGCATAAGGTAACATATTTTCATAAATTCATTGTTTTGCACTCTCATACTAAGTTATGCATGCACCTGGTGTATCTAATTGGTATGTTTAGGACATAAAATTATTTCTATTCCCTACATTACGAACTGACTTCCGCTGACAATTATTGTGTCACATGGTTTACAATTAGAATCACAGTCGGGGGGGGGGGGGAGGGAAGGGTCAACTCGGTTTCAGTCAGTCACAATATCATGATAGCGTGTGTACTCCTTTGTTACATACTTTGCCTAACAAAGGATCATGTCGCCATAATGCACAGTAGAGCATAGTGCAGGTTGTCAGACAACCTTCAGCTGTGTTTTGATGGTTCTGGTCCAACTTTCAGAGTAGCGCCCTCATAGAGCATGGAGCTGCTACAGAAGCTCCATGATTAGAGCTAGGGGGTTTTAGCTGGCTGTTAGCAGTGCCCGTGGATGTGATCTTCGTGGCCACTGGGGTCTGGGCCAATTACCCCCTTGGCTTTTACCCCGGATCCTTCCCCTGACCCTAACCTTAATCCTAACCCTGAACCTAATCCTAACCCTAACCCAAACTCTAACCCTAAACCTAACCCTAATCCCGATCTTGACTCTAACCTTATTACTAACCGGTATTTAGCCGGGAAGAGGGGGGGGGGGGTAATTGCCCTAATACAGGTCACTGGTCGTTGGTAGAGATGTAAAGGGACTCTTGGGCTCTGGCTGCAGCATGTGTGAAGCATCCTCTTCGACGCTCACACACTCATGAAAGCGTCAATCAATAACCCCCGGTTAAATACTGGTTAGTGATAACGTTAGGTTTAGGATTAGAATTTGGGTTAGAGTTAGGATTACTATTAGGTTAAGGTCAGGGGGAGGGTCTGGGGTAATTGTCCTAGATTCCACAAAAGAGTTTCGGCTGCTTTATTTGTGCGTTTTGATTTTGTCTTGTATGTTTGTTTATTTGTCTGTCTGTCTGTCCATCATTCTCACCTGTTACAACGTCACACTGATTGCAGCTGACTTGACAATTTGGCAGCATCCATGATGGATTGGCCTCACATTCACCAATGCTTGCCCAGTATTCACAGCTTTCGTCCATATCCATGCAGTCTGTCAACACGAAGAAAATAAAGTAGAGGAGATGTTAGACCGAAAAACAAGGTAACAAAGGTTCAAATGAGCAAACGGCGCCTTTCAGATACAGGTCATTATAAAAGCAATGACTTTTGTATGGTCACACTTATAATGACTTAAATTATTTCCAAAGTTTTAATGAACGTGAAAATAAAAAAAAAAAAAGGACGGGAGTTTTGTAGCGTCAGTATATTGAGATGAAGACTCGTTTCAATTTTTTCTTTGATGCTTGTTATTGCACCATGCGATTTAATGTTTTTCCCCGTAGTACTTTTCAAGTACACAGAAATTAACGAGTTTAATTAACTTGTCTTCCCAGTCTAATTCATTACTTTGGGATTGTTCAAGAACGCAAGGCCCATATTATCATATGGGGGAAAAAATCATACGATCTTCTAAGACGTCAACTGATTGAAAGGATTCTATTTAAATTTGATGTAACGCTAAGTGATATCTGAATAATTTAAATCTGCCTCAATACTCACTTTCATTGCCTCCGCCGGTACCTGATGACAAAACAGGAAAAAAGAAAAGGATATGAGAGCGATTCGTAAAAAAACAAAAAAGATCACAGAAGATTCTACGGGTTCTGCTTCCGAGTCATGTTGGTTACAGTACAGATTACAGCATTACAGATTGAATTTTACTACCGTGTTTTCAAAAGGGGTGAGGCGTGGGTGTGATGTCTCTCTGGTTTTTCAAGCGGAGAAAAGAGAACGGTCATTAATTTGCATATATTCCTGACAGCGGTAACCATGTATTCATTCATTCGTTAGTTCGTTCCTATAGTTTATTCATTATCCATCTCCAACAAAACATGTAAATGTCTTTTCTTTAACAGAAGATAAGTGCATATATTGACATTTCAAAGTATAACAACCTTATGTAAAATCTAGAAGTATGCCATTGACAACTAAAGTGAAATTAGGAACGACTAAAACATTTTGAATTTATGAAAATGCTGGGATGGGGAGGAATGCTAAAAGAGCAGCATAAGATTGTAATTATGATCGCATGAGATATGAGGCATGCACGAAGCCACAAAAATTCTCTCTGATACCTGTATCGGGTTGGCAGACGTCGCAGCTGATGAGACAATTGGCCAGCATCCACTGGGGGTTACGCTGACAGAAACCCGCTTCGGCCCAGTCTGGACAGTACTCATTCTTGTCAACACAATCATCCGGGTCTAAACAATTAATGGGGACATAAGGACAAATGAATCAAGAAGATAAATAGATAGCTAGATATAGAAAGAAACCTTAAACATCTGACGAATGGTGGGGATTGACGTTGTTCTATGGGAATCAAGTTGTCTTCGATAATTGAAGAGGAGCGTCAAATGACAAAACAGTACATCAGAAACAAAGCAACCCCTCAAAATTGATGCTTTAATAACATTGCATCACTGGAAGTGCTGAAGCAGTATAGGAATGGGGACATCCGTGTATTTCTCTGTGTTTTGCCTGAATCCGTATAATAGCGATCTGCACTCCATTTGGTACGCAGTGGAACTTTATATGATCGTATTGTGTGTTGATACTCTTGGTGTTCAAAGATTAAGTTACCACTCATTCTTACTTGTCGGGTTTGTCCCATCATCTCCACCACCACCGGTGTTGCCTGCGAAAAAAAAAGCAGAAAAAAAAATAAGTAAATAAGGAACGAATGACTGACTGACTGACTGAACGAATGAATGAATGAATGAATGAATGAATGAATGAATGAGCCAATCAATCAATCTATGTATGTATATTTATGTATATACCTATATACACCTATATGACTCACATAAAGGGTCATGGCAATCAAATTCATTTTCTCATCTTGAAGTTCTTGGCTAAAATGTCATAACAGCGGATAATAAATAAATAGACCAGAATGACTATAATGGGTTTTAAGAATATGCATCCTTGCAGGTTTGTCTTTGCTACTTTCATTTTCATCTTCATAATTGTACAGATGTAAGGATTATTCCTGCTCGTTACTTGACTGCCGCACTCAGGACGAGCGTCAAGAGGAATATAATTGAAGACATTATTGTATTTACGTGAATGGTAAATTGCAGAAGCGGTATGAGAACAAGGCCATTATAAGATACATGTAATTGTGTGTGTATATTACAAGAGACACACCTGGTGCAATATGGAGTGTGAAAAGAGAAATGCCGAATAAAGAGAAGTGCTCAACGTTTTGTATTTTTTGACATAAAACAAAAATGTTTATGTAGCATGCTACAAAAGGTGCAGAAGTGGGGACTTCGTAATTACATGCTGATAACGATTCTATTCAGGTGCCATCTTCTTTTAATATGTCTCCCTCTACAACTTGAATTTGTTAAGATCGTAACTACTGATCTGTAAATTAAGAAACATGTCGGAAAAAAGGAACCAGTGGTACTCGAACCTGTCATCTACTGCTTTCCGACATGTTTTTTTAATTTACAGATCAGCAGTTGCGATCTTATCAAATTTAATTCGTGGAGGGAGACAAAGTAAAGAAAATGGCACCTGAACCTTCCCCCCTCTAAATAACATCTTTCTTTCATTTAATGATTCTATTCTTCTCTCCCTCGGATCCGCTCAGGCGTTAGTCCATAAGATAAAAGCAAGTTAGTCCAAGCCAGTCAAACTCTGCCCTACTCAAAGAAGGGAAATGACCGTTGCACTCACTGCATTCATAGAGGATATTGATTTCGTCGATGTCGACGTTGCTGAAATCGGACCGGTAATCGAGTCGCACTCTCTGGTCGCGTGCGACGATGGTCGGTTGGCCGTTGGAGCTGAAGGCGGTCATGTGGTAGTGCATGACGGAGAAGTAGTCGTACGAAGTGCCGAGGTGGTCGATCTGAGTCAGATCGTACTTGTCGAAGTTGTATTCAAGCCCTGCGGAATTTTAAATCGGACAAAAGTCGTGAAAGTGATGACACTCTTGCTGGACTCAACTGCTATCGATACTATAGAGATGGTCACAATCGACACTGCAGAGGAAATGTTTCGCTCGTTTACAAGTGATTTGGGGCAGAAAGCTCATTCTTGATTATCGCTGTGTATCTCCCGTCTGTTGTACTACATTTACTTAGGATTTAGTTAAAATTGCTGGGGAAAATAGCTGTATAATCGATACTTGTTGTTGCTCCTGCTGCTGCTGCTGTTGTCGGGTTTTTTTGTTGTTTTTTTTTTGCGGGGGGGGGGGGGGTATTTCTGCGTTTGTGCTAATTGAAATCACATTGAGTTAGTAATAGTAAAGCACTATACTATTAACAATAATAGCTTATAATGATTTTAATAGCTAATATTCAAGATTGGGAATCCTAGAGGTCGTTACCTCTGATGATGTTCTGGGTGTAGATGTAGACAAAGCTATCTCGATCAGCTCTGGTCTGCTCGTGCTGGAACCCGATGGCGTGCATGAATTCGTGGATGATGGTGCCCAAATTTGTCGTGCAGCCCACCCCGAGAGACAGCTGCTGGCGACCGCCGACACGCCCGACTAGTGAATAGCAGCTACGTATATAGAACAGAGAGATATACACTTTGTTTAAAAAAAAAAAAAGCTAATGTCACGTGGAATACCCATCAATGTGCAATTTAAGTTTGATGGCTGTTTGATCAAACATAAAAATGCAGAAGATTGACTGAAGGCAATAGGAGAAGAAGAAAAGAAAACGGTGTGTGAGCACAGGAGTAAAGAGTTATACAACGTAGATACCAAAGTGGACAGCGGTCATACGTTTAAAGGCATTATTTACCATTTGCAGATGAAACAAAAACTACACAGTAGTGCTTCAAAATAGTTCTAAAATGTGAGTTACGGATAAATACAACCAATGTAAAAATTTGAACCAATATAATCAATGTTAAGAATTGTTAAATATACAAAATGTGAACAATAGTTGTGATAAAAATGTTTCCGGACCAAACCGTCTACAGTTAGGGTTTATTGAGAAAAACAATGATATCTCCGCATATTTTTTGCTTTATTGCAAAAAAATTATATGGTAGGACGTTGTGTGATACAGCTGACCAACACATATGCACGAAATGTGATATCTTGAACATTTTTTCAAATCACTGTTCCTAAAGGTAAACAGGACCTTTAAGTCACTGCGATTTGTTCACACGAAGTCTTATCTGCCAAAATAGCAAGTGCTTTGTCAGTGGAATTTTGATCAATTCGCTGAAAGCAGGGAGGTGGAGGCCACCTCCCTGCTGAAAGGAAAGACCTGGTGATTGTTCTCTTCCTTTTGTAGTTTTTCTCTGTCACGTCGCTGTCGTTTTTGTTTGTTTGTTTGTTTTTGTTTTTCTTTTGTTGTTTTGTTACCCGTTGCCAGGAAAGACCTCGACATAGTCCCGCTGGTTGGTCCGCTGCACAAAGCGAATACACGTGGTGTCATGGTACCTCTGAATGGCAGTAAGGATGCGTTGGCGAGCCCCGTAGTCTGTATGGCGTGATTATGGTTCGAAAGAAACAAGTGACGCTTATATTCAGACAAAAGAAGGCGAATGGAGCTGTGAGTCGATTGTTGGAAAAGCAATGCTGGGTTGAGAAGCAATTTATCATAGAATTTGAAAAGCAATTCTCGGCAAGCTCTTTGGTGGTTGACCGTTGAGGGCAACTTTTTTTTAACCAAAATGTTCATAGAATATGAATACATTACTGAAAAACAATCTATATAAAGTGATCGCCTGTCAATGAAGTTACTGAAGAATGTCTGAACTGTAAACCGGATATTATAATGACAGGAGTCAGGTTGGAAGTTCAAAGAGTTCATGTAATTGCGCAGTTGAGTTTGCTTCCCGCGGGACTTACCGAATCGGTTATCGATGGTGTAGGGAACCACCCCATTTGGCCATCTCAATGAGCGTTCGCGAATGGCATTTCTTCGCCCCCTTCCTCCCTATCAAAAGAAGAAGAAGAAGAAGAAGAAGAAGAAGAAGAAGAAGAAGAAGAATCCTTACAAAGTCAGTTAATGAACAGAATGCTTTACCTAATATGTTCTATTACACATAGAATATGAAACTTGCATTTAGAGGGAGTGTTAGCGATCTGTGATCGTACAGAGAGCGAAAAATAAGATTATCAACATTATCAGTCAAAACGAGATGAACTTCGAATAAGTACCTGCGAAACAATAAAAGATTACTTCAATGATTTCGCAACTGCATATTCCTCCGTAAAGGTTGTCGAAACAAAGTTATTACACAGTTAGAATAACATCAATGTATTTTCTTATAGATTTAATAAAAAAACGGGATATTTAGTAAAGCTTCTTTGTACAGGTGAATTTGAGACTGATAGCGAGGCGTTAACCTCACTGAATTCCTTAATTTGCATTATTATGTGACTATATCGCGATTGCGCTGTTTCGTGTAAACACGAAAACCTGTAACATCATTTATACTTCATGCTCGATTCTCATAAAATTCGTGTCATTTTTGCTTGATCTTATTTGAAACCATATCAACTTTGATTTTCAGAGGTATATTATTATATTTAAAGAGTAACTTTCGCCAAGGTTTACTTTGTGTTATGTTTTGTTGGAAGAAAAATGAAAATGAAATAAGTGAATTGAATTGAATTGAAAGATTGGTCAATAATGCTGCAGACATCTATCGGTGCATGTCAAGAATATAATTGGAGGAATATTAAAGCGAGAGTGAACTTACCGTATCCCCGCAGGGAACGACAATATCCCCCTCCGAGAGGCACGTGGTGTCCTCACCAGCTTCTACAATAACAAATAAACGAACAAACAAACACGGAAATCAGGGGAGTTATACAATCAGTGGAAAAAGAAATAATAATAAGGCACAGCACACCTGCGTGTATGTGTGTGTTTGTTTGTAGGGGAAGGTGGATTGTTGGAGAATGAACTTGGTGTGAAGCAACAGATCATGTCACTTTACCCTTGTAATTTGAAACTAATTGTACATGGAACTCTTTTGGTACTCGGACATTTGTTTCGTGCACACAATACCAGAAGGCAGTTTCCCCGAAATTTGGCTCAAAAAGGTCATATAGAGTTAATCAAATAATTGATTATACTTACATGAGTATCCATTCTTACCTATGACATCAATTGAACAGATTTGAATTCACAATCTAAACAAGCTGACACTATATGAATACTGTGCGCTTTGATGACGTATAGGTCTACTCAAGGTTTCAGATTTCAGTTCCAGGACACCAACATCAAAATATTCAAACACATTAAGCACTCTTGCAGCAATCAAACAATTTTCAGTTGACAAGTTGTCGATTATCATTCAATCATTATTGTTATTAGCAACAGATTTGTCACTATTTTTTCTTGCTCATAACAATCTTAAGCTGAAGGATTTCTTACCACTTGACTTGTTCATGGCTTCTATGTTCATGTTTATGATATGCTCCATAGCATCTCCTTCTCGCGGCGTTCCGAAAAATCGTAGTTCTAGGAGGCAAAACATAATGAACACAGACAATAATTATGACGGATCGATGTGACGTGGTTAAAATAGAGTATATTTTGTATCATGTTTCGATATTTTGACTAATGAATACCTACTAGGAACACTTTTCTATCAAGCTGATAGGAGTGCTCTACCTTCAAATTCCAATAATAGACATTTTCTTTTTCATTTTCTTCTATTACGGTGTATGTATTATTTTTCAGTCTTTTTGCTTTGATGTAAAGCGCCTTGAGCATTTAATCAGAGTCGAGAGTGGCGCTATAGAAATTGTATGTATCATTATTATTACTATTGATTTATCTGCACGTTTGTATACTCATCTTAGAAAATATCTCCGTCATGTCTGTGTGTTCCTTGCTTCATTATATTACGAAACAGATGGAAACAAGAGTAAAAAGTGAATTCCACCCACCGGTCAACCAACCAGTCAACATGGTATTTTAGTTTTAGGACGAGAAGCAATGTGACCAAACATTTTTTTAATGAAACAAAGCCAATTGTATAACTGAAAACAAACAATAAATAACATAAGTATGAATGTTATGCTGAAAGTAAAAGGTAATTCCAGAATTGTGTTACTCAACAGGGCAATGGCGTATATTTTCACATGCACGATTGCGATTATGAATTTTGTTATTCACTCTATAAACATAGGGGAGAATTATATGAGAAACATGTTTAAAGGGGCTTTATTCGTTTCTTCTACACCTTGGTGTTTTTTTTTAATGATTGCTTGGCTTTTCACAACACCACTTAAAACGTTAACAGTCACACATAATAATGACGATTTAATACTAATATGGATTAGATGACAAAGAAAACAACCAGATGGATAGGAAAGATATGTATCAACAATATTTTGGACGAATACGCAAAAAAAAAAAAAAAAATGAAACAGAAAATAATGAAAGTGGTTTGAACAAAGTCTGACCCCTGATAACTATGACAGGATGCGTATAACAGTAAGTGTTAAAAATATTTAATAAGTGTTCAAATAATCGAGTTGCGGATTAAGATGCTGACGCTGCAGGGGGTCAAGATGATATGATAGAAATGATATATGGCAACATTTAGTCTCTTATTACAGTTAGTACACGTCGGGTCAATCGGTATCACAACGTTGTTATGGTGTATGAGATATTGTATGTTAATATGCTTCTGTTTCAGTTTCAGATGCACTTTGTGATTGTGGTTTTGGGTGTATACATGTAATGTGTTTCATGTATATTTGTTTTAACATCCACTCTACGACGAATTTCCGTTGCAGACAATAAAGTAATCAATCAAATACCCACGAAGTTTTTATTGGCTTTTTTTTTCTCTTCTGGAGTAGATTTATATAAACCAACCCTGTCAGGAGCACCATTAAAAGAAGAGTAATGACAGATAGTAAGTATCAAGCAAAAACTAGCGATCAGAGAATGAATACCAAGCTGCTGCAACAAAGTTTTTTTTCCTATGATTTTTTTTGAAGGTGAATACATTAACTTCCTTAGCTGCGGTGTAGGTCTCTGCCGACAAGCAAAGAAAACGCAACCAAGCAGATGTGCCCGATTAGCAATATTCAGAAGGAACAATGTGGATATTAATTGTATGTTAGAAAGTTAGCTTCAACAAACAGAGTTTGGTCATACAGGTCGATCGATAGAAATATCATGCAAAGGAATATTTTCCTTGGAATTGTTCGATGTTAATGTATTAAATGGTCCTGTCAGCACAAACAAACAAACAAACAAACACACACACACACACACACACAGACACAGACATACATAGACAAAACTAAGAGCGATCATAATTCAAAAGCGATGGAAAAAACATAATATTAGCACAACAGTTTAAGTAGTAATGATAGTGATATGATTGTCTTGTTATGACAGGCACATTATTATAACTGCAGATATACAGGTCCTCTGGATGACAATACATGTATATGGCCAATACAGTTCCTCTGACGGCTAAAACAAAATGTAAATTCTTCTTACTGTCTGCTGGCGGCTGTACTAGATCCACCTGTAGATGTGACATAAGCACGTATAGAGAAAACAGGTACTTGAGCGAAATGGGGAAAAATGTGTACAAGGTAAATCTGAAATTCATGAAATACGAAGTCCAAAATGCCTATTGTTGAACACACTCAACCTGTATTGCGTCTTAACTATCAAAAGTTATCACGGACACCCATCATGAGAAAAAAAAGGCGAGTCTCACCTCCCTGCTCTGACGTATTATGAAAGAACAAAAGTTACTCTCCCCTTTTCTTGGCTAAGCTGCCATAGCCACTTCACATGGTTTCCCACCCTACACGTCATTAACTTTGTTTTTTTTTTTCCTTCAATATATATACAGAAAGTATCTTGGTAAGTGTTGGTACATGTATACTTACTGAGCCAATACGAACGCCACGTGCGTTAACCTGTCCGACCTTGTAGTCATATGCTGCCTGCAATCGGAGACAAAAAAAAAAAAAAAAAAATCATTTACGTTAGTAGGCTGCACACGACACGCTGATAAAACTGAATTTAAAAAAATCATGATATTCTGGAAAGACAGTAAAGTTGATGCATATGAAGTGGACGATAGAACAATGCTCAGATTAAAAAACAAAAACAAAATAGAGACATTTATGCAACGTACCATGAAGTTTCAAATTCATTGAAATGCATGTAGTCCATGGGACTTTTAATGATTTTATGGAAATCACAATTATCTTTGAGTGTCTGAGCCTTGAGTGATGGCAAAAGTTGTCTGATATTTGTTTCTAGTGATCTTTTGTTACATAAGTTCGATAGATTCAACACATGAGAACTTGCCATGGAGAATATACAACTAGTCCGTGGAAAGAAAAACAAAACTTTAGTCAAGTAATAATAAAGACTAATTAAACAAAGCAGAGGCATGCATACTGGAATAGATATTATGTATAGTTATCTCCGCTGATCAAAAGATTTTTTTTTTTTTTTTTTTTTTGCAAAGAGCTCAATTAGGGAGATATCGAGAGATTTTGGGTCGTAAACCAACCAGAGTAGAGACAAAAATAAGAGCTGACATGATAATTTGTCGTGACTGTGTCAGTGAGCAGTTTCTAAACGTGTTCATTTTTTTTTTTCATGCCTTCAACACACGTTCAAGTAGTCATATCCGGAAAGTTATTAATGTTCGGTTTGTTATTGTTCCGAGTGATCTTTTGCCACATAAGATCATACATTTAACAGTATCATGAGAACTTGCCAGGGAGAATAAAACCATTCTTCTTTTTTCTAAATTTAATTTGAATGAACATATTTTAATTAGCAGAAAAAAAAAGTTTTATATACCAATTTGGACAAATCTGGACTTGTATGAATATAGTTCTGTATTGTAAACCAACTGACATGCAAGCTCTTAACCCTCGCCTACCGAAACAATTTGAACAGCTTTCGACAAGATAAATTGCATTAACGCAGGGGGAAACCTTAGCAACAATAACGTATACCATTACTTGACTGAGAAGGCAGCTCAGAAAATGATAATACATGTAGTTCAATTTTGAGGGTAGCTTTAAATAATACACAACAATCTCCCTTGTAGCTTACTTCCATTGCTATGCAGGCCCTTTACAATGACTGCTGTAATATGCCTCAACTTGGACTGTAAACGTAAGTATCGTTTAAAATGGTATACATTTCGTCAAATTCATATCCACTGAAAAGGCCAGATGGAAGGAGAAGAGATGAGGGCACAAATGTCTAATGCTAAGGATCAAAACTTGTCAACCTCTTAGTTTAACTCGAAATTGATGGAAGTGCACTAGATCTACTTACGTTCGATATCCCGATAACGCATAGAAGCAGCACCAATGGTGTGATGTGCGCCATTCTCAGTCTTCTTGGTGTTATAGCTCACTTGCCAAAATCTCGTTGTGGTATAGTTAACGCCACTTGTTCGCCTGTTTTCTGCACCTGTTGTTTCTTCGAAGTCCTCACTGGATACTGTTATGATGGCTGCCAAAGCAGAGTGAATTTATAGTGTTCGATTCTGCACGTCCATCTACAGTGTTCGTTGAGCACCAGACTTCTTGGTCTTTTTTGCATTGGCGAGACCGCACTAGTCTCCGGTTTACGCACTGGTTCCCAATCGCGATGAGCGACAGCTCTGACATCACCAATAGCCAATCAGAATGAGTCATTCGAGTCGTGGTGGTAGGTGGTTACCAGTAGCAGCTAACAATATAATTTTCTTTTTTCTTTCGTTGTTACAATTAGGCATGAATTGACAGTTTCTTAATTTCTTTTCATTTGATTCAAATAAAACAAAAACAAAATGAGAAAAATCATGTTCACTGTGTACAAGGATAAACTCTATTTTTTTCTTCAATTAAGAGAATTGCGTTGCAATGATTTTTACTTTATTGTAATATTGTTTGGCCCTAATCTGAAGTAAATTCAAATTGCCGAATTCCGTAGATTTATGGAATATATCAGAAAAGGAATATCATATCTACAGGTAGATGGGTTACTTTTTTTCGTTTTAGTTCTCTTCATTGAATTATCATTTATCACCGTGAAGTATAACTTTAATGAATGAGTAAAGTCAGGAACAAAAGACCAACAGAGTAGTTGAGGTTTTTTCAAAATTGCTAAACAGAAAATGCGGAATCACAAACTTTTCCAGATTTTCCTCTATTGATTAGCATCAATTTGCTCATTGTTCAAATTTGTAAACTCCCTAAACGTACAGGTGTGGTAAAATATAATGAATTGAAATATGTTACCGCAATGTACATGATTTGATAAACACAATACATGTTCTATACTGTTATGATTTGGCGTCTTTTTGAAATTTAGTTACAGTAATAAATTCAACACACATAATAAGCACTTTCTCTCGGGGAATCTGTTCTTAGAACCATCTGCTTCTTTGTAGGTTCCCACACACACAATCTATCCCTCATGAATATAATGTATTTATGAATGATTTCAATTGAGTTTGCATCTTGTAGCTAAATGTTATTTGTATACTTATAACTTACAATTTATGTGTTACTCTAAATTGTCATGAATGGATGATGCAAATATAACCATTTATATGATTTGTGTGGAAACTTAATAAATGAAATGAAATGAAATAATGCAATGGTAAAATTTATCGAAAAAGTCCGTATACAACAAAATCGTGACTTTTCCCCATTAAACTGTTTGACTGCACACAGGGCATGTGACATGTATACACGCTGTACACTGTATCGTGTCCGCAAATACAGAAGAACGAGAAAAGAAATAAACATTTGGTAAAAATAGATTTAAGTTATCATCATAAGCAAGTTCGGAACATAGAACTTCGAATATCTGTCAATAATAAGTATAAACTCAGTCTCCCTGTCTCTCTATCCATGTATAAATTGACATATGGGCCTATAATCTATTCTTCTTGAATTTCATCACAAATTGTCTTGAGCTTGAGCTGTTGATGTAATCAATCCATGGATATCTCTTACTCCTTATAGTTTGAACTGAAACTTAATTAATGTGACATGAGACAAAATATGACGCTATCCTGTAAAATAACCCCTCCGACAATTCATCGCATGTAAAAATACAGGATGAATATCATATCATTGCAGAATAAATATCCAATACTTATAGCAAAAATGTATAGAAATCAGGTAACTATCATACTTTATGGCATTGATAAGATAAAAAAGACGCACTATTATGTCCTCTCTGACTCAGGGAATACAATGATCCCATCAGAAGGGCCCTCAATGAAAGCAGTTGTTTTGTTTTATTTTTAGTAACGAACGAAGCTACCCTGATTGAATAAAATTGGAAATAAATTGACTACATAAATGCGTGAATAAATGAATAGACAAAATAATTAATTAATAGATTCACTAATTAATAGATAAATAAATAATCAGCATAATTATTATAGCTATCCGATGAATATTGCGCGAATCGCCCTTCTAGAAGAGTGATTTCAGTGAGAATAGCAGATTAGCTCCCTGTGAAGCGTGGGATAGAAATCTATACCAATTAGGGAGACTAAAAATCAGAAACAAACAAACAAACGAAAGTGTGATAAATATCATAATGATAACATGGTACATCTTGACAATCCATATTCCTACTTTTCATTGTCATCTCACCCTTGTAGTCAATTGTGAACATATAACTCTTATTTTCTTTCCATGTATCTCTGATAATAAAGTGTTGGTAACTGGCTTATGAGCAAGGTCTATGCGTATAGCATCCAATATCTCAAGACATTAGCGAAAAACACAGTGCCTGATTTCGCATTAAAAAAAATAATGATTGAGCTTCGGTGGTTGATACGACAAATTATAGAGGATATTCATATTAGCAAGCAAACTTAGCATCACAGTTTTGGATTATAATTATATCTTATCGTATAGAGACGAAATTGCATATTTTGATAAGGAAAATAGCTGTAGATGGTAAACAAACAATAGCCATCCATAATTTTTTTTTTTTTTAATTTTGAGTTCTCATCTTGGTTTTTTTTCAAAGTGGGTAGATTTTTAATACGTTATGAATTTATGGACTGTAATGTCATAATCAGCGGATTCGTACATTCTTTTTTTTTTTGGTGGCAATAACGTTTATGCCTGCCTCTCCCATACAATGACTTATCTGTTACTCATTATACATGACTACTGTTATCCTTGAAATTACGGATATGAGTTCAATATAAAAGTGCACGCGTTCAACACCTTCAGGGTCACAGAAAGACTTGCAGAATGATCAAACCAGGTAGAATTCCTTTCGAACCATTCGATCGGCGGAAGGGATTTGTGGAAAATATTGTGGGAACCATTATTTCCCGTGACATGCCCTGACCAATGAATCGGATACTGTAATCATGGAGCTACCGTAGCGCCATGCTGTAATGAAACAGTAACCCGATAGGTTCACCTGATGGAAACACAATTAGAAAATAATCTGTCAGTCCATATTAGGTAATAAGCTGCTTTATAGTCCAAACCGTCCACCATGGCGCAATGCGGTTTAAGCAAATATTGACCCTGCATATGACATTGTATCATATTAACAAAATGAACTCAATTTTATTGACTAATCGTCTCTTTCGGAACTTTTGATGAGCTTTGTATTGCAGCTGTTTTACTAAGTACAGAGTACCCTCTAAAAAAATTGAGTGGAAATATTCACTCTTGAAGGAGTGAATTTTGAGTGAAAATGTTAATTTTCACTCGTTTTAGAGTGACCTCATGTAGGGATCACTCCAAAATCTTCGAGTGATCCCTGATGTCACTCCAAGAAGACTGAAAATGAACATTTTCACTCAAAATTCACTCCAATTTCACTCTAAATTCACTCTTTATTGTATTCACTCCTTCAAGAGTGAATATTTTCGCTATATTATTTTTAGAGAGTACATGATTTATAGGCTTTTGAATTTATCTTGAATACGCAGAGTTTAGCTATGACGATCTTTGATGCAAATTTATGTACAAGATTTGAATTATAAGTCGTCTTTAAACAGGTCTCAATGGAAACCCCATGTTATTAGATGAACTGAGTATGCACATGACTCTAGCATTTTCGCGCGTACCATTGTCCTGTGCGCCAAGTGCAGTTGCATTTACTAGCAGATGTCCGGCTAGTGATTTATAAGTACTAGTATCGAGTCTGCATAGTGAGACTACTTCAAACACGGTCATGGCAGGGCCCATGAGTTGCAGGCAGGACATTGCAGAGCGATGACGCGTATTCTTTTCTATGAATCTGACTCTGTGTCACATCCAACCTAACCCGCGTTTCGTCGAGAGAGATAATGTATAATGGCTTCGATTGTTGCCATTCAGCTATGACTCATTGTGAATGGTGAACAGCCAAATTAGGTATTGAAAGTTTATCTCACAAAGTGAAAAGAAAGGGATCACTCTCGCAAGTATGAGAGTCATTCAGAGTTCAGACATACTAAATGAATATAGAAAGTATGTGTTCTCAGCGAACATAATCATACTAAATGTGAGAGAACTTAGATCGTTTTGTTTCGCTTCATTCTATTACATTTCCAACACATAATTATGATTACAATATTTGAATACACATATACTAATGATACAACAATGCAATAAAAAACAAACTATGATACAAATTTTGTAATTTCAAGACAATACAGAAAAAATGGTTGGAAATGGAGGGGACTGCAAAAACACAGAGTTTGCAGTCAGCAGTCCCCTCATAAAAAACAAACAAACTGTAGTCACAAAACTGATAAAACGAGACAAAAAAGACAAATTAACAAACACGAGACAGCTCTTTTGTAGATAAAGGGAATATTGTACACCTGTTGAAAAAAAATAATTATGAAATAAGTAGGGATAACACAGTTGAAGTAAATGAACAAACGGATGGAAAATCAAAGTGCACGGTTTAAACACCAGGGTTCACATTGTGTCCTGAGCTATGATATAGATAATAATGTTAGTAGAGACATCAATCGTGCCGGAAATTAATTTGCTCGTGACACCGGAATACCCTACGCAAGGTTGCTGAAAGCAGGATGACTATACGGGGTCCCTGTCGCTTCCTCGACGGTAGGCCTATATCCTGCCGCCTACGGTTCGGCAGAAAGTGTGAGAAAGCACTGGTGACGAGCAAATTTACGAAGGACAGTTCACAGAACTTAACTCCATTTTCCATCATTCCCCAAATAAAACACTAGCATATGTACACGGAAAAAAAATAGTACGGTACTCAAAACAGTCATGTACTAAGAGATTTTTAAAAAAGACCACTCGCACAACCACTCATCCTCTCTAATGTGATCTGGTGAAGGCTAGTACAATGACGAGGGACTTTCGAATGTGAGGAAATGATATGGATATTGATTACTGTTTTCTATTTTGTTTTGTTTTGTCTTTCGTTTGTTTTTGTTTATGCCTTTATTGTGTTGTTAAGATAACCTTCATCTTTAGCGCCACCCTGTAGTACAACCACCAAGCTGTGTTGTACAACTCGTCTAGATTCTGAACGTACCACTTGTAATTTAGAACGACATAAACTGCCTTATCGCTGAACAAACGAGAGTTAATACATGTATACCGTAGAGCTACTAAACACTATATTTATATCTTCTCCGCGAACTACCCATCGAACTCAGGACTATCCAATTCTTAAAGGTGACATGAAGATGATGCAATATCAGACTGCATCGATGATATGTATCTCTGAAAGTCTAGTCTATTTTCAGGTGTGAGACAATGTACCAGCCTATACATGAATGTTCTATATCAATGGACTCGAATGTGGATGATTTTGTGGATAACTGCAGCTTTGTGATTTTGCTGTGTAATACCTTAATTCCCCAACAGGTAGACGTTGTTTAGACTAAAATGATTTCAATGAAGAGAAAAAAAAACACCCCACACACACAAAGAAAATGAAAAATCAGATGTGTCATGGCAGTGATGGCAATAATGTTCTGTAGGAAACGTTGCCAAGCTTCAGGAAATCACACTTTTGTCATGTCTGTCACGCACTTTGAATAAATCATAAAAATAGCTTGATCCACGTTTTCCTACCCAACCATCTCCGACTTTTTGTCCGAGTCAACTTTAGGCAATAACAGTTGTCATGTCAACAAAATACCGAATGCACAGTCACAGAAAGTCAGAACCCATCTCCCCTCAGTAAAACGAGGGAGGTGACCCTGGTAAAACAGCCGAGCGTTCCAAATGCATGTGGACCGCATCACATTCTGGAGTCGACCCGTCCTACCTCTTGCCGCAAAGTAATGTTCCTTATCACTGGGAAGTAGGGCCACTTTACCTTATAATTGTCATTGTGTATAATTGAAATGAGCTACTTTGTGGAGGTCTGCATTCTCCGAGTGCTTTTCTAGTTTATTACCGAATAGTGAATGGCTTAAAATTATTCTAAATCGTCTGTCGATAGACATGTCGATAGACACACGTTCTTTATATATTTTCCTCCAAGTCTCTAAACTCTGTTCGACCTCTTCTGTGCATTTTTTTTCTTCACCTCCTCCAGAGAGTTAAAGTGCCCTCACCTTTCCCTTGATCTTGCGTCCCACCCCACCCCCGCAGGTTAACATAGCGGGAATCAAATCAAACCATTTCTGGTCGTGTTTGTCACTCCTCGTTCTCTTCGTGACCTAGTTTACTCTTCGTATGTAACGCTAGCTCCCCATCACAACATTCCTTTTTAAAGAATAAGCAGTGCAAATACACAAAACATGTTGACTTTAAATAAGTTGATTCATGGGTGATACTCTCAATATCACTTACGTGGCATAATGATATCTGAATACGTGCCGTGTATCTTATTACAATTCTTATCTTCTTCTTTTTTTCTTCACGTTGATTGGATATAGGCCCACAAGATATAAACTTGAAAACCAAGATTCTTTCAATGACATCATCTGTCAATCATTGCTGCATAGTTAACAATGGCGCTATAAATGCTGTTCCATCATCATCATCATCATGAACAACAACAACAACAGATGACATTGGAATGCACCTCTACCTAGAGGTGAACATGACTTGCCTGTTTCTATGCTACTAGAGATTCCCACAACAGACATTACGGTTCATTTCAATGTGTTTTGTTAGCGTATTAGGACATACATCAATAATGAAATCAATATATATACATATAATATATGTATATATATATATATATATATATATATATATATATAAGTGTAAAATTTTAGGCTGCCCCTCATTATGGCGATGAATCTATTGAGCAGACATAGACTGCATGGAAATGATACTGCATTTCGCACCAAGTAAATCATATGGGGAGTAGAAAGTAGTTGAAAGTGTATTTTTGTAGAAACACGTGAAATAAAAAAAATGGAAATTGAAATGAGAGCGGTTTTGTATGACCTATTAAACATTGGAATCCTCTTCAGCGCTTAATATTATTTCTCCTTTGTAGACAGAATTGTCTGTTACTATAGTAGGACCATGTTCCTCTTGATCCCGCGTGAATTGTAAAAGGATGCATATACCTGGGTCCTGTTTCATAAACTGTTCGTAGAGTTACGAACGAATTAAATATGGCAAGCCAAGTGGGTTTTATTAATCATTGTGAATTTCAGTAGCTAAAGTTGAACTTTTTATTCTACATGTTAATACACGTTTTTAGCTGAAATTGTATTTTGCCCCAATGTAGATGAAAATGTTGGCATACAGTCATACTTTGCTAAAAATGTAAGAAAAAAAAATGGACACACATAATATTATCGGCACTTCATATTCCAGTCGCTCGTAAAGTCATGCGTAACTTTACAAACAGCTTTATGAAATAGGGCGCTGGTATAATATTTGCATCCTCTTGGAAAACACGAGTCTCGATTCTCAAGAAGCTTATATGGAAAATCATATCATGATGATTGAGAAATATGATAATTATGTCTTATTATGATTACTTATAATGTTTCTGTATTTCTTCTTCGATGCCCAAAATTTGCTTCCTTTTTTTATTTATGGGAAGTACACAGTAATCATTTTAAGCTAGGACTTATCAAGGACCTTTGTTACTTACAAAGAGGTGATACGGAATTGACAATAAATGAAGATGAAAGGTTTGGAAGTTCTGTATCAATTATACTCAACTGAGTATGTAATTGCAATAACGGCTCTTGAGGAGTGAAATCAGAGTTCAAGCGACTGCCTTATTCGAGTCATCGATGTCAAGGGTCAGGGCGAAAATGGACAATATTGCAATTTTTTCTCACCGACCAAAATCTCTGAAGACATCAGAAGTGCGTATAGTACGGTCTGCTATGTCGAAATATTGGATCCCGTGAGATTTTCGTGCCAAAATTGATTTTTTTAGCTAACTTGGTCAATTTGGGGGTGCTGAATCCAAAAAACTTTGGTTCCATTTTTTTCGACCACGTCTTCAGCGGCCATTTTGAATTTCGAAATGGCCGCCATAGCAAACTGTATTTTGACCCAGTTCTCATAATGTGAGCAGCATAGAAGGTTCAAATTTGATGCAGAAAGCATGTTTATGATGTCAGACATTCTGATACACCATTTCATGATATTGTAGATTGTTTTGATACAATTTGAGGGCTGCCATCTTGAAATAAAATATGGCCGCCATAGCTAAATGTATTTTTACCTGTATCTCAGGTTGTAAGCATCATGGAAATTATATATTTGGGGCAAAAAGCATGCTTATGGTGTCAGACATGCTAATATAAACATTTTTGTTTTAAATGGTGGATCATTTTGGTTGGCGGCCATCTTGAAATTCAAAATGGCCATTATAGCAAATGTAATTGGGCCTATATCACATATCGTATGCAGTGTGTAAGGTTCTAACTTGGGGCAAAGAACATGCGTGTGCTATAAGACTTTCTCAAACATCTTTTTTCTGAAATGATGGTCCATGTTGATATCATAGGTGGCCATCTTGAAATTCAAAATGGCCGCCATACCAGAATGTATATTTATTTTGACCCCTATTTCTTGTTGTACACAATACAGACAGTTTACAATTCGGGCACAAACTGGCCTCATGATGTTGAACATTCAGATGCACTTTGATCCCCTCCTTAAAATTGCAGATCATTTTTGAGGCTGCCATTTTATCATTCAAAATGGCTGCTTTTCAGCTAATATCTGTGGTTAAAAGCAACTTTTAGGCATATCAGTGTTTATGGTTATGTATATTGTACATTCTTTTACAAACACACACACACACACATAATTATATACATTCTATGATAATGGATTATTCGCATTGGCTGCCACTCTTGAAATTCAAAATGGATTTCGACCCATTTATTAGTGCTGTAAGATCTTTACCCTGCAAACTCAAGCATGCTGGAGCGCTTTCATGTAGGACCTGTGTGTAAGTCCATCACTTCAATAATATCATTATTGCATAGGCGGGACTGCTTCCTGCAGGTACACTGCCATGTTGAAATGCAAAATGGCCGCCATGGGAATCATTCCTTTAAGAGCATTGCATTTGGGTAAAACTTAATAACTAAATAAATGTGTGTGAGTGACTAAATGCCCCCATTTTAGACGATTTGGTTGTAGAGTTTAAATAAACGATATTAGTCGTATACTAGAAAATTTATCGCAAATTTACTTTAATAGTTAATGTTTTCTAGGCTCATTCCCTACATGTGTTTTTGGAGTCACAGCACTTGTATAGGGCTGTACACAGGGGAGAATTGGTTCTAAATTCTACCAGAAACAATGACTTATGTATTTCTTGCCATATGAACATGACAATGAATTCTGTGGCTAGAATTGGTGTAGGAAGCTCAAAGCATTTAATTGCATAGTTTATGTATATCCACTGGAAATAACTCACAATGTAGCAGCATATTATATTCCCCTGTAAGTATTAGAGGCACAAATTAGGTTGTGAAGGTTTATGATTCAAGGCTTAGAGAATTCTTGATCCATCTGCTCTTTGAGACATCATCAAATTTTCAACTTCAGCCTGCGCCATGAAAGGCATGACCAAACAGACCTTTGTTCTTCGCAACAATTTGCAGAACATAATCTCTCAACAATGTCAATCGTTCTTTATCATCTCCTTATCCAGTGATGGAGCAGACAACATGCGATTCAGTATTAAAAGTAAAGCAAATATCCACTAGGAGAATGAAAATTTCAGTGTCTATACGTAATAATCATCAATATCTCTGAAATTCCCTGTTGCTCTTGAAGTGGCATCTAATACATGCAATGGAATGAGGATATCTGCTTCCTTTTTGTGACGGGTGACAGCTCCCATGGCATCTCTGATGAATCCTTTGTTTCTTTTTTCCCCGTTCTTTGTTAGATTGAATTGACTGATCAGTATTTCAACTTTCAGGCTGATTAGTTGGCTCAGTTTGGTGGGTTTCTAAGGCATGGGTATGAAAAATGAACCTTTGTTAGTGAGAATGAGGAGAATGCCATAAAATTATGAGATGAAGAGTGATTGTGGAATTATACAACAGTAGAACTTATAACTTCCGATAATTGCGTCGTCCAGTAATGACTGAATAATGACAGGTCTATCAGACTGTTGTATCGGTAGAAGTGTTAAAGAAGGAAGTGAATTACTTTTGATCCAATCTTACACGGTGTATTGCAAGAGCTGAATGTCTGGCCTTTCTTATTGTATCCCAGACTGATTTTTTTTTTATTCTTTCAGATACAAATTCTTTGTACAGAACATGAAAACTTTCCCTTGAATGTGGGATACCTGATAGCCAAACACCACATTCATCAGTTTAAATGCAATTCTTTAGATTACCCTCATGTGATGGTGTTCTAAATTGTTGAGGAATTCTGACGCATCCGAAGTGCTACAGAACTGATTGCTCTCTGTAATAATAGTTTTAGAATCATTGACAGTACAGCAGTAAGCATCTTGGAAGTCTTGATTGAGGATGACCCACACAAGGGCAATCAGGAAAAACCTACTCATTGGCATTCTTTATTCATTCTGTGTTATTCCAGAAATACTTCCAGCAATTATGAGCTCCCTGTTGAGTTGTGTCCTTTTTATGGTCAACAAACAAGCTTGTGAATGGGATGTCTGGTAGAATGACCATGGCATTTCTTACCATTGCGAGACTTTTCCTTGTTTGTCTTCATTCTCTCGAGGCAGCATCAAGTTTTTGAAGATCACCTTTAATCGTATCAATGCTTGCTTTTGTACAAATACTCATAATAACTGGGATTAAATAGAACTATAAACGAGGTTCCATGACACCAAATAATGTTTTGCCTGAGAGGCAAAAACAGATCTCTTGTACGCGAAATACCCTCTTGGCTATTATGGGACTTGCCCAAACTTATGGGTAGTGGTATGGGACCCCCTCCCCTCCCCATCCCCCTCACGCAGTTTTTGCCCCTCAGGATGGCTTGATGACGTCATTGGAACTTCGTCCGTAGAAGTCTGAATTTATGGCGGCCATTTTGAATTAAGAGATGAATTCGGTCTAACTATATAGGACAATTTTGGCAAATTCATCTAAGGCGCTTGCCACAGTATCACATGTTTTTCTATGGCCACCATCTTAAATTTCAAGATGGTGGCCTATCTAATGATCCACAATAGGAAACAGCTGTACTGGAACGTTTGACACCACAAACATGTGCATTACTGAAAATTTGATGCTTCTAAAATAATTGCAACATGAGATACAGGTAAAAATGCTATGGCGGCCATTTTGAATTTCAAGATGGCAGCCTTTAAATTGTATTAAAACAGTCCACAACATCAGAAAATGATACATCAGAGTGTCTGATATCACAACCATGCATTTTGCACCAAATTTGAAGCTTCTACAATGCTCACTGTATGAGATATGGTTCAAAATACTGTGTGCTATGGCGGCCATTTTGAAATTCAAGATGGCAGCCTACTAATTGTATCAAAACAATCCACAATATCAAAAAAAGATATACCAGAGTGTCTGACATCACAACCATGCATTTTGCACCAAATTTGAAGCTTCTACAATGTTCACTTAATGAGATATGGATAAAAAATCAGTTTGCTATGGTGGCCATTTTGAAATTCAAAATGGCGGCTGAAGACGTGGTCGGAAAAAATGGAACCAATGTTTTTTGGATTCAGCACCCCAAAATTGACAAAGTTAGCCAAAAAAAAAATCAATTTTGGCACAAAAATCTCACTGGATTACATAGTAGCCTCTACTAGTAGGCAAAGGAAGGAAGGAGAAAGAATTAGAGAGAAACGGCTTCAGAGAGAGATGGATGGAAAGAAAAGGAGAGAGAGGAAAGTATACATCAATGTTGTGGTTTTATAAAATGGGTTCAAGAATGTAGCCAATTGGAAGCGCTGAAATGAGTCACGTGTGCGTGCATTAATTTCTCACTAACATGCACGGCCTGACGTCACAATGTTTACACTAGCAGTGCGCACTCAATCAGTTGTTACAAGTGCGTCGCGCGCTACTATACGCGCTGTCAATCATGTAAACAACTTCTAGTTCAGGCTGCCTGCCGGCCGGCCTTTCTTGTGCATAACATGTCAGTACTAGGGATTTCCGAGTGCGACGTGCGTAAATGTTTGGGACGAACTAACCATAGACAGCCCAGTCGCTGTACATAGGTACGTCGCGTAGCGTAGTAACAGCGTCTGGTCGGGCTAGGGACGAACATCTTCGGACATCTTGCCTTGTAGACTTGAGCGAGTGCTACATGTAGCTGACTGGTATTGACCCACAAAGGTACGTGAAAATGCTGTTAGTTTTCGACCTATTTTACAAAACAAATAATGCACAGGATTACTTCTTCGTGCATGTTTCACAATTGTAAATACCCTCAAGTGCGCTACATCTCCACTAACGCACTCTATCATGTGCATCATTTGTATAACAACAAGAGTAATATAACGGAATACCGATTAAAATGACATAGCATGAGGGAGGAAAGTGAAAGGAACATAACATTTGAATACAAGAGCTCATTATTTCTTTGTAACCGGAACAATTACCGTGCACGTGCAGCCAGGCCCTGAATCGCAAACAAACATTAAAGGCAACATTGAATTGATAAGCCATATATACAGAGTGAGGATGAGATATAATTATGTTCATTACCATTGCTCATTTTTTCACCTTGAATAATTTTACCCCCCATCAAGCTATATGTAAATATTTGCATTGAATTGTTCGACTTTGAATGGTAATAGTGCAAGAAATTTCTTTAACGCTCTCATTTAACGTAAAATATATGTGAAAATAGAAAAGACATAACAATGTTAATAACTATGCCACAGCTTTGTTCTGACCTGTGTCCTTTTCTAGACTTAACTTCATATGTAACCAGGAAAATCAAACTTTATATACCTACTTGTATTCCAGTCAGATGAAATCACAACATTTGGATATAAAATTTTCATGTCAGAGCGGGAAAGGTATATAGCTCCATATTCAAGTGGGTTTTTTTTTTTTCAGTTTCAAAGTTTATTTCATTTTTCGACAAAACATATATATTTCACTTCCTTTGATAACAGAAAATAAGGTAAAAAGAACATTGTAGAATGAAAAGACTATATACAGTAGTTGCCTGGGAAAAAAAGTATTGAGTCAAACAACTAAAAACAAGAAATAGTTCCACAGACAATAGAACAAGCTGTGAAGAAAACAAAATCCATTTCAGCTTTCATCTATGTTACTGCACATTTTCCCTTACTTACTGACTTTAAGAGATCGTTTTTTACTCAAGCGATTTCACATACTAGTATGCGAAATGTATATTAATGGCGATTTATTTATCATATTTCTGTTTAAGGAGATTTGGGAGGAGTTGGCATTTGAATTAAG
Organism: Diadema setosum; assembly: GCA_033980235.1. Classification (NCBI taxonomy): domain Eukaryota; kingdom Metazoa; phylum Echinodermata; class Echinoidea; order Diadematoida; family Diadematidae; genus Diadema; species Diadema setosum. The sequence goes on along the minus strand of CM067066.1, from coordinate 21,928,510 downwards.
CTCGGCACATTTGATTGCAGTCGATACAATGACTTTTCATTTCTTCACATTCAGTCTCCAGGATAAGCAGTTGATGGTTGATGGGCCCTAAGAATTGTATCTTGTAATCAAAACAAAAGATACAAATAAAAATTGATTTCGTAGAATTTTCTCTGAAACCACTGACAGTTAGTATCATCGCAGCTTTCAGTTCCTGTCAAACAATTTTCTTCTTAAATCGTTGCCCATGAAATATGTGGTTTGACACTCTATATAGTTTTTCGTATCACCATGCATCTTTCTCTGTTACCTGTTCCGTTGCTTTTTTTTTTTTTTTTTTTGTTGCTTTGTTTCTGTCTGTCTAAATCACAGACTTGAGGTGCCTCCTCGCTTGAGGCAAGTAATCTCATTCAATGTAACACACCGGGTATTTAGAAGTGAAAGATGAGCAATTCCAGTGAAGTATTAAGCCTGACCGCTGATATGAGGTCATCAAACGAGTTCAGGATTCCTGTTAACATCCCAATCGCTTCCTTTATGTGAAGGAAGCGATTTCACCGAGCAATCAATAAGCCATTTCCTGGGAGATTTGTCAAAGCAAGATTTTAAGGGCAATTCCAGTCCAAAACTATCTTTCCCTTAACTTATGGATATTGTCAAAATTTGGTGGTTAAATTCACTTTGGACAAAACTGCAGAAAATTGTATAAATTCGCAGGAATTATGGATAAACTCTTAAGTCACCTAGCGATTTGCCGCTGTATTATAGCCCGAGCAGCGCAGCAGTGAGCCGTGATTAGTCCATTAGCCCCTAAAACTTTAAATACTGTTTATGAAACGTTAATTTTTTTCGCACTTTAAGCAACAGTATACATGTACCTCACTTTGATCACTTCTGTTTTTTTTTTTTACTGTACAATGTATGATTACTATAGGTCCTCAATTGTTGTACAATCTTTTCATTTCACTATGTTCTATTTACCTTTTCTCTGTTATCAAAGGAAGTGAAACATATGTTTTGTCGAAAAATGAAATAAACTTTATATTGAATTGAATTCAATTAATGTTAAAGTGCACATGAATCGAAATCGTATAAAGTTTAATGAAAATTTACTTTCAAATGCATTCAATTTCAGGTTTTCTTTATCGACCTGTTGAAACTTAATCTCGGGTTGTTTGTGTCTTTTTGGATAAATGAATGTGGCCAATAAATAAATACTAAAACGCCTATAACAATCTATTACTGGACCGGCGATTTAAAGACATATCATCCCTTCTGCATGCACATTTTAGAAAATTTGGTGAGAATACTTAGGTATTGAAGAAAATACTATTTGGAAATCTCCTGTAAATTTTTAACTCAAGAGGGTCTTTATTTGTTGAGTTAAATTGACTGTTAAGATTGGAATATTTTTTTCGTACTACGAAAAAAATTACAAATCTAAAATTCTAGTCTAGTTTTACAGACCTGTAAGCTTTAAATACTGTTTTCAAAATGTCTTTATGAAACGTTAATACGTTTAAATAAATTTGAAAAAAAAATAGTCAGATATTTATTCCCTAGATATTTTTTTTTTTTGTCATTCATTTTTCAGGTTTCAAGATTATCAAATTTGTTCTCCATCTCAACATAATCAATAACAATTAAAAAATTAAGCAATTTATCGTTTGTCGTGTGCCATATCAATCAAACGTATTTACTCATGAGATTTTAATGTAAAAAAATCATTGGTAAATATTACTTTTCTTCGCTTAATTTCGTAGATACTTATGACAAAACTGCCTCATGATAAATGTATCTAGTGCTGTGCCATGGAGCAACCGTCATAGACTTGACCTACATTATTCCGAAGAGGAATTCGCTGTTTTTGGAAGAAGGGTAAACCCGGATGGACGGACCCTGGACCCCCTGGTCCAACGCGACCCTAACCTAGACCCTGCCGACAGGAGATCCAGCATCTAAATTGTGCACATGCGGTGTCGGGCAAAATAATATCCACAGCGCGAGACTGCTTAAGTTGTCGCTGTAATATGGATTGGAATCATACCCTTATTAGATACGACAGTGGAAAAAAGACATGTGGAGCTAATGTTCTTCTTTTAAGGAAAGACATACATACAAATGGAAACATTATTTAAAGAAATGTGTGGCATTTGAAATACATCAGGGGCATATGCGCCCCATCCTCCACACTTCTTACAAACTTTTCCTGACATGCATGACTGTATTCTATAATATTCTTATTTATGTTATAGAATTTATATGTTTGCAATCATCTTTACGAAATCTGTAATAAATCAATATATCATCATGAATTTTAAAAATGCATAGTTTTCCTAAGTTGTCAGGTTTCCTTAATTCAAAATATGTTCAAAAACAGATGAACATTTTCTAAGGGAGCATAAAAGTGGATATTTACAGCACAGCATGGCCATAAAACGTATCCGAGCGCCCACGCTATAACAAATTGGAAATTATAATGATAATAATTGATATGATTTATATAGCGCCAAATCCACTCTGCAGAGTGCTCTAGGCGCGGAAGGAAGAGAAAGTGAAGGAGATAAAAGACATACAAATCCATAGATACACATTCTTCTTCTTCGTAATGTTTTATAGTTGAGTTCGTGAATCCATTCGTTTCTGCCCCTCTTGTTGTCTTTATATATATATATATATATATATATATATATATATATATGTATATGTATATGTATTCCAATGATTTCAAGTTTACTTCTACAGACCGTGTCAAAAAAACTTGATATTGTTCCGTTATCGTACATTTTCGTGTGATTTTTGATTTTTTTTTTAATTCTATTCGTGGCACCTGAACTGAAATTATAATCATGATCATGAATAAGTGACAATAATATCATTGCAATTTTACTGTCAAAGTGCACATGAAACAAAATTGTATAAAGTTTTATCAAAGTTTTCTTTCAAATGAATTTAGTTTCAGGTTCTCATAATTGACCTGTAGAAACCGGTTTGTTTGTGTCTTTGGATTAATGAATGTTGCCAACAAGTAAATACTAACATTCCTATAACAATGTATTTCTGGACCGGCGATTTAAAGACATATCATCCCTTTTGCATGCAAATTTTTGAAAATTTGATGAGAACACTTAGGTATTGAAGAAAATACTATTTGGAACCTCCTGTAAATATTGAACTCATGAGGGTCTTTATTTGTTGAGTTAAATTGACCGTTTAGATTCGAATAATTTTTTCGCTACTACGAAAAAAAAAAACAAATCTAAACTACTAGTATATTTTTACAGACCTGTGTGATGCACTATATGTAGTTCGTGTAAGTGTTGTGTTGCTATGGGTGCTGTTCGTAATTTCAAAGGTTCGTTATTCCGAAGTTTCGTTATTCCGAAGGTTCGATAATCCGAAACACACAAATTCCCTATACCTGGAGGTTCGTTAATTCGAAAATGAAAAAGGGTTCGTTAATCCGAACATTTGTGGCGTTATTCCGAAGGTTCCTCAGTCCGAAAATGAAATTGGGTTCGCTATTCCGAAGGTTCGTTAATCCGAAAATGAAATAGGGTCCGTTATTCCGAAGGTTCGTCGATCCGAAATGATATAGGGTCCGTAACGAACCTTCGGAATAAAGAGCTTTGTTTCATTTTCGGATTAATGAACCTTCGGAATAACGAACCTTATTTCATTTTCGGATTAACGAACCTTCGGACTAACGAATCTTCGGAATAACAAACCTTCGGAGTAACGAACCGTCGGACTAAAAAAAAAAACCTTCGGAATAACGATCCTTCGGAATAACGAGCTTGAACCGTTACTATTTGCTATAGATAACAAAGTAAAACAAGCTAGTGAATTCTTCCTTTCTGACAGCTTTAACGTGCATAGTTTTTGTTCGAAGTATAAGAATCATATTGTAACCACAGGAGGATTAGTTTATGCATCTGTTCACCGTAGACAGAATACGTTACGGTGAGCATTTGGTGCATTATTTGAATTTCAACGGCTAACAACCTTCAAATATCACAGAAAGGTTATACCTAGCTTTACAATACTCTTGTCATTCTGATGGAATGTATCATGTTCCGTGCTGTTTGGGAAGGCATTGAAAAGGGATGGCCCATCTTGAAATACCCATGAGAGTAAAGTGCCCTGCCTATATAGACCAGTTCGTAGCTGTCTGTATCTTATGTCGGCCATAATGTAATGGTTGGCTTAAAAAAAAGAAATAAAAAGAAATAATGATTCAATATGTTATGCAGCGAGTCAGGTGCATTGCTATGTCAGTGCATACATTAACTATTGTTATAGACCTCCTGAAACCCCACAGTTAATGCTAAAATAGACATAAACATACAAAAACAGCACTCAAACCGAGATGGTCCATGAGCACCACCCCAGCCGCCAGTGGCATCGAACCAGGGGCCCTGTCACACCGGCTCCTCTGTAAAATTATGAAAACAATGTCCAACAAACGAAAATTTCACAACTCGAAACTTGCCATATAGCTTGATCATTGATGAATAACTCGAAGAAGCAAAATATTGCAGTCATATTTATTTTCTAGTGCATGGCTTGTGACTTAGGTTTCGAGTAACAAAAAGATATTTGCAGCATGATGTAAAAATGCATCCTTGTCTTTGGGTTGGTTTTTTTTTTTTCTTCATTTCTTTGAACTGCAGTAATATAGGAGTTTAACAGTAAAAAGTAAGTAAGACTATTCAAAGTTGATCAATAAAAGACTAGCCTGGGACTGATCAGAAAAAGAACGGCACGTTGGCACGTTTTCAAATCCACTAAATCTTTCGGACGTAACAAATTCCTAAAACGGAAATTACATCGCATATATAGGATCAACCTGGAAATTCAGTTGTCTGCTTATTACACTTCCTTTGATCAAAAGTGACTATAGTTTAATCCAAAGGAACCTTGGTTTCACATTATTTTTTTTTTCGTAATTCACATAAACATCTTTCCCCCCCCCCTATAATTTCACCAAAACTTAGATAACTGTCGATACAAATATGATTTTTTTTTTTACCTTCAATCTGAAGAGGGAAATTACAGGTGTTTCTACCACTGGAGAAACCGCTTAATAACGAAATTGAGCATTTTACTGTTGCTATGTAGGTGACAAATGTTAGTATGGTTAGTGTTTGGACGTACAATATATATGTACTCGGGTGTGTGCGTTTGTTTGTTTGTTAAAGCGTAATGAATACATTCGTCACGTTAGTTACTAATCTACGATGAGAACTCCGAAGTTGCATTTTCAGTACAGGGGGAATCTTAAAAAGAAAAAACATATATATGCGTTTATCCTTGAACAGATCTCCACTTTATTGAAATAACGAGTTTATGCCACAACAGGAAAATGTTGCTATGTGTGCGAACTCATGATTTTACTTTGTCATTCCTATACGAAGAAAGGTATATATTTTCCGATAAAGAAAGATAAAGATTTTTGTTCTCTTTTTTTTTTCCTCACATCCTGTTGAACCATTGCCAGGAACTTTCTAATAGCTTATGGTTCGCAGGCAGTTCAATATAATAGCGTGAGACAACGAATGTAATGACTACACTCTCTTGTCATTGGACTGAAAAAAAAGGCAGTATGTGACTTACATGTTCAATTCCGTCCGGTTTCTATATCGCCCGTCTTAACAACGTTGGGGTTGGGTATGAGGGGGAGGGAGCCATGAGACTTATACAAATATGATCAAATTCAAATGAAGTGTAAGGTTCTCCCAATTGCATCTCTCAGTGAAGATGACATTGATTAAAATATGAGACTTAATTATTTAGCGATGTTCCTTTTTCCGAGTCCAGATAAGATGTTGGCAGTGCATATACTCCATAACACAACCTTGCCAGCGGTATTACAACCTTATTTTACATGCCGTCTGTGATTTAGACTAGTAACAAAACGGAGGAACATTTTTGAACAAAACTGACACCACCAAACGTTATAGCATCTGAACAAATCTGATCGATAACATATAGAGTGCATTTATCCTTATCTTTACATGGCTTGTATATCTACATTTATTTTTTTTTTGTCAGCATGAAATCGCCCAAGCACAATATGTACGCATGTATTTTCATTCCGTATGTATGGGTTTTGTGCTCATGACTGTGTAAAGGTGCAAAGCTAGTGTTGCATATGTTAGTAGCAGTTGAACACTGAGAATATACACGCATGATAATCATGATAATTGTGATTGAGTTGTCTCAGTGTAAACATCTTTCAAATTATGTGTACGTTTTGTAGAGATTCTCGTCGATATACGCAGTTCCCCTATTTATGATGTTGACTAGAGCTTCAAGTGGACGGTTATATATAAAGATAAATGATCACAGACGCACTGAATATAACGTGTATAAAGGAACTCGGTCATTCCGGTTTTCATACTGCGACGAGTAAAGGAATCTAAATTAATTTTTGCTCTTCCCTATTCAAACACTGTTTTATGTCCATTCTTTCATTTCCTTTGTGTTTACGTCCTCGTCTCAATGCAATTGAAATTAATGTACGCGAGGTTAAGTTATTTTATGTAAATCTGTTTCGATCGTCAGTCACATAGAAAAAAAAAAGGAGAGAGAGATAGAGAATTGAAGATGCCATATCGCCCATAGGTCGTTATTCCATTGGCGCAAACTGCTTACAAATGACTCCGACCGTACCTTCAAATACAATAAAATGCATGTTCTTGTTGCACACGTTTTTCCTCATCATCCATTTCACTCTAATCTGCTAATTCACATTTAGATGACAAGATGACAATGTAGCTGTTGATTTGTCATGATTTCAGTCTTACAATTGGAGAAAAGAAACAAGCCGAAACTGAGAAAAAAAAAAAAAACTAAACCTGGAAAGTATTCTATTTTTTTCAACTCATTATGAATGTTCAGTTCTGGTTGTATTTTCCAACAGCATAAGAACCTCCCTGGGAATTAGAGTGCTTAATATTCTATACCTATATTAAATGACATCCTGAAGTTGAGCTTCTAGCTTTGTGAGATCTTGTTTCGCTTGCTTACTGTTCATTTGCTTTGTTTGGTTATAACTATGATCTCTTTTTTTGTACGCAGCCATGTTAACTAAAGAAAAAAAATGTTTACTATTTTCATACAATTATTGACATGACGAGACATGATACGTTGTCTGCTCGATCTGCTCAAAGTGGCCATAAGAGTATCAGTTTCATGTCAGGTAATGCAGGATCTTATGATCACCTAACGATGGTAGTTTGGGGTTTGATTGAATGTTTAGTTCCTTGTTCCTGTTTTTTAATCTCCATAGCAGTGGAATATCGGAACTATTCCACATTCAAATTTGTGTAATCAAATGTGCTGAAAAGTATCAATAGACATCAGATTGAAGAATCTATCAAACATACACTGCATGAGCTACAAATAAAACATAAAAGAGGACAATTCCAATGAAAGACAAATTTGAATCACATTTCCTTTCGTGAGGAATGAAACAGAATGTTTTCTTTGTTTCTATTTAAACTACTTGATCGCACATAATCACAATATTGAACGGATTTTCCCACCATTAAAGAAAAAAAAAAAAAAGATAGCACCGGAATTGGGCTGGATGGAGGGGGGGGGGGGGGGGGGGGGAGGGGGAAGGGAGGGGGTGGGGGATGACAGTTGGTATTCCACGGAAATATTATGATCGCCATTGGCTGTGAGCCAGCGCCGTTTATCCCCTGGATTTCGTCCAATCTCGGGTGTTGCATAGATCATTTCGCTTGGAACAGGTTGCGAAAATGGGTTAAGCGCCTGCGCAACCAGTTATCAACACCACCAAAACGGTCTCTGTGAGAAACGGGACTGGACCAATAACTCGGAATGCCATTTGGCTCCAAGATTGATAATAATGTTCATATTTTCACAAGTACATTGTACAACAACTAGGACAAAACGGCAAAAAAAAACAAACAAACACTGGTCTCAGTTTTCAACCAGTTTGTCTGCCACATTAGAAACAGGAGCGGATCCAGGAATTCCGTAAAGGGGGGGGGGGGCGCAACCCCTTCATTTTTTCCTTTTTAATTCTTTTGTTTTAACAAAAGATAAAGGAGGGTGCCCCCGGTGTGCTCCCGCCTGGATCCGCCAGTGAGAAAAGGATTTAAATGCGTGCATGCTTATTAGTGCTTGCATGTGAATCATGGAGAAATATTGAGGCAGTCGGATGTCCAAAAAGTTTCGTTCAATTGGTGATTTAAATGTGGCTTGCGACCAAAGAGGTTCTATATGTAGGCCTTAATAGAAACACTTTGCTTTTGACTTGATTGCATTGATTCTTTCATTGCGTTTGGGGGTTTGGAAAATCCCCCCCCCCCCGCCCCTCATCCGTAATTCAGTTAGAGTTATTTTGCGCAGTCATAATAATAAGATCATGATGCTTGCCCGCGGTGTAATACCGCAAATGAGATTATAGGATTACTAGCGAAATTAGTGAAGGATATCATACGTGTTCGTTGACAGTCATCAAGGGTGGTAAAGAATGGAAGGTGAAAGTATATCCCAGCTACAAAGCCACCCATTCTCTATACTTTATCAAAATAACATAATGAGTCTTGTTCAAGTTTCTAAAAATGTTGATTTTTTTATTGCGTAATCATATTCGCTTCATTTCGGATTAGAGGAAATTTTCAAAGTACTTGTAACATATAACGTAGTCAGCATGTATGCTGATTATGTTATAGTATATATATATATATATATATATATATATATATATTATAAATCAAAGTGTGATTTTCACCTAATCGTCGTCACATCAACCGTTTTCAGTGGTAAGTGAACACTGGAACCTTTATGTCGTAATCATTTTAAGTTGAAGTTGCACCCAATTTAAGCTAGAATGGAATCGACATGTGAATAGTTTAATGGAAATGTTGATATTACACAAAAACAATATTTACGTGATACTGTTGCACATATGGTTGTGCATTAGTAATTATGGGTGAAAATCGGGAGAAAAAAAAAATGATTGACTTCCGCAAAATCAAAATTTCGAATTTCCAACATACATATATGTCACTTGCACATTTTCCAAGCCAGCTTTTGATTCTGGCAGAAATTCATATTAAAAAAGGTGGTTTGAATCTAGTCCACAGTCCTAATATGTGCGCATGTCTTTCATAGTTTATGGACTAATTTTATTGCGTTTAAACCATTTCAGTGATTTCGTGCTATCTATTCCTATGTCAAACCACCTTTTCGCTCCAAGATCAGCATTTAAACAGGAAATTTCGCTCACTATATGTTTGTTTTGCCTACGTGCTACGAGACAAGCATCCTCCTGTCAAGTTCATTAGTCAAGTATAGAAAAAGTCCTTTTAAACGCGAACTCTCCACATTTTGCACAATGCATTGCTGCATTTTTTTAATTTTTTCCCCTTCATTTTCTTCCCTCCCTCTTTCTTTATCGTCACTCAGTGAGTGGTGACTCGTATAATAATTGTATTCTTACAGTGTCGTATTGTTTAGACAATCATTTCTGAGGTCATTGTCCTCGTCAAGCGTTTGCTTATGATGATGGTCTCCTGATTTCTATACATCAAGAGTTGCTTAATTTGTCTTTGAACGATATACGGGATCCTATGTTTGCATAAATACATGCATAGAATAATGCTCATTTGTTTTCATTTTGCATAGTATTAGAAAAAATGTTGGATATTTGAATTATTTATTTGTTTTAACAGTATGATTCAAATCATACTGTGCTCAATTAATTCGTTTGATTGACTTTGTATTTCATTTATGTATGAAAGAGAAATTAAGAAATCAAATCAAATCAAAATTAATCAAAGTAAAGATACATTCTCTGATATGACAGCCATTGCCTGGTTTTGCATGATGACAGATATTGAACTGTCAAATATGATGGATCTTAGATTGGTGGTCATAACATCATCTTTTTCTCACCAAGCATACTCGATTCCAGTACTATTCAAAACCTACATCAGGTCCACAATTAATCTCTTATATGGACTACAAAAAAAAAATGAAACGGAGTGGATGCTAGTTAGATTAAAAATTTGTTATGTCCCATTGCATTACGGTTGTTTTGCGTTTTGGGCGATGCTCAGTATAGCGTCATTCGAAGAAAAAATATGAGGTGTCTAATGTGTATTTGTTTGCCTATCTATATCTATTTTTTCTAAAGTTGTATTTTTTTTTTATACATTATCTACCATTACTTAGCGAATTGTAAGCCTATGTATCTTGTTCAAAAGATTTGCGGTGGCAGCACCAGTACCTCTTGCAGTTTTCTTTGTGTGTGTGTGTGTGTTGTTGTTGTTGTTGGTGGGTTTGTGTGTGTGTTTTTTCTTTGAAAACAAGCTAATGTATGTTGTATCTTATATCCGATCAAAGATGAATAATTTCTATCAGTGTGTTAAAGGGATCGTACAGTTTTGGTTGAGACCTAATTTTAGGTTTCTCACATTTCTTGGTGAGATAATGAAAAACCTCTTATGAAATATGAAAGAGCTTGTAATTCTATGAGGAATTTAATGTTTATTTGATGAAAATTGGTTTTGAAATGGCTGAGATATCCAAAAAAGAGCGATTCTAATAAAGTGTTGGACCCACACTTTATTACAATTGCTTTGTTTTACTTTGTCTTTGAATGTTTCAGTCATTCCAAACCCGATTTTCATCAAATAAACTTTGAATTTCTCATAAAATGGTGTGCTCTGTACTAAATCATAAGTGTTTTCTTGGTATCTCGCAAAAAGTTAAAAGCCCAATTCTCATCTCCACCAATACTGTACCATCCCTTTAACATGGTGTGGATTTTGAGATTTGAGATGTGAGACCTGAATATGGATAGATATGAGTGATATCTTGGCTGGAGTATACATAACAGATTAATAATAAGTTCATGATCAAGTAAACTATTATTCCTTTAGAGCTCATCTCCAGATTCTAAAGCATGCAATTCTCAAACAGAGATAGTTTCTTGTTCTGTTACGGAAACATATTTCAATCAATCATATCACATATTATATAGTATATATATATATATATATATATATATACATACATTAACATTAACTGTTTTTGCCAATTTAAATGTTAACACCATAAATGGCATACAACCGTTGCAAGAGAGTGGCCACATCAGGAACAGACTAATTCCTCGGCTTAACTTCATGCTGCTTGGTGGTAAAACCAATCTCATGCGGCCTTGAAATTTGTACACTCTCGAATATAGCAATCTCTCAGTAATATTGACTCTTATCTACGACAGGTTCGTAGTAAGGGGCTTAGTTTCAAGGACACTACAATTTAACCACGCAAATCTATGTGGTTTACTAAATCGAGCCAACAAAAGTAACATAACTGTTTAATTTTGTCTTTAATTCGTCAGTTTTGTTCAGGTCGATCTCATTTGATATATAAAGAAAGACAAATACCTGACACAGCAGAAACTACGCTTATTTTGTTTGGAAATTCCTAAAGAAGTACAGCGTGTAAGATTATATTTTGTTTTTTTCCGAAAACGTCCAGTTGTTAGACTGATTTGAATAATGGGTTTTTCTGTTGATATCCTGGTGCTTTGTGGATTAGTAGCGTTACCTTGCAGCGCGTATTGTCATCCCGGACACCAGAAGGTAGGCAGACACGTTTCCAAGCTTTTTATTTTGTTTTCTTTCTTTTATATATATAATATAATTCCAAATTAAAGATGAGTTTACCCCCTGATGTTTTAGGGGATGAAGCCAGATTTCCGAAAGTTGGTATAATCTGTGACGCCACTAATGATAGGAAACGTACAAGGGCTACATCGCACGAAGGTACTAAACTCATTCCAGATTTGTTTAGGACTCGTTGCCCTGACAACAAAACGAAGGATAAATGAAATCAGGGCAACATGTTGTTGCTGTTCCTTTTTTTTCCCCAACAGTATTACTAGTTGATGAATACTGTACGTGAACTCCATGAGAAATGAAGAACTTTACACAAATTAAGTGATGGGTGGCTCAAGATGAAAGTAGATCCTTTTCGAAATTAGATTGTTGTGATATCTGTTTCTCTAATGCTTCTCTAAAAGTTAAACTACACTGGTCACCTTTGATTCAATCTGTGTAGGTTAGCAATATAAATATACACCTTCAAGAGATAAATGTTGCCTCCACGCGTATTCTTTTCACACTTGTCTGTATACCGGTATATAACGCATACTTTGTTATTTCCAAAAATTTCTTCATATCAACTTATACAGTTTTATCATAAACCCATTGTCTTGAGAATAGTACACGTCATGCTTAATGCATGCTACCACAAGAGAGTGATATCGTACAGGTTACTCTTATCAACCTGCAATCAACCTGAATGTTTCCTGCTTATTACAGTATATATTTGCTGTGATATAAGAACCCGTAATTTGCTTTGTAATCACACATTGTCACCTCTTATATGCATGTGTAAGATCTATTTGCTATTACACTTCGTGAACACACTGTCCCATTATACTGCATAATTTGATGTGTAGGATTTCATAACCGATACCGGTACACATATTGTGTGCATACCCATAGGTTTAAGTCGAATTGGCACACCGATATACTCTACTCATACTGTTGGCATTACTGCGTGCCTTTCATGCAATGAACATAATGAACTATAAGCAACTCTTTGATCTTGAGTATTTCAAATAGCAATACTTCAAACATATTATTATTATTATTATTATTACTATTATTTATAGTGCGCTTTTCCCACAAGGCCCAAAAGCGCTTACAATCAATTCAAAACATGTACGACAGTATGTAAAATAATGGATAAATGTTACAGCTACGAACTAGTTGCTACTGAAAAGATGTGTTTTCAAGGCTTTTTTGAACACACTGACTGATGGAGACTGTCTAACAGTAAGTGGTAAATTGTTCCAGTGCTTTGAAGCAGACACAGTAAATGTCCTATCACACATGCACAGGTCTTTACTCAAATCATGAGACTGACCCAATTGTTCCTTGTTTACATAGTTCACTGAAAGTATATAATTACATAGTAGCTGCAACCTCTTTGCAAATAAAATTTTACCCCTTTCTGAAGTGCATATCAGCTTCAAGCTGATTCACAGTAATGCAATGTGTCTTTACTCAAATCATGAAACTCATCCAATTGTTCCTTGTTTACATAGTTCACTGAAAGTGTATCATTTCATTGTAGCTGCAAGCTCTTTGCAAATCTAATTTTACTCCTTTCTGAAGTGCATATCACCTTCAAGCTGATTTACAGTTTATGTCATAGTTCCATTATCATAAACATTTACAGCCTTGTTTGAAGGATAAATACTCGTTCGTGACTGTTATTATACAAATGATGCACAGGATAGAGTGCGTTAGTGTAGGCGTATGTGCACTCGAGGGTATTTACAATTGTGAAACATGCACGAGGCGAAGCCGAGTGCATGTTGCACCACATTGTAAATACCCGAGAGTGAGCTACGCCTCCACTAACGCCACGAAATAATCCTGTGCATCATTTGTTTTATAAAATGGGTCGAAAATTCGAAAACTAACAGCATTTTTCAGCGTTTTTCACGTACCTTTGTGGGTCAAGACGTCCGAAGATGTTCGTCCTAAACATTTACGCACGTCGCGCTCGGAAATCCCGCACATACAGTATAAGTATGATGGGGGGTTGGGTTTCCGGACACTTAAGTTCCCGCATGAAAACTGACTTATTTTACATAGAATATGCACCCTTTACCTTAAAGACTTGATATAGACTCCTCATATAGGCCTACTAGACAACATACTCTGAAAACGGCGTGAGAATTAACCTGCTAAATCGTTGGATTTGCCCTTCAAAGTGACTCCATGTACGTGTCCGGTCCCACAACGCTTGGTCTACGTACTGTACACTGTATACGTATGATACGTACGCCACACATGTTATGCACAAGGGAAGAAAGGCCGGCCGGCCGGCAGTCCGAACTAGCGTTAGTTGTTTACAGGATTGACAGCGCGTATGCATGCAATTCAAAGGAGCCGCCGCGCGCACAGACGATCGGCAATAGGATTTAACACGCAGTGCAATGGGACTGAGTAACCAAAGCACACGTGACTCATTTCAGGGCTTCCTATTGGCTACATTCTTGAACCCATTTTATAACATTGTATGAATAAGTCTAAAACTCAGAACTACAGACTACAGCACAATACAGCCGTATATCATCTACAAGTGTTTCAAATTCATTTTCCGTTACCACGGTTGGCGCCACGATTTGAAAAAAAAAATCGTGGTCTTAATCGTGGAGCAATCCTGGTGACATTGTCAAATCGTTTCAGATCGTATCATATTTTGAGGTCAGTCGTGGCTATCGCGTTAATCGCAGAAAATATTTACACTGTTCAATTTATTTTTTTAAATAATCAACACTATCAAATCGTGATCAGATCGTCTTTGATTGTAGTAAAATGCAACGAATCTCACCTAATGCCATCTAATAGTGTTGATCGGGATTAACTATTTAACTTCCCTTCTGCTTGTTTGTTTGTTTGTTTGTTTGTTTGTTTTTGCACATTTTCCCTTCCCTGTACTCGCAAACTATATTATTATTTTATATTCCGCGAGGGGATAGCCTGCATTTGTGGATTATCATTTCCAAATGACTAATTGCATGATTGTATGGACATCTAACTACCATTATATGTGAGATATGTATAATTAAATTGCTTATCATTCCGTGTATCATAAATTGTTTTATATTTTCATACATATCATCATAACCATTATATAGAAACACCCCCTTCTGCATTGCGTATCAGCTTCAAGCTGATTCATAGTTTATGTTACAATTCCATTATCATATAAACATTTTCAGCCTTGCCTGGATGGTGAATACTTGTTCATGACTATTACTACTGTATATGAATTCAGAACTTATTACAGACTATACAGCACAATACAGCTGTATTATCACCTATCCAACAGTGTTTCATTTTTTTTTTTCTGCACTTGTAGTCAACGAACCATTATTTACGGCTGTATTACCATGATTACTAAGTATTGTTTTACAACCGCAAAGGGAATTCCTCACTGGAATTAAAGGTACTATTTACCTTTGGGAGCAGTGATTCAAGAAATATTCAAGATATCACATTTGATGCATATGTGTACGTCAGTTGTATCACAAAACACCCTACCATATAAATTTTTCACTATGAAATCTAAAACATAAGGAGATATTACTATTTTTCTCAATAAACCATAACTGTAGAAGGCTTAGTCTGGAAACTTTTTGATTATAATTATTGTTCACATTTTGTATATTGAACAATACTAAACCTCGATTATACTAATTCAAATTTTTACATTGGTTATTTCTATCACTAAGTCACATTTTGAAGCACTAATGCTGGATTTTTGTTTCATCTGCAAATGGTAAATTATGCCTTTAAGGCTCTTTCTTTCGTTTTGCATGTCTCGGAAACGTAGATTTACCCATGCTCTAACCTCCTGTGTAACTTGGGATTCGTTTATGACAGTTGCAACCTTGCTCAACATGCATCAACCAAACTTGAACTTTCATATTACATGTATGACATACGTGCAAGTAAACGTAATTGCATATACCAGCAATACTGGTTTATGCATGTAGCTGTAAAATTAATGACTTTCATTGACAGAAGTTTGTAAAATTGCATGTCTTGCTCACTCAACATTCCATCACGCACATTGCGACCGACCAATACTAATAATTCATACCTTTGCAATTTTAACCTAAGACGAAAATCCTAAATATTTCACTTCTTCTATACTCTTGATTAACTTACTTCTTTGACAGGAACTTACTTTCTTTCTCATCTCCACTAACAGACATCAGTCATTTTGGGGGATTCCTACAAAAGACCGGAAAAAAACCCCATCAGCTTCGCATAGACAACAACGCTAAACATCTATGGTATCGTTAAATGAGTGAAAACGTAAGGAATAATGCAAACCGGAAAATAATGACACACTTCAGATTTCCCTCAGCGAAACATGTGACCTGTTATTTCCGTATAGGACGTGATATTTCCCTTGGATTAAACATGTAATGAACAGGTTGTACTAAAATATTCTCAATAAGGGCCTTTTCTGGAACAAAATTAAAGTATTCCCACAATGTTTATCTATGCAAGCCCATACTTTGCACTTGAAAATATGCTAAAGCTCCCTTTTGGTCAATTGAGGTAAATTTCGTTCGACCGAACTAAATGACTTGCATTGTTTAGATATAGTTTGAATAAACCTAATGATTTTAGATAGCATTGCATATCACTTCTAAGTAGTTACCTAACGCACATTTTGTTGGTAATAGATTTTCAAAAAAAAAAATCAACTGCATGCGCAAGTCGTGCGTTACAAGTCAAATAATGCAATGCAAATAACAAAATATCACCAACAAACTTAGCAGATTTCCATATCAAGATTTGACAACCATGACAACGTCAGTATCTTTTTTCAAAACGTACCTAACGCACATTTTGCTGGTAATAGATTTTCAAAAAAAAAAAATCAACTGCATGCGCAAGTCGTGCGTTACAAGTCAAATAATGCAATGCAAATAACAAAACATCACCAACAAACTTGGCAGATTTCCATATCAAGATTTGACAACCATGACAACGTCAGTATCTTTTTTTTTTCAAAACGCTGCGTATCCTGTCGATTTAACTATTGAACATAAATAACACAAATCGAAATGGTTTCCATTGGCTTTCCCGAATTATAATTGCGTTTCTTGTTTCTGTTTTTGTTGCTATTTTTTCTTCCTTCGCAGGAGTCAACCATTCCCCCCAGCACACCATCGTATACAGAGGAGAACTATAACATCACTGGCGATCTAAATGAAAATGGGGTGCCACAGCTTGTGGTAAGTCTTTTTTTTTTCCGATGTCTAAAAGTATGTTTTGTAATCTGGAGAAGTTAGTAGGGCTGAGATGCTATCAAAAACTGTCAGATTCAGATGTATGAAAAAGACATTTAGAAATGGAATTGAATCAAATCAAAATAATGCGCATGTTGATACCATCTATTGCTCCATAGTAGGATCAAGATTAAGGAACAAGCCTCCCCTCCTCCTTCCCCACTCCCCCCCCCCCCCCCCCCCCCGGCTGAAGAACCTCCTGAAATTGGTGGAAATATTTTTTTACATGTTTTTCGTTTTTAGTATAGAGTTTATGTTGTCTTACTTGAATACATTCTTTACAGTGCCATATAGCATGTTTTTTTCAAACAGAAAATCTTCGGTAGGACTTTCATGTGAGAGGGCCCTTATACCCTTATAGCTTAAAGGTATTATTTACCATTTGCAGATGAAACAAAACCCAGCTTTAGTATTTCAAAATAGTAATAAAAATCAATGTGAGTTAGGGAAAGAAAAAAACCAACGTAAATATGTTAATCAGTACAATCAATGTTAAGTATTGTTAAATGTACACAATGTTAACGATAGTTATGATAAAATTGCTTTTAGAATAGACCGTCTACAGTTGTGGTTAATTGAGAAAGATAGGGATATCTTTATATCCTATATCTTTTAGGCTTTATTGCAAACTTTTTTGATACAGTATATGATGTTTTGCGATACAACTGACCTACACATAGTTATGCATCAAAATATGAATGTGATAACTTGAACATTTTCGCAATCACTGCTCCCATTGGCAAACAGTTCCGTTCATCAAGATGTCAGATATATCCATTCTTGTTCAGTACCGAATGAGCCAGGCAAAACTTAAGATAAAGCATTTCCGTTTGTGTACGTTCCACAAAAGTATCCACGATATACCATAGTACTCGCCGACGTGTGAATAACAAGTACGTTGATAAAATCATCATGATTTGAAAATATTCTGCCATCATTATCATAATAATTGCCTTGGTATACGATGTCGTCATGTCCCATATTGGATTCGGGAGCATTGAATGCTGACATTTCACGCTTAAAAGTGTTGTCATTCTTGTTCGGACATAAGAAAGTTCACGAAGCTTAACGATGTCTGAGAAGGTGAATCCGAAGGAGTGTTCATATACAGATGTATGGGAGAGAGACGAAGTGACCAGTGCATTGACCATGGAGAAGATCAGTAATACTGGTTTGTGACTCATCGAGTAGATTTATATATAAAAGTGCTCTTTCCCGGAAAATTCACGTCGGATGTGTCCTTACTGTTTTAAAAGTGTCAAGGATCAGATAAGTGTACACAGAAACACGTTTGATTCCAGTCATTAGAAGTCATTCACCCTTTCTTTATACGCACATGCTCAGTAAACAGATACGCTTATTTGCTGTCTTCTTTTTATAATGTTTTCTTTTGACTCCCAGCTGTAAAGTGTTAAAGCATCCACTAACGGGTAATGGGCACTGCACATATCTATTGATAAACCTGACAGCTTCCAGATCCTCACGACAACATTTAGTTTTTTTTGTAACGTAAATTAAAAAGAGAAAATGGAAAACGGTTTTGCTTTGGATGGAAACATCTCAAGATCAGTCAAGACATCTAAACATAAATTTCTAGATTAATGTGACTCAAGGAAGGAAATACATAATCATATATCACAATACCCAAAAGAAGAGTTGTTTTTTTAATCTAAAACTTGGTTCAGTCATGACAGTCATTAACAATATCCAATTATTTTCATAACTCTATGTCAAAACTACCGACGACTTCTTTTTTCACTTAGGCTTTCAATAACACTTCAATAACAATAAGAAATTATGGACAATACTGTGAAAAATAATTTACGTATACTTAGTTTCGCACTTTCAAAATTTAGATTCAGATAACAAAATGATAACACTGAAGAAAATAACCCATGCTCAAAACAAAACGGTTTGACTTATAAAGCACAGTTAAAAGTCTTAATAGAAAATCATCTCCTTATTTATAAGTTCAGCAATGTATCCTTAAAGTTGTGCATAAGTAGGCCCGTACAAATAAATCCATTAGTTACGAGGTTGTGACTCGTAATAATCCCCATGAGATTTATATAGTGCCCACAGGGCAATCGAGGAATGGAGGAGGTGTATGGTCTACTATATAAGGCGTATACACAGACATTATGAGCAAAATGAAACATATACTTATTACCATACTTAGATGATACAACGTCCTTTTTTATTGGCTATTGCCAAGTCTTTATGAGAATTTTCATGATCTGACTCGTCGCGTTTCTCAGGTGATCACATACAGATTATGCATTTTAAGATTTGATATAGATTTGATTAGATTTACAATAAGATGCATGTTACGGGATGCATGTTAGGCTTACAGTGCATGATACTACGAGGATTATGATACAGCCTCTCTCTCTCTCTCTCATATACTGTTTGTATATATATATGTATATATATATGTATATATATATATATATATATACATATAAATATATATGTATATATATATGTATATACATATATACATATATATACACACACACATATATATATATATATATATACATATATATATATATATATATATAAATCTAATATCTCTTTCTCGATTATCTCAATTCT
Source organism: Diadema setosum (assembly GCA_033980235.1). NCBI lineage: Eukaryota > Metazoa > Echinodermata > Echinoidea > Diadematoida > Diadematidae > Diadema > Diadema setosum. Next base: position 21,908,994 of record CM067066.1, on the reverse strand, counting down.
CCTCCAGATCGACCAAAGAACTCCGTCAAAGGATGGTAACACAACACATATTCATACTGCTTCACGTACAGTCATTCATCGATAAGCTCATTTCACTTTCGTCCAATTTCTTTTGAACTGAGTTCTGGCATAGCAATTTCATTCCGCATAGCAATAAGCAAATGTATTATCAATAGTCATGATAGTTGTGAGTCGTACATTAGCCATTGCGCATAAGAGACTTAATCTTCTGATAACATCAGGATATCAGAGAGAATCAATATGCCAGCAAGGGCGAAGAACAATGATCTATACTGAAATTGACTCGTGCCAGATGTTTCATTCACACCTGAGAGAATTTTGCGTTATAAATGAATTCGAGTTGTCATTGTAATCTTTGTTATGTTCCTGTCGCGTAACGTCTAAAAACAGACACTTCTCTTCATATAATGTCTAAAAACAGACACTTCTCTTCATATTATTTTCTGCACTTACGTCATGCCCAGGAAAGGAAACCAGATAGATAGGTATAGCTTTCCCTTTCCTCCCCATTAAACACGACATCACTACCGCACAAGTGATACCATGGATATTTATGGATAATATGTGAAAAGCTGCACTTGATTAAGATAGCATTTGTGTGTATGTTCCTCATTTAGATCAGTCAATTTAATAGCTAATAATGTCATTTTCAATTTAGACATGTCGGATAGAAAGGAAATTGTTACGTATTTTAGGTTATATGTTTTGTATGAAAACACATTATACCAATTTCTTTCTCGGGACATACTATTTATGTGTCTCAAACCTGTCGCGTTCATTTTTAGACTGCAACTTTACCAAAGTCGGCTCAAAGAAAATTATACAGTGGACATATGCGGAGAAAGAACCTTCGCACTTTAATAGCATGCATACCTTAATGGAATACCATTCATGAAAACATAATTGCGATGATTGAAATCAGGGCTTCTCAACTTTTTTCTTTTCTTTTTTAACCGATGCCCACTTTGGCTCATATTCGGTTTTTTTTTCTTTTTTTTTTCTTTTTTTTTCGAGGCCAGTAATAGATAGAATACACATATTTTGATCTATTATCATTATTCTCTGTTTCTCGCCGACATGACGGCCCAACGGTTGAGAGAATTGGGGATTTGATTATGACACATCAGTAATAATCACATGCGAACGCTTCTGTTAACGTTTAAATTCACCAAGTCAGTCATTAATGCATTGTGTTCCTTAATTTGTTTCTCCGGTTTCTGTATTCTCAAGCATTCCACAGATGATGGGTTGGGCACTTTAAAGGGTGTGTACAGTTCTGGTCGAGGTGAAGATTTAGCTTTTAACGTTTTGCGAGATATTCAGAAACTACTCTATGAGATGTCAAAGAGCATGCAGTTCTAAGGGGTTATCAAAAGTTTATTTGATGAAAATCGGATTTGAAATGGCTGAGATATCCAAAAACAAGGTGAAACAAAGATATCCTGATAAAGTTGTGGCATGTCGCCTTTTATTATTAGCACTTTTTTGGATATCTCAGCCATTTGAAAACCAATTTTCATCAAATAAACGTTGAATCCTTCTTAAAATTACATGCTCTTTCATATTTCATAAGAGGCTTTTCATTATCCCACTTAGAAATGTTCAAAACATGAATTCCTACCTTAACCAGTACTGTACAGTCCCTTAAAGTCATATGAATTATTGTTATAATTATTACAGTCATGGCTATATTTACACGACAGATGCTCTCTAGGCTGAAGAAATTGATAATTGCATTGGCTGTGTGGTTTAAGGCATTTTTGTTTTTATTTCAGTTTCATTCACTCTGATTTTTTTTTTCTAAGACTATGATATACAAATGGAAATATAGTCCTATTGTTGAAATGAGACTTCCTACAACAACAAAACATCAAGTTTTCCAAACAAATTTGATAAATCATTTATCATTGTATATTTATGACTGTAGATTATTGTTTTTCTCTTCCACGATATAGCTGGCAATAATTGTTGTTGACGCCATTGCAACTAAGTCTACACAATGATGCTTGAGGAGATGATTTTATAGTATAATTGAGGAGACGTGTCGTTCAGGACAGAACGAGAAAAAACCTGCTCCGTGAGATTTACACACAAGAAGGGTGAAAAAACAAAGTGTGTGTGTGTGTGGGGGGGGGGGTCAGGAATAGCCTGGTTTGAATTTACTCCAGAAAGAAAAAATCATTTTGCTTAAATAATTATGAGTTAATATGATTATGCTTTTCTGTTGTGGTCGTTGTAAATACAGTTGTACTTCTCTATCATTATTCCAATATATTTCTGATGAGTTTAATTATTGATAGAAAGATAGAGTGTTTGTGTATCGTCATTATAACTTTTTTTAAAAGTTTCGGAAAAGGCTGTGAATGGCTTTAAATAGCTATATGTATAGAGAGTAGTCCATACTACAGGTTCATAGCATTTGTGAGCCAATAGGATTTTAACATTATATCCCGGCGCAGAAAAGAGTTCGAAATCATGTACATCATGTTTGAAAAAAAAAATGGGTCCATCAGAACCAGCTTTGCCATTTTATTACAACGGGTTTAAGCTTTCATTTTGCGAGTGGTTTGTCTATTAGTAACGCCCAATCTACTTTATGACTTTTTTTTTCCTTCATAAGGCTGACATCCATAACGAGAAATGTCTGATTTTCTTTAAATCTAACTAACATCTGAATTATCAGACTTCAGTACCATGTTTTCCAAATTATTTCAATCTTTTTAGACCTCCAGAAATTTGGCACCTACATGCAGGACGACACGATGAGTGAAATCTCAAGAATCAATACCAGAATGACGACTCGTAAGTGTGGATTGTTGACCATAATATCATTATGATATTGTTTCGACATTTTTTTTACTATAGTCAAGACAACCTGAAGTACTTTACTTCATCTTGAAGTTTATAATACTTATATGGCATGATAGCAGAAGCATAACTGGGTTAAAACTTGGAAATACATGTAGTGGATCTCATCACTGAGTGATTGAAGACGGGTACGGTATGGCATGCGTATGTCGATATGTTTTTAACTTGAAATTGATACTTTTTCACCTGCAATAGGTTGGTTTTACACACGCATCGGCCATGAAGAAAAGAATATGTTCTAGTTTGTGTCTATATAGTGGATTGTTCTATATAACGTAATATTTATACCACGATCAGCAATCCCTTCTTGAAATTGCATTACTGAAGATGTCAACCACCTCTTGCAGGTTGATCACTTTCTGTTAATGGATGTGAATGGCTTCAAGAGATATTTTGTCGAGTTTATGGCCGGATTCGATACGCGGAAAAGTTTAGGGGATGTTTCAAAGTTATGCTCGATACTTAGGGGAACACGCAGGGATAGAAACAGAGCGACTTAAGGGGGGGGGGGGAGACAGAAGTGAATGGGAACTGGGGTATTCTCTTCAAATAAGATTCATGTAAAACTTTCAATGAAAAAATTCGAAAAATGGATATTCAGAGAAAGTGTAGATGTCTAAATTGTTGTAAATAAGTTACACCTTGTTTCGTATGTGGAGGTTATCTAGTCTATTGTGGTGAATAGCGCTTACCAGGTATGAAAAAAAAAAATGTAACAGCAATGAAATGGATTGATGACACACTGTCACGATTAGCAAAATAAGAAATGTCATTTCATAGTATTCTTTTGTTGTTACAATTTTGTACTGACTTTTTTGTTAGTATGTGAATATAAATGTTTGTGTTGTTGGAAATGAAATAGGATAAAATTCTAATGTCAAAGTCTAAAAAAAAAAAAAGGAGGTAGTGTTTGAATTGGTCAGATCTGCCCGCATCCTGCAACCCCGCTGCGTACGGCCATGGCCGAGTTTGGGTCACTGCAGGCTCTCAACATAAATTTTTCTTGCTCATCCATTCATCGCGGAGGCGTCAATCATCTTGCACTTGGAGCTTAAGTGGTTGTAGTAATTTGGTATTCATTGTTTGTTTGGTTTTCGCGTTTGTTTGCGTTTTTTATATTCAGTTTATGACACTGTTTTGTTCAATGTGCTTTTCCAGGTATGAAAGATCATCTTCTGCAATACGATATTTGGGTTCCGTACAATGTCACGGTGAGCCTATAACACATCCTTTTTTGTTCTAATTTTTCTTTCAATGGCTATTATTTGAAGGCAACCAATTAAGTGTTTAAACAGGATGGGTTCGACCAAAGAATCTCACTTTGCAAAAATGAATTTTGGGTTTATTGCTATCGATAAATAGAAATAGCTCCATAGATCAAAGATACAATTAGTCATTTTAATGCATTCGATCAATCAATAGATCAACGCATCAATCAATAAAAACTAGTAAAGAGGAAAGCCATTAAGCTTACAATCTATTCCAACCTATTCCAACCTATTTCAATTTCAATATCAATTTACTGGCCACATTTTTTTCCAAAAAAAAATGAATGTCAAAACTAATATTCAATTATGATACAGAGATTTGACAAAGTAAAAGTTATTCAAACTCATTCTTTAAATCATTTCATCAATACATTCATCAAATCATAAAATCAATAAAAATAATTTTGATACAGTGTATGCAGCAAATTGTGGCATTTTTCTCTTCCATGTTTCTGTTTGATATTGAATATGGGTCCCCGCAGTAAGCGTTCAAACCGATGCTTGATGAGGTGACAGCTCTTTTGCCATTACGAAATGACTTAAACTCTGTTTTTAGTTATCAAATGACGTTTACATTCTATTCTTCATTCTTTAATTATCAATATAGCTATATTCAAAATGATCGTGACTTAATTATGATTATGCAGTTGATGATACTTTATTTTGTTAATTCTACACTCTACCATTTGTTCATGATAAATTATGAATTATATGAATGCGTCGCCATGATACGGACAATGACATCTTGACTAATAGTAAAATTCTTATATTCAACAATAGATGGAAACCTTGCGAGCAGGTTAGACTCAACAAATCAAAGAATGTGAATCTTGATTTTGAATGATTGGGTAGAACCAATTGAATTAAGTTTATTGATACTAACTCTCTTTGATTAATTGCATACAACTGGGGAAAATGTAATTCCAATTCTCATTTTCTATCAGCGTCTGTATCTTTTATCGTTTCTATCCTGGTTAATAGGAATACGGCGATTTGGAATTTGGGTCGACGTTACGTCGCAACGCCGTGCGACAGAGAGGCTACCAGTGGCCGAATGGCATCGTATACTACTGGATCGATGACCTTTTCGGTAGGTGCTTTTCGGTAGGTTCTTTTCGTTAGAATAGGTGCCGAAATTGGCTCACAATGACCATACAAATATCGCATTTTCAATTTTGCATAGATTTGGGCACGAATTTGGTTTATGCAAGCGTTGCACTGCCCAGAAGTTGAGCAAAGATGGACAGAAGATAAAGGAAATCTTGAAATTCGGATCTGAGCGAATTAAAATCGGGATATTTGATTGGTGAGGGCACCGCCGGTGGAGTTTCTCAGGATGCTAATAAAATATCGTACTTGCTTTTGCTTTTGATTTGCTTGTAACCAAGTTTGGTGCTCACTACGAGAAAATTGAAAACTCCATATTAGTACGTCGATCTTGTGTTACGCTTTGGGCTCTCGTCATGATGCCATTAAGATGCTGCTATTGAAATTCCTTCAAATCATGTTGATGAACTTGAAATCGGTCATCAATTTGCGGAGATGTTGCGCAATGCTTGTCGTGTATGGGCAGAACCCATAGCTTGATTATCGTGTGCTAGATGCCAAGTTCCAATATACATCCTCTGGTAAACATTTCACAATTTACACAGATCACTAAACTGTCAGTTATGACATATTTCTAAGTCTAGTTACTATATGGATCGGTTTGCATTGTGAAGTCACATTTTTCAGCTGACTTCTGATCGATTCCTCGTCCTTTTTTATCCTGTTTTCTAGATCCTGGGTCCAGAACTCGTATTGAGACAGCCATTGCTCGTTATCACAGCTACACTTGCATTCAGTTCAGGCAAAGATTCAACGAACCTGACTACTTGCACATAGTGCCAACGGAAGGGTGAGTGACAAAAAGCAATATCTCGGTTGCTACTCCCCATGGTCCTAATGATACGGCTCTTTCCTACCTTTTCACTGTTTTGTTGTAAGAAGAACTGAATAGTTATTATATTTCATGAATACTTTAAGAATTCATCTGAAAAAGGTAAAGAAGTATTTAGTTAAGATCACTTTTGCCCTTTACACTGTTTCCAATCCCACTGCCAATGACTGGACGTAATCTTATTGTTGTACAACAATATTTGTGTTCTCCTCGATTCAAGAAAGCAAATACGTAATGTAGACAATTAGACAGCGAACTGAAGGTTGGAAGTGAAATAAAACAATAACGATTTAGCACTTCTGTTCATTGCTAGTTACTGGTGCAAAAATCAGGATTGAAACTTTTAAAGTTAACATGTTTCAACTCATTCCACTAGAAGTCAGTCAAGTCGATTACTGGGGTATTCGAGGAGGCCATCGAACTCATAAACCCAATGCATGACTTGGAAGTAAAGCCATATATTTACTCACGGTAAATCTTCCAGTAGTTCAGTTCAATTCGGTTCAATTTTTCTTCGGCCGGATGTAAAAATGGGTGCCTATATAGTTTCAGTTTTAGTTTATTAACATTGCCTACTTGTACAATTCACACACACACACACACACACACACACACACACACACACACACGCACGCACAAAAGGATAGATTTATAACAATTTAACTTTGAGAATGGCAAAAAAAAAAAGAGAGAAAGATCTTATCTTGCTAATAATATATATATTGACATACAGGAGTATGGAAAAATGCACATAATATTATGAACACCTACAGTTTATTACGAAAAACAGTGCAAAAGGAGGAAACCGTCTTCAAAGAGCAATGTACTTGACTTGCGTGATGGCCTCGGAATAACATAAAGCAAAATGTATCAGATATATTAAGCTTCTGATTGAAACTGAAGGAGCTATATAGGGCAGAAAGGAAGACCAAATCTCTTCATCAGCCCATAGTTTTACAAACAAAGCAAATGTAATAGAGTGCGCCTGAAATAGAGAATAGAGAGAGAGGGGTATTTATGATAACAGCAGGACTCCCTCAAAGAGTCACCTTTACGTTTTTATTAAACGGCTTCTCTGGCTACATAAAACTCGTTATCATTATGATCAATTCTGCAATAAGTGGTGTTACCATGACAGTGTCACTATCGAAGTTTTCAATATTTGCATTAATTGTAATTATCATTCTTTTCATAATCATCAGGACTGAAATGTCAATGATTACCATTTTCACTATCATTATCACTTTAGATACATTTGGGTTTGTGACAAGATGCATCACAAGAAAAATATAATCTGTGATATATATATATATATATATATATATATATATATATATATACATATATATATATATATATATATATACATATATTTTAATATTACATATTTTATATGTATATATATATATATATATATATATATATATATACTATATATGTCTATATGTATATAACATAATTGAATATATTTCCTATTTTCTCTGATAATTGAAAGTTGTTATTCAGCCGTTGGGAGGCAGGGCGGAAGACAGGTAGTCTCCTTGGGAGGTACGTGTACCTGGAATATCGGCACCATCGTCCACGAGTTCATGCACGCCATCGGGTTCCAGCACGAGCAGTCGAGGTCAGATCGCGACGACTACGTGTGGATCTACTGGGAAAACGTCCAATACGGTCAGATACAAGTTACATACATAGATAGATAGAGAGATAGATAGATAGATAAACCTAGATATTGATCTATAGTTGTGATTGAGACCTAACTTCAGGTTTCTAACATAATTTGGTGAGATGAGAAACTTCCTATGAAATATGAAAGAGAATGTAATTGCAAGAGGGATTAAACGTTTATTTGATGAAAATTGTATTTTTAAATGGGCGACATATCCAAAACAGAGCAATCCTACTAAAAGTTATGACCCACCTTTTATTAGGATCGCTTTGATTTACTTTGTTTTTGGATGTCGCCATTATTTCAAAAAACGATTTCCATCTACTAAACTTTGCGTTCCTCTCAGAATTGTATGCTCTGTATAATTTCATTAGTGGTTTTTTTTTTTTTGTATCTTGCAAAAAGTTGTAAGCGCGATCCTCATCGCCACCAATACTATATTTTCCCTTTAACTTTTGAGGGCTATCTTTCTAAACAGAGTGCTCGATGATGCCGACAAGACATAGCGTAGAACAACAATATTAAAACGTTCACACAGGTAGGTGTATAGTGGTTTATCGACGCCTCTACTCCAACTGTCCCGCAACGAACAACGGGCGAATCGCTGATAGCAACTCACGTGCGTTGCGTGAAACTCGGAGTAACGTACAAAGCACCGATAAATTACTGGTTATCTACTTGTATGAACCTTATCGTTTTGTATACACACATGCATGTATACAGATAGATAGATAGATAGATAGATAGATAGATAGATAGATAGATAGATAGATAGATAGACAGATAGACAAATATAGATGAATAGAATCTAGAGCAGATGTACGGACATTCTCGTGTGTTAACACTCAGGTTTGGCTGTAAGAGTAATAAGGTGAATAGTGATTTGAGATACCACTACTCATTTCCAGGTATGGAGTTCAATTTCCAAAAATTTGATGCGTTCGCCACCGACAATCTGGGGACCTCTTACGATTACCTGTCGGTGATGCATTACCCCCTCAATGCCTTCTCTTCCAACGGACAACCCACCATGGCTCTCCTCACCGCGGGATATAATCCGAATGAGATTGGCGACAGGAACGACTTCAGTGGGAATGATGTCTACAAAGTCAACGCTTACTATAACTGTTTAGGTAAAAAAAAAAACCAACAACAACAACAAGCCTCAAGGCTTTCACTATGAGACCTTCATCATGTCTATAAAGCTATTTCTTATGTGTAGACAATGGATATACATGTGTACATCTATTTTTTTTTCTTTCAATGTGTGTACACTGGTGATGTGTGCGTGAGTTTGTGTGTCTTTGTGTGTGTGTGTGTGTGTTGGGGTCGGATTATGGTTTGGGGCAAATGTAGGGACATGAAACTGAATTGGAGTACTACTCGATCTCTTTATGAAAATAGACGTATAGTTGTGTGTGTAATTAAAACAAGTGGGGTTTTTTGGTCACTTATAAATTAGGGATAGAATCAGCACTCAGATGATCTTATATCAGGGTTTTGGAAATCAAGGTAAGCGATATTATGGTGAAAGGGAAATTGATTTGTTAATGTAAATTTGCCAGGAATGATGTACGAATGATGTACAGTCATGTTTAGTATGATAAACAGCCATTTTATCATGTGCCTGTTCTGTGCATTGCATAAGTTCACATGGACAAGGGGGAGGTGATTTATATCTATAGGGCATGGCTTCAAAGTATTGCCAAAAGTGTGTGTGTGTGTGGGGGGGGGGTTGCCATAAGTAATACACATGATGGAATTCATGAATCGATTAAAAAAAAAACAATTTGTTCGTTACACGTCACATATAGCACCGACTCCTACTTGTGAGGACTTAAGCAGCGGATGCCCGAGCTGGGCGCTGGGAGGATATTGCAACCATCCAGACTACCAGAGCTACATGTCCTCCAACTGCCCGCTCAGCTGTGGAGCTTGTGCGAGAGCGCCAGCACGTAAGTTTGTTTGTTTGCGTGCTTTTTTTTTGTGTGTGTGTGTTTTTGAGTGTGTGTATGTGTGTAAAAGTGTATTTTTCACCCTTTCCTTCAATCAATGAACATTGAAACATGCACTTCTTCACCATGATCACTGTTCACATTCACTAGACCAACAAGGAGCACGGGCTCCGTGATCCTTCCTACCCAATCAGCATTAAACGGCCAGAGCGCAGAGCACGGTATAACGGCAACGGTCCGGGGTTTTTTGCTATGGTGCGCCAAAACGAAACCATATCTGGTTCTGTTTTAAAAAATCAATAATTTGCTACTAAATCACCCAAAATTTTATTCTTATGTCAGAATCAAGAGCAGCAAAATCACCAGTGAGGAAAATTTATCTTGTAACAAAAATGAATTATTAGTGAGAAGTATTATTGTAACACAACTGGACATGGTTCCTTGTGGCGCTCCATAGTGAAAAAAAAAAGAAATAAAAAACAAAAAACAACAACAACAACAAAACAACAACAACAACAACACCAAAAACAAAACAAAACAAAACAAAACGGACCGTTACCGTGCTCGGTATAGCGGTACACATATCTTTTGATGCTAGGTCCTTTCGACTGTTCCTTTCTCAGTTCTAAGTCGTTGCAGTTTAAAATACTTCAGAAGCCTTTGTGTCCTGTTTATCCAGGTTTTGTGCATGCCTCTATTATAAAATGAATTTCTGTTTTCTGTCGTGCTTCAATGATAGCAAAGGGAATGTTGATGCTGCTAATGTTTTTCGCGGTTGTTGTTGGTGGTGGTGGTGTAATTTTTTGATTGACGCATTGGAACAGCACATCTTTTATCTTCATCTTTTTCATCGATCTGCTTTCTACAACAAAAGGAACTATTGTGGTATATCCAAACCAAATTTGCTTAACTTTGTTGGGGTGAATCCACAAGTCGAATTTGATTAAATTAGATTGTATTGTATTGAATTGCAATGAGTTGAATATAACTTGATAAAATTGAAGCTTCTTGACCTTTTTGTTCTTCTTGTTTGCTGATGTTGTTGTCGTTCCTCCAGCGGAACCGACCGAACCAAGCACTGGATGCCGTGACGCCCATGAACGATGCCCCGAGTGGGCAGGGAAGAACGAGTGCGTGAATCGATCTCGAGCCTGGATGGAGGCGAACTGTGCCGTCAGCTGCGGAAAGTGTGTTTCTTCGCCAAGTCGTGAGTTCACCTCTTCTTCTTCTTCGTCTTTTTTCTTCTTCATCATCATCATCATCATATTCTTCTTCTTCTTCTTCTTCTTCTCCTTCTTCTTCTTCGTCTTCTCTGTTCTGTAGATGTTTAATATGCGCTGTGATACTTTTATTAGACTCGTCCTTGGGTGCATGGGGGAGGGGGGATTTATAAAGCGTTTTGTCAGAAATCCTTTTCGTGCAAAAACTGTTGAAAGTTACTGAAATCCTTGCATGAGACAAATCGCTTCCTGAAATGCCCCCCCCCCCACCGATCTCATTCCGTCCTTAATTGAGATGCATCTATTACGCGAGTGATTATTTATTTACCAAATTAATTCAGAATAAAAGTTATCCTACAAGCTGACGACGCGACGAAGGATCCCACTGCTTTGTTAATGCATTTTAACATTGGTAACTGTGCTTGTCTAAAGATTACGAAGTAAATGTATGTATGTTTATATATGTGAAGTTGAAGTTCAAGTTGAACCTTGGGTTCATTATTGAAGTTAACATATTTACATGGCATAATACATAACAAAAGACGCATGCATATGAATACAGGATGAAAGGTACCAGAGAATATCATGAATGCTAATCAAGTTCGATACCTGTCTGTAAAGGTTCTTAAAAGGTCATAAGCACAGAACAATGAATAGCTCTACAAATTGCAGTTGATTGTACTTGTGTGTGTGTGTATGTGTGTGTGTGAATGCGTGCGTATTAGTAAAACGTTTTTATTGTAATTGCTAAGCACATTTTAAATAGAAAGTTGTTTACCCTAAGTGAAAGTGAAATACATATGCTGCGTGAGGAGAATATGATATTGTACTGGAAAGCATTTTATAAAAAAAAAAAGATAATAATCTAAAAATGAATGAATAAAATGAATTAAAGTAAAATATTGAGCATTGTCTAAGATAGTCCTTCCAAGTATATAAGCTTTTTTCCTACGTGCCTGCCTCTTATTATGATAATAATTGCGTGACTCACACCTCACCGCATTTCCCTATACATCCGAATTTTCTTGGTAACAGGTGAAACCACATCCTTCAAAGGACAGGATATTCCTTTCTATACTCTCCATTGACCAAGCCCTCGCTTTAGGCATGAAAAAAAAAATAAAAGAACACAGTTTGTAATTGACGATGACCAATACAAACTACGTTCAAGATGCGGAATTGTAAAGATCCGATTCTTTCCACGAAGCAGCAACATTAATACCAACCAAACTACATGCAATGTTGGAATAGATATTGTGCCAGAACCTCACAACAATTCCGCTTCTTTCCACGAAGCAGCGTCATTAATACCAACCAAAATACATGCAATGTTGGAATAGATATTGTGCCTGAACATCACAGGCGTTCCCTTGTTATGTGGATAAATCCTTGCTCTATTTTTAACAAGAAATCGAAAGGAGTAACATATCCTTCGCTTCAAATAAAATGAAATGAAATAGAATTACATTTTATTCATATTTCACTTTGTTTACATTGTAAACGAACAGCATGTCGTGACATTTTTTTTTAAATATAGATGAGGAATGGACTCTTTAGAAGTATAGTGCGTGTAACATGTAGACCACCTTTAGACAAAATTCATCTATAGTTTAACAGTTTCGCCAAAATAGTGCTAACGAAAATTTTATGTGCATCATTAATTATGAGAGATGTGTATGAATGCAACGTTACATTAATAGTATTGTTTACAGTGTGCTTATACATGTATAAAGATTATGAATGAAGTAAAAAAAAAGAAATAAAAAAGAAGTTTTTCAAAAATATAAGCCTGTTACTAGAAAATAGTGGTTAGAATACAAAGAAAATTAACTATTATGAAACCGATTATGAATACCTTATGAGAACACCTTCTTAAGCTTATAAATCTAAAGCTTCGTGCTTGTTTTAGTGAATGATCGAAAGAATTCCAAAGCTTAGGACCGGTAAATATAAACTTTCTATTTCTAAAACTAGTTCTGTTCTTAGGATATGCAGACCATTTTTGTAGTTTAACATGTAGTTGCTGAATCCTATAGTATTTTGTTTGTTTGGTTGGTTTTTTTTTTTGTGTCCTATATTCTTTAAAGGAAGGATCATTACTGCGCACCTTCCTTTCATTTTCGGATTAACGAACCTTTGTTTTCGAATCAACGAACAGCGAAAACAAACATCACCCATATCTATGGTTTTTGAAGACATGTTTATATTATATTTTTCTGTTACATATATTAATGTTTCTGATTCACTTGTTGCTAAACAGCCGTTCTATTTTCTTATTCTTCAATGATAGCAATCAAATCATGTCTTTAACTGGAAAGATGAGATTGGACACATAATTTATATTTCACTTTATTAGTGCCATGCTTGTGTGAATTGTTGCAATGGATTCAATGAGTGGCGTATTGGTTGCATGGTTAACCTATGGGGCGCCAAGTGTCGCATAGTCACTTTCATTACGAAATCAGTCATTTCGTAACGAAAGAGACCATGCGACACTTGGTGCCCCATAGTGTGCCATTGTTGTATTTGTTCATTGATCTTCCGAAGCAGAGCCGTGTAAGGACGAGCGCCAGGAGTGCGGCGAGAGAGCCCGGGCTGGAGAGTGCATGTCGGAGCCCGACTTCATGCTGGCCTTTTGCAGGAGAAGCTGCGGACAGTGTGATATGAACCGTGCGTGAAATCCTCTGGCTTGTCCTCCTATGAACAAGTTCATTTCATTTCATTTCATTTCATTTCATTTCATTTTACATGCATTTCATTTCGGCCAAAAGTATGCAATATAATATGACATTTGCATAAACAAAAAAAAAAATAGAAAAGAAAGTTACTTTTGCATATTCAAGCGAAATTGACATAGATCATTTTTCCTACAATAAAATAAAGCATAATAAAGGAAATGCATAGGCAAACTGGAACTGTAACGTATGAAGGGAAAGATGTCGGAAATGGAGGGAACTGCTAAAAAGCCTTGTTTGTTGCCAAGTTTTTATGCGTGATATTCATCTACTAAAGCGGCATGATCAAGAAAACAACGATAGAAACGATAAAAACGATAAAAGGGCTGAACTTGGCGGACTATATAATATCGTATCATATCACATTTTATTTTATTGTGATGAACTCCGCCAAGAAACGAGGTTATGTTTTCATAGGCATGGGTTTGTTTCAATTTCAATTTCAATTTCAGTTTCAGTTTGTGTGTCTGTTTACAAAAATAACTCAAAGAGTTGTTAACTGGAAGCTGATGACCTATCAAAAGGCTTTTATTTAGGGAAACTGGGTGATTTTCAATATATGTGTGTATGGGTGGAAGTGAGCTCCTTGGCGGAGCTCATTCACAATGCATTTCTAGTTACCATTTTGATTGCATTTATGAATGTTGTTAACCATTACATAAGCCTATCTCATCATTATCATGATCATTTTCATTTTTCATAATCATGATATCAGTATTGTTGTTTTTGTCTTCTTTTTAATCGTTACCATACATGATGATCCTTGTTATTATAACCCTATAGAATGTAGAGACAATGAAGATATGTGTAAGATCTGGGCTCGATTCGATGAGTGCGACAAGAACCCGGCCTACATGCACGTCGAGTGCCAGGAGAGCTGTAATCTCTGCGGGAAAAACTTCAACATCACACGTGAGTGGCAGTATGTCACCTGACTGGCTTTTTCATTGCTTACAGCGTAACCCTGTTGCCCGTAGATGGCGTTGTTTATCTTAGTAATGCTGTGAGCTTCAGACTTTCGGATGAACATTTTAGGTTGGTGGTTGTTATTGTGTGCAAATATATATGTTTTTTCTAATAAAACATATGACATGGGTCTACTAACATCCCTTGCAATAGAGAAGAGAAATGCCATTGCATACAGTAATCAGAACGGCAAAATGACATTTAACATCACTGTCTATTCACAAAGTTTTGTCTCTTCAAATTGACAGTCAGAGTTTGTCAGATCTCATTTTCTACCAACAAGGTAATGAACAGGAAAGCTTGCTTAGCAGCATACCATTATGCCACAAAAACACCTTTTCTAATCGTTTTTTTTTTTTTAATCCTTCTCAATTCAGCTGAATGCGTGGACGCTAACGGGAACTGCGCCCTGTGGAAGGCCGAAGGCATGTGCGAGGAAAATGCAAAGTACATGACGAAAATGTGTCCGGCCAGCTGCGGCATCTGCGACGGCGATGCGGCTCCCATGCCAGGAGACGGAGGTGACGATGAAGGCGACGGCGATGGCGACGATGACGGTCCGGTCACTCCCGGCGTCTGCGGAGGCACCTCATCAGCCTGGAGCATGACAAGCTCAATGGGTCTCATGCTCTTCTGCTGGCTCCTCGGCAGACAGTTTTGAATCTAACCTGAAGAACGTAGATGGCGCCCTATGTGGCAGTTGGAAGAGTACCCTAAGAGTATAGCACTATACTCTAAGAGATTACCTCACTGATTTTTATCTATGTAACTCTACAGATCAGTGGAGTACCTACGTAAAGATTAATGTAGGTACTGAATGAGTACTGGACAGTGGTCTACACCTGCTTGGTGTCTGATCGAATAAAGTAGTCATCAACATATTATTTACTTTTACTTTCTCTAAGAGATTATCTTCGTTTTCAAGGAAATGAACAACTGTCACGATTTCATGGATAACTTGTTTAATCAAGAGCAATGTTACATAATCATTTCCAAATGTTGTTTACCCTTCATTAAATACTGCATTTAACTTCGTGGTATTCAATTTGATGTATTCAACACATTGATAACTGAAGTTACTACTCAAGAGCATGTTTTGTACATCGTAATCATTGTTTGCAACAATAATCTCCACAATATATAACTGTTTCAACATCTTTTCCAGATTTGTCTCGATGTAAGTTTATTGAAAATCATTTTACATACAAAAACCATTGATAAAAAAACTCTCCTGCGGAGCAGAATCGTTTCCTTTCTTTCTTTCTTTCTTGGGATTTGGGGATGGAAGGAGGGGACTCTGGGATCTAGATTGATTAGACTTTGACCACATTTTAGTTAAATCTGATTTTGTGGGACAAACTAGAATCATGACCAAGAAAGCAATTCACACTTACAAGCTGAGTATGTGCAGATAAAGGCCATTGCAAACTCTCTTTTGCAATAGACTTTGAAAAAAAAAACTGGATAGTCTTCATTGAAAACCAGTATGAATCGTGTTACTGCGGTGTATGTCGAAACGTACCAAATGAATGTCTATTCTTCTCAGTCAAATTTACAAATCCATCTAAACTATTGCTTTCTGCCTGGCCGTTTTCGACTTCTATTCCAATTCAAACATGAGTCCATGTTTTGAAAAGTGTATAATTTTGAGGTCATTGCAGTCCATTGGCTGTGTACAATGGAACTGTACGGATATTAACTGTAGAGGGCGAAAACCATCAATGACACAATGTCTCGATTGCTCTTTCTTTTTGTGAGTGGAAGCAAAGCAAAAAAAAAAATAAATAAATAAATCATGGAGATCATCCAATAGGTTTGATTGAAGTCGGATAGAGTTTTCATTCTCTAAATAGTATTTTCTGAAATCTCCATTAACATCTTTTTGAAATTTAAGTAAGATTTTAGTCATAAAAAAGCAACCAACACTCATCCCTTTTCTCTCCTAGCGACGTTCCGCTAAAATACTCCTCCACAGCTTGTAAGAGATCGGCTTTCTTCTAAGAAGACACCATAAGGAAACCATTTGTAGTTAGTGACAAAACGTCACCACTAAGTAATTAAGTCTAGTTGTCGGATTCAGAAAGCACAGAGTGATATTCATTTATGTCGAAACTAATTAGGCAATTGACAGAAGGTTACTCCTGAATAAAAAAAAAAAAATCGGTTTTACCACCAAAAAATCTTCTTCGTCATTTTAAGTCAGACACTGTTTTCATTATGGCTATGATGTCGATAGGACAATCTTTTTTTAAAAGAAGAGACTGTATCCTTTGTCTATGTACACGTAATACCTCTCTCTACCAAATGTTTTCGCTACCGTGCGTCTCTCAGTTATGTTTAAGTTCTTTGTTATCAAACTATTCACTCTATTTATCCCAGATTTGTTGCTATTTACGTGAATTATACCTCATGAGTTATATTGAATAAAATATTATGTGAATAAACGGCATGGCAATTGCATTTCATTTTACACCGAGAATTACTTTTCCTTTGTAGTGCGCTCTTATTGGGCCTTCATACGCTCATGGGAGTTGGGGGCTTACCCACTAAATGTTTTTTGTGACAAATTATAGACATTATGTTTTTAGTGTGTGCGATGTTGTTTGTGTGTGTGTGTGTGTGTGTGTGTGTGTGTGTGTGTGTGTGTGTGTGCGTGTGTGTGTGTGTACGTGCGTGTGTGTCCTTCCTCTTTATACCCCTACCGTCACCACACGATACAGAACCATCATTGAGCTGCAGTTTGAAGGTTCTGCCCACTGATCATGCTGATCTCGAGGATCCTGTAGTGTGGTTATGCCCTTTCCAGACGCTTGTTATAGAGGGCGCGCTTGCTAGAATTTCGGAGATGTTTTGTCATTTCCGCCAGGGATACTTCCATTTCATTTTCTGCTATGTATTAATTAACTCAGCATTTTTATCTCAAGTAAAAGCTACGCCACTTTCAAGTTTGCTTCCACAAATTTAGCAATTTCCGAGAGATATGCAAGGAGGATATGGAATAAGGAAGTTTTGGATTTGAAATCCATTTTTTTTTTTTTCGGTCGAAACTTTATTTTTC
Organism: Diadema setosum; assembly: GCA_033980235.1. Taxonomy (NCBI): domain Eukaryota; kingdom Metazoa; phylum Echinodermata; class Echinoidea; order Diadematoida; family Diadematidae; genus Diadema; species Diadema setosum. Next base: position 21,891,292 of record CM067066.1, on the reverse strand, counting down.
AAATTGTACAATTTTTGCTTGTTAGTTGATGAAACCCGGAAGTGGCTACCAGTAATGTAAGCTGCCCCCTCCCTCTTCTTCGGATTGTATATACATGTAAATGCATACTGAATATAATTTTTTTTCTCGAAAATTTAGTAACTACAAGACCCTCTTCTTAAGAATCGTAATTAAAAAGGTATGACAATTCTAAACCGTTTGACGAAATGATATAATAATATAACTGTTCATTTTTTATTCATAAAAATATAGAACATCTGAGTGTTTCTTTAAGAAGCACTCAGACTTTCTTTGTAAGGTATACTTACCCAAGATCGAAGATGCTAGATAATCTCCACCATCTTTATTCCGAAGTAACTATGCAAGTAACATTTACGATGTTAAGCGAGTGAATCAATCCAAGTATAGATCACGTATTTACACGCTCGTTTCCGCGGATAGCTTGCAAGCAGACTTCATCATTTCATGATTCGAGTATGTAGAATAGGCCGCACCGGCCAGGAATTAAGGGCCGAATCAAGAGACGAGCTAATAAAGTAATATTTTGACCATTTCCGACATATTTCGCCATACGAATCAGTTTTATTTGGACGTTCGAAACAAGGCAAATGCGAAGGTGGGTCTAGAATCCCTTCGTTGGTCCATGAAACAGCGCCCTCTTACATCCTGGATCCGTTTCATCCACACCAAGCGCACCATCAACGGAACTCTGTGTAGAGTTCTGTGGCACCAACTTATTTTAGTCCGGTCCTGAAACTGCGAGGGGATGGGGTTGCATGCTCAAACTCCACTCAGAGGTCCTTACAGAGGAATTCCAGTCCCGTTATTGGTTTTTAGTAAGAAAGAAATGATAGAATCGCAGGAGCACAACAGTGAAAAATTTGATCAAAATCGAATGAGAATCAGGCAAGATGTGAAATTGTGAATTTTCGCTAATTTCTGCAGTTAACGTGAATATACAAATTAGCGAGCTGATGATGTCATCACCTCACAATTTTCCATTGATCGTGTAGAATGGACGAAAATAGACGAAAATTCAATGTTTCTGTTCATAAAGTGTAAAACATAATGTTATTCCCATTTTCCTTCTTTTCAGACTAAACTTAGAACTGCACTTGAATTTCCCTTCAGGAAAGAACACGGTTTTAACCACTCGAAAGTCTGCATGCTTGACATGTTTGATGAATCTACGCCTAAATAAATGTAGTCCAGCCTAATCCAAAAGAAGGCGTGTTCAGCCCTCAACCCCAATGGGGTTTACTTTGCAGAGGAATTCACCCTCATCAACCATTCCAAATTAACTTTTGACATGCTTATGTGGCTCAGTGCAGCAGCTTGATAGTAATGATATAAAAAGTTATGGTGCTCGGACTAGTCGATTTTGTTTACAGGTGTGACATTTGAATGGAAGTCTTGTGAGTGGGTCGATGACATCATGGACTAATCTATAGTTAATTGTGTGATATACTTGTGTAATGCGATCGTTATCACTGTTATGTACATGAAAACATGTTCAACTTCAAAATCCTATCATTAAAGACAAACATCAATAGAACTATTACTATATTTTGTTTGCATGGTCTTTAAAACATCTCTTGGGTTTCCCTTAAATCCTTACTTAGATGTTCACTCATTATGTATTTTGTATTGTCAACAAATCAATACACTATATAGACCTACGTGTATACTGCGTTTTTGGTCTGCCTGAAAAAAAGAAATGTAAGACTGGTCCGTCTCAGAAAAATAGAGTAATGCCAAGCTGTTTGTGTCCCCCTGAGCATGTTGATATATTGGGGTCCCGACCCACTCTCTCTTCAACTTTCCTCCCTATTTATTCAACTCTCGGGGGTTACATCTACGTGGGAGGGTTTGAAGGGGGAAAGTGATTAAAGGTGCGTTGGTGGTATAAGGCTTATCCAGTTTTCCAGCTTAAAATCATTTGTTAATTCGTTTGTAAGTTAAGTTGCAGGATGGGTGATTTAAAAAAAAAAAAATGTCATTAAAAGGCAACACGAGATTAATGTCGGTCATGAAAATTAATGTCAATATATTGATCGCCATAAGATCACGGTGATTATAATCGCACTTGAATAATTTTATAGGAATAGTATATAATTATGAACAAAATATTCATTCTTATGATAATATTTACTGTACGTTATGCCAATGGGAGACGATAAAGTGGTGTTTTGAATAGCCCCCAATCGGAATTCAGTACAAACATCAATCACCCCCCCCCCCCACAAAGAGATAGAAATAATAAAGATAATAGGAGGGGGGAAAGGATGTGGACTTCACACGAAGATGTATAATAGGGCCCTATGTATACAATCTGTCATCAGGTGACAAATTATCAGATCAAGCTCTTTCCGAAATAAAAGAGGGCTTTTTCATCAAAACAACAGAGCAAACCATTGGTGATGGATGGAGTTTTTTTAATCTTGAGGCACATTCTTCATGAATTACGTGTGAAGAAAGAAGAGAAAAGTATATGTGCGCATGTTCTGAGATTTGAAAAAAACAAGAGTTGGAGCGAATCTTGAAAACATTTGATTTGTGCAAATGAACAAATTAGTAAGAAATGTTCGATGTACATTGTTTAAAGCTGGATAAAGAAATACGGTTATACCTTCATAGAGAGTACCAATCATCCCAAAAATTTGTTAGAAAATGTGTTTGAGTTTTCTCAAGTTTCTCGGTCTTGAGAGTTGTGCCTGGCCCTGATGTTTTCTCCTCGCATTTTGTAACGGTAATAGGAATATACTGAGTTTCGTTTCCTCTTTCTTTTTTTTTTTTCTGCACAAAGGGCTCACGCGGAGAGGTGAATTATGGAGGAAATATACATGAATGCTGTGCCTTACTTTTGTTATTTCAGCTGATCTGACCACATTTTTCTTTTTAACGATGCACTCCCTGCTGCGTACTCCGATAATAGAAATGCTCAGTCGACGGAACGGAATAAAAAAAAAGGGGTGGGGGAAGGGAAATATTGTCAATAGTAATATCAGTTTTCCGTAACATAAAGTCCTTGTTCGATGCTGTTCTTTTCTGTTCTGAAAAACAAAAATGCGTTTCAACTTCAACAATAGAATAATGCTTTTAGAATTATAGGACACATCGGAACTCGTCTCCGGCGATTGACGGACTGTGTATAATGATTTGTGAAAAATAACAGCAGTAATAATGAAGAAAGGCTCGACAGAAGCAAAATTAAAATGTTCAATAACTTTTCGCCTTTCAATTATTTTTAGACTTTTTAGAGTTTAGAGAAAATCTACAGGGGGGGGGATATAGAGAGTACAGACAGACAGACAGACAGACAGACAGAAAGACAGAAATTAAAAAGAGGGACACGTTACATCAACTGGCCTTAATTTCCACATTAAAATAATAATGGATTACTCACTATGTATTTACTGAGGATTTCATCCTGACAACTACATCTTGTCTTGTTGCCGTGGTGTCCCGTTTTCGTTTTGCTTTTTTCTTTCATCCCTGTGATGAGGTTGATTTCCCAGATAGTCGCAAATTTGTATTATCATCCTCAATGTACAAGCTTACAAGACATCACATTATCATTTAGTATGCTGTTAAGTGAAACTAGAAGAATTCAAACCACCGAATTTACCTATAACCCAGCTGCCTCATCGTCATAGTAGTCACTTACACGGCAATGTTTGTGGGGGTGTAGGGTGTTGGATTCAGGTAAACGGACAGAGGAAAAAAGAGAGATACAATCATCATGTATTATATCTCACGTCACCGCTTTCTCCCTCTCACCAACCCCTCCTTCTGTCTTTCTCTCTCTCTCTCTCTCGCTCTCGTCTATTTCACCCCACCCTTCTGTCAACTCCGAACTACAGTACTCTCCGCGTAATCGGGTATCGCTTAAACGGGTACTCCATTTAATTGGGCAGTAATGTCAAAATCCAATGCACATTAAGATTACCTGATAATCGGGTTGCCTCTCCGCATAAATGGGTAAATGATTTTCTTCTTATCTAATTTCTACCCACATTCTATCGCAGATATAAAACTTTAAGAAATCATAAATGTCAAATTTTCCACGGCTAATCGCATTCCCTGCTTAATTTGCAAAGAAGACCGATCATTTGGGGAGAGATTAAACATGAAAACACATGTACACATACCCACTTGCCACACGTAAACGAACATTGCACATGTAGCTGGCACTCACAACTGCATAGACAGACAGGAGTTGAACACACTTGCGTTCCACCCTTGCTCCGCAACAACACTTACCATACACACAGAGAAATTACGGTTCTAATTTGCACCCTACAGGGTGCATATCGTTGTAACACCAGCGGCTCCATTTAGGGTTCTATTTTTGGGGGTGCTTATTTAGCACCCTATATTTAACACCATATATGGTGCATATTTGCACCCCTCCATTGGGTTCCCTTTCTGCACCCAATAGGGTTCATATCGTTGTAACACCAGCGGCTCCATTTAGGGTTCTATTTTTGGGGGGTGCTTATTTAGCACCCTATATTCAACACCCTATAAGGTGCAAATATGGACCTCTATACAGGGTTCCCTTTCTGCACCTCATACCTGCACCCATTATGGTTCATATTGTTATCGTTGTAATTTTGCACCCTTTGGGGTGATAAAGTCACCGCAATATAGGATGCAATACAATTTGCACACGTCTCTATATAGGGTTACCTTTCTGCACCCCATATGGTGAAAATTATAACCTTTTTTTTTAAACCAAAATAATTATATACTCGATGCCTTCACTGACTTCACAAACAATTACCTAATGTCTACTGGATGCCTTCACTGACTTCACAAACAATTACCTAAGGCAACGCTCCAGACATGACGCAAAATAGCATGCATAGATTTACACACAGTTTCTCAGTCAATTAAATCCACAATCTTTCGAAAAATGAAGTCAGAGACTTCAATTCAACAACAAATAGAACATAAACATGATGAATACAGTGCATACTTACATATAAATTATTAACATTTTAATATATGTCTAATGGAAGAGGGACAAGTTAACAGCGATTTTCTTTTTCATGGTTTACTTTAAGTGAACATCAAATATACATTGTATTTCTACAAATTCTAATACGAGATGCATATTTTGTCATAAAAAGGGCAATGTAAATCAAAAATGTATGAAATTTGGTCAGTACATTGAAAAAGAAAAAAAAAATATTCGTTCTTTCCATCAAATGATTACTTTTTCTTCTTTTAAAGGAAGTTACCACATTGACAAAAAGCACTAATTCTTTTTATTTAAAAAATCCCTGAAGCTTGTGCAGAGTAATAGTAAACTATGTGACAAATATCTTTCACATTGTCCTTCTACTTCTAGAATGGATCATAGATATGTACCTTGAATTTACCGGTACATCTTACGGTAATCAAAAGCACCTTTATGACGCTCTTAGACATTAACAGCGATATGTCAACTCTGATTTCTCGTACACAAGTTATTGCCAAAACAATGAAGGGTATGACAAAGTTCTGTCATATATATTTGAAACTCACTACTTGTACTGACATATTCCATCCAATTCCAAACTTGAGAGCTAGCGAATGTGCCCCATTATACAATTAGTATACTTCACATTTTGTTTTTCATATACAATTACACCAATGATAAGAAAGGTGAAAAAAAAGAATCAAAAAATGAAGAATGCACATCTAAATTTGGTTACTTTTTTATGCACACAGCTAAAGATATGTCCCAGTTATAAATCTTGGGCAGAATAGCACATCTGAAAACACTTTTCATTGCATCAAATTAACATTAACAATTCCACAGAAAATGTAACCTCAGAAAGGGAAAATAAAGTTAACCAATCAGTGATATGACAAACTGGACATAAAGAGGAAGGAATATGTCTTGTGAGACAAGTTTAAAAACAATTTTTTTGATACATTGTTGTTGTTTTTTCAAGCGATGGAAACAAGAAGCACATTGTACTCAGTAGACCATAAATATAATTACACAATGTATGCAGTTTAGCCCCAACATTCAAAATATTGTAAAGAGCAGTCGATTTTTCACATTTATAAAGCAGGTACTGGTATTGGCACCATCACAAGCATAATGATCAGAAGCAAAATATATTATTATTATTATTATTATTATTATCATTATCATTATTACTACATGTATTACCATCAATATTTTACAGAGATTTATGATCATGCATGAGAAATACCTCAAGTGTTGATGTTACAGTCTCACAACTCTTCCAATCATTTTAACACTTAATTTTCACCAAACCTTACACAAATATATCAGCACTTTATACAACCTACTTAAAGAAAGCTTAAAATTATAATCAGAGTTAGAGGGCAAGTCCACCTTCATATAGACCTACATGTGGATTGAGTGAATGCGCAGCAATAAGCCAGTCCGGAGATAGCTCATGTGCACATAGGTACAACTGACCTTTCATTTTCTCAGTTGGTTAGGCACTTCACTCAATTCAAAGTGACATAATGCAGCAGCTTGCCCACCATAGCCATTTATGGAACTCATATTCAAACAAAGAATGAACCTAACCAGTGTAGATGAAGTGACCAGTATGGTTCGTCAATCAACACTTAGGGAATCATCTATTTTATTAAATGCTGTTTTGAATATGTTAACAAACTTTTTTTGTGTGTTAACATTGCCAAATACCAGGCTTGCTGTCAAGTGGATGTACTGGCAGGCACCATTTATAAGGATTCCATGAATAATCCTAGCATTACAGATGCTTATCTCAGTGAAATTAAAAAACCAACCTGTCTCTCGGTACAAATAACCTTTTTCCGCACATGCTCAAACTGGTACCCCGAACTGGCTTATACTATTAGAACACATCAGTAAAAAAAGTGAAAAGCGGACATTCAGTTCAAAAGTTAATAACCTTTAAATCATTTGTGCAGTCGCAGCAGAGTGAGAAGAGTTTATGCTGTCACATGCGTAGAACAATTCAAGGAAAACCTAAAGAGAATTTCACTTTTTTTTTCTTTTAGGTAAAACATGCACATTTCCTCAACAAGTCACTGACGTATGTAAGGGCAATGATAACAGTTTCTGCCTTCTTAAAGAGTGAAGTCCAGTGTTCTTTTGTATGCAAAAAAAAAAAAAAGTAGATATGATATGTTGAGTTTTCTCAGGTTTTGGAACAAACTCTATTTTTCAATCCTTATATACATAAAGGGTTTGTGAGAAAATCATGCTTCTGTCAAGTGTCACAAAGCTACTCCACTTATGACATTGCATTGCCAGAGATTGCCCAAAATTGACATACATTGTGTGGCTGTCTACTACAAAAAACAGCAGGCGACTTATCTTTTTTTTTTTTTGTTCCCTACTTAAACAATCAATTCAAAGTGTGCATGTGTTATTGAAGCACTGAGGCTATCGATGGTGAAGAAATATCTAATATATGAACAATACAAACTAACCCCATCTAGTATGAAATATAATGGAAAGCATAATTTGAGTATTTCATATCCATTAGCAGGTTCATATTTTCATCCATAATCCACCCCCCCCCCCCCCAAAAAAAAAGAAAAGATAAAAGTGAATAGAAGTCAAGTTCTCTTTAGGTTGTGTTTAAATTTGTAATTTGCAAGTTTGTTCTCTTGTATTTTTCTATTATATATTTCTTTAGAGTATTCTTGTAAATATTCAAGCCCAGTGCATTCTAAGAAAGGGAATAACCTGACAACAGTTTAGAAGACAGAATAAATAGTTATCGTTATCTATGAAATTAGACATTTTCACATATATTTTGCAAAAAAAAAAATGCTAATCTTCATTTCATGGAGTGGCTTCATGCTCACCCTCGGCTAAAAACAGGGAGGTGATTACTTTCTGGATTAAAATGGAAAGATGTTTCTAGAGCCGTGGTGTTTAGCAATTCTAATCGGGGGGGGGGGGGATTCAATGTGACCCGTCTCAAATTTTATATGGTTTAAACATACATGACATAGCCTATGACATAGGAGTCTCATTATTATGCCTCCGCCCTGAATGGTGCCGGAGGCATATGTTTTCAGGTTGCCTGTCTGTCTCCCGGTCTGTGCGGATGTATCTACGAAAAAATCGATGGGCTTTCATCAAACCTGGTTCAGGGATACAAAATGATGCTGATGATCTTATTGGCTTTTGAACTATATCTGCTAAAAGTCAAAGAAAATTTGAAAATAACGTTTTTGCTACTTCTCTGGTCAGGGAAATCGGTGTACTCGTGTGTACTGGTTGGTTGGCGCATTCAGATGGGTACAGCAAGGTTTCATCCTCTGCTTTCACAGGAAAGCCGACTCCCAACTTCTTGTTCTCGTAGTCAAGGTATATCTGATCCTCTGCTTCAGCAACCTGCAGCTTGGTCTTCATAGCTAATCTCATCTTACGCTGCATAAGTCGAAACTCCTCGAGCTCTAGTTTTTGATGCGTTTCTATAGCACCTGCTTCAGCTGCCAAATAGTATGCCCTTCTGGCCATCACTCTCAGAAGGACTGGCATGGCTTCCACACTGACTCAACGAGGAACCAGGATTGACATCCTGAACATCTTCCATCTCCAGCTCTGGCATCCTATATGGCTCACAAGTCTCTCGAGGTTGACCTGCATCACTCATCCTGAAGACCATTATTGAACTTGATGCATAGTGAACTCGATGATAAATAATCACAGGTCCCTTTGGCCCAGTATGAGACCAAGCTAACACCATGCATCAGCATGGATCAGCAAGGCTCAACCTGTAATTGAATAAAACAAAGTTCAACATACAATCAATATTGGAATATCTACCTGCTAAAGTATGGGATCAAGTAGTTGTACTTCTGAAGTGATTTACCGTTTACATACCTTGTTTGTGTGACTTATTTTATGTCATGTCTAGCACATGCAACTTCTCCAGTAGATATTATCTAAATTCACATATCGTGTATCATTGCTTATGCTCTGTGACTATGGCATTGCTAATTTATAACACACATTCTATTTTCATTGATAGACAACAAGGAGTCAAGGCCAACCTAAATTTTCTGACTTCAATCTTCATACATGTCTTAAATTCTCCTAAATGAACCAGGAACGCTATTTTTCTTCATTAGGCACATCATACATGCCTACATCGTTCTTCGTGTCAACTTCACAGAAACCAATATCCAACTGAGCCTCAACTCGGCTCAAACGTAATAATTCCTATTAACGAATATGATGCGACTATATCCGGTCACCTATTTACGTACGTACCTTGGTAACTGCGTCCAGCAGCCCCATACGCATAGCGTAATTACGCTATGGCGCGTATGGGGCTGTTGGTCGTAGTTAGTACCTTGGTTGAGGCTTTCCGTATTACCGTGCACTTTCATTGACTTATTCGCTATGCTTTACTGTATGTACCTGATATGTATGATCGCACTTCTGACATGTTAGTACACATGTACCTCGATACAACTCTTTCGCATCAGTTTTCACCACTCAGCATTCGATTAGCATAATTCACACATATCATCATCGATTATTGTGAAATATTTTCAACGGAATTATAGTACAACTATCTACTCACAACGTTTGGCTCATCAAAAAGATTAATTCATCATCCCAACCTCACGGTCGTCTGTCCATTTCAAACGAGGAACGTCAGTAGTATGCACGTACGTACGTATACCGCGCGACCAACGGCGTGGCGTGCGCATGCGATTTTAGCTTTGCCATTGACCAAGTGCTCAACGGTCCACGCGTGCACGCATAATACGTGTACTCTATGATAACGTCATTGAAATGATATTCTTGATCCCGGTGCGAGAAGAAAAAACAAATGTTTAATTCAAGTAGTAATTTTTTTTTATTACAGTATTACTGATGACACTGTTACTCTTTAACATCGTGTAGTTATATTTTCAAATAAAAATATACGATAATATCCAAAAATAGTGTGGCATTTCAAGCAAACACCATTCAACACCCACATGTCAGCTTTCGGGAAAGACTATGGAATGGTTCCAAATTCGAACCCTTAAGACTTGGCTCCCTTTAGGGTTCGGATTTGCACCCCTACATCCATCCCGAACCCTATAAGGTGCTTTTTAGTTAGATTTGCTCGTAGGGTGAAAATAAGAACCCTAATAGAACCCTAATTTCTCTGTGTGTACGAGAAGTTTGCAACGAAAATCAGGCCATAAACCAGCTCCATGATTTTGTTTTTCCCCAGTAACCCGACGTTCTGCATGACTAGTGCACGCAAAGAGACGTGTTCATTTCGGAAAACGCCTGCGTGTCTACAGTCAAACGACTGAAGAAATTTTTGTCCATAAAAGGAGTGTAAATTATTGCTCGTGACTGAGCAAGTGTAAGGTATGTATAATGTATCGTGCAAGCACGCGTGTTAATTGATAAGCATACAGTGTAGGTGTTTGGTGCAGTGTACAATGCGTGTACATACACATTGTGTGTGTCAATTGTGAATGAGACGTGTTCTTCTGTTAATAGGGTACTCCGCTTAATCGGGTGAGAAACGCTCTGCCCGAGCATACCCGATCATGCGGAGAGTACTGTACCAACAGGACTGACGCACGGTGTCGCCATTATACGTCTTGAATTGTCATAGGCAGGTTCAAGGTCAAGATCGGATGACATTCTTCTGTCAGCGTGCTGCCACTTTACAGACGTTCCGTTTACCCGGAAAAGGGGTATGACGGAGACATTTTTTCCGGAATTCGAAATTCTTTCGCGACGCAGGAAGCAACCAAATAAGTACAGAAATGCCTTGATATCATTCCTGGCGACTTGGAACGGTATGGGTTTGTGAGTTGGCACTTATGCGGACAGAGGTATAAAGTGACCAGTAATGAAAATGCAATCAGCCAACGAGAAGAGGGATAAATGTGGATTAGGGGCAGACGAATAAAGGGGAAAGAAAAATTTACATTTTGCAGTCCATCTTTCAATGGGAACTCCATTACCTCGTGTTCAATTCATTTCGTCAACAAGACGACGGTCAAGGATGATATAGCAGTAGAAAGTTTGGTTAAAGTCAGGCTTAAAACTGTTAAATTTTACCTGTAAAAATGTTATCTTTATTAGATTTTCATTAGATTGCTGTGGTAAGAAAAACAAATCATAAAAGACAACCATGTTATGGTTGTTTTTGATATGTGAAGTAGAAATCAAACAATCAGAGTAGTGAAAGGTTTCATCAAAGGGATGGTATCGTTTTGGTTGACATGGGGCTTCAAGTTTCCAACTATTTGTGAGATAATTCGAAACTATACTTATGAAATGATTATGAAAGAGCATAAAGTTCTAAGAGGAATTCAAAGTTTATTTGATGGAAAGTGGTTTGCAATGGCTTAGAAATCCAAAAAATAAAGAGGTCCCAATAAAATGTTGGTCCCAGATTTTGTAAGCTCAAAAATAAAGAAAAACAAGATAGATGTATATGGATGGCCAATATAGATTGTCTCAATTGCAAACTGAGAAGCTGGTTAGGTGAGTCATGTCTAAAAAAAAAAAAAAAAAAAAAAAAAAAAAAAAAAAAAAAAAATTCATGTGGTAGGATTGCTGATGTATAGCCTGCCTGCCCCTCCATGGACGTATAAATTAGTGGTTACGTTCCAAATATATTCTATTCGATGGTTACTTCGTGTAGTCATATTGAAGATAACAGATAATAATCAGGGATTATTTCCTCCTGATTGAAAGTGGATTAATGGACAGTCCATATGAGAGCCGATGGGCTCCCAGTTCAACTATACATTCGTGCACATGAGCCTTACCTAATTAATGATGTTGATGATACCACCTTCGCATCACATCCAGGTTGGCATGGCAACGCATCTCGACAATGGACTGAGCAACCTCCATCTGAATTCTCATGCGGTGACTCAATATGCCTTAGATCAATTACCTTGATGAACTCCTGCCAATATATAATTCAGACATTAATTGATCCAACTGCTACAAAACAAAATGAAAATGGTTAGGAGGACAATCCTGCGATATCGCGCATTTCATTTTGCTCATATATAACGGACACACACACACACACACACACGCACCTATACAGAAATGTCGTTATATGGATGCCAATTAGTAAAATGCATTTCATGATAATTATTTCATATGACCAGCAGGCAAGTCCTTTCCGACCCAGTAGACCAATGTGGGAGAATATTTCGAAAGAATGATGCCAATAAAAAGAAATATGAAATAAAGCAAGGAGGAAGAATGACAAAAGTCTCAAAAAGTGAGGGAAAAGTGTGGAGGGATTCTTTATAAACCAATTACAAAAAGATCGTAGCCAGTAAGATTATACATTATATTGTATATCTATAGGCCTATATAACTTGTCATAATAATTATATATAATTATGCATAACTCGTCACAGTTCATGGATCTTACCTAAATCTGCAACCAGTTTGTGAAAATGGAATCGCTATTGGAAAGGAAAGACAGGGGAGACGCAATGTGTATTGGTGGGTTTTTTTTTTTCTGTGTGGTGAGCAGAAAGAGGAGGCAAGGAGTTAAAAACATCCAGCGTTGAAAAGAAGAAAGAAAAGGGAAGCAAACACAACACACATATCTTTAGAAAGCTTTACACGACTGAGCTTTAAACCCAAAGGGACACGACAGGAGGTAACCCAATCCGTCTAAGCAACAGAGCGTAGCAGCTACTCCTTATAAACACAAAAAGGATTTGGTATTTTGCGCAGATCAACCCTTGCGCCCTCGGAGACCCGAGCAAAATTCTATTTAAAAGTATAATCGGCAAAATGAGATTCAAATTCTACGTTAAAGGTGAAGAGGACGTCGGCACAAGACACTTTCCTTATCTCTCAGACAGATAATCGCAGCGAGCACATCACCAACAAAAAAGAAAAAAAGAAAAAAATGTGAAAGTTCTGTTTGACTTTAGAACCGGCCTGAACAAGCAATCATCTTTGAGAGATCCATTGAAGACCTCCAGTGCGGGAAAAAAACAGAAGTACCAAAAAAAAAATGGAAGCTCACACTTGAACAGAGAAGGACCATCGAAAGCGCCTAAAGCCGCTGTCCTATATTCAAGACAGCGGGAGACTGACCCCGGCTCAAGCTGAGCAGTTGTTCTGAAATTTCACTGAAGCTTCCTTATTATTCGTATTTTTGTTTGAAGGTAGGGATCTTTCTGGGGGGATGAAGGCAGAAGGACCGCTTCTCTTGCCTCTTTCTTCTGTTCAGTGCTGTCTTGGGTTGTAAAAAAAAAACAACAACAAAAACAAACAAACTTTGGGTCGTTTTCGAGTGAGTGGGGTGTGCGTACATGGAAGGGTGAGAGCGCTTTTCTTGTTCCAGCCTGTGTTGAAAGCAGTAGCAAGCGCGGATTTGGTGGCGAGCGGAAACAATCCATGCTTTGCCTTGCGTAATTGGCTCTTCGATTGGATTGCCCCTAATCAGCTCCGCGCTACCTACTTCCGCTCCGCTAACTGTCAGCCGTAATAGGCAGTCTCGTGTGTGTACAGCTCTCCGAAAGGGGAAGAAAATAATAACCCTAAGCAGTAGCTAAGCTTGTTATTTTAGTGGCACAAAGAGAGCTGGCCTGAACTTCTCCTGACTGTGTGGTTAGATTTACCGGTAAGCGACTGGAGTTCAGTCTTACGGAGACATGGCTACACGGCTATCGCGATTTCTCTCCCGGGCGCGATCGGGTGCGTCTAGAGGTATGAAACCGCAGACGACACACGGTGTCTACGCTTCCTCGTACCCGCTCCCCGCTGCCTCGGCTACTGAGACATCGAGAACCACAGGGCCTGGTACCTCACTGGTCCAGCCCCAACCTGTGCGAACTGAAGGTTGTCCACTGGATCACAGGGACGTTTCCACTGGAACCTGTCCCATTAGCAGCCATTCTGAAATTACCCATTCGAGGGTTGGACAGACACAGTCGGACCATGCGAAATCATTCGAGGATATACCTGGACCTAAAGGATGGCCTTTTCTCGGAACATTGGGAACGTATCTCTCCGGAAAAGGACTCGAGAGGATCTATGAACACCAGGTATTCAGTCAATAGAATTTCATCTCTAGATATCATTTCTTAGCAGTAAATGTTCGTAGCCACATGCCACAAATAACGTTCACGACTGAAGCAAATTTGATTATAAACAATAGTGGACTGAACGTTAAGTTTCATAAATTGCATCACGATCAATCTATGCCCAATTTGGATTGTAAAAGACCCTCCTATGGGTGTATCTAACGAAGGGAGGTCCCGTCTCCCTTGTTTATTTGATACATTTCCTCTGCACAGAAAAAAACAATAAAAAAAACTTTAAAGTGAAACATGCGTCTGTTCTGCCAGGAAGTGTTTTAAAAGAGAAAAAACAGTTGGTTTGATGCGTCCATTTCGCTAGTTTCAAGTATTTCTGTCATTTTGCGCCATGATGGTAAACAAAGATGGATCATGAACACTGACATGTAGTGCACGCTTCTTCATATTTTCTTGTGTTTTTTCTTCAAATCTTCGTGTGTTTGAGTAATGGATTTCTCCTAAGCAATGTCCTATTATAATGTGTACTGTCTTGTGGCAACGGCGGCCGTGATTGTGTTCACACGACTGAGTATACTTAGTTCATCCTTTATTTCGTCCTCTGAACATATTATATGAATAGGCCTATACATCATACCCCTGAGAAACTTTAATCCTCTTCCCTGCAGTGATCTTATTGACTACAACGTTTGCCAAGAATCATGTCGTCAGAGTGGCATCATTAATATTCATAACATTATTTACAATGCACTCTCAAAACTGATGCATTCTCCTGTCAGCAATCAGTGCTTGACATATCGGCTATCATGTCAGCGGTTGACATCGAGCATCTACAGGTGCCTGATGCGTTCGGATTTCAAACAGTGCTGTCATCCCTGAATAGTCCGGATCCACGCCGAAGATGGTAGCTGGATCCGAGTAGTAACGTGTCAATGGTACAGTAGACCTTTGAATAGAGTACTTAGTAACTGCGTAGGTGGCGAGCGGACACCTGTTTTGCTGTCATTTTATACTCATCGCTCCAATTTCGGACGGAAACGCACAAGCAATTAACTCATACTGTTAGTGGAATGATGATTCTCAACCCACCACTCTTTCTCACCAGTGAGGTGGGCTACCCCCCCCCCCCCTCTTTTTTAAGTCTTTGTGGCCTTATGACCATTAAGGACAGCTACAAACTAACATTTTTCCTAATTTTACAGCCGCTTGTTTACACAATATTGTCTTCTTCAAGGCGGAACAGGTAATTATACCGATTAAATATCTATCATACAGTGTAGTTTCATAGGGCGTTCTTTGTTCTTGCGCATCATGCAATGCTTCCATAATAAGTGTTGGATGTTCTGAAGACAGTTTATTGCTGCTTGCCAAGCAAAAGTGATGGTGAAGTGTACCGAAGGATGTAATGAATAAGGTTATTGCAGTCGTGTTGTCGGTAATATGAGAACCAGAATTCAGAAATAACTAATGTGTAAAAAAAAATAACGAAAAACTCTTTTGAAATTTCCAAATCCCCCGCCCATTTTAGCTGGGAGACCAGCAAAAACTAAATGTTCATTATACGATTCTTCTTGGAACCCTTGTTTGTTTCGTTTGTTATGGGATTTTGTTTTTCCTTTCATTCGTCTGGCCTTTAAATCCTTAAACAAGGAGGTCTTGTCTCGCGTCAACAATGCTGGACATTCGAATAGAACAATCCCTTTCTTGACCCTGTGAAATTTGGGCTGGTAAACAAAGGAGCGTGCCGTTAGGGGGAGAAGCGAGGATGAATCATAATAAGAACAACACACAAACATATCAGCAATCACTCTATACGTGGAAAAGCCTATTGACTGACCGATTTCACGCATGGCGGTCTTATCGGTGACTCGCATTGTGACGTCAGAATTCGACGGGACCATCTTTCCTGTCCGATCGATAGAATGACGTCGTTTCCGCCCAATCTTCTAATCAGAGTTCTCTTTTCAGTAAACTGACTCGATATTACTCTAAACCGGAACCAAAAGGCGCAGTTTCGAAATGCTGCAAGATACGAATCTCGATATGTAGACCAATATACACTAAACCTTCAGTGGTTTTACAACTGGTCAGAGAAAATCAATGTCAAATTTAGTTATCTCACCGTGTTCACAGTCTAAATGTCAAATTTGGATATGAAGTGTAAAATAATAGTGACAGCTGAAAAAACAAAAAATATTTGTAACATCAGATGGGAAGATGTGAAATGCAACGTTACAAACATCGTATCTGTATGTGTGCCTGTGTGTATGAACATGATAGAGACATGAATTCCAAATTCAACATTTTTCATCATGTTCATCTATTACGCTTTAACCAGTACATTCAAGTTCCGTCTTCACTTCTAAATATGCATCCAGTATGATCGAAATGTGATATGGGCATTTTTTTTTTGTTACTAATACTATGCAGAACAATATAGTCGTCAGATAAAATACGCTCGAAAACACAGAACGGCTTGTATTGGAACCAAAGGTCGCGCCACCTTTGTCCATTGAAACGATTGAAATTTGACGCATGCTCTTCCATTACAAAATACTGTTATCTGCACGGAAATTGCAAATACTTCTGTATTGGAAGACTGCTGCATTCGGCAACGGTATGGAATTCGAGAATACATTTCATTTCTACAGTTTTTCATTTAAATTGGCAATACGACAATGGCTTGAAATTTATTTTCCCTCTCAAATCTTCTAAATTGATTGAAGACTTCATTCGTCAACTCGTTAACAGGGTATTTTTTAACCTGTTTGTGTCATAGGCAAAATCGGTACACAGCGTCACCCGTCATTTACTTTCCGTTCACACCACATTCCATGCTCGTAACTAGAGAAGTACATGTGAAATTGTGGTACCTTTTTATTTCTTATTTTTTGAACTTCATACAGTCAACCAGTCGCCATGTAACAGAGAGCGTTATAGCGAGACCTTAGTTCTCCAAAGCCCTCCCTCATGGCCACCGCCCCCATGACCACAGCCCCACCCCCCGCAATGTCCTTGAAGCATAAAAGTTATACAAGTATAATTGAATGTTACGAGGAGCAAAAGAAGGTTCAGGAAAAGAGGGGAGGGTGTGGGGAGAGAGAGAGGGAATGGGAGGGGGGATAATGGGGGACATGGAACAGATGATACGGAATTTTGGAATTTCCGTGCATGAAAGTTATCTGATGAATGATTCATTTGCCTCCTCTGCCGTATCCACTGTCTTCCAATTAAACACTTGAGTCAAGCTTTAGGGCCTTTACTGTTGATTATGCTAAATGAAAGAATCAATTACTTAGCCATTCATATTGTGCATGTGTGTCTTTTTGTTGATATTTTTGTTACGTATCTGTTGCCGGTTGTGGTGGTGGTGGGGATGATGATGATGATGATGATGATGGTTTTAGTGATGACGGTGTTGCTGCTGGAGTAAAATTTTCCAACGTCATAATTGCCTTTACTCGAGAAGCCAGTTTAAGGTGGCCTTTCAACTAGTATAGGCCTTATATTAAATTTCAATTGCAGATTTTCGAGCAATTACTTGTACCAGGTAATTCACCTTCGATGGTTTAAATGAACAATTGTCTGCGTTGAAACGCGTACAAGTTGGAACAGGGAGTAATCGAACGCAGAAGCTGTCACCTGAAGTATCATGATCATAAAGTACCTCAAGAATTATGCCATTGGTCTTGTCTGTGTGTGTGTGCGTTTGTGTGTGTGTGCGTGTTTGTGTGTGTGTGTATGAGTGTGCAATTGTGTCAGTACAACTGTATCACTAAACTGCATTTGTTGTATAGAGTTTGTTCGGTTTCTTTTAGGAGGTAAACTGAGGTACACTCAACCGTATGAATGTTTGTAACAGAGGGGGAAGCAATTTTTGTGACTCTCATCATGTTACGGGGGGAAACAGGGTGCGGAATGTGGAAAGAACAACGAAAAGAAAAACGCAGCAAAACAGTCGTAAGACGGATGGCGCACACATTGTCGTAAATCAATTTCGACCGCTCGCTGCGTTTTCAACTCCGTGACCTAAAAAACAGAGCAATGCTATACATGTTTAGCAAAGTGGAGTCACCATCCAAAAACACCCGCTTCCCTCCCAATTTTTTAACCGGTTGAAGTAGCAAGGACAGACGAAAGCAGGGAGGTGCATGGGAATCAATATGTTTGATACTACTGTATTATACGTCGTAACAGGTACATGTAGATGGAGGTGTGTGTGTGTGTGTGTGTGTGTGTGTGTGTGTGTGTGTGTGTGTGTGTGTGTGTGTGTGTGTGTTGGGGAGGTCCTTCCCTTCCTTTGTATTGTCCCAAGTCCCCTTGAGCAAATAAAGGGCTAATTTTCTGTACAATTCAGGTTAGTTAGCCATGTATTCATGTATTCACTGGCTTTTCGCTTCTTATAATATGACAAATGGACGCCATCAAGTCCCAAACAACCTCATGAACACAAAACAAACGCCAATTTAGCTTAGTCCTTTTTTCCAGTTGCAACATTGCTGATGTATCCTGCAGATAGTTTTAGAAGTGATTCAGATCCACAACTTTCAAAAGTGTCGTCGTTTATCTTATCTATCTATTTATCTATTTGATCCCTACTATCTATCTGTATTTATCTATTTATCTCTACTATTTCTTTTTGTCTATCTGTCGACTCTGTGTGTGTATGTATGTGATTGGGATTGAGAAAATAATTGAAAGTTCAAATCGTGCTGTCTATGTAGAATTACAGTGATTAAATGTCCAAAGTCGTCTATAAAATATTCAAGTGAAGCATCCGGGTCATTAAGATCACAAAGTACTCGAAGTGTACTAAATCAAAATGACCCGTTGCAGAAGAAAGTTTGTACCTATTCCCTTGTGAACGCAGATCGATCTCTTACTAACATTTTGACACATATCATTATCAGTTTGATCTTATCTTATTGATCGTGTAATGAGTTCTTTAGAATCAAACCAAGAGCATCACTCACCCTCTACATCACAATCATGTAATTTTTCAGCCAGGCAACAACGCAGGTATACCATTCCCTACATGAATTCTGCTATTGTGTAGTTGTCTGTCAAGGAATAAGGTTCGAAAGGTCTTGAGCTATCATTATTGTAAAGCTTGATGATTGAAGGCAGGTGAAAATTAGTTTTGTGTGGCTTTGACTTCTTGCCGGTTATGGCTGTTGGTTTATTAAACAATCATTTTGGTTGTGTTTTTATTTTACATCATTATTTCTGTCGTTTGGTATGAAGAAGAGATCTAATTTCAAGCGTATGGTGCACTCCCGCCTGCGCTTTCCACAGATCAGTTATTATTTTTGTCGGTAGGTAACAGCAAGGAGCTTCAAACAGCTCCTTGGTAACAGCATCCTCACATCATGGAGCTACAAGTCCGAGGTACACATCGGAACGGGGGTACTCCTGGCATGCCTGGGCGGGAATTAGCGTCAGAAAACGCGTTAGCGCCACGTCGCACCTTGGGCATAGGTGTGCTTGCATTCTTTTCTCCAGGTAGGCCCTTTACAGCTGGCGGCGTCAAACTGTTTGTCCCCACGAGTCGCGGCGAAAATGTCATGGTATAATAGGTGATGTACACGTGTGCAGATGCAGTAAACCACGTACAGTAGATTAGCACTCACATTTAAGGGCCAGTAAGAAACCAAGACAACTTAATTTCTAGAGGAAGTGGATGCAAATTTAGAGCAGAGTAGCGCGATAAATAATTGTGCGGATATTGCCTTTTTAGAGGTACACGTGTATAACACTTGGCACCCCCACGGGAAATATATCTTCCCCAAGAGATGATATTTTTCTTGTCCCGAGGGGAAAATACAACTCCCAGCTGTCCCCAGTTTCTGTCAAGTGATATTACAATAAGGAGCAAGGCAATATCTGTTAATGGTCTACATATATACGCATCATTTCGTTCTAGCTCAATATTTGAAAAAAAAAAAACTTTGTCAATCGAAATTAATTTAGGCCTACACATACATAATATGTGAATTTGCTCAACTGATTTTAAAGGGACTGTACAGTACTGGTTGAGGTGGGGATTCATGTTTTGAACATTCCTAAGTGAGATAATGAGAAACCCCTTATGAAATATGAAAGAGCATGTAATTTGAAGAAGGATTCAACGTTTATTTGATGAAAATTGGTTTTCAAATGGCCGAGATATCCACAAAAAAGTGATAACGATAAAAGACTACAGGCCACGCCTTTTATTAGGATCTCTTTGTTTCACCTTGTTTTTTGATATCTCAGCCATTTCAAAACCGATTTTCATCAAATGAACTTTTGATACCCCTTAGAATTGCATGCTCTTTGACATTTCGTATAGAGAGTTAAAAGCTAAATCCTCACCTCGACCAGAACTGTACACACCCTTTAACATAGGTTGCACTTTGAATGTTTTTCGGTGTGGATTTATGACGGTGTTTAAATGACATAAACACCTGCATATATTAAATTCTTCTCTCCTCCGGTAATTAGAAGATTTAATAAAACTCATTCGCTTTCACACTTGGCCTTCTCTCTGCTTGTATTCCCCTCGGCTGTTTATTATGTTTATGTAATAGGACGCCCTCATCTCATCGTTGCGTTAATGGGGCGTCAATCCAGGGATCCGTTTCATAGAACTTATTATCAAGAACAAGTTACGACAGTTGTTACAAGTTACTGAAATCCTTGCATCTGATTGGTTGAGAGCAAATTTGTCGTAGAAATGTGGCAGTTGTTACCGACAACACGTTTTGTGAAAGGGGACCCCGATCGAGCTTAATCTATAATTGTCATCGTGTTTGTTTTCTACAAAAAAACAACCCAACAACAAGCACAAATCAAATCAAAGAGACGCTCAATTCGCTCTTTGTAGTGTGAAAAAGGACTGAAGTCTGCAAAACCTATCATCATCTCGATGTTTGATACCGCCATACTAAATGTTCAGAAATGCAGAGGTGTGTAAAGAGCTGGTATAGTTTCGGTAGGGATGAGGCTTCAGGTTTCCAGCTTATTTGTGAGATAATAAGAAACCTCTTATGAAATATGAAAGAGCATAAGAAGAATTCAAAGTTTATTTGATGAAAATTGGTTTTGAAATGGCCGGAATATTCGAAACAATGTAATCCGAATAAAAAGTGGGACCCATCTTGTTTGAGGATGTCTCAGCCATTTCAAAACCGATTTTCATGAAATAAACTAATGCATTCCTCATAGAATTGTATACTCTTTAACATTTCATGAAGTGGTTTCTGAGTATCTCACAAAAAGTTAAAAGCTAAATCCTCATCTCAACCAATACCATGCCATCCCTTTAAAATAAGAGCTTCTAGAAACTTGAAAAAAAATCTCATCTTATCGAGCTCGTCTCTTTGCAACTAACTGCGTCGTTGTTCAGTTTCCATCTTATCAACTCTGCTTTTTGAGACACTGAAGACTAAACAGCTGCTGATGGGAGCGGAAGAGTTGAGTGTGGGGAAAGTGCAACGATGACACGAATAACTTCAGGCAATGTGAATATAGGTCCATAGAGGGCAAAGAAAAGAGATAATTCGAATAATCAGACAGCGAACGCCCAGCACGATTGTCGCTCTTCGTACATGTCTCCCGACACGATTCATTTCCGGCGTGTTAAACGTGCCTTGCTCATTAGAATTACGCCACCTGATCGGGACGGGAAACTTCCCTATGGCTGTCCCAAATCGTGTTCTCTTCGGAGGATGTCTGCATGACATACCGACGCATATCGATCGCGGAGGAAAGAATAGTTGATTTTTATCGGGAGTAAAGGCTCGGGTTTCCATCTCCAAGGGTTTGTTTCCATGGAGATGAGTTAAGCCGATGATAAACGGTTCGCGATATTATTAAAGAAGATCTAATGAACTTTCGTACGATTTAGATAATTGCATGAATAGTACAGGGCATTCCCCGCGCGGCGAAACATTCCCGCCTTCGTGTGTCGGAAGATAAAAGGGGGGTAAAATGGGGTCTGATGCTTCGAATCCCTCTCAAATTTGGCTCCGCCAGTCTCCCACGAACATGCGACATCTGGCTCGATTAGCGTAGAGTCGAGAGTGTGGGACTTGGTCTATTTCGATGTGTTTTGATTTGGATTGCCATTTCCATGGTGTTTCATAAAAGTCTACAGCCTGTAGATACAAAACGCTCTATGTAGGCGCACTGTGGCATAATGGAAAAGACTCCTGACTCTCAGTCTAAGGACCCGAGTTCGAAACCAGTCCGGTGCTTCTACGTCCTTGGACATGACGGTTTTTTTTTTTTTACCCACCATGTCCATATTAAAAAAAAAAAAAAAAAAAAAAACGAAAGACGTTATTTATTAGTCTTTTTCAAAGTGATTGTATGAATGGACGTTTGAAATATGTTACCTGACGAGTTTTTGTATTTAAATGACAAGTCGCAATCGAAATATTAATGTACAGAGTTAAACTTGTAAATATATAGATATAAGATAGGGAGATTAGAGAATGAGACTAAAGAGTGTTACGTAATAGCGGAGCGGTGCCTTTAATATATGCTTTATGCCCATCATGATTATGTGCTCAAATTGCAGAGTGGAAGATCTCTATTTGATTTAACATGTCATATCAAGCACGAGTAATATTACAATAACTGGCATTAGTATAACAAAATTACCATGCAGGGGGATGGCCGTCTCCCTGGGCAGACATCAACATCACGAGAGTCCAAGGCGTCTCGAAGTGAGTCTTGTACAGTGACCACTCCAAGTACTGTGTATACCAATTTGCGTCGAGGCCAGCTACATCTTGTATAGAGTCATCATTCATCTTATACACTTCATCCCATATAAACAAGGATCCACCAAGGCTTGTTGTCAGCAGCATTTTGCTGTCAGTGAAAATGTGTGAATCTACGTGTTTGAAGTACACACACCACTCACACATCCTTTTAGTGAGATGTGATGGAAAATATGTACACGTATTTGATATGGATCATTCTGATTTGATGCATGTAGTACATGGTATATAATTCAAAGCAACTTCATGACTGTTATTATCTACATATGTCTACATCTATTCCGGATGGAAATCATGACTAACAAAAAAGTACATTCAGGTGCGAGTTTCTTCACTTTGTCTCCCTCTACAAATTGTTAAGATCGCAACTGCTGATCTGTAAATTAACAAACATGTCGGAAAAGGGGAACCAAAAAGAGACAAAGTGAAGAAACTCGCACCTGAACCGTCACCCCTCTGAATAATATCTTTCCTTCAAAAAAGTACATTCTTCCATAGTACGCCTATATAGTTTGCAAACAGAATGTCGTGGGGATCCCTCTGAAAATATTGTTTTTTGTATTTGTTTTGTTAAGTTTTTTTTTTTCGTTCTTCTATCATGTGTGTTTGCGGGAGTGCATGTTTTGCTAATGTTATCCTCCTTGTTGTTTGATTCTTATTACTGTTATAGTGTGAATATCTCCCCCCCCCCCCAAAACCCCCTTGACATGTATCTCTTGGCGCCGGTCCCTTGGCACAGTGGTTGTAATGCATGGTGATTGAAAGCTGCACGCAGTAACTCCCTACTGTGATGTCGAACAATGGATGGAGACATTCGAAAGGAACCGGTTTATCAGACCGCAACCCAGCGAGCAAGCTGCTAATTTGTAACAAATGTTAGTTCTAGAAGGTATTAGCCACACCCGATCAACTTTCAAACAAGTCATCACGTAGGTAATCTGATATGATGTGGAATTTCATTTTTTCTTTTCCAAAATGCGAACGCAAAAGGGGAAGTTAGATAAGCTGACAATAACAGAAGGGATAACCTCACATTCACAAGAATATGGTCCGTAGAGTACTTATAGATGTCACCTTTTCACACTAATTTAACTTCTTGGGGCGAAATTCGTCGAGGATTATGGATCGAAGAAGATGCCTCACAAAGAGTCAAGAAAACTCATTATAGCACCAAGGACTTGGTACAAAGCAAGAATCCTCAAACCCAATCCTTTTTTCCCCTTTGTGCTGAATACTCGGTGAGTCTTGACAAACGCGCTTGAAAGTATTGGTTGAGATGAGGATTCAGCTTTTAACTTTTTTTTTTGTGAGATACTTTGAAACCATTTTATCAAATGTTAAAGAGCATACAATTTTAAGAGGAATTCAAAGTTTATTTGATGAAAATCGGTTTGCACGGTTTTGAAAGGCTGAGATGTTCAAAAACATCTCAGCAAGAATCTTCAGGCTATTGAAGGAGGCAGACTTAACCAGAAGAAGAAGAAGAAGAACATAGTAAAACAAGGCGATCTTAACAAAAGGTGGGTCCCACCTTTTAGGGTCGCTTTGATTTGGCCATCTTAGCCATTTCAAAACCAATTTTAATCAAATAAACTTTGAAATCCTCTTAGAATAACCATGCTTTTCATATATTATTTCATAAGATTTTCTTATTTTTCTGACACTCGTGACGAAAGGGGTTAATCCACCGTCGACCTGCAGTGGCTGTCTCTACAGAAGAATTAGGCTACCTCTACGCCAAGGATGATTGGAGAAGTGAGATTTACAGGTGTTTAATGTAAAGGAGGAAAATGAAGAGAAGACTGTAGTATAGGGCCAGACCAGATGGCATTTAGCGACACATCGACATGGGGCATGGCCTGTTCCTTGTAAACGTCTACCGTTCCGTCGGGTCACGTATACTGTACATTCGGGCCCTTTTATCTTTGCCTTCAGTTGTTGCCTTCTTCCCATGCTTTACTCTGGAGGGCTCGTTGCCACATGTTTCTCTATCCATGAGACCCAGAAAACGTGCTCCATATTATTACACGCTTATGTCTCTCCCCCCCCCCCCCCCCCACCTTCTTCTCATATTTCTCTGCTCCGGCCTCCTCCCCGCTCCCCCACCCCACCCCAACTCAAACATTATGCATCTGCATGTATCATAATACTAGTAATTCCTCACCGACTTACCTACGTGCAACAGCGTTTAGTAGTTAACGGTATATACCATGATTGCTTTGGAAACTAATCCTGTTCTTTGTAATAGGCTCAGACGAAAGTACATAGTACATGTTGTTCTTTAGGAGTAGAAGAAAGTGGAGGCAGGACATACAATAGTTTTCTTCCTGCCGTTTTTCTTTTCTGCTCCACCCCCCCCCCCCTCTCTCTCTCTCTCTCTCTCTCTCTCTTCGGCAGGGGTGGGGGTCCTTTCTGTGTAAACGTCAGACTTCTGTATAATTGATTAATTCGTCTGTGGAGAATGGGATTTGGATGGGAATTGTAGGATTAGCACGTGGGGATTAGGCGAATATTCAGTCGTTGGGCTCATGGAGGCGTTATAGTTATGTGTCGACAACCGTAGCTCTCCGCGTGTATATAATGGATTGTACCATGGAGCTACCAAAAGTAGCTCCATGGATTGTACCATGGAACTCTTGTAGGCCCATGATTGTACTGACATAATCAAACACCCGTGTACACTGCGCAAAATACGATGCGTAATGATATCATGTCTCTCTTTGATCTTATTACGGGTCATATACGACATTAGCACTGACTTTATAAACAATGTTACTTATCCTGAGGGCGAACGTGTCTTTCTGGCCTTGACCTTGAATAATTAGCCCTGATTCAATTGTCACAATCTCTTTCATGACAAGCCAACACATATCTCCGCCAGCTCCAGTAAAGACGCTCTTGCATTCTCGTTATGTTCTTCGGCTTGTCTGTTTAGCTGAGGTTTATTTTTTTGTGTATGATATCCTGCTAAAGACTGGGCGTTGACAACTAATTAAGACTCCTCCTACTTCAGGGTGCGTACTCATTGTCACTGAATGTCAGTCAAAATGAAGTGGATAATAGGATAACGAGTTGAGGAAACTTTGAATCACAAACAAGAAATGGACACACAGCCAAAAATTGAATCTGCTAATAAAGAGGTATACAAGAGATGAGGACGCCTAAAGTTTAAACGATCGGACCTGCAGCTCCAGCAATCATTTTTATGAGGAAGATGGAACTTTTCCACTAAACCTCCTTGTTTCCATTTTCTGGGTCAGTGCGGGTCGGTTCAAGTAACAGTTGTCTCTCAGACATAATTCGGCCTGGATTAAGCCCCAACAGCCTGTCGAGTGCGACGATTTTATCTCATGCTTGCGGGTCATCACCAACTCCTGCGTTTCATTATGGTCAACATTCTGACCAAGGGAGTTGTCTCCCACCCCATGTTCTGACAGTGGAGTTCTATGTTCTGAATTATCGAGGTATGGAGAGGGTCCATGCACTTTCCGGGTCAAATCAACTTTTTTTGCGTGGGTTTGTTGTATTTAATGTTGACGGGTGGCTTAGTCCGTGTTTTAATGAGAAAGGAACATGAGTGGAACCATTAATAGTCAAGGCTCATTTCTTCTTCAACGGTAAAGCACCGCGTCCCCTGTGCCCAATCCGTTGCCTCTGATTCCAGAGAAGAACCGACAGGTTTCGGCAAAGTTGGAATGTTGATTACTATTATGTGTATTACTGCAAGTAATTGATCACTCCTTCGTAATTGATCACTCCTTCGTGAGTGTGAAAGAAGTTGACCCAGACGATATTGATATCACCGCGGCTGCTTGATGGAAGTGCTTCCTCCCAAGAGAACGGAGGGAGCCTAGGGTACAAGGATGAATATTGCACACTGTACTCTGACTTTGACGAAAATCCTATCATTCCTTATCAGAGTAGAAGGACCTTTCGTATTTCAAGATGATCGGATGACACTTTCATCATTTGGAAATAGACAGAGGAAAGTATCTAGAGGCTTTTTAAAACCCACGTTGATAAACTAGATAGGTGTTTGGTTGTTGTTTTTTCACTAGAGTCGGGCAAGTGTTGATATTCGTTGAACTTGCAATAAGTATGATTTACATTCTTTATGCTAGATTTTGTCTTCAACAACTTTGTTTTGAAAATTTCAAATACATGTACATGTATAGGCCTATGTACATGTACTCGCTTGCAAGACGGGCGAACATGCAAGATCCTTCCTTCGATTCATCGTTTGGTTCAATGTGTTGTTATGTTTTCTGATGTGGTCTTGCTCGGCAGAAGGCAGCCCACTCCTTGCAATTATGAGCAGCCAACGTCACGTACTTCACGCCGGGCGCTCTGCTGCGGTTGGCTCCCCGACGTACTGTTAAAATCAACACTACACCGTTACTCCTCGCTGTGCCAGACACTGCAGCGTAAATCATCAATTCGGTGACAAGTTGTATCAAATTTTTGGCGGGTGGCAAAGTCCTCGCCTCTGGACGAGCCCGACACCTTGATTTTGAACCACATGATTTTAGCATTGAGCCAAATAGCTCCATGATTTTAGCAAAGAGTTATCACAGTGATAACACAACTCCTTGATTTTGATAAGGAGAAAAGGGAAGTACTGGAGAAAAAACTTAAGTGTACGATTTCGCACATATAGAATATTATACATTAATCCCTCTGCAAAACTTGAAAATCAGCTCGCTTATAATATGCCCTCATACCATTCTTACCCCCAAGTAGATTAATTTACGAAAGCTCTTCAGTATTTATGATGCCATGATTAAGATGTTTATCGTTCGAGCACCGGTGGTATCGTGGACAAGGCTCCAAGACTCGCTAAACTGTGCATACCCGAGTTCAACTCCCGTCCAGCTTTCTTGAACAAGACGTTATTACCCACTTGATCCAGATGTGTAAATGGTTACCTGGGCAGTGATGGAGACACTGGTGCGGTGATAATGACATGACTTCTTGGAGAAGGGTTCACACAAAGCCACTCAGGGTTGTGGCTGACGTCATTTGATTACTATAATCGTAATACCATTAATCACATCATTCTGTAGATCGTGTGTTCCAATTAATAACCGTTAAGTTCTCATACTTTCAATCACACATTCAGCCACACACTCAATAACACACTGCACACACACACACACACACACACACACACACACACGGTAACATCCGTCAAGGTGACCCATTAAATTTCTCTACGAGCAACGGGATTTGGCAAGAAAAGGGGAAGATTCCATATCAGTTGATACCATAAGCCAGATAGATGTGCTGCTAACGAGGATTAGCTCAATGGGAGAAAAAGATCCCTGAATCGTATAAGCATTCTGAGACGTCCTGACAGCTGTGTTCAGTCAGGTTTTTCGTATTCAAAGGAATTACTAGTGAATATATTTGTTTATGCCAGCAGAGAAGGTATCTTTATAGAAAAATATCTATATGCAGTTAGCAGGAGATCTGACAAATTCTAGTGGGAATCTGACGGAAAAGATTTGAAAACCTACACAAAAGTTTCTATTCCTCATCATCGAATCTGGAGACATTGTAAACTCCTATCTTTGATCTATGAATGCCAGAGAAGAGCTGAAGAGATGATATTTATCATCGGGAGAGGCAAGCATTGTTTATTTGCCGAGTATCGTATATCTGAATCGGAGTCCAGGGAATCCGGTTTTACCAGCAAAAATAGGTCATTTTCATCTACGTAAGTGGCAGTACGGGGTTGATGCTGCGAACGATGTATAAATTCATGTAAAAATGAGCAGCGGGTGCAGCGGGTGATGTTCGTTTAATATTTTGAAAGTTCACTGATCCGAAAATGAAATAAAGTTCGTTATTCCGAAGGTTCGTTATTACGATACACACAAATTCCCCATATATAGAGGTTCGTTAATCCCACAATGAAAAAAAAAAAAGGAATCGTTAATCCGAAGATTTGTGGCGTTATTCCGGAAGGTCATTATTCCGAAAATTCGTTTAAATCACTTGAGAAGATTCGTTAATCCGAAGAATCGTTAATCCGAAAATGAAATAGGGTTCGTTAATCGAAAATGTAAAGACGATGCCTTCAGCATTCGGAGTAACGAACTGTAATCATGAACAGCAATGATCTGTCCATAAACACTCTTTTCAGTTGGTCACATTCGATTTTCTTCACATATTGCATGGGATTCTTTGATGTACAATCGGGAAGTCATATTGCAGATAGCTCCACGTCGTCGGTATTTAGTGCAACCCCCTCTCCTTTACAGTGTACAGAGACAAGTTTTATTCCAAATACCTATATAGCTCAAGAGACATTGAAATCGTCATCTCCTATGTTTCGTTTTAAAGCAAACCTATATAAGTATGGGTTTAATAGTCCGTAAATTTCAAGATGAGGCTTTCGAACTATTAAGCAATGTGTGCCAAAGGATTGATTTTTCGTCACCACAGGAATCGATTCTAGAAGTTTAAAGAGTCTTCAAGAGGTAGGGTATCAAGCCTCATAATACTTATTCTTTAATTTGCTGCTGCTAGCATATAGGCCCTAATGATTTATCGAGGTGTGTGCAATGTGTGTGTGTGTGGGGGTGGGTTTTTTGTGTGATTATGTGTCTATGTGTTGCTTGTCGGTTGCTACGATACTGTATTTTGTTGGGAGTCTAGAAAGGTTCATTGTATGTACAGGTGTGTGACTCGCGGCAATTTGTCAAAACACACTTTCAGCTGAGCGCGATGTAGGTTAACCTGACCTCATTCCCTATCAACAAAGCCAAAATAAAGGAGGGCCAACCAGGATAGGATGATGTTATACCCTCTCGATGATGACGTGTTTCCTTCATGGAAAACTTCAATTGACTTTCGCCACATCCAAAAACATTCGGAAGAATTTTCGAACAGATGAGCAAGTTTGATGCCCTGCGAAAACCTCATGAAAGGGTTGAGTGCTCATGAGGTCCTCTACATGTCCTCCATTTTTAACCCAAAATTGGCAGCTTCAACTATGAATTGGCAGCTTGTCCCGTCGTCGGAGTCACGTGATCCAACCAGGTCGGATGCAGCCAAAACAGACCTCGCATAAATGAGGACAGCTTCTTCCCAGTGACATCAGGTATACACGGAAAAGTGAACAGGAGTTACAAGTATGTTGGTTGCTGTAACGGTGTTTTACCCCTTTTCACGGGGATCAAAGCCTTTTCGTTTCATCGTATCGAACGCTGATATTTGAAACACTCAGATGGGAGAGCGCATCTCTCCCGACTAACTGTTGAGGTTTATGATTGTTTTTTCCCCAACCAAAGAATCTTTACTCATTTCTCAACACCAGTATCATCCAGAAGGTCACGAAGTACGCCCCACTCCCTGATGTACGACCTCACAAGGAGCCCTTATTTGCAAGCATCTTTCGGATTCTCAAGCAGGAATCAATTGATTACAAATATTATTTGACACTGATAAATACTTCAGTAAAAGTAACATAAACCTCTTTCATAAACATTTTTCAGAGCAAATGGATTACGTTTACCACAAAGAAGGAAAGGCAATGAAATACGTCCGTCGTGTTTTCACCGGTAAAATTTGGTTACACATCCTGCTTGACACTGCAGACCATCTTTCGATGAAATTCGATTGCAAACGTCTGCAGTGAACAAGCTGTTTGATTAAATTGGGTAACGCATTAAATAGTTTACATGCTGCATATTGGAAGGAACATTTCTTGTAATTATTGTATAGTGGCAGGATGCTACCAAGTTGGCGCGAGCAGCTCTGTTTTCAATGAAGATCTTGAACTTTCACAAAAAAAAAAACAAACTCGGAAGACCAACCCGAAGCAAGGTGACTCCCAACCGAGGAAATGTGTCCATTATCATCGCACACCACGACCGACAGCAGAAGTTTTAGTCGCCAGAAGTGGATTCTAGAGGAGTAAAAACCCTGACAGACTTGTTGAAAATTAAAGTACCAGTTCACCCAAAATATATGTGTAGGATTGAGTAAATGCAGCGATATTAATTGAACATACAGTATTATTGGAAGTTTGAGAAAAATAGGACAATTAAAGTTTCAGTGCCGCCATCGCCGGGTGATAAGATAACAACAGTTTGTGACGTCAATGCATGACAACAATATAAAGAAACTATAAACAATTCAAAATATTTGTACATTCCTTGCAAAATGAAAGAGCACTTGACTTACCTCTTTCCGAAAGCAGGAGAAACAATATTACTCGTAACATATGGCAGTAACAAGTCTAGAAAATACTGTATGTACTTTTCATTCGAAATATAAATAATTTTGTGGAAATTCTCTCTATATTATCTTTTTATCGCTGTCCTGCAATGATGTCACAAGCTGCTGTAGTCTTCTCATCTAGAGATGGCTGCACTGAAACTTAATAATTTTCGTAACTTTTCAACGGATCGTCCAATTTACCTCAAACATTACTGATTTTTTCTTCTACTATTGCTGCATTCACTCAATACACACCTTGTCCTTTAAGGAGAGAAGTCGGAGACAAAAAATATATATCGAAGAAAAAAAGACAGCTGCTCTTGGTGACGGGAGGGGGGTTCTTTTCCTTGCGTGTCATATGTGCGTGCATATCTGTTGTTTGTGTGTGTTTGTTTGTTTGCCTTTCCGTTTGCTTGTATTGCTGCTGTTTCTTATTTCTCACTGGTCTAATTCGTATACTTGTAGTTGTGATTCTTGTGGTTATCATCATATATAAAGTTGTCACCATGCCAAAAGAGAAACTCATATCTCCGTCACCTTTAAGTCCTGACATCATCACTCATCGTTGACATTCTTCTTTTCTCATCGTTTGTCACAACTGATAATCGAAACCAGCTCCAAGATACTGATGGCAAATGAGAAACTTCCCAGACATTCCTCTTTCCTGCATGCTTGTAACATCGCGGCGATAACAATATTATTATACAGACAGCAACATCTTGGCACGGAAGCCAGGGGACAATCTCATCAGCTAGAAGTACAAGTAATGGAAGTAAAATTGTGTTGTTGAAGACGGAATGGTGTATATTGGTCTTAATGGTTGATTCACACATTATTATTGGCTAGTATTGGAGTCCAAATTTGGGGATCCGATGAAAATAATATAGAAATGATGGAAGATAAGCCATGTACGCTAGTCTTTACAACGGCACATAGCAAAGTCTTTAGTAGGAGGTTGTGGAGTTTTGTTTAGTGTAGTGTAGTGTAGTTTTGTTTTGTTTGCTATGTATGCTAGGGATATTCATGACTGTTGTGGGGAATTCCATGCTCTCTCTTGCGTGGAATATTGGAATATAACGTCTCCGTCGTCATCTATGAAATTAGAAACCACTAGGGAATCTACCGTCAACTATATTCCTTCAAAAGGGGTAAAACCCCCACTTGTTAAATGCCTCATTTCTGATCAGCTATGTCTCTTTTGAACTTCCTATACTTAGTTACAACGTTCTCTTTCTTTATTCTATTTGCGCCTTACAGAGCATTCCACAGAGTGGATTTGGCGAATAATAAAACATATCTATTAATTTTATTAGTAGTAGTAGTAGTAGTAGTAGTAGTAGTAGTAGTAGTAGTAGTAGTAGTAGTAGTACTAGTAGTAGTAGTAGTAGTATGACGATAGCGGGGAATACCAGCGTGGGCGTTGTCCCAAATTGCACTACAGCAAAATCCAAAATGATGTCCTCATCTGCTGTATATAGAATATATAGAATATTATTCATGCCATGAAAATTGCAAGCTCCATTTCGTGTTCTATAATGTTGCTGTTGTTGTTGTTGTTGTTGGTGTTGTTGTTGTTTTGTTCAAATCAGAGCAGAATTTCAAAGACGTTCCAAATATAATGATGAATGCTGTGATAATGGCAGGGCCCTCTGGTAGAGCAGTGGCAACACTGAAGAGTCTACCCTGGATAAAAGACCTTATTATTATTGTTATTATTATTATTTTTTTTTTATTATTATTATTATTATTATTATTATTATTATTATTATTATTATTATTATTATTATTATTATTATTATTATTGTTATAAAGGGCGGGTATGAGGAGGAGAAATAATTCTAAAACAGCAGATCACGTGAGGAGAGTCTCATACCACGTCAGCTGGAGGGAAAATCGATGCTCAACATGTACCAGTAAACCCTTTTGAGAGGAATCTTGATTTGATACTGCAAGAACAGAACAATTATTATTTGAGCCATATAAAAAAAAAAAACATGACCATGCAAGCAAAGCAGGTTTATTTCGCTGACAAAATTTCTCCCCGAATGTTGACAGAGGTGACGGCGTACTGTGCTTCAGTCACATTTTATTCCCCCCCCCCCCCCCATCTATAGGGCTTTTTACACTTGTAAATTATTTTTGCTTCTCCAAGAAATTCGGCGCACAATTATTATCCTACCCTGCTTTGGTGGAGTATTGTACCCTATAGTCATTTTCATTTGTTTTATTCCTTAATTAAGGTGCATGTTTGTGACGTCCTTGCTGCCTGTTTGCATTTTGACTTGTCTCTTTCTTGTGGTTGTTATAATGTACAGTATATCGTGGCCGGTTTTGTTTTGTTTTGTTTTGTTTTTGTTTTTTTTGTTTTTTCATAGGAGCTTAGGGCTGCTTTTTGGCCTGTTATCGTGAAATAACAATCAAACAGTTTATTTGTCTCTTGTTATTCTCTGTAATGGTATGGTTCACGGGAAAATAACATGAGTCAAAATGTGATGTCGGAAACACTGACTCGTTAATGCCGGGCGAGATGAACTTCAAGAGTTTATTCTCAGTTTGTGCCTCGGACTTCAGTTAGTTTGGGTGATGATGGTTTGTTATCACTGGTTGCATTTCAAGATCAACACAAACAAAAATTATGTATAATATCTGCAAAAGTGGTTTTGCAGTTACTTAGTGAACACATGGTGGCAGTACTTCTTTAATTTCGTAAAAGACGCATAATTCGATGAGATTCGATTGTTGGGTAGAGAGTGTGTACAGTGTGACATTTCGGCCGTTGTACACTACAACGTTTTATGTCTGTAAACCACTCTAATCTATGGCTTGCGAAATCAATTGAGAGTGATTAGCGCCCCCGTCCGGAATCTCCAAATTTGACGCTGAGATTAAAGATTGCCTCCCTTTAGCCTCCGGAACGGGAAATCCAGAGCAACATAAATGTACTGATTCAGACTCTCTTTCTTTATGTCCTCGTGATAACTGTCGAAACGTGTGCCCTGTTCTAATGATTACGTAAAAGATTGAGAGAGGCGATAGAAACTTAGTTTCGACGTTCCGATAATTGAGAGCACGTTGAGTGGGAAGGGTGCACCAAGAAAAGCTCCTAATTGGGTGCACTGTGAGTGAGTGAGACGTACAATGACGAAGCAGTTTGCTAACGTCTTTATGGTTGCCACCGGTCCCTGGGTTGCGGAGATGAGGGCTTATGCCTCGCCCCAGAGCCCACCTGTCATCAATTTGTTTATTCCTGAATACATTTCCATACATTTATCAGTGATTTTTTTTTCTATCTGCTTTTGCATTCCTTCATATCCGGGCTTCATATATCTGATTTTTTTTTTTATATTAATATATTCACTTTTTTCATTGATTCATTTACTCATCTTCTTGCTAAATATCAGTCCTTAATTTGAGAACACGTAGTCGACTTGACAGAAGCTGTCACTTTGCAAAATCAGGAGTTAGAAGTCTCACGTGGTAAAACGGAAGCATTCCGTTCACTTGGCAATGGGCAATTCCGCGAAAAATGTTACTTTTCCTAAAAATCCCAAATCTGCAATACTTTGACAAATACATGTGCAACAGGTACATATTTAGTATCAAATGCTAGAACTTGTCAAGTTCTTTCATTTGAGTGGTATTTTGATACAATTGAAGTGCATTTAGGCATTCTTTTCTTTAAAAAAAAAAACATTTTTGGGCAAATTTTTTGATAATTTTTGTAAAAAAAAAAACACACAATCTTTGACTCATTGTAATTCCATATTTACCAACACTTCAGCATTTGTTTCAAATTTGTTTATGGTTAAGAATGAACCA
The DNA here is from genome assembly GCA_033980235.1 of Diadema setosum. Classification (NCBI taxonomy): domain Eukaryota; kingdom Metazoa; phylum Echinodermata; class Echinoidea; order Diadematoida; family Diadematidae; genus Diadema; species Diadema setosum. Next base: position 21,856,454 of record CM067066.1, on the reverse strand, counting down.
AAAAACACTAAAAATAGCCTTGTCTGAGATGCGAACTGTGTTAAAATATGAATATTGGGACTTTAAAAAGTGGACAAAGTTGTAATGTCCGTAACGCTACATTTTTTAACCTGTAGAGTAAATGCTGAATGTGTTGTACACAATTATCAATCTACAACTTAAACAGGACCTGAGCATTCATTTCAGAAGAAAATTCCTTTTACTTGGTGCTCTGATTCATAAATTTCTCAACATATCCACATGGAGGTAAATAATCATGTCCAAAAAAAAAATGTAATGTCCGTAACGGCAAGCATTTTGTGTAATATCTACCAAATGATTTATAATAACTTATCAAAACTTGGACTGTTAACATTTCAGGATGAATGGGTTAGAATAAACCACGAGTGGATTAAGAATGATTATGCTGATTTGTTGAAATAAGCCCACAAAGTCACAAAAAATTCTCTAAATGTAATGTCCGTAACGCTGGAATTGCCCAAATATTCTTACTGGGATTATGAGTCCCTTTGAGCTCTCTCCTTCTGTTCATGTTTCGTATTGTATAAATATCAGAAAGTAAATGAGAAAGTATAGGATATACCTGATGTCCGTAGCTTGATCATTCTTACCATGGACCCAACAGGTCCATGTTCTTATTTACTTAGTGTGTTAGTCTGTGAGATCACGAATCATTTTTGCAATTAGCCATGCAGTTACTGATGAATGTTGCGAAGGCCTATTTTGACACTGAGGAGTTGAGTTCTCGCTTAACATTCTGCAAGCTCCCTTTCTCGCGTCCCTATTCGGTTTCGAATTCGAGGGAATAAACAGTGAAAGTCAGCGGCAGGAGTTCTTTTGTGATCGGATTTGAGGGAGAATATCTGCTCATTTTGTAATCAGTGTGACGAAATTAAACAAACGCAAAAGTTGCTAGCCTATTTCGCCTGTATAAAATCTGTTAGGAATGAAATGTCTTCGTATAACCGAAACCATGATTCATTTTTCTCCATGGTAATATGCAAGTAGATGTTAAAAGAAATTTAGAGGCACATGAGGTTACTTATTTTAGTGAATGCGATGGTAAAAGACGTTTTTTTTTTTTCGTTCACGGCGGCAGCCCTGGCATCCATGCAGAGGTGCAGAAAGAACAGTGGATGAATCACGGGTGTTGGGAATTGTCGGCTAGGTACGCGCCGTCCTGAATTGGGTTTACCTTCTTTCCGGTTAGTATGTGAAGGAGGGCCTGGTCGGCCCGACTCGCCACGAGTCGATCGTCGGGTGTCGAGATGGCTAAGTGGAGGCGACGTGCCAAGGGCGAGTTCGTGTCTGAATGTCAAGGTGACTCGGTGGGAGGGCGCGAGTCGGTGTAGCGAGACGTGATGTTGTGAGCGCTTGGGACTAATGAGCACCATATGACGGGCGTGGTGGCCGGGCTCCGATCGTGATGGGCTAGGCGGAGAAAATGGGAGGATGCCATGGAAGATGAAAATGGGGGAGAGGGGGGCAGACATGTCTGAGATGCGGGAACATCATGTCGGTCAGTGGGATCAGCTGGAAGTATGCATGTGCAGGTTGTGATCCTAGCAACACACAAAAATAACATGCTACCGTACGGAAGGGAGGTGGGAGACCATCTTCCTGCCGACATTTTAGGCACCTTGTCAAGAGTGAGGGCGGTGATTTGGCTCAGTCGGTAGCGCGTCTGCCTCCAAATCCAAACGACCCGGGTTCGATTCCCGACTGCAGGGGTGTATCCAGGATTTTTTCTGGGGGGGTCGTAATCAAAATTTTTGGACCTTTACCTTTGCGAGGGAGCGGAGCGACCGAGCGGGGGGAGGGTGTGGGAGGGGGATGTCCCCCCTCCCACGGTAGGGAGTTTTTGAATTTTATATCTTAAAATGGGGCCATTTGGTGCATACAAACGTGACTTTTTCGGCATGGCAGTGCGGCTTAGAAAACATAATAAGGTAAATTATGGCATATTAAAACTAAGTAACGAAATTTACGAGGTTTTTGACAATTTCTGGAACACCGGTCACTTTTTTTTCCCTGTTGTAGGCCTATATAGAGTAAAAAGCCCTCAAAAAACAAAAATGTCTTTTACAAAAAGTGGACCTTTTGAAAATTTGGGGGGGTCGTACGACCCTCCCGACCCCCCCCCCCCCTTGCATACACCCATGGACTGAGCAATGTTGTGTGTAACCATACCATCCCCTTTGTTAAGAGGCAACTCACTCTGTCCCTCTGATAGAGCATAAAATGGAGGTCCCGTGTGTGAGAGAGTAACAACTCATGGACGTAACAGATCCTGCTCAATTCATTTATCTCAAGGAGCAGGGTGCATAACCCGGCGAAGTGGTCCACCTCACATCCAACTGGACATCATGGAAGACTAGCTACTGCAGCTGAATATGGCTATATATCCAACCATCTTCGATGGAAAAGGAAACATAAAAAAAAGAGTCAATCTCGAAGTGAGGATTCAGACTACTGCCATGGTGAAGATCATGAAAGTTACAAAACTAAACCATGATAACGCATCATGATATGGAATGTCGATACCGGCAAGTATGGAAGCACTGGGAATAAGAATACTTTTGTGCACCGATTTCGCTCCTATTTCATATTCGTGAGAAAATAATATTCGGACGTTAAAAGCAAATTCCTCACCGCGTCTCTTTGGGTTTTAATGATCAGAGAAAAGTTAAACGAACAGATAGAGGCTTCTTCAAAATGGTTGTGGAAAAAAGGGGACATTCTTAATCACAAACACCAGATCGTAATATCGGAGTATAGGTCATCACTGAATTTCCTACTTTTACGTCAAATCCTTGTATATTGAAGTCTTGAATGACCTTAGAGGAAAGGGGTCGTGTATAGTTGCTAAATTGTGAACCAAAGATTTGAGTTTCATGAAATAAATTCGAGTTTAGAAGGTGATTACATCGTCAACTTTTGTTGACGATCATCACTTTTATCACTGTTCTGTTAAAACGTCTGAAACTTCTGAAAATATAAATTTTGATATTTTATCGTTTAGAATTCTGTTCGTCTGCTTTCACTATATCTATGGAAGCTAACTTAAAAGTGGTGTGTTATTGTACGTTACGCCGTGACGATCTTTACGTTCAATCAAATTAAAATCTGAAGTGTAAAAAATAACAAGTCCAAGTCTATAAAACGCGTAAAAGAAACTATGACAATTTACACGGCAAGCTTGCAATTGGGGACTGGATTGTTAGTTTCGTAAGAAAATATGAGAGAGGTGGTTTTGCTCGGAAAACTTGTAATGAAGTCAAGCGAAAGTCTGCTTGGGAAAATAGTAGGAGGGAAAAGTAGACAAGAAACCAGCGTGAAAAGAACTTTGAGAGAAGAAAAACACTTTCTCCGCACTTCTGTTCAAACATATATACGATGTAACCAGAATTCTCCGCTGTGTACCCACTTTTCCGACATTAATCCCTATTCCTGCGTGTAACTAAAGCAACTTGCATTTTCGATTGTCTGCGGTTTGGTTCACTGAATTGTGTCTCGGCGATATATTTCTTCATCTTATTCTTTGAGCAGGTCACCGTTAGCCATAATATTGTGCATGAAACGGAGCAAGAAATATGATATCACGCCTTTTCTATTGTTACCACCATGGCAATATAGCGGCGCAGTGGTGTGTTCGCTTCGAGACTGTCGAAATTGAGACGTCTTTTGTTTCAGCAAACGTAAACACTGACAGTTCGATGACCGCGCGGTTTTTGCGCTTGGCATGGAACACGGCACCCGCGTCGCCGCTGTGTTTGGTTTTGAGCCATGCATGCCTTCGAGCTGAGATCAATGTACCAGTCGGCAGACAGGCGAGTCTTTCCACTTCCCTGATGCGGTATTGTGGAGCGCATGCGCAAATATTCAGATGCAAAAAAAAAAAAAAAAAAAAAAAAAAAAAGATGTAAGGGAATTCAGGACCAGTTCAGAGTTAGTGTGAATAGAAAGAATACAGTTTTAACCAGCACATCAGTGAAAATTTGATCAAAATCGTATCAAAAGTAAGGAAGTCATGAAATTTCGAAAAAAAAAAATGTTAATGTGTGCCAAACAGTTCTTGAGAAGATTATATGAATGATCTATGCAAATGAGTGATTCACCGATGTCTCCACCTAACATTTTCCATTAATGGTATACTGAAATTTACAGATTAAATGAGGAAACTTCAATTCTTCTGCCATAAAAGTGTAAAACACAATGTTATTCCTGACTGGAAAACTGAAAAACTTATCGGTCACACTTAAGGAGTTGGGACTTGTTATTATTATTTCAAACATCATTGTCATTATCACCATTTGTCTGGTAAAACTGCTCGTTATGAATTATTGTTGTCCGGGAAAATTGCAGGTGGGAAGATTCCGATGGCTAATTCTAAGCGTCTCATCTCCTCTGCAAGTAATGCGTTCCTAACAAAGGACGCGGGACTCGACTTTGCCGCATCCACCTGTTGGGTCTTGTTATTGAATTTGTCGTTTTGGGGTCGAGTGATTGGGAACCGTACGGATATGTTTGATTTGGTGGGTAGCTCCCTTTGTCGTAACTCCGCAGTGTGGGGGTGGCGGCCAATTTGTCCAATTGCGCGGGGTTAAAATAGAGTTACTAGTGCAAGGAGGTATCACATACCTCCTTGGTTAGCGTATCCCAAGTCTTATCCGCAACACCAGGGAACTTAAAGGGGAAGGCTAGTAACTGATCAGTGGGAATCAGTGGAAATGCTGGGAGATGATTGTTCCAATCCTTATGGGATTCATTCAAGAGTTCATTGTATATCTATTGTTGTGTGAAAATGATTTGCTTCAGAACGGTCTCATATTCAAGTAATGTGCAGATTAATGTCCCGTCACTGACCAGGGACGCTAACCTGGAAGCATTAAACTGCACATTACTTGAATATGAGACCATTCTGAAGCAAATCATTTTCACACAACAATAGATATACAATGAACTCTTGAATGAATCCCATAAGGACTGGAACAATCATCTCCCAGCATTTCCACTGATTCCCACTGATCAGTTACTAGCCTTCCCCTTTAAAACCGTGAGCGTCGAGTTTACTGGGTCTGGGAGAAACGGTTCGGCTCAATTTTTCGATTGTTTTAGAAATCGATGGGCTACACCACTTACGAGCTTTAAAGGTATTAGCCCACATTTGTAAACCTGCAGCAATTGGTCTCATAGTTAGCATGGAGTTTGGGTATGATTGCAGTAACACCTGTGCAAAATTTCGTTCCAATTAGTCCATTACTTTCATAAAAATAAATGAAAATGCACCGTATGCATGCGTATAAAAACGCTCGCTAGCTCCGGTCCACGCGCGTACTACATGCATGCGATACATGTGTAAGTCTATGTACGTAGATAGCCCGCGCTCGCAATTCGATTTTGGGTCGGGTTGACCCGGTTTGAAAATTGATTTTAAAACGATGATTTTCTCTCTTTTATCGAATGGTGTAGACAAAGAGCAACAGGTGAGGTATGTTACTCTTATAACTTGTACTTGAAGTCATATTGGACCTGTTTTATGCAGTTTTGATTTTCGTGGGTTTGCAAATGTGGGCTAGTACCTTTAAATGGGCGTATGGTGAATGTCCATCTTTTTTAAGGGTAATGATGTGAATGTAAAGTACATCATGTTTTATAGAGCAAACAGAATTTTTGGTGTCAGTCATGCCAGAGAAAGGGAGAGAATGAGACAGAGAGGGAGGGAGAGAGGATTACAGTACCACAAAAATATATCGTATGTTGTATGTCTCTTTGGTTACGAAATTTCTCCCTCCGATCAATATTGCTTCTCATCGTCATCCATTATCCATCATTATCATTATCGTCATCATAATAATAATCATCATCATCATTATCATCATCATTTTCATCATCATCATCATCATCATCATCATCATCATCATCATCATCATCATAGTCATTAGTGTTATCACTGCCATTATTATCATTATCGCCATTGCCGTAATCGTTTTAATCGATGTCATCATAATCAAAGGCCTAGTCATCATCATTATCCTCCTCCTCATTATCATCATCATCATCATCATCATTATCATCATTCTCCTTATCATCATCGTCAACAACATCATCATCACCATCATCACATTATCAATACCAGTACAAGCATCATAATTATTGTCCTCGTTTCTTTATTTCTTTTGTGTGTGTGTGTTGTGTGTGAATGCATGGAAATGGGATTGTCATAAAGCCTTCCACACAAATTATTATGTTGTCCTATCAACTATATTTCACGCACTTGTCAATCACAGTTCCGCCGAGAAAGCTTCCATGCATCGATCTTGTTGTCTTTGACGTGACTTGATGGTGAAACAGTTCACTAAGAATTGTTGAAGAAATTAATTGTTATCCTTCAAATTAAAAAACAAAACAAAACAAAACCTAAAGATTTCCATTTCCTCCCATTTCTTTTCCCTTGTCATCTAGATCGAATTCACAAAGACGTATGGACCGATCTGGAAGGAGCGTCTCGGCTCGCTGGAGTTTGTCAACCTCGCCAACCCGGAACTGGTCGAGTCGCTCTACAGGAATGACAACAAGTATCCCAGGAGGTTGGACATGAAGCCCTGGAAGGTGTATCGCGCTCATCGGGACGAGTCGCTCGGGGTTCTCACCCAGTATGTCCCATCATATTCTTTTTCGCGCTTCCAAGTAATAGTGCAATACTAGAGATATTTCTCTATTCTCACTTGTGCGAATGGGTATTCTCGGGCTAGGGTTCAGTTCTTTGAACAGGCAAGTCCCCACATAGTACTTGCCCGACAGTAATTTTGAGTTTACTCCGGAAGCGGGCGAAAATGTTTTGCAACATTATGTTTGTTATCCATCGCCTAAATATTTTTCGTATCTGTATCCCTGATGAAAACGTCGTTAAGGTTTGAGCACTTATCTCGTATCTCCAAGGGTTCTTCGTTATCATCTAGTAGCCATACTCGAACACACAGAGTCTGTACTTCCGTATGTGATTGCAAGAATAACATCGTCTACTTTAATGTCATTTATGATAGAGTATACACTGATGATTTTTGTCGTTGGGTGTCTTGTTATTTGATTTCAGAGATCATGATCACAGTTATTACTATCGCTATTATCGTTAGTGGAAAATCTATCATCATTACGATCATGATCGTCGTCTTCATTACCATCACCGTCTACAGTCAATGACTTCAGTAGTTCAACGTTTTCTGCTGAGCTGCGTTTGGTCTTTTCCTTCACTGACTCAATATAGTGATCCTTAAAAGATGAAGAAATCTTAAGATTCAGTCTAGGCCATGCTCGGTGTATTTGTTTGTTGTTATTTGTTTTTCTGTAGTGAGGGGAAAGAGTGGCATCGAGCGCGTCGCACCATCAGTCGGAAGATCATGCCGCCGAAAGAGGTCGCCAAGTTCTCGGGTGTCATCAACGAGATCGTCACCGACATGGTGACACGGCTCCGCTTCGTGCGGGACACGAAGGGCGAAGACGGAGTGGTGCCCGACCTCCAGAATGAGATGTACAAGTGGTCCATGGAATGTAAGCATAAGAGGATGAGCGATTCAAGCGTTGAATTCGATGTTGCCAAATCCTTGGAGCTATGTAGCTTATAGGATAATTTGTATACTATGTGAGTATGAAAATGTTTATTCTTTTTGTTTTGTTTAGTTTTTGTTCAATGGAAACTTAGAAGTGCCAGCCAGATGTCCAGATAAATAACTCGTCATGTCGACATCCAGCATAGTAAACGTGATCGGATGATAAGATCTCACAAATTGTTTTCTCGACATCCTTTGGAAGAATTCATCAAATGAGAAGATCTTAAATCTCGTCATGTCTATATCCTGTGGAGCAGATGACTAGGTGACAAGATCTCGATTCTCGTCATGTCAAAATCGTGTGAATAGATGATAGCATGACAAGAACTCCATTTTGTCATTCCCACATCATGTAGAATAAATGATAAGATGACAAGAAGTTAATTAGAAATCTTCATGTCTGATATTGTTTTTATTTGATATCTTGTCTGATTCTGGTCATCTCTTGACAATGATGTAGACATGACGACATCTGAGATCTTGTCAGCAGTCACGTAATTCTACAAGATGTAGAGATTATCCTTCTCTCTGTGTGTGTTTTTATTTTCGTTTGTTTTAATTCCATATCTCTCCACTTGTCTGTGCATATCCGTCTGTCTCTTTCTTTTCTTCTAAACCCTCTGTCCTGCTCCTTCTTGTCCTATAATACCAACTTTCACACCCCAGCGATCTTCAAGCTCCTCCTGGAGACAAGAATCGGCTGCTTGGAGGAGCCCATCCCGGCCGAGTCGCAGCGCTTCATCGACGCCGTGGGAGAGATGTTCGCCTCGGGCCAGATCATGTTTGTCACCTCCCCGGAGTGGTTCCGCAAGTGGAACCTGAAGCCGTGGCGCGACCACGAGGCCGCATGGGACTACATGTTCAATTTCGGTAAAGACAAAACGAGACGAGACGTCGATGAATGATTGATGAATTTGAATGAGAAAAGAGTTGATTGATGTATATATTAATGACGAAATAGGCGAAGAAGCATGGGGTATACAATCCTAACCAGTCACTAAAGTAATGTTGTGTTTTATGGTACTGGGCATTCATCATTGATTCATTTACATCTATTGATTGATTTTAATGTTCGACTGAGCATCTGTACTACAATTAGAATGACTACAATTCAGCGACAAGATGTAAAACCTCTTATAATAACAGTAATAATGACTTGAACATTGTGATTTTATCACAAGAGAACTTTTTTTTTTCAGGTGAAATGACCCGGGAAGTCACTTTAAAAGCTGAGCACTCCTCACCTCCCACTTATACTACCAGCTGCAGTCGGGTATGTCAACATGGACAAGATTGGTCTATGTTCTCTGCTTCCACCCCTCCCTCCCATCCCCACCTCCAGCACATTCTTGGGCTTCAATCCATTCTGCTGCAGAAATTGTTTCACTCCAGATTATACGATAGGAAAAAAAAAGACTAGGTATAATTAGTTAACCCTATTCTAACTGGGCTATTTGAGACCAAGTTTTTACTGGGGGGGGGGGGGGGGGTCAATTTGACCCCCCCTTCAGATCTCGGCCGCCGATCGCGCGATCGCCGCAAAATTTTGCCTGAACATAGAGCCGGATGTCAACTACAAGATTACATGGTCATCCAATAGAAAAATTTTGATTTCATATTTTTTAATAAATTAATTATGCAAATTAACGCATAAAATCATATTTTCACCTATAACTCCATCAAAAAGACTGAAGGATTATTAAATTTTTGTGTCAGAGTTCCTCAAGACACATCAAACAATTTTCTTGTAAAAAAATAGCGCAATCAAAATCATTTTCTTTTGTTTTTTATTGTTTTGTTAATTTCTTATGTATTTTATTGTTTTTTCGATCTTTTGTTTTCTATTGTTTTTTTGCAAAAATTTGTTGGAGGCACTTATTCAAGCTTATCTACATTAGAATTGATGTATTTCAATGCTTAAAAGTTGAAATAATCTAATTTATATCAATTAAACAAAAAACCACAGTTTGCATTGGATTTGCACACGAAATCATGAATTTGAGCGGTTTTTGGGTTGACATGCACTTGCAAAACATTGCATAACTTCAGAACGGTGTACCCGGACGTCGCAAATTTGGTCTCAAAATATGCGGGAGACTCAAATGAAAAAAGTCATGAAACGACGCGGCAAAATCTTTGCCCGTTGCGGAATCGTGGCGCGAAATGTCGAGGGGGGGGGTCAATTTGACCCCCCCCCCCCCCCCCAGTTAGAATAGGGTTAATACACCAGACAGATACGCTATATCTGCACAAGATCCAAAAGTGATTTACAACAACAGCTAAGCCCATTTGAGAGAGAAACTGGAACTGTAATGTTCTGCAATGTTTTGAAATATGTGGCGAATATGCAGATCAATTATAAATGTAGAAATCCAAAGGCTTTTGAAGATTCTATAACAGAAGAAAACAGTAATATTAAACAACAAAGAGCTCAGATAAGATATATTTGTTTTACTCAACTCTACTTATGAAACACTGACAGTGAATCTTAAAAGTTGAAATAAAAAGAGACGATTAATTTCAAACCGAATATTTTATGATTTGTAGGACTTAATAGGTTAATGAGGGAGTATTTCATATTATGAATGAGGATCTGATGAGCACGAACAGAATTCTCACACCTATTGATAATGAGTGCACTATTGATGACTGATAACTCGTCAAAACCGTAGACCCGCAAAGGGCCAAAGCTGACGTGGACCGTCTGTCATCGGACGCGGGAAAATCAGTCCTTGTTCTTTTTCTACTGCAGTCAGTGTGGGAAGGAAGATGACAAGCACAAATTCAGATTTTGTTTATGTTTTTTTTTCACACTAATTTCACAGTAACATTTCCCGCTCAGATACTATTAAATGCGTATGTATCGTAGAATTTTATGGATACACAGGAGAAGAATATGCCAGTGTTAATATTCATATTTCGTGCGTTTACCTGAACAAAAGTTGAGACTATTTTCTCACGTAGCAACAACTAATGCCTGCTAACCGAATTCCCAAATAATGAAATGTATGGAAAAAAAGGTGCATTACTAAGATTTTCAGGGAGGACTATCAAATTGTAGGCATAAGGGACCACTGGTGATATTTGCTAACAAGAGGAATAATATTCTGCTAATAAGTATGGTTAAGGAGCTATCATACAGTTGTATCATATCTGTGATCTTGACAAATCAATTTCAATCGCAAGCACCCAAATTTAGTATAACAAAATTTGCTACTCGCTGTCGAGCGTAACTTAACATAGGCGAAAGCGATATGAGCGGATTGTACAAGGAAAAAACATGGCGTTTGTACGGTAGTAATCATTTTTCGAATGTAATCGATTTATCCCTCTAAGCCCCTTGTTAACTTTTCATTACTTTTTCGTCGCTTTGGCATCACGTTGAATGACGCAACCTCCACGAATAACTTTGGAAACCTTTGGCAGCCGTCGTTCTCTCTATTGCAGGGGCATATTTGGCAGCAAAAACGCAAACAATTAACGCGCCGCAAGTAATCCTTCTACTCTTACCTATAGCCGCGGTTAAGACCCGTAATTAGCGCGTTTCCCTTGGGCGTGTCCCTAACATCCTTGATACTCCACAGATGTTTCTGTACGTCCGGGTCGCGAGACGCTCTTTGCCCAGGTGCTGTGGATTCATTGTGGTTAACCCTTCACCACGTTAACACACGCGTCATCCTCACACAGCCTGTTGATGCCTGTCAGTCTCGACATGACAGGAGTGATCGAATGGTTCTTCAAAGCAGGCATACTTTGGAATTTTTTTTTTTTTTTTCAGAACATCTGACCGGAATCGATTATAGTACTTTTCATCGAAGACTCTATTAAATGGTCGAATTGAAGTCGGAATGTATGTCGAAGCTCATCAACGAACCATGCCTATATGCCCCGTTATAGCAAATCATACTCGACCTTTTGCACCTCAGTTGCTCAATTTCAACTCCGAACAATTAGTAATAATAGTGCAAGAAGTAAAACGAAGTTCAACATGGACAAGTACTAAGAAAAAATTATTATGATTAGCCCCAAGACATTATCATCATTGACGTCATGGTCTGTTCCTTTTCTTCTCCTCCTCCTCCTCCTCCTCCTCCTTCTTCTCATTTTTGTGCTCCTTCTTTTCTTCATCTGTTTCTCCGCATTTCCTTTATATTTTTTTTTTCATATATCTTTGTTACAGTTTCTCCTAATCCTTCTCTTCCGCTTCATTTCCTTCACTACCTTCTCCTGCCACTCGTTTGATACGAGTTTAGGTACTTGCCAACAAGTAAAGGCTGTGAAATTCGCGGGACATGGATCATGAAGTGAAGCAGTACTCGCAAGTCATTCTCATTGCCGTTGATTGTCCTGGAAAACTATGAGTGTATGTAGCTGTTTTCATTCCCATGCACTTATTGTCAACTGCTACTGTCCTCGTCTTGGACCGTGAGGTTAAATTTTGTTTTCATTTGGTCACCCAGAGAAGACGGAATTTCCGAATGACCGTTGTATTTTTCTCTCGAGACCTTACAAAACCTACACAGCCGTCCGTTAATACCTCCGGGTGCAGAGCGCGCATTCGTTACACGCTGAATTGTGCGTTACTTGTGTTTTGTTGGTGAGTTGTTTTTTTTTGTTTTTTTTTCTCCCGCGTCACCCCGGAGTAATGAATAGTCATCACCATGACAACTGGTGAGTGCGGAGGATCGGTCGCGCTGCTTAATGGCCGGATAAAGGTGCTAAGGTTTCAGGAAAGTTTGTGTAAGTCGAAACTCGCATCGGGCCCGAGCTGGGGAGTCGCGGTGAAGCGAATTTGACCTTTTCCCTTTCTCACGAGATGATGTTATATCGCTGATGATGTGGGCGGAGGGTGGCGCTTGGCCGTGAAATATCACTTCTGTTCCGGGAACGTGCACTCCTTATTCCTCTTCTTTGATGTGAACGAGAACAGGCGTTCCTTTTCATCCACACAGGAAGAGGTGTTCCCTCCACACTGGTCAAATTCAGTGTCACAATTCGCCATCGCCTTGGAACATATCCGCACGAATAGACCTATCTTATGAGGATTTTAACACGGTCTTTTTATCCGTGTGGCCATAAGGCATTCCTCGTAGAGCTCTCATATTTCTCTTTTAGATTTTATATGTATTCGATTTTTTCAGATAATTATGAACAGAGACTTTAAGGAATGCGTCATCGGTAACTTGAAATCAACCTTACACATACTGTATTCGTAAAGTTTCGCCCAGAAAAACACAGAGAAATTCACAAAGTGTGTGTGTGGGGGGGGGGGGGGTGAGTTTCATTCTTCACTTGCGTTCCTGAGTTGAATCTTCTTCTTCACTCTGTGTCATGTTTACTGTATAGCATTGGTTTGTTTGAGTTTTTATTTCTCTGTTCCTTTTTTTCTCCAAGTAGGCCAACAGTGACAAGTAAGTTACAAATTGATATACAAAGACAGAAAAAAGTAAAACATACAAATCTATGTAGCAATCATCAAAATCGTAACAACACCGGCCCTAAGATGATGATAGTAATAATGCAAGCATTGTAATGCATAAGTGTAATTGTATATACGTGAACAAGTAAGATATCAATACAAGGGATGGTCATCATAAGCAGAGCTTGATGAGGCCCTATCAAATATACATTGTGATTGTTAATAGTTTGATCACGTATACGATTCGTTTTCCGTGTTCTGCTGCTGACCAAAATGCAATATATAGTCATTTATCATTTCTACACGTAGAACATGAAGGGCTTTGCAAGATTCGGAGTATGGACATAATCGACGTATTATCACATTTTTAGTTGTGATGTCAGATTGTCAGAGGACATGCAATATTAACAAGTTTTTTTTTTTTTTTTCTTCTTACTTCCCACGATGACCAGAGGATATCAAAATGGCTCAGAAGATATACAAATTCTGCTCTGGTTCCAAAGAAACTTTTTTTGTTGTTGCTTTGTTTGAATGGTGGATCCGGTAGATTGCTGTTCCTGAATTCGAGGAAGACCGATGAATCATAAAATACCTTACAACCATGACTTCAATTTAAATTGGAAAAAAAAAAGATGCTCATGAGATTTCATAAGTTATGCAGGCATAAATTTAAGGTACACCTGTCCGCCTAATTTATGACGATGATGTTTTGGTATTACATGTGCCAGGAAGGTTTCTCTTTTTTTTTTTCTTTGTTTCTTCGTTTATCTTTTTTTGTTTGTTTGTTTTTGTCAGTGTTTTGTGGTTCCAAGAAATGTATTCGTGACTGGATGAAAGTTAATAGAATAAGAACATTTTCATTTATTACTGCCCAAGCTATACCTAGCAGCACTTCCGGCTCACAACATTAGTGTTACCTTTTATCTCGGTGATCATTGTTAGTCATAAATGATGTTTGAAAAAATTAATAATGACTCAAAAGGGACTACGTTCTTTATCTCATTGCCTGAAATAGTTAATAGGGTTTCCTGCCAATGTAACCGGATGTTTGTTTGTTTGTTTGTTTGTTTGTTTGTCTTTTGGTCGGATTGTTTGGCAGCGCGGAAGTGCGTGGACAAGCGGCTGACCGAGCTAGCCTCGATGGCGTCCAAGGGGGAAACCGTGGAGGACAGCGGCATTCTTACCCACCTCCTGGCCAGCCAGAAGCTCAGCATGAAAGAGGTCTACAGTAACGCCTGCGAGCTGCTCCTCGCTGGAGTCGACACGGTGAGTTGTCCGCCCTCGCGCCGCCGCCGCCTCTTCGGCGGTGAGGCGGCATTACGGCTCGGAAACGAGCCGTAGCTGTCTGATCCAGCTATCTAATTTCCGGCTGCCAAGTTCACTCTTTTGAAGAAGCACGCGGTGCCACGACTCTATCTTCATTATTATTCCTTTATGTCTTGCGATGGAATGCATTGCTGTAGTTCATTTACAGTGGTGTCTACGAAACTCTAAATTATTCAGTTGCGATTATCTGTATGTAGCAATAAAGTAGAAACACATATTACAAAGATATCTTTTTTTTTTGCCATGTTAGGAAGGAAATGACTGATTTTTAGGTTGACTTACGAATTGAAATAAAAGGGTTCGTGGGGATTTTTTTTTTTTCTGTCATCTCTCAACGAAGGCATTGACATTATTCCCCGATGACAGCGAACAAGCTGTTTTGGCTTCGTTTCTCCTCCTGAGCCGATTTTTTTGGAATGACGGAAAACGTGTGTCATCATCAGTCATCTTCACCAAAACTTGTCGATGACCACAGAAACAACCCGTCATCGTAGAGTCATCCCCTCAGCGACTGAACGACGTGCACTTTTGGACTCCTCTCCGTAGAAACGTTACCCTACTGCGCAGGGTCAGAAGGTCGAGGTGTGCGAATTGAATGAAGTTCGATGCGGCAGTGTATATGGGCCTAGCACATTGTTCTGTGAGACGGATGTTTCGTTGGCACTGAGCAAGTTTGCTCGTCTCAGGTTACAGATGTAGTTCAGCATCAGCACCAGCTAGGTTGATTCCCTTTAATGGCTCCACCTCCCTTTCCGTAGCTTTTCACACTGGATTCTCGAATAAGACCTGGTTTCCACAAAAGTCGGCGTCCATTACCTTGCCACCGACTAGCAAGCATAAAACAAATAAATAAACAAACAAACAAACAAACAAACAAAACAAAACATAAAACGACATTTAAATGAACATTCAGAGTGAAGTTAGGTCAAATTGAATGCCGAAGCACGATGGATAACCAATATATCAAAAGGTTCAAATTTATCTCATGATTGTACCGGTAATAAGCTCTGTGGTGTTGCCAAACTCAGTATCATCTTTCCGTCTTCGAAACGTTATTTAGGAAAGTACGACATTACTTTATCTTATGATCATCTCTTGATTGATTAATTGATGAATAATGATAGATAATTCAAAGCAGATTGAATAATCAAAACATAAAGTATGATATGATTACCGCAACCAATCAACCATGAAAATTAGTTATTATCCCCGTTAAACGCTTGATCCGGGTTCGGTCCAGCGTCGCTTGCAGACCAGCACATGCAGTCTCGATTCAGGAGTGCCTTTCAATGTCGGTTGCAAAAGTCTTAATTAAAGTTCTCCAAAGTGACTAGCTTAGGTCATTTTCTTGCCTGCACAGAACAGCCCTTTGTATCTGAGTTCCTGATTTTAAAGCCATTTCTGTGCAGTCTAAGTGGCACCCCTGTTGACTGCGTAGAGGACATCGCGAGCTGAGAGAAGTAGTATACTGATTTGTCCAGTGCTTGATGTGTTTCCCAATGTCCGAGGGCGGCTGAGAGGTAATGCACAACAGCTGGCATCCACATTATTGCCCAAACAACTTTCAAACTTCAAAGGTGAAATCCCGCTCAATGTTCAAGTTAACTTGAATGAAACGATGTGAAATCTAGAATGAGTCAAAGGAACCGGAAGGTATAGACGTTTCATGAAACTTGAAGCTGGAATAAGAAGAGATACATTGGCTTATTACATTCCCGCAATATCCAGGAAACGGGTGTACATATTGGCTACAACCATGACGCATATCATGCAGTTTAAATGGAGGCGGGAATGTCATCGAGTCACAAGTCCTCCATCTACCTGTGCACAGATTTCCACTACAACTCCATTTTGGTGAAACGAAATCAAGAGAAATACACTTTGTTGCCTTCCGATCGAATAATGATTGAAGAATTGTAATGACGAACATGTATAACATTTTTGACTCGTACTGCTTAGTAGTTTCAATCACTACATTAATCAATCAAAATATGACTTTAATTATTCTCTTCTTTTTTTTTTTTAATTTTGAAACCAATAAGAGATATTGACACCATCACCTCATTCAAAGTTTTCCTTTCCCAACCCTCGCACTTTCCGCCTTTACGTATTATGAAGATAACATTTTGGTAGCAGCCGAAAAACATTATTCGGTTTGTTCCGCGGTGAGAAATTGAATGTTTCTGCCTTCAGATTTGTCTAATTTTCTTTGAACGATTTGTCTAATTTTTTGTCGAACGCAGCTGAAGCTATCAGAATGCATTTGGTCATTTTGGAAGGGAATGAAATTTTGATCATACACAAGTCAGTGACGCTGTGACGTCATAATTTATCCTCACTGACTGACAATCACACACACACACACGCACACACACACACACACACACACACACACACACACACACAAGTGAGGGTCGGCTAACACCTTTAACACATCACCTTGACTTCAAGGCGGAAGAACAGTGTGATGCCGTTGAGACATAGCTCTGATTCAAACAAGCAGTCTACAGCCATGCATCGAGGACGTCGTATGGAAAAATAGATGCGTTTTCAGTGCAAGGCCAACGATGTCGGGACCTGGTTCCCTATTGTACGTGGGATAGTCATCCCATCGACACCCTGACGAGTGAAAAGCTTCTGGGTGGTAGAACTCGCTGACAAGGCTTCAGGGGATAGGGCGTTTCTACTGATCAGAGAGAGAGAGAAAGAGGCTCTTAAATATCTTGCAAAGGAGAACATTAAACGTTCGCCAAAAATATCGTCATGTTGCATCTGGTTTAAAGGAAACGAAAACCCAAAAAGAAAATATAAAGGGAATTCCACAAAAATTCAGTTTTCATGAAAATTACACATTCCATCAACTTGACACTGACATATTAAGGGTAGTAATGATTCCCATGTTTTCTGAAAGCGGTTAGTCAAATGCTCTTTCATTACGCTAGAAAAGTGAAAGCATGTTGAATTTTCTTTATATTTTCCTTATATTGTTGTTCACACATGACTTCATGAACTCTAGTAGTCTCCTGATCCAGTGGTTTCAACACTCAAACTATAAAAATTTGTTACTTTTGCATCGATTGTCCGATTTTCTTCAAACTTTCACTGATGTGTTCTACTAATGTTGCTGCTTTCAATCAATCCACATTGCTCTTTGGGTTTTGGTTTCCTTTAAAGAGTCTTTTTTTTTTTCAATTTTCAAACGATATTGCACGAGGGCACCATGAATATGCATCCAATTGTTAGGAGACAGTAATAATGGTTAATTTAGTCTTAGCCTGTGTAAATATTGATTTTTATTAAAGGGAGGGAATAGTTTCAGTTGAGATAGGGCTTCAGGTTTCTAAATTTACTGCTCTGTGAGAATGTGAAAGCTGTTATGAAATATGAAAAAGCATACAATTTTAAGAGGAATTCAAAGGTTATTTGATGAAAATTGGTGGAAGTGGCTGAGATATCCAAAACAAAGAGGTCTTAATAAAAGGTGGGACCCACCTTTGATTAGGACCACTTTGGTTTGCTATCTCAGCCGTTTCAAAACCGATTTTCATCAAATAAACCTTGAATTCCTCTTAGAATTGTTTTCTCTTTCCTATTTCATAAGTGGTTTCTAATCATTTCACACACAAAAAGAGATAAAATCCAAATCTCCCGTTTCAACCAAAACTATGTCATCCCCTTTAAATTTCGTAGTTCTTTAAGTTTAGTGACAAACATTTGGGACGTTATACTTGCTGATGATGAGAAAGTCTAATTTGATAAAACGGTGGAAAAGGGGCACGGGAATTACCCAAACCAGCTGCGAGAGAGGAAGCAGTGCTGTCAAAGGGTGGGGGCCAGGAGGCATGGAAGAGCGTTCGCTTTCATTCGAAGAACCGGGACGGTGATGTAGGTTGATGGGTGGTGTATTAGTGGGCGGCGATGTTTAACACCAAGTTCCTCGATACGGATCACGCCGGAAAACTCGTTTCCCCAAGAAAAAAAAAAATCATTCTGTAAATGAGAGGGCCAGGAAAGACAGCAAGTCAGAAGAAGGGGGGGGGGGAGGGGAATGGTGTACACACAACCCAAAACCAGGACTTGAACAGGGGAATAAGGAATACCCGGTCAGGATTGATTTATTTAGGATTTTGTTCCCATTATGAAACTCGACATAAAGACATCAGAACTCTTTCGATCGATGAAAATCCTAAGGAAGAAAGGACAGCGCGGATGTGAATGTATTTCTGACGAAGAAAATACAGAGAGCAAGAGGGAGAGATGATATGAGATAGGGAGAAAAAATAGAAAGAGACTTTTGTGGTAATATAGTGTAAGTTCGCGTGATTTTGTCTCTCTCCGGACCTCCGCTGAATTACAGATTCTAGGAAATCGGATAGCCACTCCCGTTAACAACATAAATCCTCCGGATAAAACACGAGAGTGGCCAATAGGAAGATGCATATGCCGAAAGTGAAAAAAAGGAATGCATTTTCGTTCAAATGCCGTTGAGATTTCTGGAAATGTTGAACACAATTTTCCTCTTCGTTGATTGATATTCGAATAATTATCTTGCAGGAAGTGCAGTTTCCCAGGCGCGAAGGCATCTTATCTAGGAGGTATAATAAACAGCTGAAATGTTTTTTTTTTTTTTCATACTGAATGTGTTGCTTGGGTTGGATTTCTGAAATGAACGATATGAATGTTTAGACGAAGGAAAGAATGATTATCAATCAATGATCAAAGATCACAGAGATTTTGAGATGGAAGGTATTTAATCAGAGCAGAGTTCAAACTATCACGTCTTGCAAAACTGATACCACTTTTTATCAATCGAATCGTATATTTCATACACTATATTGACATAATGAATTAACATTTTGTCTAGAAATGATTTGGCATCCCAAGTAAGGGTGATCTACATTTCGCCGCCATTTTCGGTGAAGAGAAAATTGTCTCGTGGAAAAGTGAACTTCAGAAACTGAGAGAAGTTGGGTGTTGCGATCTGAAAGACCCGAATGTGATATCGTTCACGTGTAAAACTAGATTCATTCCAATCAGCACAAGTAGTGGTGAGTGTGCGTTTGTTTCGGCTTCCCCGCACGAGGCGCTGTAGACAAGTTCCGGAAAATGCGTAACTCGATCCGAAGCAAAGCCCCTGTTAATTCGTGTACCCTATCAGCCTGATCAGCCACGGACCTGGTTTTGGTTCCTGTCCGCGAGCAAATTCAATTTAGGAACTCTTTAAAGGCGCATGGAAACCATTATATTATTGTACTTCACGAAGAGGAAGATTCGTGTTGAGATTTCTAGTCTCCCGGTATATGAGATGAGTAAGCCTCGTGGAGATGAAAAAAAAAAAAAGCATACAAACACACTGTCAAAGATGGGATAGTTGAAAGCGCAAAATTGATCCAGTCTTTTGTTGTTCATTTCATGGTATCTTCTTACTGATTACCATCCAGAATGAGACATGCGTAAGTCCTTTATCTCAGAATGAACGAAGATGTGCTTCCATTCCTCTCGCAGTAAGATGTAAACCTTTTTTCCCCCTCGTAACATCGACTATTGTTATTGGCCATCTCATCTATATTGTCTGCTGAAAATCCATTTGGGATTATGATGTATCATGCAATGTGGCGATAATTCACACGGGTAAGTTGAAAAAGTCAAACTAAGGGGAAACTGAAACTGAAAGCACAGAATCACGCTTTAGGTTGAACAGTGAATCGCTGCAGATTTCAAACGTGCACTTTGTGATTATGATGCGCAATACCATAGTCGTGTATAGATCTTTTATCGCGTTTCACTGATTGTTTTGTGTGTTTCGGACTGTTCGTGATAATATTCTTCTCGTGTATTGCCTTAAAAAACGAAAATGAGCACATAGAAAGAATTTCAAGTGATCACTGCCTTTGGCAACATTCGTAGTTAAGTATATGCAGCGACTGTTTTATATATACATCAAGCGACAGCGCTAGTGATGTGCAAAGTGATTCAGTGATGACATGTTCGTGAAGTGGTGGAAATATCTGGGATTAGTAGTCTCCGCCCCAGCTGTTACTATGTATCTCATTTTCACCCACACCTCTATTGGTCTTTTTATCTGAAGTTCCATTGACGAGACAGTTGGCTTTTTTGTTGTTGTATGTGTCAAGAAAGTGCATGTGACCCGAAAGTGAGAGGAAAAAGGTACCAAAGAAAAAAGAGCAACAACAAAATGTCAGTTGTATGTCATCGTTATTAACAGGGAAAACGATTAAGTGATAGAAATAAAATGCTGTGAAGAAGCTGTGGCAGAGAGAGAAAAGCCGAAAAGAGGGAGAGGGGGAGAATAGGCTGGAGACGATGATATGGGTCTTTGCATGATATTTGCTTTTCCATAATACTAAAGACTGTATATCTTCGAAAATTTTAAGACGGAAAAACGTCTATACGTTTGAGAACAGCAGATTACATTTGCCCTCGTCACTGTCGATCTTTGTTTTGGTGTCTCTTTCGCCGCTGCTTCCAAGAAAGTAAAATGTTGGAAATGTTATATTTCATGATTTTCACTTACAGACAGCTTTTCGTTTTCTCCCGATGTAAGTGTTTCGTTGAGATTACCCCTCCCCCCCCCCAAAAAAAAAAAAAAATAAATAAATAAAAAGAGCGCTTAGAGGACATCTTCACCCAAATAATATGTGGATTGGGTGTATGCAGCAATATTGGTAGAACGCATCAGTGAAAGTTTGAGTCGGTAGGTTACAGCTAGTTATTCCGAAGGTTCGTTATTCCGAAGGTTCGTTATTTTCGAAGATTCGTTATTCCGAAGGTTCATGAATTCGAAAATGTGATGAGGTTTGTTATTCTGAAGGTTCATTAATCCGAAAATGAAATACGGTTCGTTGTTCCGAAGGTTCGTTACGGACCCTATATCACTTCGGATCAACGAACCTTCGGAATATTACGAACCCTATTTCATTTTCGGATTAACGAACCTTCGGAATAACGAACCCTATTTCATTTTCGGATAAACGAGCCTTCGGAATTTTCATTTTCCGATTAACGAACCTTCGGAATAACGAACCTTCGGAATAACGCCACAAATGTTGGGATTAACGAACCCTTTTTCATTTTCGGATTAACGAACCTCTAGGTATAGGGAATTTGTGTGTTTCGGAATAACGAACCTTCGGAATATCGAACCTTCGGAATAACGAACCTTTGGAATAACGAACAGCACCCGTTGTACATACGTGACATCATAAGCTGCAGTAGTCTTCTCATCCAGTGATGGTTGCACAGACACTTTAAGAATTCATAACTTTTGAACGAATTGTCGGATTTTCCTCAAACTTTCACTGATGTTTTCTTAATCATATTGCTGCATTCGCTCAATCCACACATGTATGTTTGTGTGAACTTGTCCTTTTAAAAGTCATGAAACAGCCGTTCTGTTTGGCAGTCAATCGCATGTGTGTTCGAGATGCCATAGCGCCCGCTTGTAGACCCCTTGGGGATAGTGACATGCTGTGCGGCCGATCAATCAGATTGGCTTGGTAGCGATCCACGGTATCCAATCAGTCCACCTCCTCCCGGTGATGCGGAATCGATTTACCCTATACTGTCATCCCGATGTCTGTCACAATCTTCTGTTCCGAGTTTTGCGTTCAACATACCCATATGATATTCAACCCTTCCTCTCTCCCCTCCAACCCCACCCCTCCCCATCCTAACCCGCTCCATGATACAGAAGAAAGACGGAAAATACAAACGCAGAAAATAATCTGGAAAAGCCGTTTAAATGTGGTAAATACCTCGGTAGTGATGAATTTGAGAGCGCTTTTCGTTACGTGGGAAGTGTCGATTGATGTAGAGGTCACGCACATCGTTCCACTCGTGTTCTCTCGGAGTGGGCTTGTGCGTTAACCATTTGCGGTCGGATGAGTAACGAAATGCCTGGGCGCGTGGAAAAATCCGTCTGGTCCGTTTATGTCTACACCTGTGCTGTGAAATTGGATTAGACGCGAATAGTACGAGTGTTTGTTTTTCAAAGCATGTAACAGTAGTGCCTTCCTGACACATTCTTTTTTCTTTCTTCTTCTCCGAATTCACCTTGTCAGAGGATAAAGTTTTCTCGCAATGAATGAAACGCATCGCGAAGACCCTTGATACGTTACCATATGTTCTTGATTTCCCACACCTTGTAAGAGTTACAAATGTCCGGGATTTTGCTCATATAAAGATAATGTTTCGGTTTACCTTCCGAGAAATTAACGGACATCTCATTACCAAGCATGGAAAAACTATGTGCGAAACGAAGTCAATTCGGTCCTTCATGACTCAAACCTTGGAAAGGATGCTTGAATATGAAGATGATTTGCATAATTACTCAAATGATCTTAGTCATGACCTTACAGTCTGCTGAATATTCCAGTACTCTTTATGATGCGCTTGCTATTAGTACCCCTCCCCTTCTAACCAGCTACATGCAGTCATCTTCTGCGTGTTCTCACGGGTTGATGAACAGTGCTGCACAGATCGCAAAGTGCTGAATCATAACGCAGAAGTTGCGAGTTAGTTGGGTAGCCTATACCATGCAGATCTAATTATGGTAATCAGTTCAACTTTACCGCAAGTATAAACCGGGCGCATTGTAATAGACTGACCCTCCCCCGCGATAAACCAATTTCTGGTAATATGAACAGAGTGTCGAGTAAGGAGAGTGTTTGTGCTGTTAAAGTGGAAATGAACCATTGCGACGCGTACGCGCGCGGCAAATCCGCACTCTCGTTTCATTTTTTGTTTTTATTTCTTTTATATACGAACATTGGTATGGTATCTCTGTCGTGTTCTTCTTTTCTTTGTGCAAGCATCAAAATTGCCCTCAAACGCAGCCGTGTTTCGCTTTTACACGTGTTTTCACTTTTACAGTCATGCCAGGCTCATCTGTTGTTGTCATGGTAACGTTAAGAAGACATTTCGAGTAGGCCTATTATGTAATAGTATTTCTGCGCCTTGAGCAATCTACAGAATGGATTTGGCACAATATCAAAGTCATGTGTAGTATCATTATTATTATTATGATGATTATTATTATTATTATTATTATTATTATTATCATCATCATTATTATTATTATCATTATTATTATTATTACTACTACTACTACTACTTCTACTACTATTACTATTACTACTACTTTTATTATCATTATTATTTTTATCATCATCGTTATCATTATTTTTATCATATTGCCTTAAAACAGAAATGTGTTTCTCTCATCTTGTTTTGTTTTGACTGTGCGGTCATAGATGATAATTATGTTTGTACCATGTCGTCGAATCACACCCGCGCTTTCCACTTCTGAAAGTGAGTATGACATAAAGCGGACCCGGGAGTTATGGGCTAAACTGTAAAGCCATCTGCCATGCCTGTCGAGGATTGTGATAAAACACATATACATACACAAACACACACACACACACACAGAGATAGACACACCATCAACAAAGTTAACAGCAACAAAATAGAACTTAAACAAACAGAGAGTTATGATTGTATGGATATGGGCACGTGCTGCTTTGCTGGTCCGAATACCGGTGTTGATAACAGGATGTGCGTTAATGCGTAATCACTGCGCAGATTGCTTCCACATTCCAGCATGACTGGACAATAAATAATGAATAATATGACCTCTTCCAGCAGACTTGAATATGGCTATTGAAATGCTGTCTATAATTATGTGTTTTACGCGCAGTAAAGCGCATTTTTCATTTCATAAGATGAGAAGGCCGGATATTGTTCCCAGACCAGATGTCGATCGCGCGAAACGGAGAAAATAACATGTAGTCACATTTTTCCTACAGATAGTCCTCATTCCTTGATGAGAATCACTACGATGTCACTTGAGTTGCTCAGCGGCGTGTAATCGTCCTCTTCACCACCACCTGTCCCGTTTCTGTCGGCTTGGGGTGCCAAGAGGTAGCCGTAACTCATCTTAGCAGTATACATCGTCCTCGACTTGCATTTTGGTAGATTGATTCGAACACATGACCTCAAAATGATCTGTTGTGAATTTAGAAATTACGTTCCAGCCTAGAAAACGATAAAATGTTCCCTTTAAAGATATCTCTAGCGAGACCCATCGGAAAGTCGTTTTTCCCACATTGATAAGTCGGTTTTAATCAGAGGCGGAAATGTCCCTTCATCGGAAGAGACGCAAGGGCGGTCCGGCACTGATGACACAAATCAACTGCAGACGCAACGCGTCAAGAGGCCAAGCGGGCCAGCTTGGCCTTTCTCCCTTAAAGAATTATTCGGGTGCTGCTTTGGCAACTAGCATGCCTTGATCTGGTTTTTGTTTTTAACAACACCATTTTTTTTTTCTATAATGAAGAAGATGAAGAGTTCAGTCGGCACTCCTTCGACTCGGTGAACTTTTGCTTATCGATTTGGCGATCTCGTCTGCTTCTTATTGTTACTGTCTCTTCTCTCACACTCTTTATGAGAATGATGTTCTCCCGCGGTCCGTCATCCTGTCAGTGTAGTTAGCTCCCACACGTTGTTGTTGTTGTTGTTGTTTTTCCACAAAATTGTTGTTTCTCTCGGCTCCTCTGATTTTTATTAGCCCCTGGTGTCTATCGGCCTCATTATCAACACCAATAGCCATCCAATAAACATTGAATGTAATCGCTTCTTGTTTCAGGCTTTTTAAAAAAAAAGAGAATCCATGCGTATCGTCTGTATGGAAAGCACTTCACCCTTATACGTGTATTTCTCTTCTAAATTGTCTTGTTCACTGACCAAATGTTCTAATTGGAGCCAAAGAGTAAGATCTGCGATAGGGAAATCTTTGATAGCATTTCTTTGAAAATGTGTATGGCCATATACACACAAGGCTCGACACTTACTTGTACTTTTCGCACAAAAATCATCAGATTGCGTATTAAATTTTTTGTGGCCCGACGAAGAAATTTGGTGGCTTGAAAAAAATAAAGAAAAACATAAAAAGTGAAAAGATTCAACAAAGCATTAAAACAATGTCATAAACCATAAAGATTATTTGAATATTGACAAGCATGACAACGGCACTCAAACGTCACTTTTATTTACAACTACAAGCTCATGTTGAATTGAGACATAAACATAATTTTCCACAACACTGTGCACGCATTCAAGATTGTGATCTTATCTGACATATAGGGGTATATATACTTCTATAATTGGAAAGATATATGTAAGATGAAAGGTATATAGAAAAATATAGCTTGGCGGAATTTGGCAGTTAAATAGACGGAGTTCTGTCGTGGGGACGATCTTGCAACCCTGGTCGCGGTATCTGCTGAAATGCGTGCAGTTGTTAAGCACTGAGCCCCGAGTTATTCTCTCCTTTTTGAGTGAGAAAACACATGAAAAAAGTCGACACAGTCAATAGTTTTTGATGGCCCGATCGGGCCACCCAAGCATATATTTTCTTAAAAACTGGTGGCCGGGCCAACATCTACATGTAGGGCCACCGCTAATATCGAGCTCCGTGGCTACAACATCATAAAGCAAAAACATTTGTGTCCGTAATTGAGGCAGTAACCTTTAAATGTTGCAGTCTGTAGAATGAGTTGAGTATGAGGGACATTTTAGTGCCAGTGATTAATGTAAACAAAATGCAGAAGGTATTAAAAGCAGATGTGAGTTAGAAATCATTGGAAACATGAGTTGTCTCTACAATATTACTCTTTTTTAACTGCTTAAGCGGAAACTAATGAACTAAGCAGGAAAATATGACGTAATCACTTGCTATATGCTATCTTTGCCAAAAACAGGAAGATCGAAGGCAGATCACCCCCAAACCAATCAGTAAAGGGACATTCGCATTATTACTTTCAGATGTAACAAATCACAAGTAGGTACTTACGAACATTGTCGTTATTTCGCGAGCTCGCTAATCAGTGCTTTCCTTTCATTACTGCACAGGTCGTGCCAATCACTTGCTGTTATTGATGTTGGTTATTCTTATTGATAAAGAAGGTGAAGATGAAGATGAAGATAATGATAATGATAATGATAATGATGATGGTGGTGATGATGATGATGATGTCAAAGAGCTACGTTAAGTCACAGGTTTCGTTATATCTTACCACAGACATCCAACACGCTGGCCTGGGCGCTTTATGAGCTGTCCCGTCACCCCGACACTCAGGAGCGTCTGTTCGCCGAAATAGAGGGCGCTCTTGCACTTAGCGGTCGAGACATTCCGGAGCACGACGATCTGCCTAACATGCCTTACCTGAAGGGAATTATCAAAGAAACTCTGAGGTGAGTATTCTGAGAATCATGCAATTTTTGTTTGGGTAATGAAGGCTTTGAAACCTTCTTTGATTTGGTTTGGGTTTGCTTTAGTTTATTTCTGCATTCAAGCAAATACAAATTGAACATGTGTTTCAAAGACACATAGAATGACAAATGCAATGATTGATATGATAACAAAACATTACACAAGTAGATAATGTTACGACCAAAATCACTCTGAGAATGATCGCACAAAAGAAACAATCAGCTAATGTTCAGGCGGTTTATTAACAGTGATATTAGGGGTACAGACTCGTAATCGGTTTTCACATCAGTACAATAATGATCAATAGAAACAATTACAAATCGGTAATAGAATCACTTACATATTATGTTATCAAGTAGTCCTTTGAAAATGTTCAGATACGATGTTCGATGCACCGATGAATGATCCTTGACGCACCGATGAATGATTCCTCCGACGTAACTCCAAAGGCACAGGTTGCATTAATCCACAGTATAAATCCGGGGTAAAATCCACGATAGATGTCCACGGTATAATGTTCACAGCGAAACGTGTAAAATCCAGACGTTATGACGACCACGTCCAGTTGATGCGTTGAATGATGACTCACTTTAGAATGTCCAACGAGGAATCCAGCCCGTCACAGCTTTGCCGTAATAATGTCCGTTGACACTAAAATATGGAGTCTATCTCCAACGTAGGCAAATTAATTCTCTGCAGGCAAAATGTCTCCCAGGCCTTATCTCCACAAACACAGTTTGTATAGCAGGTCAGCAGGTAACACAGGACTGACTATAACAAGTCGCTTCAGAGCCAGAAGTGACGTAACTCTCAGAGCAGAGGTGTTGGGTACTCTGCCTACCTCAGAATTTCTCCGGCTTATATACTATCCATTCACCCCTTTCTAGTACATTCTGTAACTTTCTCCAACCTGGGGCCACATACCTGAACATACTAGCAAGTCCAAGTTCCAGGAATCCTGGATGACTCACTGCCTAATATGTGCATAACATCATTGCCAAAATTAACCACCAATCACATTGGGTTACAGGGGCAGTGCCTCACTCAGCCAGCACTTCCTAGAATTTTCTGGAATGGGTTAACCCTATTCTAACTGGGCTATTTTTACTGAGGGGGGGTCAATTTGACCCCCCCCCCTTCAGATCTCGGCCGTCGATCGCGCGATCGCCGCGAAATTTTGCCTGAAGATAGAGCTGGATGTCAACTACAAGATTACATTGTTATACAATAGAAAAATATTGCCTTTCTATTTTTAATAAATTAATTATGCAAATTTGTGCATGAAATCATATTTTCACCTATAACTCCATTAAAGAGACTGGAGGATTGCTAAATTTTTGTGTCAGAATTCCTCAAGACACATCAAACAATTTTTGTGTAAAAAAATAGCTCAATTGAAATTAATTTCTTTTGTTTTTTATTGTTTTGTTAATTTCTTATGTATCTTATTGTTTTTTCAACCTTTTGTTTTCTATTGTTTTTTTGCCAAAACTTGTTGCAGGCACTTTTTCAGGCTTATCTACACTAGAATTGATTATTTTCAATGGTTAAAAGTTGAAATAATCTAATTTATGTCAATTTAACCAAAAAACACAATTTGCATTGGATTTGCACACGATATCATGAATTTGAGCTGTTTTTTGGTTGACATGCATATGCAAAACATTACGTAACTTCAAAACGGTGTACCCGGACGTCGCAAATTTGGTCTCAAAATATGCGGGAGACTTTAATGAAAAAGGTCGTGAAACGACGCGGCAAAAGCTTTGCGCGTTGCGAAATCGTGGCGCGAAACGTCGAGGGGGGGGGGTCAATTTGACCCCCCCCCCCCCCCCCAGTTAGAATAGGGTTAAATCATTCTAGATTGAGTGAGCTATAATGTATTTCCTGTCACATGCATACATGTACTGTAGCTACATTGTATACCACATAGAAAATTCTCCACTGATCTGGTCAGCCTGTATGTACTATATCTATATCATATAGAATGTTCTCCATTATTCTGGTCACCCTGAGTACATACACATTAAAACAACCATGCATACAGCCTTGATACATGTACATAACCACTTGTGTGTACATTTGTGACAATAAACACAAGCATACTCCCACCTTTCCAATCATACTCACCTTGTTTTCTACTCTTCTTTCATCTCTCCTGGATTTTCGCTGTTGTTTTCTATGGTATCTATGCATATATATATATATATATATTACATGCTGTTTTTCCCTTTCCAAACCAAATGTACAAACTTGAAATGAAATGAATTGATTCTTTTGCTTGTTTGTTGTACATGTATATTAATATTTAAGCATTACTGGGGCCCCTATCTATAAGCACAGCTTTTCCTGGGGTTCCCACCATCAAGTTTAATTGTTTTCTGTTTTGTTTATGTTTACTTTGTATATAGTTATGTGTCTTTGTGTATCTTTTTATTGTATACTCCTAAGTTGATGGTGAATAAAAACTGAACTGAACTGAAAAAAAAGGTATTGTGCTATAAACATTATACAAAATATGTGAATAAGATAGATATATAGTAGATATTTATTCCAGTAAATGAGAGAGATAATTCAATGCTTCATCGTGAGCGGAAACATGCTGAAATTGCGTGGGGCCTTAAACTTGATTTCTTTGAAGTCACAGATCAGAACCTCCTCAGAGAAAAAAAAATGTGTTTAATTACTGTTGAGATGTACTTGTACCCAATTACAATACCGCAAATCGCATTGTGTAAATTTTCTTCAAAAGTTATTAGTTATAAACTTTTCATCCAGTGAATTAGATGTTCTGTTGGAAGATGTAATGAATCTATGTCTTGATCGAGTAGAGAAGTTGTTGTTGTTGTTCATTTTCCATCTGTGAAGATGGCTGGATAGCCCATATTCAGCTACACTATAGCTGGTCTTCCATGGGGTCCAGTTGGATGTGGGGTGGGGACCACTTCACCGGGTTAGACACCCTGCTCTTTGCGATGAATGAATGAAGTGGGATCTTTTACGTGCATGAGCTGCGACTCTCTCATACACGGGACCTCCATGTTATGTCCTATCCGAGGGACAGAGTGTTTTGCCTCTTGCTAGAGGGGACGGTATGTTTACACACAACATTGCTCAGTCCAGACTCGGGTTCGAACCCAGGCCGCGTGATCGTGAGGCAGACGCGCTACCGACTGAGCCAACTCACCGCCCAGGAAGTCTTTCCTATTATGCCTAAGTTCCAGTTATTAAAGGGAAGGTGGAGTTTTGTTTGACATGGAGCTTCAGGTTTCCAACCATTTTTAGATAATTGGAACCACTTCTGAAATATGGAAGAGCATACAATGATCTGAGAGAAATTCAAAGTTATTTGATTGAAATTGGTTTTGAAATGGCTGAGATATCCAAAATCAGTGAGGTCATAATAAAGGGTGGGACCCACCTTTTATAAGGACCACTTTGTTTCAATTAAAGTTGTTTTTTGGATATCTCAGCCATTTCGAAACCTATTTTCATAAAATAAACTCAGAATTCCTCTTAGATTGTATGCTCTTTAATATTTCGTAAGTATCTACTTATGATGTTTTAATTATCACTCAAAAAGTTATGATTTGAATCTATACCATTCCTTTAACGTTATACTAGGGAGAAAACAACGCCTCATTGCTATCAACATCAACGAGGGTTTACACATTGTAGTTCTCTGTTTGTGAAGCAATACATTATCAGATATTCTTTTCGTCATTCTTTTGCTATCCACAGATTGTACCCCGTTGTGCCAGCAAATAACCGTGTGTTGGACAAAGATGTCGAAATCGGGGGCTACCACATCCCCAAAGGAGTAAGTGGCCGATATTTTACATGCATCATAGAGTATATTTTCCTACGATGTGTAAAGTTGGCGATACTAGTACACGACGTCATGTGATCACGTTTTGTTTGTGTCCGTTTTTTATCTACCCAATCTTATAATGAGTCATATTTTTCATTATAAATCATGGTAATATTCAAATCAACTATATCTGAAGTATAGAAGAACATTAGTCTTAACATTATATCTTTTCATGTTCATCTCGAGTCAGATACAGCACTGTCTAGTTGATGCAAATGTGATTCAGTCTTTACACATCTCTCCAGATGAGTTCCGTGATATATATTTTGCCCCTGCGACAATTTGTCCCATGAAATATCTGCACGCTAAGCCAAGAATAAAAGCTACCCGCAAACATAACGCTATGGTGGTGGTGGTTGCGCGCGCCCGGTGGCTGCCCGCCAGCAGAGCTCTTAATTCTTCGCTTATTTCTCCTGTTGTAAGTTTTTCATTGAGTGTGTATTGTATTCTATCTTTGAATGTTTGTCTTCAAGCACTTGCTGGACAAATTGTAGTGATTTCTGTACTGTTTTTCCGCATTTACAGTGGATTGATTTTTCAGTACAGCTACAGTGTATACAATGCAGACAACCACAGCCATTTTATACCTGTTATAGCATAGGCTTCACTGCACTTGATTCTGTGTGGTTCACTCTCACTGACACAATGTTACCATTGGCATTGCATTCTTTTGTATTTGTTGCCCTTCTTTTGTGTAATAGCACTCAGCTATCACAGACCTATTGTCGTATGTGTGCTACCCAGCCTGGTATGTCCCATGGCTCTGCTGTACAACCAAAGGGCAAGTACATTGGGAGCCCCATACTGTACTACTCCAATACTGTATCAACTTATCGTGTAAAGTTGCTTATATGTGGGGACATTAACCCGAATCCAGGCCCTTCTGAAGATGTGTCTGATTCTATAACTTTTGGCACACGCAATTCTAGGGTTCGATATTCTAGTGAGCTTCTTCACTCATACAACTGTGGCAATAAATCCCAAAAATGGCGTGAAGAAAACAAGGAAGTATGGAGGAGTATTCTGTCCCTGGGTATCGGTCGGAGGTCGAAGACACATCGAGGGAAAAGAGGAGGTTATGACAAATTTAGTGATCATCTTAGATTCTGTACAATCAATGCCCGATCCCTTTGTAATAAGACAACAATTTTTCAAGATTTTGTTGTTGATAACAAGTTTGATGTAGTTGCAGTTACTGAGACTTGGCTGACTCCATTAGATGATGCAGCCATCACAGATCTCACTCCACCCGGTTTTGTATTTCTGCACCAGCCCCGAGCCTCCAGGCGTGGTGGAGGTGTTGGGTTCTTGTACAGGGACAATCTCTCTGTAGTTCTCAATCCATCAGATCACCATTTAAGTTTTGAATCTATGTCAGCCGTGGTCTCTAACAACACTACTAGTCTTGAGATTGTAGTTATGTACAGACCACCAGGATATCGTTCTTTTTCATCTTTTATTGATGAGTTCTCGGATTTGTTAGATGAAAAGTTGTATAAGTTATCTTCTCTCGTAATCACAGGAGATCTTAATATACACTTAGATAAGCTCTCATCCCAGTACACGCAGAAGTTCAACGACCTCGTCGATGGCCATGGACTCCGCCAGTTGGTGACTACACCTACACATGATCATGGCCATATTCTCGACGTCATCTTGATACGGCAATCCGACAGACTGCTATTTTCTAACACACGAGTTATTCCCGGCATCTCCGACCATTCCGCCGTAACCTGCTTGTTTCGTTTTAACAAGCCAGAGAGGAATGATGCTACGTTCTCATCTCGCAACATAAAAGGCATCAACAGGACTGATTTCGCCAACGACGTGTCTGACAGTAACATTTCGTCCTTGTCAACAGCCGACGTTGATGATGCTGTGAACCGCTACAATTCAGAACTTAGCAGGTTACTGGACATTCACGCACCAGCCAAGACTCGGAAAGTGAAGTCTCATCAGTACAGTCCCTGGTATGACTCTGGTATCTCTGAAGCAAAGAAAGAGCGGCGGCGACTTGAGAGGAGATGGCGCATCAATGGAAAGCTGCAGACAGACAGAAAGTTGTTCTGTGATCAGAGAGACCGAGTAAACTATCTTGTGTCCAGAGCCAAACGCATCTATCACACCAGACTCATCGAAAACTGCGGAGATGATCATAAGAAGCTTTTCAACGTCGCCAATCGACTTTTGAACCGCAAACAGTCATCTCCATTGCCTAAACATGTCGATGAATGTGCCATGGCTGAAACTTTTAGTCAGTTTTTTCATTCGAAAGTTGAAAAAATCCGAGATAATTTCAATTGTAATGTTGTACTATCTGAATCTGAACCTGTTACCTCTTCCACACTGGAAACCTTCCAACATACAACTACTGATGAAATACTTCTCCTTCTTCGTAAATTGCCTCCTAAATCCTGTCCATTGGATCCGGTTCCAACCATTCTCTTAAAGGACTGCGCACCCACGTTTGCCCCGATTATTTCTCAAATTGTTAACCTCAGTATCGAGCAAGCTACCGTACCCTTATCTTTAAAGAAAGGTCTGATCCGTCCTTTGCTGAAAAAACCTTTATTGGATAAGGAATCATTGACAAGTTATCGTCCTGTATGCAATCTTTCATTTTTGTTCAAGATTTTAGAGAGAGTTGTGTTTTCGAGACTCTCAGACTACATGCTGGAACATGGTCTATTCGATCCTTTACAGTCGGCTTATCGCCCTCACCATAGTGTGGAGACCCTTTTGATAAATGTTTCTAGTTATATTTTAAGGGAAATGGATTCCGGATCCGTCACAGCAGTGGTTTTGTTGGATCTGTCTTCGGCCTTCGACACTGTAGATCACAGAATTCTTGTCAATACACTTAGAAGTTTGGGTATCCAGGGCCAAGCTCTCGAATGGTTTAAATCATACCTATCACACCATTCACAGTCTGTTCTTTTGAATGGTGTCACATCGTCTTCAAAGCCATTAGGCTGTGGTGTACCTCAAGGCTCTGTTGGCGGGCCCACCCTTTTTTCTATCTATTTGATCGGTCTGCGGAAAATATTTCAAAGGCATCCTGTTCGGTATCATCTATATGCAGACGACATACAAGTTTTTGTATCTTTTCCACCACATCAAATCCAAGCATCTCATGCACTGCGCTGTCTAGAAAATTGCATCATTGATATTGATGCTTGGATGAGGTCTAACTCATTGTTTCTAAACCACAGCAAGTGTGAATTTATCCTTTTTGGTTCTAAATCTCACTTGAATAAGTTGGATATTAATTGTATTTCGATTGTAGGTAATGATATTCCTCTGTCAAAGTCATGTCGCAATCTGGGTGTTATGTTTGACTCTCACATGGCTATGTCCGATCAAATCACCAACATTTCTAAATCAGTCCGTTATCAATTGCGCAATATTGGTTTTATTCGCAAGTATTTGACTCGCTCTGCCACGGAAAAACTTGTTCATGCACTTATTTCTTCACGCCTTGATTTTGGTAATGGTTTGTTTTTCAATCTACCAAACTCGCAAATTGCCCAATTACAAAAGCTACAAAATGCCGCTGCACGTATTGTTTCTTTGTCAAGTAAACGCAGTCATATCACACCTATCCTGAAGAGTCTTCATTGGTTGCCTGTACAGGAGCGTATTCGGTTTAAGATACTTCTTTTGGTTTATCATGTTATTGAGGGAACAGCTCCTGATTACAATGTTTGTTTGTTTCGTCAATACCAACCTTCACGAACTCTTCGATCCTCAACTTCAGGTCTCTTACATATTCCGTTTTCTAGGAAATCTTGGGGGGAACGTGCTTTCGCTCACGCTGGACCAACACTGTGGAATTCACTTCCTCGTGAGCTGAAAGGCTCAAGCTCTATAACATCTTTCAGGAGTAATTTAAAATCCTATCTGTTTAGCAGTGCATTTTGAAGACCAGTGTCTTTTGAAGACAGACTTTCATGTCTTTTTTTTTTCTGCTTCTTCATCTTCTTCTATTACTGTGATGTACTTGTATTTTCAATCTGTTTGCTTTGATGTACCTTTTGTAAAGCGCCTTGAGCATTTAATCAAAGTGGAGAACGGCGCTATAGAAATTGTATGTATTATTATTATTATTATTATTATTATTATTATTATTATTATTATTATTATCCCTAATTTTGCACCTCACATCAAACTACTGATGTATACCCACAACCCTTATAACCCAATGTCCTTTGAGAAAATAAGACCGGAGCAATTGTCGCAGGAGCAAATAATGTCGTGTCACCCTCTGAACGACTCTCATTATCTCACTAGGAATCATTCGTTCTTTTTTGAATGTCTTACAAAATGGATGCTTTATTTCCATATTCCCTACTAGTTATTATTTCTAATACGTTGAGATATGCCGAATAAATAAAAACTAATATGGATAGGAGCATTGTTCGCAATTTTTGCATTGAGGGTTGTGATTGTTATCGATTTTTTTTTTCAAATCTTTCAGACCATGATTGGTTCTCTTCAGTACGTGATGAGCCACGACGCAGAACTCTTTCCCGAACCCGACGCCTTCCGACCCGATCGATGGTTGCGGGCGGAGGGAGTGGGCGAGGGCGTGTCTTCTTTCTCCTCCCTACCCTTTGGCTTCGGTCCCCGGATGTGCATCGGCCGCAGGATTGCCGAGATGGAGATGCATCTTGCTCTGGCGCGGGTAAGGCTCATCTTTAACCCATTCCATACTGAATTCCGAGATCTCCACAGACATAATACATTGGACATGCACCAGGTTTCAGTAGGGAACGGGTTAACTCATTGTCTACGTATATGAAGAGTTTGATCCTAGCAACATGGGTTAAGCGCCATTTTCAAACAATCAAAGCAAATCCATAATCCAGATACAGAGCAAAATAAAACCCTTCCAACGTTACCTCACTTGGTACATCATATCGAGGGATATTCTTGCAGTTAGGATATTATTTCCTGTCATTTTCTCTTTTTAGAAGCGTAAATTACAAATATCTCAAATTAACACGAATGGAGTTAATTCGTTTTGCCCCAAACTCTTCATATTGCTTAATAAACTGTATCAATCTATTATATTGATGTTATTGCTTTTAATAGTTACGTATAGTATTGTAATCAACAAATCTAATACAAATGAACTCTCTGATCATTCCCTCCCGTTTTCATCTGCCCCATTTCTGAGCATACATATAATCTCATTTCTCTCTTTCTCTCCCTCTCTCTCTCTCTCTCTCTCTATCCATTTATATTTTAGGTAGATTAATAGTTTGATAGATAAACAGACAGACAGATATATCAATAGATATTCTTGGCACAGCATCGCCCGCCTTCAACTACGATTTACATTATTGTTCTAGATTGAGTAGCATTAAACCATGGCTTTCACAGTGCGATTTAGAGCTCATAACTGCCGTAAAACACCCTCGTGACTGACAACCGCGAAGGCCTGTAACGAGAGGAAGTTAAAAAGTGCAGTGAAATCGAACCAAAAACAAAACAAAATTAACAAAACTTAACTAATGTTGAAGTAAACAGAACAAACCCCAGGGCCGCAAAACAAAATCCTTCAGCAATCATTGTGTAAACTTTATTGGAATGTGCTGTAAAGACCGGTTTGCTTCAAAATATAATCATATCTATAACTGCAATTAAACGTGCACAACCCTTATCGTCAACTTCTCTCAGCCAACCCCCACTGATATACTACTTATGAGCCTAGGGTGTCAATCGAGAAAAATATGGAGCTGAAATTGAAGTAAACTAATGGTTATACACATACTCTGAGGGTTTCGTGTTTGTATTTCAAGTGATCATTTGACTTGTGTGTTTCCTTTGTTTTTCTAAAGCTCTCCAAAACGTTCGTGCTCCGTTACCGAGGCGACGACAAAGTCCTGCCCGCGGTCCGCGGCATTCTCGTGCCGGGAGCGCCGCTCAAGATCAGCTTCATGGACAGGTGAAAAA
Organism: Diadema setosum; assembly: GCA_033980235.1. Taxonomy (NCBI): domain Eukaryota; kingdom Metazoa; phylum Echinodermata; class Echinoidea; order Diadematoida; family Diadematidae; genus Diadema; species Diadema setosum. The sequence goes on along the minus strand of CM067066.1, from coordinate 21,819,978 downwards.
TGACTCAGAGCATTAATGAAGACGAACATTCGTACTACAAGAAAGAGAGAAACATCTTAAAAATGTGTGTCCCAAGGACAACACAAGATCAGCGATGTGGATAAACTGAACTGACGTTGAATAAGTTACCGGGATAGTGAATCAGGTGAGATGATCTACGAGTCTTGAGCCACGAGATAGTTGCTTCTGGCGCTTGGTGCGTTTAAAGACCAGGTAGCGTGATGAAACATGGGTAGGTCTGTTTGAATCGATTTTCATTGGCTGCCCACCGGGATACATTCGAAAAACCACGAATTGCGTCCGTCAGCCACGTGTCAACGAATAGTGTGTATCGAAGCTGCACATGTCGGTAACGGTCGACTCAGGTCGAGATTCTTCGGCTGAGTGTTTATACTTTATACATAAGTCAGTGATCAAGCTAGCTGTACATAATTCGTTACGGGGATTCTTGAATATATCCGACCGAGCCAGCCTTTCGACTCCAAGCATGGTATACCCACGATACCGGCCCCGTTTCATAAAACTTGTTACATGACATGTATCAATTACAAGTTACGATGTTATAAGCTACTGGAAACATTGCATCTGATTGGCTGAGAGCAACTTTGTCATAGAGATGTGGCAGTTGTTACAGGCAACATGTTTTATGAAACGGGACCCACGTCTTTAGATGACAGATCCCTTTATCTGCGTGTCTGATTCTCATTCAAGAACCTATTGGACGAAGGCAAGTGCCGAGGTGCCTGGACCTATACGTAAACCATCGATGTGTGGTTTAGAATGAAGGCAACGTATTAGCCCACGTATCTCCTGTCATTCTGGTGTTACCTTGTACATCTCAGCTCATATTATCTCAACATCTTTCCTCATCTTTGCTTGCTCCGAAACGACATTTTAGTGTGACATGCTGTTTTTTACATACACCTGCTATACATCTGTAGCAATGCGAGACGTAAATCTATAATTGGTATTTATTCATTACAGTGTGTGATTGTTATTTCGTCAAGTAACATCGTGTGTATTCTCTATTGGTTTGATTATTTTCTTTTCACTATTAGTACTGTCAGTGTCACTAGAGTTATCAATTGAATTAATATATCATTATTTCAATTTTTGTAGTATGAACTATTATTACTATACTACTGTTATTATCATCAGTAGCAGCATTATCACTGTTATTACTATCATTAATTATCTCATCGATGTAATTTTTTTATTAATTTCATGATATCAGTGGATTCAAGAGGGTTGTTGACTGCTTAATCAAAATTCATTTCCTTCCAGCTTTCAGCGATAAGCGGATGAGAGCTCAAGGAACTATTTTGTACTAATACAGGAAGGAAAAAAATAATTGTAATTCATTTTAGCACTTAGAAAATATAATTATGTTCTGGTAGCATCAATAAATTAGGCTTTTTGGTTTTATTTTTTCTTCTTCTTTTTATTCGTTCTATCGTGTACTAATTTCTCATTATGTTTTCTTCAATATGATTCATACAGATTAAAGTGATTTTTTAAACACCATTTTATTTTGACAATGCGCAAGCATTTTTTTTTTTCATGAATCACTTTAAATGTAGCCTTGAATGGAATTCTTTTGTATGCCAGATGTACAGAATGGTATATTATAATGAAAACCTTTTCCATTTGCAGTAAAATGTCCATATTCATTACGCAGTACCGTCTTCTCGCTGTCATAGCACACAAACATCAGCAGTTAAATCCTTGTTTGATATTTGAAAGGGTTTGACATGATATTATTCTCACAATACTCGAACTATGACCAAAGAAGAGGTATATAGAAGACGGAGATCTTATTGCCATAGCATGTTCTCTTGCATAATACAATTATTATCGTGTAAATCTCGTGCTTGATTTGCAGCAAAGTTTAACGGTTTAGCAAAAGTATGCGTTGTGTTTGGAAATGATTCAGGTTTGACATGCATTATTTGGTGATGTGACTTGTGAATGTTATACCTTCCATCACAATCTTACCAAATACTCCTGCTCAGCCTAGCAACTAGTTTAGCATTTTGACATCAAAGTTATAAAATAATCGAGACAAACATATCAAACATTATTTCAAATATATATACCGTGTGATATCATATTTTCCATGCTATCGAGAATTTATTTAAGAGTATGTGACATTTCCTTGCCAATGTTGTTCGCACAAGAAAGAAAATGAAAAGTGATAGTGTTGATGATTGTGTATTCTTGTTTTTGACTGATGATTACTACAGATACGTCTTATATCAGCAACGGGGGATGGGCAGGAATACCGACCTATCATTGAGGGCGCATGCACTGCAATCAGTTTCATGCAGGAGTGCGAATTACAATGTACTGTATTCAGTATGTTAACGTATTGTCCTAATCGTGAATACACACACACACACACACACACACACACACACTTACAATTATACCGGTGTAATACATATCTCAGGAGACGCGGAACCAACACACACACAAACACCCCTTTTTTTTTTTGGGGGGGGGGGGAGGTCTATAAAAAAAAGTCGGGAAAAATATCTGAAAATCGGGAAAAAGAAATGAATTTCCATTGATAGAGCGGGGAGGGGAAACCCTTGATATCCTCTCCCCCCCCCCCCCCCTCCATCTCTCAAAAAGTTCCTAGGCCCTTGTATTTATCTTAATGATTTTGAAGACTTATATACGCGTGCGATGTTGCAAAATGCATTGTGACAAGTGAAAATCATATTATATACATTGTGTATACGCATTTTGTTTCAAATAACAAACGGTAAGTTTCAATAGCCGACAAAATTTGACAAAATAGTTATTCTCAGATGGAAGCATTCAGTGACCGGTTTCTTCATTCAGGCGTCACTATTTGGCAGATCTCTGTCAATTTCTGTGATATGTCAGCAATATTGCACCAGAAAGTACACTTTGTAAGGATTATGTAATTGTAAATAGAAATTGTCAAAAGTACTGTAAATTTCGAGGAACGTTTTGGGACATGTTTACCATATTATATATGTTGTATGTACTGCTTCTGATAATGAAACCATAAATTAAAGAGATTTGTAAATTTCCATATCAATTATCTGCTCTGAAATACTGGTGTCTTTTCTGTGTATTATCTCGATTTTCGCATGCGTGATTTGAGGTTTTTCAACATTGCCAAACAGCACATCATTGCCGTACCACATTGATTCATAGTACACTTATGGGTATCTTATCATCGTTATACTCCTACTATATAACAACTACTCATAGTACAGTAGTAGCTGTAGAAGTAATTTGTTGTCCCAAAATGTTAGATTCTCTATCAAAGATAAGCATTGATTTTCAACAAATAATCTAAATCATAATAAGTCTTTCTCACCCCAATCCACAGAATCTTGAAATTTCCCTTTTCAATGAAACTCAACATATTTGTCAAACTCTTATACGTTGCCTACTTTAGCTTTACTCAAAGACATGAAATGTAATTCAATTTTGACCCCATCAAATGTATTTCATCCATGATATAGAGTTAATCCCTTGGTTTCAATCTCCAGCACTCGACTTTTTTTTTAAGTAATTTGATATCAAATGTGAAGATTGATCGTAAAATGTATATAATCTTCTCTTACACACACTTACACACACACACACACACACACACACACACACATGCTCACAACACATAATGGACTATACACAAACATAGATGATCACATACACGTTTAAGTTAATTTACACGTGTACACACAAGCACATTGTGATATAGGCCTATACGCCATCACCAACAACTGACTTGCAGACACGTAGTTTGCTTCCAAATATTTACACACAGGCCTGTACCATGTAGTACTAAAATGCATTTTAGACCCCGTTTACAGGCCGAGCCCAGCCTTCATTTCACTGTAAACGCGCGAAAGGCCAAAAGCGGTACTAAAATCGGCCGCGCATTTGGCCAAGCTCTGGAGGAGGTAGTCTCGGCCGCGGCTCGGCCTTTTCTCGCTGTAAGCACAAATTGGACCAATGCGGTACCAAATTGCGACCGGCGCTCTCCCACTAATAGTCATTTGTTTACAAGCAGAGAGCCACTCCGACAAAATATTGAAAAGTTTGAATTAAAAGCGTGGGCCGAGCCCTTCACTGTAAATTTACGGTTGATCACAGTGGCTAGTTTTTTCGTCAAATTTTGTATGTGCTTGTAAATATCTGTAAATAAATTGTATTATAATGTAAATAGCACCAGTCTGCAAGAATCTTCAGTCTATTGAAGGAGGCAGACTTAATCAGAAGCAGAAGAAGAAGAAGAAGAATTGCGGGACCGAGTGCTGCAATTGAGGCCGGGCTCGGCCCAGCCCTGCACTGTAAGCGGGGTCCTAGACACTCCCGCTTATATACACTTATATACACTTTCCTTCTTCTCTTTCCAATCGCCTTCCTCTTATTTTTTTTTTTGGGGGGGGGGGGGGTGGTGTATTCTTCACTTAACCACTCAAAGCATTTCGTTCTCTCGAGTTCGCCATTGAAATCAAGCAACTGCATCCAGATGATGACGGTCTCCAGCATTTTTCAATTTCTATTTCCAGGAGGACTAGTCACATGACTAGAAATAAAGATTTTGTCTATGTTACCTGTAAGGCATATAGATTATTGGCAGTGGTTTATTTCTTTTTCGGGCCACCCATTTCAAATTCAATGATTTTAGTGGCCGAAAAGGGCCATCAGAGGAAAAAAAAAGTTAGTGTCAAGCCCTAGATACATATTAATGTTATACAGATACACGCATATAAAATCTGCACATAATATACATTAAACATGTACACGTACACATGATACAATGTATACACACGCATGACACTGTACGATATAGGCTTACCTATAACAAGTATATTATGTTAGATCATGGCTTTAAATCATTTACTTTGTTACTCCTCTTTTTTTTTACCTTTGTTACTGACCATGGTGTGAAAGTGAAACAAATCCTAATCCCTCCCAAACGATGTGGCACTGTGGCATAGTGGATAACACCCCCGACTCCCAACTGAAGGACCCGAGTTCGATTCCCGCCCAGTGCTTAGGTCCTTGGACAAGATGTTTTTACCCACCATGTCCCTCTCGACTCAAGTGTATAAAGGTTCCTGGCAACGCTTATAGGGTGATGATAATGGCAGGGCCATCTGGTACAGCAGTGGCAACACTGAAGAGGCTACCCTGGGTAAAGAAGGCATAGTTATTATTATTATTATTACTACTACTACTATTACTACTACTACTACTACTACTACTACTACTACTACTACTACTACTACTACTACTACTATTACTTTGTTACACTGTTGGTCTGATCGAACAGGCAGGTGATCATCCTTCGCAAATCTCTTAATCGGAATTACAGAACAGGAAACTGCTAGCAGAAAAAAAAAAGAAAACAGGAAAAAATATATATATCGAGTAAACGTTGTTAATCAAATATTTACGACAGTCGACTACTTGACTGCAGTCGCACCAAAGTACATAGTCCGGTAATTATTTTATAATTGGCATGATCTTAGCCTGATAACACTGTTGAATGTTTGTACGACTCGTTGTTATCATTGAAACAAAACAAAGAAATTTTCTCTTCAAAATGATGGTTTTATTCTAACCGGCGGACAGGTAACCGAGGGAGTGGTGAATACCCATGTGATGATTTAACAATTTATACCTGCACAAGAGTGAATAATAATAAAAATGTTTTTTCCCGTCTTGTTAACGCTTTTCTAGACTTTGAAGACGTGCCCCTAGAATTTGATCAGGATTCATTCTGTTTCTGTTTTTTTTTTTTTTAAGCCGAAAGACGCGTGATACCTTAATCAACATAATAGCCAGGGCTATCTGAGTTCAGGATTTGATGCAATATAAACCCTTGCGACATGCATTATGAAATTAAACCTTCCGCTTTGCACAGGTCATGACATTTTCTGGTATGACGTTGCAGAATCATCCAATCGGCATAAGTCAAGATATTTTGTCATTATTATTTTAAGTTTGGTGCGATATTAGCACTAGGAGTTAATATTTAACCTCCGCTTCCATTCCATCCGTCCCCGCACGTACAAACGGTGGTGGTTAAGGCTGCACGTTTTAAGAGAGCCCCGTCGCGATAAAGCAAACATGCCGAGGCTTACTCCGAGTTGTACCGTTGATTATCGACTCCAATTTCTCCCCGACTGTTCGTAGGTGTGTAACACACTGGCAAAAAAAATCAGTATGGAATTTCGTCGCCGGATAGACATCCTCTTTGTATGTGGTGATTGGCATTATAATTTTGTTTGACTGTCTAAAAAAAAAAAAAATGGATTATTCCCATTTATTGGATCCACGAATTTACATATGGTACATATTATGCTTCTTGTGCACCTTGCCAAACACAGCGACCAATGCAGAAGGTAAGTGACAGCAGTATTGATATGTCTTTCACGCATTTCTCTGTGGTCGATAGTCATGGAAAATCTGTGTCAATTTAGGAGATGCGCAATATCCATTCAATGCCTCCATGTTTACGTTTTCCGAAGTCAAGCGAACACATAAGACCCTGTAGAATATAATGGTATGGTGTATGTTAATCAGTAAGCCTACTCTGTGGTTACACTCCTTTGTCCTATTATTAGCTCGTAACCTTATAGGCCTAACCATACTGCCCACGTCCAATTGGACAGAAATGTATAGACTTCTTGCTGATTTTTATATGCAACCATGACACTTTCAAGCAATAGTAATTAGTCTGCCTGTGAAACACGGACACGTACTGTGATACAATATTGTATATCCATACAGGTTAATCGCAATTTTTTTATGACCTGAGTCGATCACAGGGTTACTATAAAGGCCTTGTATAGGCCTGCTTATTCAACATTCGGTAATACCAATATCAATATCTCCAACTCATTATTGTCAAGAATTATTATTGTCAATTATTGTCAGGAATGTGAAAGACAAACCACAAAGGATTCTATCGGGCGGGGTAAAGAGCTTACTAAAAGGAGGAATTTCAACTCAATCATGATACGTGTACTGTAGGCCTACCTACCTCAGTTGTCAGTGTTCTCAATAATGATATTATGTTATGTCCGACGTGCCTTTTGCGTCACAGAATGGATTATGCAAGTGACAGTAACACGGCAAAGACGAATTCGTATTTCGATTTTTGTAGCATTCGCAGTCAATTCACTAATTTCAACGCCAAACTAATGGTCTTCAGATGGATGCACATTACCTATACGTGGCTGCCATCAAGATGGTTACCGGTAATGGCGCCTTTTCGATCGCTCCCCGGTAGACACGGCGTTTCCCATGGATAAAGGGGTCTGTAGTTGGTCTCTTATAATTTCTTCTGTCCAGATTCCTCTTTCCTCAGTTATCAATTGCTTGTGAAGATAACAACTGCATGCTATGTGCGTTGATGATACACAAATTTACCTTGTTATTCAACCAAATACCCATGTTGAAGCATTCTGTGAACGTGTAGTTGTGTAAGTGATCAAGCAATGATCCTGTGATAATTACTCTTATGTAAATTGATAGTATCATGACCATTTCTCAGTCCGTCAGAAATCTTTGAGTCATTTTGTGGGGGCGCTGTGGCATAGTGGATAAGACTCCCGACTCCCGATCGGAGGACCCGAGTTCGAATCCCGCCCAGTGCTTACGTCCTTGGACAAGATGTTTTTACGCACTGTGTCCCTCTCGACCCAGGTGTATAAATGGGTACCTGGCAACGCTAGGGTAATAATAATAGCAGGGCCCACTGGAAGAGCAGTGGCAACAATGAAGAGGCTACCCTGGGTAGATAAGACCTTATTATTATTATTATTATTATTATTATTATTATTATTATTATTATTATTATTATTATTATTATTTTGGATGAGCATCTAGATTTTAGGTGATGTACGTTGTTAGATTCGTCCATCTATCTCATTTCATGTAATCTATTCAATTTCCAATGCATTTGTAATGAGTCATGTGAATACACATAAATACAGTACGAAATTGTAATCAAGGAAAATATGTCTACTAAGAATTGATATCTAATTAGTGTTATGTCTTTTATGAAAAATGCAAAATCAAAATTAATTGGAAATGGAAGGAACTAATAGAAAGCAGATCTTGTAGTTTGCAGTCCCCTCTTAAACAATAACTAATAGCTAAATTTTGAGCTGACGTTCTTCGGAAACAAATAAAGTCATTATACCCAGCGGTTCGTTAATAAGAAATAAAACAGGGTTCATATTAATCCGAAGATTTTGGGGGTAATTCCGCTAATTGTGACCCTCTTAAAAAGATCTCACATTACTAAAATTCAGTATCACCAATCGGTATTCAAAGCAGCCAAAGGATTTAAACAAGGTATCCTGAGGCAGAGTTCTGTCTATCATGGTTTGTTCATTGCCGTCCTCTTCACTTGGATTTAAAGAAAATTATATTTACACATGCTCGGACGATGCCAATAGCAGGGCACTCAAAATGGGCAGAGGTTAGGATCCTATAGTAAAGGAGCTACACCCAAGAAGAGATCACAACTTATCGTGGATTCATTACGATTTGATTTTGTTTATCATTGTAGTCATCTTTTGACCTGGCTTCCATTCATCTCACGCGCTCCAATTTTTCTTTCGTCCTATCTGTAATGAAGTCTTTCCCTATCAGTGCAGGACTGCGAGCTCTCTTCCGCAGAATGTATTTTTGATATTGCTCCACTTGATATTCATTCAGGTTTTGTGCGTTTGAGTGGCAGCGTCAACCCCTTTGAAGGCCGCGTCGAAGTGCGCAGGCACGCGTCTTGGGATGACTGGGGCACGGTGTGCGATGATTACTGGGGCCTTGAAGAGGCCCGCGTGGTCTGCAGACAGCTGGGCTACGTCGATGCGGACCTGGCTCTCGTGGCGGCCGCATTTGGTCCCGGTGAAACCACTGCACCCATCGCGTTGGACAATGTCCAGTGCGATGGAGACGAAGAGAGTCTGTATGAGTGCAACAGCTATAATGCACACAACTGTGGACACGACGAGGATGCTTCAGTTATCTGTACAACGAAAGGTATGATGGACGCTTAGGTTAATGGGTTTGCAATAGAATATCTTGGTTGATGATAGCAGCATACTTCTAAAAGGTCACGAGCTGTAGCGAGAGACAACGCATGGGGATTTTTTTCTGAAACCCTCTGCTCCTACCTTGATTATATCATGAATATAACTTAAGTTATCAGTTACAATCTACACATGAGAAGATGAGTGAAAACCATACAGTATTATTTTGTACGATGACATGACAGGTTCTCTGCGGATAGCTGGAGAATCTTACGAAGGACGGCTTGAGATTCGTGGAGACGGCGGACTCTGGGGAGACGTGTGCGCAGACGGCTGGACGAATGACACTGCCCATGTTGCCTGCAAGCAGCTTGGTTATGCAGGGTACCAAACATGGTGGACCGCGTATGGGACTGGGAACTCTTCTCTCCTTACCGTTGGCGACTGTGTTGGGAGTGAAACGCGGTTGGAAGATTGTCCGAGCTCGAAGTGGGAGGATAACACTTCTTCTTGCCCTCAAAACCAGCTTGCCATGCTGCGCTGTGATCCAGAAGGTAGATAAACATTAGAAACAAATTCTTGTTCTAGGTCTGTCTATCTTCAGTATGGCATTGTTCACTCACTTGCATGGATGTCTGCAAACTAGTTAACTCTTGATTGAGAAAAGTAAACTTTTGGAACTGTATATTGCATTCGACATAATACCATAATATATATATATATATATATATATATATATATATATATGAAATATCAAGAAATAAACTAGTAATGCATTATTTCGCCAATAAAGAATGAGTTTATTGTACTCAGATTTTCTGTGCCCTCCACCTTCTTCAGGAGTCTCGACGGGGAATGACGGTACCAATTTTCGGTGGCGAGGCCATCGAAAATTTAACTACAATAAACTCATTCTTTATTGGCGAAATAATGCATTACTAGTTTATTTCTTGATTCTTCGTTATTTTGGAGCCAATACGTGAATTTGCAACATGTTAATATATATATATATATATATATATATATATATATATATATTATATTATATACCATAAGCATTATGAACTTGGGCACTCACGTGCGCGTTCATATACCATCCATGACCTATAATGGCTGCTACTGACTTGTCCACTCGGGTGTTGTTAGGAAACGTTATAGATTGGTGTACGTAAAAATGGGCAGGTTAGATTTCCCGGCACGCACCGTTTCCTTCATTTTCTATTAAATATACCTTTCGCTTGCCGCTGTAGTGACACGACTGGTCGACGGCAATAAACCCCACGAAGGGCGTGTGGAGGTGTTTTATGGCGGCACTTGGGGCACGGTCTGCGACGACTACTGGGACATCACTGACGCCGAGGTAGTCTGCCGTGAGGTCGGATTCATGTATGGCGCCAAGGACTCGCCGGGAAACGCGAGGTTTGGAAGTGCAACCGGCGCCATTCTTCTGGACAACGTCGGGTGCTCGGGAAACGAGGCCAGCATTATGCATTGTCCTAACGCAGGTTTTGCTAACGACAACTGTCGCCACAGCGAAGACGCTGGAGTCGTGTGTTGGAGTGAGTGTATATAACTTATATAGCGATACTTTGACCTTGATGACAGCAGTATCATTTCACACATACTTTTCGTAATTAGGCCTATTTTCATATGGGATCTATGGTATGTAATGATCGTTATACCTTTGATCCTGTTTAGGCCTAATTACGATTTTTTGCTAAATCATGTTATTGTGTCTTTATTGACGTTAAACTTATTTCCTCGTGGAGTTTGCATAGACTACACTACATTTTTTTTTCCAATCAGAATTGGGTCTCATAACTGAAATAAAGTGGGTTCCTGGCAATACTAATGAAATGCTATATGCATAATTGGCATATCTTATCTGATATTGCTGTCTCAAGGAGACGAAGACCAGATGACATTGATAGGAGGGGATGACAGCTACAGTGGGGTGTTGACCCTGTATCAAGACGATGAGTGGTGGCTGCTCTGCACATCGGAATGGAGTGACGCGGAGGCAGCGGTAACGTGCCGCCAGCTGGGTTACTCGCAGGGATCCAGCCAACGAGCCGTTGATGTGCGCAGTGTCAGTGGCCTCATGGTCACCCGCAACTACGACTGCACGGGCCAGGAGAACCTCCTCAACGAATGTTCACTTTCGCCGGACTCGACACCGTGCTCAGCGGAAAATCTCGCCCAGGTCACTTGTGCCTCACCGAAAGGTAATAATATCTCTTGAAAGTTACCATATTTCACCCATTGACGGCCTCCGGGTACAATACGACATGTATATTCTTTTACCCTCCTCCCACACAGCCGAGACAGTTGAGAGTATCCATAGATTGACAGATCTCTCAACTCTCTTGCGGTGACATTTCAAAGACCCGGGCACCGTTTCATGAAAGTTGTCATCAGCCCTGACAAGTCGTCAGTTTCTGGCAATTACCACAGTAAAAGTCAGTGACTCGAGCTTCTCAGCCAATCAAAACCAAGGGCTTTAATGAAATTGTAAGAGCTGCCAGCTTTCATGAAACGGTGTCACGGTTTCGTGGGGAGATGGCTGGATGACGTTCTTTATTCTAAAGATTCGCTGATCCGAATATGAAATTAGGTTCCTTGTTCTGAAACACCCGAATTCCCTTTACCTTTAGAGGCTCGTTAATCCGAAAATGAAAAAATGTCCGTTAATCCGGGCATTTGTGTCATTATTCGGAAGATTTGTAATTCTGAAAATAAAACAAGTTTCTTATTCCTAAGATTTGTTAATCCGAAAATGGGTCGTCATTCTGAAGGTTTGTTATTCCGGAGGTTCGGCAATCCGAAAACGAAATAAGGCTCGTTATTTCGGAGTTCGTTAATCCGAAATGTAATAAGGCCCTTTGTTCCGAAAATTGAATAATCCGTAGGGAATACGGGGGTGGGGGTGGCAGGTGGGAGGGGTCACATCTATCATGACCAGCGGAGCACGCAGAATCTTTTCAAAGGGGATGATCAGTAGAAATATCTATTCAACTTTCTTAATTACGAACCTTCGGAATAACGACCTGTAACTGGGTATCATGGGTATCCCGATTAATTCGCTGCCCATCGGGAGGGGGGGGGGGTACATTCGGAAATCGGTCAACAGTTATGTATGCAAGGTATGTGTGCATCGAAGCGTAACGGTTTTTGGTAACGGTCGACTCAAGTCGAGATTTTTCTGATGTGTGTGTACTTTCACAGATATATGTGATAAAGCTACGCACATTTCGGTACGGGTATTCTCGAGTACATCTGAGCAGGACCAGCCTTACCACTTCATGGTATCCCCACGCTACTGGGTCTTTAAAGATCTCCATTATAGTCCGCCATGAGTTCTCGACAATTCTTCAGTAAATGCTTTATGGCCGGAATGAGTGTATAGTGATTTATAACAATCTATCTGTGATCTCTCTGAGGGAAGATGGCTTTCAACGAATGCTGAGCAATCCCTCGACGAGAATAGAAGGCCTACAGTGCTCTCACCAGTTTTTCAATGATCTACAGTCAGAATCTACCAAAAATGCAACATTTTTGATGAATTTTCTGCCCCAATATTTGAGATATCAGAGAGAGGGAGAGACATGCAGAGCCCCGAAAATTGACCAGTCAACGATCTAGAGCAACCACTGACAGACTGTTCAACATCTGCTGAGAAATCAGTGGGAAGCCGTGCTCTGCACGAGAGAGAGGGAAATTACTAATAAGAAATCGCTGAGAATTTTTAGACCATCAATCAGTCCTGGGCAATTGGATCTCAGACATCGCCAGAGCGTTTCTTTCCCTCTATAATAGTGTGTGTTTCTCAGAGAGACTGCTTGCCAAAACGGTCTCCATGACGTCGAAAGGCACCCGTGTAGAACTGTATTGCATGTATTATATTAGATAAGATCAGAACGATGTTGGTTGCGATGCGTGCTGTGTTGTATTCTATTCCTCAACAAAACCTTTAATAATAATAATGATAATAATAATAATAATAATGATAAGGTCTTATTTACCCACGGTAGCCTCTTCAGTGTTGCCACTGCTCTGCCAGAGGGCCCTGCTATTAATGTTACCCTAGCGTTGCTAGGTACCCATTTGTACACCTGGGTCGAGAGGGACATAGTCGGTAAAAACATTTTGTCCAAGGACGTAAGTACTGGCGGGATTCGAACTCTGCCACAGCGCCCCCACAGAAAGAAACAGATATCGATGCAAACCACTTTCTTCAGAATCCTAGAACTTTCAATGTCTGCCAACACTCATGTAAAAAACAGTGGTCCTAAACTCCAATGGCACATACCACATCAGTCATTACAAAAACAAAAAAAAAATCCAAAAAAAAACCAAAATAATAACATGCCTAATACACGCGACATGATCGTGACTCCATTGGGCGTACAAAGAATAAAAGATGGCGTATTGTATGACGTCATATGCTATGAGTTGTGTGACGAAATTATTTATTGGAATGATCTTTGTCCCTCGAGTCATTATTTTTTCGCCAATCCCTGCTCGAGAACTTTGGTGAAGAATATAACTGTTACGACAGATTTTTTGTTTTTTGTTTAATCAATTGTCATCTTCTGTACAAATATGTTTTATGATCGCAACTGCTGATCTATGTTTAACAAACACGTTGGAAAAGGAACCAGTAGGATTCGACATGTTTGTTAAAATGTAGATCAGCAGTTAATTGCGATCTTACGAGCACATTGTACAGAGAGTTCACTGCAAAAAGTCCGGTGTTAAATATGAAACACCCAGCTGGTGTTAAATTTAATCCGGTGCTCATTTATGGTGTAAGATTAACACCTCCGGGTGTCATTTCAAAATATGAAATTGGGTTTTTTTTTTAATAGTTTCTTATAGTTACTGTTCTTATTTTTGATTTTGAACTTCAACAAGAGGGTCAAGAATTAACACCAGCGCAGTGTCAAAAATATCACCAGCTACAATGTCAAACTAACACCACGAAGTGTCAGAAGAACACTTTTCATTTTTTGTGTGTGTCTGTGTGTTCTCTATTTACACTTGATCGGTGTTAGATTTAACACCCATGGTGTTACATCTAACACGGATGTTTTTACAGCGTGACAATTGGTGAAAACAAAAATGTGTCATATACTAGTACCACATATTCACCACTACGAATAATAATCTCTATCTTTCAATGTAACTATTGTAGAAGTAATTCGTCTTTCCCAATCGGTTAGATGCCTGATATCTGATACGCGTTTGAATAATAATCACATGCCTCAGGTGCAAGTTCATATTTACTTGATACCTTTGCTGACGTAAGCTTATCCACTTCGTGTAAATATTTATCTTTACCATCAGTTTCGTAAAGCAGTGCGACTTGTCTACTGTCTGTTCCTAATTCCATTTGTCAGTTGCCGGATTTTTGTTGACATTTATATTGCTTGTGAATCGCATCAAATGTTCAAAGATAAAGATGCAATTAAGCGCAACTTCGGCTTTAACTTTTGGTTTGTTTGTTTTTTAATGTTGAACCATTGGCACCTCGTAAACTTTTCACAGGGCAATTGCAGTCGTCTAATTTGGCCTGGAATTTTACCACTTTTTTTTCTTTGAACCACATATAACACCACGCCAAGAAAGGGGGGGGGGGGGTCGAGGAGGGAGAGGGGGAGAAAGATTTGTGACATTTTATGACATACTTAACCAGTATGTGTATGATGATGGTAGCAATATCTATGTGCCTCGGTAATGATGATGATGCTCTGTCTTTATTAAATCTCTTTTTCTTCGATATAATTCCCAATTAAGAGTTTGACTTGAGACTTCAGGGCTCAGAGTACTACGCCCAGAGGCGGGTCGAAATCTTCCTCGGCCAGGCTTGTCCTCGGCATTTGTCGTCTTACCGTTGGGCCTCGGTAATGATAATATCTCTCTGTTTATTAATTCTTTTTTTCTTCGATCTAATTTCGAATTCAGAATTTGACTTGAGGTTTCAAGGTTCAGAGTACTACGCCCAGGGGCGGGTCGAAATCTACCTTGGCGGGGAGTGGGCCCCCTTCTGTGACGTTCACCCGGAGACCGCCACCGTCATGTGTCGCCACCTGGGCTTCGAATCCGTGATCGGAGTGTACAACAATGGGTACTTCGGCTACAGCAGTCAGCCAGGGCTTTACGGACCAGACTTGTTTGCCTGTGCGGGGGACGAGCTGCGTGTAGGCGACTGCCCCTTGGATGTCGAGGCCGGATCGTCGTGTCGTAATAACGACAACGTGGGACTCCTCTGCAAATCATATGGTATAATATACCCACTTCTTCCCCCTCCTTGCATATCACACATTACTCAACAGAGTATGCATTTGTATGTGTGTGTGTGTGTGTGTGTGTGTGTAAGCACCATCCTTTCCCAATGAATTTGATCCTCAGTTATGAGAGGCTTACATGGATTTTGTTGGTTTTTTTTTTTTACTCTGCGTTTGCCACTCAAACAAGAGCACGGGTGTAAATACTTACACACTCCCATACACAAACACACAAAAATGATGTAAGAAATGCCTAGTTGACAGGCTGTCTTCCCTGTCTCACCATTTCCCAAGAAAATGAAGCATACAATAATCAATGAACGATTATACACAATAATTACAAGCTTACGTCTGCAATAACGCACCACGCAAAATTTTACTTTGTTATACTAACTAAGATGCGTTTACGTATATGTATGCTTGCTGCTGATGACAACATCATCAAAGATCGCAGCGAAACCTGCTCAAATAAAGTGTCTCATGCAAAGGTTTGGGTCTTGTTGTTGCT
Source organism: Diadema setosum (assembly GCA_033980235.1). Classification (NCBI taxonomy): domain Eukaryota; kingdom Metazoa; phylum Echinodermata; class Echinoidea; order Diadematoida; family Diadematidae; genus Diadema; species Diadema setosum. Next base: position 21,804,145 of record CM067066.1, on the reverse strand, counting down.
TTTTACTTGTCAGTTTGGTTTGAATATTTCACTTATGTCGCGTCTTTTCTAACATATGCTGACCTCGTTCTCGTTGTTGTCGTTTTTTTTTTTTTTTTTTTTTTTCTATTGACTGGTTTTGCCCTTACGTAATGATTTTTTCAGAGTCGATCGGCTACGTGGATGTTCGGCTTGTATCTACAGAGGGCGTCACCCCAAGCTCCCGAGGACGACTGGAGGTGTTCCATGACGGAGTGTGGGGTACCGTGTGCTCCTCCGGAGGCTGGAGCCTGGATGAAACTCGGGTAAGATCTGGATGTGGATTTCCAGGTTTCCTTCTTGTAAAGACTGTCGTTAGAAAAAAATCACAAAACATCATATCAATTTGAACTTCCACATGCATTGCATTTATCCTGATCATTATTTTTCGTGTCTATTCATAATAGTCATGACGACAACGATGACTGGAACAATTCATTACTCATAACGACAAAATAATGATTATGAACTTACATCTGACAGGATGGGATTGTCGGATTTATATTTCATATATTTCGTATTGGAGAAGGGAATAGATTTGTTGATGCATTTTATCTAGGCACCCAGATGAAATCATGCTAAATACTACCAATGCAGCGGGTTTGGCTTGCATCATTAATGGAGATATTTTCTGATACCATAAGATTTGAATATAATTTTAAATGTTAATGCATGGCTCGACACTAACTTTTTTGTTTGGTGGCCCGATGAGGCCACCAAAATCCTAAATTTCAAATTTTTGGTGGCCCGAGAGAAAAATTTGGTGTCCCGAAAAAGAACAATAAAAAACATTAAAAGTCCTTTTTTTTTTTAAGGAGTCACATATTTAAGTTTTATGATAGTAAGAATTAGAAGTTGGACATAATTATCTACTCATAAATATACTTCAACAAACTTGCAACACTCCCTCTCAGGCACTCATTCAGTCCTTTTTATCCATCCTTTTAAACAAATTTAACTGCTAATTTCCGTCGCAAAAAGTTACGAATTTATTGACATACTTTTCAAAAAATTTTGGTGGCCCGAGGCGGGCCACCAAATTTGCCCTTTTTTTGAAATTTGGTGGCCCGACTTTCATTTTTGGTGGCCCCGGGCCACCGGGCCACCGTTAGTGTCGAGCCCTGGTTAATGTCTTAAAGGAGAAATCGTAGGAACCATCTTTTATAATCTCCACCACGGTGTATTAAGAGCATCTGTGGGACTAAGTTTTGTTTTTTTTTCCCCAGCTGCTTTGGTTCGAGTGAGCTTATCCAGCTATACTGAAGCATCCTCCTCACATGATTTCGTAATTCCACAGAGAAGGTGACTTATTATAGTATAAAGTCTTATAACAAATAAGATGAAAAAAAAAGTTATTGTATATGGGAGTACATCATAACCACTTTATCTCTAAATCTATAAAGTAATATCATGTCTCACTGCTGCATTGCAGGTGGTGTGTCGACAACTGGATTACCCGCTCAATTCATTCCGCACCCTAGAATCCTCGGAGTTCTCCAAAGGCCACGGGATTGTCTGGCTGAAGGACGTGGAATGTGAAGGCGACGAGGATTCTCTTGGTCAGTGCCGCCATAGCCCCTGGGGATTACGACTGGACTGTCCTCATCTATACGACATCGGGATCGATTGCCTCTTCCAAGGAGCAGGTGCCTATTCAACAGAAATGACACGTTGCAATGGGGATTAAAATATGATTTACCCAGGGCAGCTTCTCGAGTCAAGAGTATGGCTTTCCTTATTGAAGTCTCTGCTGTTATCATTGCCCCCCAAATTGTCGTGCATGCAACCGGGTCAACAGCGCGTAAATGTTCCGAGAACAAGGCGAAGGAAGCCCCGTTCAGGTCGAGAAGGTAAAAATATGACACTCGACTAGCTAGGCGTCTCTTTTATTACAAGCAGATGCATGGGTCAAATTCCCAAATGTCGTTTGTCTAGTTAACGGATTATGCAAATTTCGACTGCGTAAATCTACGTGTCATATCGCGTGCGATAACAGACATCCAATAACGTACAAGTGCACGCTGACACGCCTTATGGGCAAGATACGCCGATTTCGTACTTGCTTTAGTCCATTGACTGTTTTTGGTCACACATACGCGAAGACTGGTCGCCGACCTGCAGTATTATACTGAAAATTTATGGCGTACATCGACAACCAGTTGGCGGCCAAACCAGCAATTTTTTGAACGACGACTGGTATGGTTTTCTCACCGGGTACCTACCGGTTGCCAACCGGTTACTGACCATTTGTAAAACACATGACGACTGATTCAAGAGCGCTTTGCGAACATTCTATGAATAACGGGAAAAAAGTGCGAAGAATAGGCGTCTGCTCGCGGAAAGGTTTGCAAATAGTCTTCAAGTGCTCGGGAAATGGTAGGCAACCCAATGAAGACCGCTAGAAATTGGTTGTCGATTGGTTGCTGATTTTGCATTTTGGGATTGACATTAATTATTACAGAATAAGGGCCTGATCACACATACGCGGTAAAACTGGTCGCCGACCTCCAGCAACCAAAAATTGCTGGCGAAAAATCGACAACCAATCGGCTACCAATTCCAAAATTTTTGATCGGCAACTGGTCGCAGATTGCTAACGACATGTTGCAGGCACAGTATGACGAGCATCTTGCGAACGTTTTGCAATAGAAACAAAAATAAATGAATTATGACTGCGATGGCGAATTATTTGTAACTGGTTGGCGACAGGTTATATTGTCAGTTGCTGATGCTCGTTTCGAACCCAGCAATAATTTTAAGATAGCTCTCTCTTCCCTCAGTCTCATGGGCACAATATTGCTTGGTCATGACGAGGCGGCCATCACCGCCATTCAGCTGTGATCTTCCCCTTCCCTTATGTACCTTGCCCCTACCAAGGAGCTTCAAACACAGCTCCTTGCCTTTACCCTTCGCTGACACTCCCTGACTTAGGCATGTCTTTAGCATTGCATAAGGATTGCCTTGTGTGGCCAGGAAACGGTGCATAAATGAATGTCAGTGACGGATCCAGAGGGGGCGCACCAGGCGCGCGCCCCTCTTTATTTATTGTTAAAACAAAAGAAATAAAAAAAAAGAGATGAAACCCGGAAGTAGCACCATAAAATATTGTTTCCCCCCCCCCCCTCCCCCTTTACGGAATTCCTGGATCCGCCTCTGAATGTGGACTAGCTGCATCAAACCACAAATCTACACCAAGGTCTTTGACCAAACAGTCTCAGTACGTGACACAGTAGCATGGCACGTGGACGCAGACACTATACAAAACATTTTCAATTGTAATCATAATAACCTTGTCGGCGACCACTTGGCAAGTGGACCGCAATCAGTCTTTAATTGTGTGTCAGCAATTAGTCGGCAACTGGTTGCCGAACGAAAATCTTCACGCTAAAGGCCAGAAATCATTAAAGGACAATTAAGTCCACCATCATAGACATGTGGATTGAGTGAAGGCAGCAATGTTAGTAGAACACAGCAGTGAAAGTTTGGGGAAAATCGGACAATCCGTTCAAAAGTTATGAATTTATAAAGTATCTGCGCAGTCACTGCTGGATGAAAAGACTACTACAGTTTATGCTGTCACATGCGTACAACGGTATAAGGAAAATAAAAAGAGAATTCCACAAAACTTTACTTTTTGAATAAAGTGCACATTTCTTTAACTAGTTACTGACGTATGTTAAGGGTAATATTATTCCCCTTGCCTTCTGAAGGAGAGAAGTCGAGTGTTCTTTTGTTATGTGAGAAAAGTAAAAATATGTTGAATTTTCTTTAATCTTCCTTTATAATTATCGTTGTACTCATGTGACATCACAAGCCATAGTAGTCTTCTCATCCAGCCTTTAGTAAGCAGAAACTTTAAAATTTCATAACTTTTGAACGGATTGTCCGATTTTCCTCAAACTCTCACTGATGTGTTCCACTAATATTGCTGCGTTCAGTCAACCCACATGTCTATGAAGGTGAACTTGTCATTTAAAGGCCAGTCCTATTTAAAAGAGGTTGGAGTCCAGTCAGCGATCCGTTGCCAACCTTTTCGCCATCAATAAATAAAAAGTAAATGATGATCAATCTATAAATCAACTCAAGCCAACATTGTATTTACATTTTCATAAACCCTTTATATGGAACAATCAAGAACGAAATTCGTGTGCCATACAGGTACACTAACCTGCGTTTAAGTAATTTACAGTTTCTTTGCGTTTATAGTTTACATGGATAATTTTTTTGTGTCCTTCTATCTCTGAATGTGTCTATCTATACACTTTGTATCTTTATACACAGATCCAAACACGCCCTCTACGATCCCCGGCTGGGAGATAGCTCTGATCACTCTGACAGCAATTACAGCACTCGCAGTAATGATTGTCCTTGCTCTCTACCAAAATCTACGCAAGAAGCAACGTCTTCAGTTACAAAGGGAGAGGGACCACGGCGGCGACACCGTGGTTTCGTATCGTTCCAACATGGAAACTATAGATAACCCCGCCTTCGACTCACCCCCACCGGAGTACACTCCAGCCACGCCCCCGCCAACTGAGGCCCCGCCCTCCTACGAGTCGGTTTTAAAGCCAGCTGATCATGATGACAAGATGGACACGTGAAAGTTTCCTGACTTCTCAACTTTTACATAATTATCATTTATTATCACTTATTATATAAGTCTATGCATGGATTCATAAATTATCTCTTCACCATGTTTAGCTCCAACTCTGGAAGATTTTTTATTTTTTATTTTTTAATAAATATGGGGCTTAACAGGTGCAGGAGAAAAAAAAATTATGGACTTAGTTATGCAGAGACCAAAAGGCATCAATGGAGGTAAATATACATTTGTATTTTAGGGACCCTTTGATTACAAAAATTGTTCCCCTGTATTACAGATCAACTGTTTAAGACCTGTTCGGTTTGGGTGCTTTTTTTTTTATGTTAAAGTCTATTTCAGCTGGGAGGCTTCAGTATGTCACTTATAGTTAAATTATGCAATGGCATTTTGTTTGTTTGTTTGTTTGTTCATTTCCATCTGTGAAGATGGCTGGATAGCCCATATTCAGCTACGTTAGTGGTCTTCCATGGGGTCAAGTTGGATATGAGGTGGGACCACTTCACCGGGTTAAACACCCTGCTCTTTGCGATGAATGAATGAAGCGGGATCTGCATGAGTTGTGACTCTCTCATACACGGGACCTCCATTTTATGTCCTATCTGAGGGACAGAGTGTCTTGCCTCTTGCTAGAGGGGACGGTATGATTACACACAACATTGCTCAACTCATTGCAACTTATTGCACAACTCACTAGGCGTTTTCACATCAGCCCGATAAAAAAACCAATCTCGAAATATTTTCCGCGATTGCGAATTAGAGCGCTATTTCATTTCTTATTCACATCAGCCGAAGAGGGGGTAGCCCGAATAGTTAAAAATTTTAAAATAGCTAATTCGACAGCTGAGTATGTGCAAACAGCATCAGTAATGTGTGTGTCCTCTCAAAAATTCCTCATGACTTGTGTGCAGTTTGCCTCGATCGATCGGGTCACACACGCTAGGTATAATGGGATTCATCGCGCTAATTTCTCGAATCGTTTTCACATTATCAAATAGCGCGCTACTATCCCGCTATTTCAGAAATTTCCCGAGTTATCAGAGCGATACAATTAGCGCGGTAATTTGTGTGCACATTATCAAATAGCTCGCTATTTCGCTATGGAAAAAATTTCCCAAGTCAGAAAATAGCGCGCTATTTTGAGACATCGGGCTGATGTGAAAACGCCTACTGAATAAATTTTCCTTATTTTCGAAGTCCCTCCCCCCCCCCCCTTTATGGGTAACATTGAAGGCGTTTTCACATCAGCCCGATAAAAATCCAAGCTCGAGATACTTTTCGCATATCGCACATTAGCGCGCTATTTCATTTCCTATTCACATCAGCCCGAAGAGAATTAGCCCGAAATTTTTTCGAGCTAATTCGACAGCTGAGCATGCGCAAACAGTGTCGGGTATACAAGTAGAGGGCGCGCTTTCAAAAAATTACCCGCGTGATCGCCATCACATACGCGAGGCATGATGGGATGCATCGCGCTAATTTCTTGAAGCGATTTCACATTATCAAATAGCGCGCTATTATCCCGCTATTTCGGAAATTTCCCGAGTTGGACTCGAGAAATTTTCTCGATCAGAGCATCTAAATTAGCTCACTAGTTTGTATTCACATTCAAAATAAAAAAGCGCGCTATTTCGTGATCGGGTTAATTTCCCCAAGTCAGAAAACAGCGCGCTATTTCGAAACATCGGGCTGATGTGAAAACGCCTTTAGTTAAAGCGTTATAAAACCGAGTAATAGGTATGTAAAGTCAGTAGGTGAACCACACAACCTAATATGCAGCGTTAACCTCTCCCCCTTCTCTCCCTCTCTCTTTCTCCGGCTCTCCCCCCCCCCCCCCCCCTGTGTTAACCCTGTGTTATAAAGCTGTTCGTAAAGTTACGCATGAATTTACCACTGATTTTCAGTGGACTTTACGAACGACTGGAATATGAAGTGCCAATATGTGTAGGCCTACCCACTTTTTTCCGTTACGTTTTAGCAAAGTACGACTGTATATCAATATTTCATCTACATTGGGGCAAAAATACACTTTCGACTAAAAAGTGTGTTTACATGTAAGAATAATCATTATCATCTGCGAATTTCAACTTTAGCTATTGAAACTAATAATGATCAGGAAACCCACTTGACTTGTCATATCTAAGTCTTTCGTAAAGTCATGGGTATCACTTATACGAACAGCTTTATGAAACAGGGCCCTGGTTAGAGACACATTCGTCAACGTAAACTTTGTCACTCTAATTTGTATACGTATAAGTAGTCTTCCGTGGGCATTTCATTGTATTTTACTGTGCAAGAGATCCAGGGGTCAGTCCTGTCTGTCTGAATAGTAGACCTAATTTTATTTTCCACAAGTTTTTTGTTTGTTTGTTTTTCATCACACAATGAATTTTTTCTTCATGGTCCAAGTGAATCGTTAACCAAGCGTGCAAAAGATGTTTAAAAAAGAAGGAAAAAAATCCAGCTAAATGAAAGGCTGGGTTTTTTTGCACTACAGTGATTTCTGAAATATTAACAAGGAAAAGTAGAAATTACGCGGTGCGTAAAATATGTCCCCGCCAGAAGTAGCATTTAGTAGCAAAATGTACAATATAGGTAAAAAGATCAAGGTCAAAGGTGAAAGAAGTCAAGGGTCAAAATTCTATGTAGAAGTTTTGAAGCCCTCACCTAGTGCCATCACATAAAGCAAACGGAATCGAAATCGGGTTAGAAATGGCGAAGGAGTAGCATTTTGAAGCCAATGCACAATATAGGTAAAAAAAATCAAGGTCAAAGGTCAAAGAAGTCAAAGGTCAAGATTCTGTGTAGAAGTTTTGAAGCCCTCACCTAGTGCCATCACATAAAGCAAACGGAATCGAAATCGGGTTAGAAATGGCGAAGGAGTAGCATTTGGTAGCAAAATGTACAATACAGGTCAAAAATCAAGGTCAAAGGTCAAAGAAGTCAAAGGTCAAAATTCTGTGTAGAAATTTTGAAGCCCTCACTTAGTGCCATCACTTAAAGCAAACGGAATTGAAATCGGGTAACAAATGGCGAAGGAGTAGCATTTTGTAGCAAAATGTAAGATATAGGTCAAAAATCAAGGTCAAAGGTCAAAGAAGTCAAAGGTCAAAATTCTGTGTAGAAGTTTTGAAGCCCTCACCTAGTGCCATCACATAAAGCAAACAGAATCGAAATCGGGTTAGAAATGGCGAAGGAGTAGCATTTTGTAGGCAATGTACAATATAGGTCAAAAATCAAGGTCAAAGGTCAAAGAAGTTAAAGGTCAAAATTCTGTGTAGAAGTTTTGAAGCCCTCACCTAGTGCCATCATATAAAGCGAACGGAATCAAAATCGGGTTAGAAATGGCGAAGGAGTAGCATTTTGAAGCAAAATGTACAATATAGGTCAAAGGTCAAGGTCAAAGGTCACAACTGAAATTCTGTATACAAGTTTCAAAGCTCCCATGTAGTGCTATCATATAAAGCAAACAGAATCAAAATCGGGTTAGAAATGGCGAAGGAGTAGCATTTTGAACATTTTGATCACACACGGACGCACGGACAGACAGACAGACAGACGGACACACAGACACACACACGTACGGAGCCCGTTTCATAGTCCCCTGCTCGAACTCGTTCGGCGGGGACAAATGAGACCATTATAACAGCGTCTGTTGTTCCACTGTATTTATTTGTGAGAGGAATACACGCTTGTGGTGTATGTTATGTTACAGAATATCTGATATCTGATATTATATTGTGATGAGATGAAATTGGACTCCAACCTGCTTGAAGTTAAAGGGATGGTACAGTGTTGGTGGAGATGAGAATTGGGCTTTTAACTTTTTGCGAGATACCAAGAAAACACTTATGATATACTACAGAGCATACCGTTTAAAGAGTTTATTTGATGAAAATTGGGTTTGGAATGACTGAAACATCAAGAAACAAAGTAAAACAAAGCGATCGTAATAAAGTGTGGGTCCCACACTTTATTAGTATCACTCTTTTTTGGATATGTCAGCCATTTCAAAACCAATTTTCACCAAATAAACGTTGAATTCCTCATAGAATTACGTGCTCTTTCATATTTCATAAGGGGTTTCTCATTATTTTACCCAAAAATGTTAGAAATCTGAAATTAGGTCTCAACCAAAATTGTACGATCCCTTTAACGTCGTGTGTATATCCTTTGAGTGATGGAAGCTCTACACGGACTTGAGATAAAGTACCAATAGTAGCAATAATTATGCATACATTATACAAGCTGAAGATTATCTCTCACATCGTGTATACTCAACTCTCATTAGAATATAAGAACGTAATACGTACAGCATAATGGCGTTTAACAGCAATATTTTGAACAAGTACGTTTTGACAATGATGACGGCGCAGATCTTTAACACGGAAGAGCCTGTGTCGCGATATAGAATATGATTCCAAACCGTGAAAGGCATGAATTGTCGTTTTATGACGATCACAGTCATTTTCGAATTGATTTGTCGTCGCAAACTCTCGAGCATGCTGGACTGCAATCGAATGCAACGAATGAGGAATTCAATATTGACAAGGCGAATGACGATGTACAGAGTATTAGAGTATACTTGGGTGCCCCATCGCTGGCTCTACAAAAGGGAAAAAAGAAATGAAGAACTTCTCCACGTCCAGCCGAAAGATGGTGTGATTTCACTTATAACAGCAAGTGACCTCGGGAGCTCTGACAAAACAGGGAGGTGAGAGGAAAATCACCTCCCTGGACAAAATCACAGTTCTCACTGCCAACAGTTGCAAACGCCAGTTTTTAGTATAACTAGGGGTTCTTTCAGGAAATAATGTATTATATCTGGCTAATCGTCATTCTGAGGTTATTCAGTCAGGAATGATATAATGCTTTGGAATTATTCTAAAGCAGAATTTTTTTTTCTTTATACCACGATCAATGATAATTGTGAGGTGGCTCACTCACATGCACATTCAGGTCAACAGTTAGAGAACTATTTTGCAAAAATGTAATTACTTCCCTAATTTTTATCCGATTTAGATCAAATTTTCACTACTGTGTCCTTTAAAATTTTACTCTCTATTTTCAGACAAACTATTCTCTGTGCCGGAATAACTTTATAAAAGCATGCAGTCACTTTCGATCGTAACTCATAGTATTCTATCCTATGTTTGTATTTCCTAAGGTAGAGTAGAATGTTCTCTTTCATTTCAGCTTTCTATTGCCCATATTCTGATTGCTCGTTTCGGTTGCTCTCAGTTGCTAAATTTGAAAATGATACCGAAATTGGTACCATGCTTTAAAGTATCAAGCTTTCTGTTTCTCTCAGACTGGCTCAAACTCAATGAATTAGTTTCAATTGTAATCCCAATCCAAGAAAAGAATAGCAGTTGAATTCAGAGGGACGATGTTGTAATGATATGCTGATAATTTATGCAGCAAAAAAATTTCCCTATAGATCTGATTGATTAACAATCTCGTGCAGGGTATCGCTGTTCTTACTGAAGGGATGTAATAGTTCAGAGGTTTGTCTGATCGCAGACTCAAACTCTGCCTAAAACTCATTTTACAGACTTTTTGGCAATTGAAGTGCATTGAAATGTTCACAGTTTAATTCACTACAGACTTGTTTTGTCATGAATTTCAGATGTTTTCAGATTGTTTTCCTCCACAAGTACTCTCACACCCCTGCTACTGTTTGATTGCAGACAATCTGTTGATTTGGAGATGTTGTCATTCCCTTATAGGAATATTACTCGCTTTCCGTATAAGCAACTTGAGGAGAATAATGCAGTAATGCCATGTATCCTATATAGATACAATATCCTCAACCCTTTGTATGATATGTGAGTGCTGAATGGCACTTAAAACCCATGAAAAATATATTGCTTCGTATACGCTTTCTCCAATAGCCTTTGCACAGAAAGGGTTGTTAAAGCATTATTATTCTCTCTAAAAAAAAAATCGAGTGAAAATATTCACTCTTAAAAGAGTGAATACAAAAAAGAGTGAATTTAGAGTGAAATTGGAGTGAATTTCGAGTGAAAATGTTCACTTTCACTCGTCTTGGAGTGACCTCAGGGATCACTCCAAAATCTTCGAGTGATCCCTGAGGTCACTCCAAAATGAGTGAAAATGAATATTTTCACTCCAAATTCACTCCAATTTCACTCAAAATTCACTCTGTTTTGTATTCACTCTTTTAACAGTGAATATTTTCACTCGATTTTTTAGAGAGTATAGTGCTCACCTTGGAGACATAGAGCACTTCAGTTATCATGCATTACTAATATTATATTATTAATAATCACCACGGTATTGTATGACATGCTACGGGTTAGTTTATCCTTTGTTTGAATTTATAGCGTAACCTTTTGGTCACGATGTTTGATACGCTAAATATAGCATGCAGGAAAATGTTTAAGACGAAGTATAGCAAATTTTTAAGACGTATGGCAACCGACGTAGACACTATTCATTTTGTAAACAGTCAGAAGAGGCGTTATTTATATACTGTATTTTTCAAGGGGCAAGAGTTCACTGAAAAGAACAAAAAATAAGAACAAAAACAAACATCTAGCCAGCGTCTTAGCTAAAGGGATGGTATAGTTTTGGTTAAGATGGTGATTCAGGGTTTAACTTTTGCGAGATAATTAGAGACCACTTGCATGAATATTAAAGAGTATACAGTTCTGACAGGAATGCAAAGTTTATTTGATGAAAATCGGGTTTAAAATGGCTGCGGTATAAAAAAAAAAAGACATAAGGTGGGTGCCACCTTTTATCAGGACCACTTTTCTTTTGGATATCTTAGCTATTTCCAAACCATTTTTCATCGAATGAACTTTGAATTCCTCCCAGATTTGTATGCTCTTTCATATTTCATTTAAGTGGTTATTTCGCAGAATAGTTAAACCCTGAATCACCATCTCAACCAAAACTACAGAATTGCTACAACTTTCTTATATTAGGTCCCATTGAGTGTGATGCTGAAAGCCTTTCGTTTGACTGTTCTATACTTAAAAAAAAACGCAAAAAAAAAAAAGAGCATGAACTAACTTAATCATTCTTTCTGTGTAAACCAACACAAATCCAAACTAGGACTGTGGCGTGGAATTGCCTGTTTATATCAAACACACACACACACACACACACACACACACACACACACACGCACGCACGCACACACACACACACACACACCCACACACACACAGAAAAAAATCCAACGTTTCAAAAACATTTTTGCATTGAAAATGTGTATAGGGATTGTTACTTTGTAAAGATGTGAGTTGTTCTTGTTGTATTGTGATTGTCATTGTTATTACTATTATTTCGTTGTCCATCGTTATCGTTAATATGATGATAGTAACAATTATTATTATCACTAAGAGCAATATAATTATCGTTGTTGTTGTTGCTGTTGCTGGTGGTTGGTGATGCCATTTTGATGATCTTACCATGACAATAAGATTTTGGTAAGTGTGTGCGTGTTTTAATAATGCTTGTAGATAAAATTATATGTGCTTGTATATGATTTTTTTAAAGGCCTTTGCATAATACTCAGTTTAGTGAATAAATTGAGTCTGATATCGAGAAGATTTGGCTATCATTTATATTTTTGTCGATGTTTCCTTATGGTTTCTATATAGGCCTGTAATGTCTAGAAATTGGGAAAATATTATAACAATGCAATATACAATAGTGATATTACTTTTGAAACAAAAATACACAACCATAATTATATACAATGTAACAGTGTGGTATAGCAAAGCCAGCAACAGCAATGCAAACATGAAAGAACAAATAGACATCAAAGCAGTAGCTGTATAGGATCCAAAATGAGAAATGATTAAAACCTGTATAGTGAAATTGATTGAATTTTAATCAGTCATGACATCAACATCCTCAGTTAGAATAACATTATTCATTGAGGTGGAAATATTTATTCATGGAAACATTGGTTTTACTTTGCGAACTTATATAGAAAACAAAATAGTTTTGGAGGTTCCATGACATCTGCTCCCGCGACAATGTCGCTCCCATTAAATATCTGCACACTAAGCCATACTTAAATTCTAATCCATCATAGCTTGACCCCAAACCTGCATGGAGCAGGAATTAGAGGGACCCCGGACATCTCCTTTCCCCTAACCCTCTCCCTTCTAAAAATAACCAACAAAAGAGTAAACCAACGTTCTGAATTACGCTTCCTTTAAACTTCAGTATTACATAGCGCTAAGAACGGGGAATTTCACGCCGGAAGACCAACCGGCAACGTTTTTGTCGCTTTCTGCAAGTCGTGCTAAAGAAAAGTATATAATCTCACAGGCCTTTAGAGAAGAGCAAACACAGAAGGATGTGGTTCAACCAACAGTGCATGTTATGAGGTTGAAGTGAATTTAAAAAAAAAAAGGAAACTGGAGTCCATTCCCTTTCCACTACTGTACATTCGATGTCGTATTTAAAGGCATGATTTACCTTTTGCAGATGAAACAAAAACCCAGCTTTAGTGCTTCAAAATAGTTCTTAAATGTGCATTAGGGATAGAAACAACAAATGTAAGAATTTGAAGCAGTATAATCAATGTTAAGTATTGTTAAATATACGAAATGTGAACAATAGTTATAATGAAATTGTTTCTAGACTAAACAGTCCACAGTTATGGTTTAATGAGAAACACAGGGATATCTCCCTTTATTTTAGGTTTTATTGCAAAATTTTTATATGATAGGATGTTTTGTGATACAATTGACCTATATAATATTATATGCATCAAATGTGATAACTCGATTTTTTTTTTAATCACTGTTCCCAGTGGTAAACTGTACCTTTAATCTTATGAAGTATCTCAAAGAAATTCCAGAAATCTACGATGGATGGCAGAAAGCTTACATACCCTTTTTCTTGGGTATCAAATAAGTCTTGCCCAAGAAAGAATACGTGGTGCACCGTTAAGCCAGGGAGGTGGTAAGCCTTCTATCACCCATCATTCTACCGCCACGAAAGCCTTCAAACAACGTCAAAGATCTCAAAAATCTATAATGTTTTTATGATTGAAGATGTTTATTCAATTACATTAGACTATTCATGTGGATGATGCACATCTGTTCAGGGAGAATCGCATCGGCGAGAGGATGATATAGTATTATGTTTGATCACATTTTATACGTAAGTGAAACAAAGCATCCATTGTCCATTGATGGGGGATACAGCGTTTTAACCCTTTGTATTCCACAATGACATTATTTTGTGCACATAGACTCACTGGCGCAAGAAGGGTTTCAGAGGGAGAGAGAGAGAGGGAGCGAGCGAGAGACCGACAGACAGAGAGAGAGTGATCAGCGTTATTTTAGAGGATACAGTACAATTACATGCGCTGAGACGTCTGTCTTGAAAAAAAAAATACTTCATTGTAAAATGTCACTATAGAATGTGGATATTTCAGCCAGTGGTTGTACTGTATCGATTATCATACCAATGTTAGGAAGCACCATTTTATCATCACTAATATGATAGTTACACACTGCATGCACTGCTTTGCTGCTGATATACATATACAACACTATACTCTCTTTGATTAAAAACGAACGATTCCTTGACAATCATCTTCTTGCAGTTATAATCTTTGATTTCTCCTATAACCTTTATCTCTCCGTATTGAATCTATGAATTCAAATGTAATTTTACAGCCTCGGCGTCATCACTTGTAAAACTGCTTTGCAAATATCTCTCAAAATTCGTTATTTGTTCTATAATATGTGTATGTGAGTGTGTCAAGTCAAAAGAAGTAAATTGTAAGTAACAGGAATTATCTTTATGTTGCAAAAGTTGGATATCTATTTCCTCGAATATCTCGAAAGTGCCTTATAATAGGGATACGTGGTTTTGCCAAAACACGGCCGCGAATTCATGTCTCTGTCCGTGTTAGCAAGAATCTAAAAAAAAAAAAAAGTTTTATAAATGAATCAACATCTTAAATGTCGCCACTCCTCGCACCTTTTGTAAATGTTGAATTTAACACAGAAAAAGTTGGAATTACCATCACTATGAAGTGGTAAATTCAACATTTAGAGTGATAAATTTAGCATTTCGAGTATAAATTTTAATATTTCGAGCGTTAGAAACATTACAAAAATGTAACCCTCAAACCTTTGGTAAAATGTTACAAAAGGTTCGAGGATGACAACAGTTAAGATACTGGATTTACCATTTCATTTAATTGTTTGAAGTGTTGTTGCTTAGTAGACCTACAAATCATAGCTCTTGTTCAAAGAGAGCACACACGTCCTTCATAATCATCATTAAAAATTCATTAACTGTTCTTTGTATATAAAACAGTTTTGTGTTGTAACACGTTATTTGAAAACAGAGTCCAACTTAAGGCTGATACCAGAATAATAATCAGTATTGTTTATTTCAAAGACACCGAAGAAAAAGATTGCTTGCCGACTTGCTTGGGTGAATTTTGCGCGTCGAGTTTTTCTTTTCAATGTCGCACAAATTTCACAATTCAGGCGTCGTTGCATCTATTACATTATTTTGCCAGTCACGGAAAATGGCAATGCCCTTCAACGCTATAAGGTCACTTTTTCCGTCTTGTAATGTATTTAGGCCTATAGGCCTTACCAGAGCCCTTTAGTTCGATCGTGAAGCATTTCTCGTTGAATATATACACTGTGAATGTGTAATTCTTTGTTTTGTAATGTGTCGCGGTATACATGACTGTTGACGACTAACAACTACAATTACAAACAATACAATAACAAAAAACAAACAAAAAAAAAAACCTTTAAAACAAAACTGTTAAATGATTAGGTTTGATAGGAAGGCAACTACTCAAACTTCGGTGGTCATAATTCAATGTATAGGGATCGCATACTTAACTCGTTTCTATTCACTTTTTGCCCCGACCACTTCTTGTCGTTGATATTGTTCTCATTCTTAATGGTGCTCTTGCCAAGAACCTGCCAATAAATATCTTAAGTGCCTATATAGGGACTAAGCAATTCATTTTGAACTGATTAAGGGGTGTACGCTTACATTACGGTACTCTGGCTGGATCTTAACTTGAAGTATAAATATACATGGCATTTTCTCATTTGTGATTTCGGTCAAGTAGCTGTTCTGTTCTGTTTTGCCGAGTTTTGTTTTGTTATTTCTCGTCTAGATCTGTTTGGCAATTAATGCACACCGTCTACCTTTTAATGCGGTTGTCGCGTCTCGTAACAAGGTAGCCTATGTGTCTGGCAGTGCCGTGTCTGGAGCTTGACCCCGCCCTCTTGAATTTGAGGTATATAGCAACATGCAGCTGTGATGTGTGGAAAAGGGGCTTCACTCCAACCGTATACCGCCACACGACTTCCACTTTAAAGTTCTCCAGACATCACTACCCCCCCCCCCCCAAAAAAAAAAAAAAAAAAAAAAAAAAAAACAGAGAGAAGGTAACATAGAAAAGAAAATACGAACGAATAAATACGGCTTTTGTGCAGGGTCATTGTATTTTACGTGCCTATCCGAGACAGGTTTGCATGGTTCAGTGCTACTGCGGATAAATAGACCAGTGTGAAAGAATGCAATGAGGTACAGATAAGTTCCGGGTACTTCATTCCAAACTTCCTCTATCAGGTGTACTCGACTACCAATAGGAGGCGATACACTGCGAACAGGATCCACTCGCCCTGGCCTGGCCCTGGGCCTTACCACCGAATCTCCCATACAGCTGTTTTTTTTGTACGCACACAATGCTGCTGCATGCACAAATTACATCGCGACTGTATTAGGAAGTGGCCCGTGCAATCCGTGGTGATAGACTTATCACTCAGCATGCTCAATCGTACCATCCGCCTGAACCACAAATCCGAACTACATGCTGTGGATGGACACTTTCTGACCATTCTGACCCTTCCAATTTGAAGCACTTTTCGAGACTTCGGGAGCCGGTAGATTTATAAAGAGAAACTCGCAAGATAATCTTTGCGGCTCTTTCATGTCATCATACGCCTAAAAATGGCTGCGTTTTTATGCTCAAGGCGTAACGTGGGAGAGAGTTCCCTGTATCAGCTGTTTTCACTAACTGTGCTTCTCGTCGCTTCTCTCGTACCCGCCGCGTCGGGCGTTGGCCCAGGCGGGGACGTGCTGGAGGAAGGATGCGAGGAATTGCAGTATGAGGACAGCACAAATCACACCAAACATTACGAAGTCCTGACGGTCCACTTCAACGAAGTCGCCATTCCTTTAGTCATCGCTATCTGGATCCTTATCGCAGCGATTGCAAAAGTTCGTAAGTAGACCTTATTCGATTTTGAAGAAGATTTACTGGATTCATCCTTATATTAGTGAGTAGACATATTCTGTAGAGTCTCTTCAAATACAATTACAAAGTATGCGGGTATTGTCTATCTTGTCCAGGAGATTATTCTATTATATGATTTATTTATTAATGTTTTTACTAATGATCTGTGAGCAGGGGCGGATCCAGGAATTCTGTAAAGGGGAGGGGGTGCAACTAATAATCTAGTGCCACTTCCGGGTTTCATTTCATTTTTTTCTTTTTATTTCTTTTGTTTTTAACTAATATAAACAAAGGGGGGCGTGCGCCTCTTGCGCCCCCCCCCCCCCCCCCCTCTGAATCCGCCACTGGTGAGCTGTATACATAGAGATATGTATATTTAATACACTTTTTCTTTGCATTGCTTAATCTTACTGAATACAAGTGTTCTTTTTCTTTTCTTTCTTTTGAGCATGCAGGGTGGTTGATTGTATTCTAACAAATGCCCCTTTTTTCTAAGTTATTCAGAATTTGGATAGAAAGAGTTCCTTTGGTACTCTGGCCAGTTTTAATGTCACTAAAGAAAATAAATACGTGCAAATGTGCAGGTTCACAAGTTTTCTGTAGGGTCTGTAAGTTACAATGTATGTCCTGAGGAATATTTTTTGCCAGCATTGTGGTGGTGGGCTGTGTTGGACCAATACAGACCAATTTAGAAAGAAAATTGTGATGAACAGTTCCGTGTAAAAATTATGTGTTGTAGTTTAACCCGTTGAGGACGAGTCCCGAGTATATTCGGCCAAGCGTCTATGGGAAATGCATGTTGTAGCAAAATCAAACCGTCCTCAACGAGTTAAATGAAAAAGATAAGAGATTTGTACAGTTATTGCTATTTTAAAAAAAAAAGACAGACAACTCAACCCCTATGTGGAATGTGAAAAAAAAAATGTATTGTGCCTACCTTGAAAGTGTTGTAGGTGATGGTACCAGATGAAACCCTTTCCCTGATTGATGTTGGTTAGAACAGTCACTTGTGACACATGTATTGAAAAAGAGGCCTCAGAATCAGGTACTTATCATTCAACAGCTGAAAGGGAAATTCTATCCTTAAAGGTAGGGAATCCCATTTGCATGCCTTAAATGAAGAGTTGTATTTACAGTGGTATGTTGAAGAGAGTATCATTTTAGAAACTCCCATAAAGTATTGAAAGTGGAAGGTAACATTTAGTACATTTTTATTGACCGTTAGATTTTGAATTGCATTTTTTTCGGGGCTCACCGTAAATTCCAGTACATTACTAGGCTACCTTTGCAGACCCATGCACTGCATGTGTGTCCATCATGTATATTTTGTGAAGAAAGTTCATCAAAACTTACAAACATTTCTATATAACTCATCTTGCCACACACTCTATATGTTATTACATCAGCTCTTATACTTTTAGATTTGTGTTTATAGATAAAAAAATACAGAAGACTGCAACAAAAAGGCTTAAGTGTGGCTGACACACAGAACTACTGAGTAGTTGAGTTTTGTGCATTATTCAAATTGTAGATAACTGTTGACTTCCAAATTTCTCAGCAGTGATCTAAACAAGTCCCCTGAGGTTCATATTTAAAGGGAAGATAAACCCCAAGAGCAATGTGGATTGAGTAAAAGCAGCAACATTAGTAGAACACATCAGTGAAAGTTTGAGGAAAATCGGACAATCGATGCAAAAGTTATGAATTTTTAAAGTTTTGGTGTTGGAACCGCTGGATGAGGAGACTACTAGAGGTTATGACGTATGAGTGGACAACAATACCAAGAAAATATAAAGAAAACTCTACAAAAATCCATTTTTCATGAAAATTACAAATTCTATCAACTTGATATTGACATATGTTAAGGGTAGCAATTATTCCCCCTGCTTTCTGAAAGAGGTTGGTCCATTGCTCTTTCATGATTCTAGAAAAGTGAATTTTTGTTGAATTTCCTTTATATTTTCTTTGTATTGTTGTCCACTCATACGTCATAACCTCTAGTAGTCTCCTCATCCAGCGGTTCCAACACCAAAACTTTAAAAATTCATAACTTTTGCATCGATTGTCCGATTTTCTTCAAACTTTCAGTGATGTGTTCTACTAATGTTGCTGATTTTACTCAATCCACATTGCTCTTGGGGTTTATCTTCCCTTTAATGTTTTGCTGCATTTTGGGAGGTCTGTAAAAGGTATCCCCTACCTTTAATATCATGTTTCTTCATTTAGCAGCAGAAAAATCCTGATAGGAGTAAATTGGTGAAAAAATGGGGGGGGGGATAGACACACACTAAAAAAAGAATTGAGTTGTAATAAAAGTTTAGAGAGTAAAGTGACTCTTTGTGACTGAGGTGTTTAAGCAACTCTCTGTTTGTTTTGTACTTTTGTACACACTAATTTTAGTTTTTCTCAAGTATTTTGGCACAGACAGAACATTTTCATTGAGGAGGACATGCAAAAAAACATAATTTGTTGCTTTTTTTTTTTGGTACAAACCCAAGGGAGAGCTGCTCCACACTTACAATGTATGTCACATACAGTTGTAGAGTTGCCAATGTGTTTTATACAGTTCATAGCTTTGTGTGTGTGTGTGTGTGTTTGTCTTGATTTTTTTTTTCCTGAAATTTTCACTGATCTACTTCTCAGATTTTCCTGTTTTCATACAAGGCAACATCAGGATGGAATTCCCCTTTAAAGGGAACCCAAACCCCAAGAGCAATGTGGATTGAGTGAAAGCAGCAACATTAGTAGAACACATCAGTGAAAGTTTGAAGAAAATGGACAATCGATGCAAAAGTTATGAATTTTTAAAGTTTTGGTGTTGGAACCGCTGGATGAGGAGACTACTAGAGGTTATGACGTATGAGTGGACAACAATACCAAGAAAATATAAAGAAAAATCTACAAAAATCCATTTTTCATGAAAATTACAAATTCTATCAACTTGATATTGACATATGCTAAGGGTAGCAATTATTCCCCCTGCTTTCTGAAAGAGGTTGGTCCATTGCTCTTTCATGATTCTAGAAAAGTGAATTTTTGTTGAATTTCCTTTATATTTTCTTTGTATTGTTGTCCACTCATACGTCATAACCTCTAGTAGTCTCCTCATCCAGCGGTTCCAACACCAAAACTTTAAAAATTCATAACTTTTGCATCGATTGTCCGATTTTCTTCAAACTTTCAGTGATGTGTTCTACTAATGTTGCTGATTTTACTCAATCCACATTGCTCTTGGGGTTTATCTTCCCTTTAATGTTTTGCTGCATTTTGGGAGGTCTGTAAAAGGTATCCCCTACCTTTAATATCATGTTTCTTCATTTAGCAGCAGAAAAATCCTGATAGGAGTAAATTGGTGAAAAAATGGGGGGGGGGGATAGACACACACTAAAAAAAGAATTGAGTTGTAATAAAAGTTTAGAGAGTAAAGTGACTCTTTGTGACTGAGGTGTTTAAGCAACTCTCTGTTTGTTTTGTACTTTTGTACACACTAATTTTAGTTTTTCTCAAGTATTTTGGCACAGACAGAACATTTTCATTGAGGAGGACATGCAAAAAAACATAATTTGTTGCTTTTTTTTTTTGGTACAAACCCAAGGGAGAGCTGCTCCACACTTACAATGTATGTCACATACAGTTGTAGAGTTGCCAATGTGTTTTATACAGTTCATAGCTTTGTGTGTGTGTGTGTGTGTTTGTCTTGATTTTTTTTTTCCTGAAATTTTCACTGATCTACTTCTCAGATTTTCCTGTTTTCATACAAGGCAACATCAGGATGGAATTCCCCTTTAAAGGGAACCCAAACCCCAAGAGCAATGTGGATTGAGTGAAAGCAGCAACATTAGTAGAACACATCAGTGAAAGTTTGAAGAAAATGGACAATCGATGCAAAAGTTATGAATTTTTAAAGTTTTGGTGTTGGAACCGGTGGATGGGGAGACTACTAGAGGTTATGACGTATGAGTGGCCAACAATATAAAGAAAATATAAAGGGAATTCCACGAAAATTCATTTTTCATGAAAATTACATATTCCATCAACTTGATACTGACATATGTGTAAGGGTAGCAATTATTCCCCCTGCTTTCTGAAAGCAGTTAGTCAAGTGCTCTTCCATCCCCCTGCTTTCTGAAAGCAGTTAGTCAAGTGCTCTTCCATGATGCTAGAAAAATGTTTTTTTTTTGTTTGAATTTTCTTTTTATTTTATTTTTATTGTTGTACACTCATGCATCATAACCTCTAGTAGTCTCCTCATCCAGCGGTTCCAACACCAAACTTTAAAAATTCATAGATGTTGCATGGATTGCCCCATTTTCCTCAAACTTTCACAGATGTGTTCTAATAAAATTGCTGCTTTCACTTAATCCACATTGCTCTTTGGGTTTGGGTTTCCTTTAACCCAAAACTGGTTTTAAAAAAAAGAAGAAAAAAGGTCAGCCTGTCGTTTGTTTTCTTCTGTCACAGACACAAGTTACGTTCAGACGGCAGGCCCTAACCTCGAGGTTAGGAAACCTCGAGGTTTAGCTCTTGCTCTCTAACTACGACATGTGTCCACACGACGAATCTTAACCTTGAGGTTACGAAACCTCGAGGTTAAGCTTCGAGGTTAAGCTTCTGCCCCCTGTAACTACGAGTGGGTCCCACTCGATGTTAAACCCACAAAACCGGAAGTTTCAGCCCACACTGCTAATTAAGGCCACCGCACACTACACGATCAGACTGGTCTTAAAGTCTTGAGCCAAGCTGGGTCTCAAGACCAGTCGTACGACCGGACACCGCACACTATACGACCCGACTGTTACAAGCGCGAGCAGTGCGCACTGCGTGCGCTTGCATTTTACTGCATTGTGAATGGCTGAGCGCTCACGACTGGTCGTAGAAATTCAACATGTCAAATCTCTACGACTGGCGTTAAGACCCAGTCGTACGACTAGAAAATGGCAAGACTGTGACGTCACACTTCTAGTCTTAAGGTCTTAAGACCGGTGAATCGGGGCAAAATCGTGTAGTGTGCGGCGGGCTTAAGGCGTCTATTTCTTCTTTAGTCCAACTCTGTTGTACTCGCTTACCGGTACTCTTTTTCCCACCGGCGGCACCAGCTTCCTCTGTCACGGTATGCAGAGATAGCACTGCACTGATGACTTTATGCTTTATGAAGATATTCGTCGAAAACAATTTTTTAGCGTCGGAGAAGAGTATAGAATACAGTAGCGAGTTCGACGTGTTCAGTTTCAGAGATCAAGCGCATGGGAAGAAAAGATTGTTGTTGTGATCTGTGCATCATAGGTTTTTCACCTCGGGCGCACGTGTAGTGTATTTGTGGTGTACGTTTGGGAGGTTGACCCGGAAGCAGAGGGAAATTGTGGGGGCTGGAGTTCACGGCGAGGTCACTCTTAACTTCGAGTTCGTTTTCTTTTTGTGTCCACACGGTGTTTAACTATGAGTGGGGAACCCCCCCCCCCCCCCCCCCCGCGGCTCGTGGTTAGAGCGCTTACCATAAGATTTCTCGTGGCTCAAAACATCGAGCAAACCTCGAGGTTTGCTAACTACGAGTGCGTCTTCACGGTCCGTAACTACAAGCTCTAACCTCAAAGTTTCCTAACCTCGAGGTTAAGGGCTCCCGTCTGAACGTAACTACAGACTGAATCTTTCAGACTAGCTAAAAAGATACATGTACTTAGCATTGTTTTGTGTTTTTTATGCCTCCACCACGAAGTGTCGGGACGAAAGCATTTTGTCATTTTTTTTTCCACTTCCCTAGTTCCTCTTCTTTGTTTAGTTTGTTCTGAACTGCACCCTGACTGTACTATAAACTCAAGTTACTAAACAACAGTCTAAAAATGGGCTAAAATGCTTAGCTTTTAGTATCTTACCCCGCGTTCACATTGGTCCCCGCGATGCGGGGAAAGTCCCATGCTACGGGACTTTCTCCTCCAAAACCACAATGTGAACGCTCGCTGGGACTTGTCCCCTCGTCCCCGCGAAGCAAGTCGGGTACGGGCACAAGATTTGGAGGGGAGAGTGACCTTGGGGTGCAATTGATAGCGTCCAGCTGTGGTCATCAAATGTGCACTTGTGCTATGCCTGGATTCAAGTGGCAGAGCTCGCTCCAAGCCCCAAAATGCCCCCACAGCTCGGGGACAGATGAGATACCATTGTGAACGGTCAGTCGTAAAAAAGATAAGATCTCTTGTGGCTGTCCCCGCGTCGCGGGGACCAATGTGAACGCGGGGTATGGAAAATGAAACAAGTGATAAAACAGCAGAGTCATCTCTATTAGAACTAAATCCTCAGGTTATTGGTGTCATGCGATGTATACTTAAAGCACTAATAGGCCATAAATCCTGCATTTTAGAATGATGACACTTGTGGACAGGAACTTTATCTCTCAGGGTTTGTTTTTTTTTTTTTTTGTAAAGAACTTCCTCTTAAAATGAACTCAGAAGTTATAATGGTTAAAAAATGTAACGAGTGCTTATTTGGAATTAATGATGGTTAAAGTAACAAGTGCTTTAAATATTGGAAATTGATGGCTACTTTATGCTTGATGACAGATAGTGCCAAGAAGTTGTGAGAAGAGCATGAAAATATAGAATGTAGGGGATGACAGGGTAGTACAACCTGTACTTGTAACTTCACAGAAATTATTTTAATGAGCAGTTTGGATGACCTTAAGCCTTTCCCCTCATACAGTTTCAAGTATCTGACAAGGTCAGAGAACATTTTCATCAACTTGTTACTTTCTAATTAAATTTGTTTTGATTGACGGTAAAAGTTTTGTTTTTGTTTTTGTTGTCATATTACATGTGTTTGCATGAGTGTTTCAGGTCAGAGATCAAACGTCATTTAGATGACATTTGCATGGTGTTAAGGGAAGGGATATTTATTCTCACTAGCGTTCTACCGCAGGAGGACGCATGGAACGCTCGAGGACGATTTTACGCGTATATAAGCGCATCTGAAATGATGTGCGCGCTGGTGATTTTTTTCTGTAAAAGAGAAATCGTCCTACCGCGGTAGGACGACTGGCGTCCCTCCGCGTTCTACCGCCACATACACGGTGCTTTGTGCGTGTGTGTGGGAGCCCGGTTTGGTTGTACGCCGTGTGATCCCAATCAACAGTACAGAAGAGAGAATTCGAGCAGCAACGCAACCAACGAGAGCCAGAAGCTGGGTGTACTACGATGCGTATGGCGATTTTTATAACGTAAAGACTAGAATTACACGGTTTGAAATCGTTTGTGGCCGTATGGATGCCAGTTTAATCACAAATGAGGTGGAAAAATATCGTCGAGCAACCTTCAAGCTGAGACACTATTCTATCGGGATCACTCATTAACTCAAAAAATAAAGTGTAGGCCCTAATTTACATTCAAGGATGAAGTGATTATGATTAAAGTAGGTCTACTAGTAGTACCTGAATCCTGATTTAACGACAGTGAAATGAGCTATATAATGACTAATGTGACATGACAATTCGCGAGTCTTGTGTTGATATAAATGAACGAAATCACTGGAAAAAAAAATATCTATACGCGAGTCGTGACTCCTAGTATCATTTAATTGTCAGGCAATTGAATAGCGAGAGTGCAACGTTTGACATGTTAAAATGCCA
Source organism: Diadema setosum (assembly GCA_033980235.1). NCBI lineage: Eukaryota > Metazoa > Echinodermata > Echinoidea > Diadematoida > Diadematidae > Diadema > Diadema setosum. The sequence goes on along the minus strand of CM067066.1, from coordinate 21,779,638 downwards.
ATGCCACCAATGGGAAAAGTGAGCTTCAAATATCGAAGCTACTTTGTTAAGAAAAAAAAAACACAAAAAAAACCCCGACAAAACAAAACACAAGTCACAAAAAGGACATCGGGGTGGCGTGAAGCTGCATTTTGACAACTGTTATGAATATTTACATACGGTATATGTGCCACGGTCACACACCTTGCTGAGACTCGCCTTTTTAGACGTAAATTTTGGTGGATAAATTTCACTTCTGATGAACGAATGTAATATCATGTCTTTCTTTTAGTTTGAAGATTGTATTTTGTACATTGTTATTACAGCTTGATCGTCACATTGACATTATTTTACCGACACGGCAGTTCTTTTCACTGTCGGGATACTGTTTTACGGAAATTAGTTCTTAATCTGGTATATAATGGTACATACACCTACAGTCCACAGAATATTTACCACGCCTCGACGGGCAACTCATTCCGTGTGTAAGTAAGGACGCCCAAGGTTGTATTAAACGATGTGCAATTATTTCGTTCCTGATCTCCCTATCATTACAGTAAAGGAGTATCGGCTGGTGCTGAAATACCGTTGCAATCCCAAGAAAACCGCTGGATTTTACGTTAAATTGGTTAGGCTTTTAGGGGAGATTGCCTGTACATACCACTTTGGAAGACAGGAAAGCAAATTCTTCTCAAATCAGTAGTAACCTGTGATATATTCCCAACAATTCCATTTCAAACACGCTGTTGTTTTTCCCTGCAGGCTATTAACAGCATAATATAAAAATATGAAGAGAAACGCGTACACTAGTTGATGAGAACAACTGTAATCAAGTCAGTCTGCAAGAATCTGTGAACAGTCTATTGCAGAAGAAGTCTACTCAGTATGACATTGTGTCCAATGCAAGGTGCGCAATAACCACGTGCTGTCATTCAACATGTGCGTGCCTGGGAAGAACGCAACTTTCATGTTCAGCTCCCACGGTGTTTGTAAGATGTTCTTTGAGTGGTGGCCGGAGACCGACGTGCAATCAACACGTTACGACGCGAAATGTACAGTTGTTTTCTTCTCTATCTTTTATTACTTTTTTTTTTTTTTTTGAGAAGCACAGCGGTGTTTTCAAACACACTATGTTAGGTTGGTTTCCGAGGGGTGGGGGTGGTGGAGGGGGAGGCGTAGTACAAGACTTTGAGCAAGGAGATGCTACATCTTTCAGTTTTTTTCTCGGGATGCGCAGATTGCTGTAATTATAATTATGGGATATTACACGATGAGAGTGGAATTAAAACACGCAAGTAAACATATGCCCACATACACGCACTGACATAAACACGAAAACACGATATAGTTTTGACGAAATGAAATATACTGGTGATCGGTAATTTTCTTAAAATTCAATGATAAAAAAAGAAATCCTTCCATCTGCCACGTTTCCCTCTCTTCTACATCGCCATTAGGATCAAATTTCAGGATCAAATTTGATCATTTCTTTCACTGTTGTAATTGTCAAATACTAGTACATGTACATGTATTGCTCTTTATGATAAACTAAACTTACAACTTGGATGGAATTGCCGAATACTAGTAACCAACCGTTTGACCTTTTTTTATTTTCGGTTAAATTACGAATGCTATTACCAGCAAAGAATAAGGGGAAAAAACATTGACGACAGTTAAATAAAAGCGAAGAGCTGATTGTGCGTATATGCAGTCTCTTCGGATAGAAGAAACTTGACCCCCCCCCCCCCCCAACACACACACACACACACACACACACACACTTGTGGGCATTTCAACAAAAACAGTTGCCAGACTCCAGGTGCTAGACGAAAGAATGCGCGCAATTCTGGTAATAAACAGCGTATTACATAGCCTGGAAATATCGATGGACAACGATCAGCTTGTAATTGGCAAAGATCATGATTCTAAGCAACACACCATGATTGTGTATAGCCTTTCTTTTGGCCCATACTAGACAACATCGAACAGTCGATTATATATACTTGAATACCAGTATTTTTAATGCTCACTGAACTATAAAAGGGATTGATTAATGATATCACTCAATCAAAAATGGAATTACTGAAATATTACTAGTATGAAGGGTCTCGTATGCCGAGACAAATTCACTACGAGAATGTTATGCAGCCGCATGCTTATCGAGAGCTACATGTACCCGATTAGACAGCAAAATCATGACAATTTCATGCCCCTCAAAACTGCGTATCCTTATTCAAAGTTCGAAGGAACTTCACATGTGAAAAAAAAAAATGTATATATATATATATATATATATATACTGTAAATTTCCACTAAATTTTAATGAGATATTTTGGCTAGCAACTTTCGTTCGGGGTTTTTCTTTTCTTCATTCTCATTTTTATTTCTTTGCTCGTAAAAGACTTCTTGATTTATGAGGGGCATTCGGTCCATCGAACTTGCAATAACCGCATTCCTTTGAATTGAGTGAAACCAAGTGTTTCGTACGGGTACTGTTCGTTATGCCGAAGGTTCGTTAATCCGAAACACGCAAATTCCCTATACCTAGAGGCTCGTTAATCCGAAAATGAAAAAGGGTTCGTTAATCCGAACATTTGTGGCGTTATTCCGAAGATTCGTTAATCCGAAAATGAAATTCGGAGCAACGAACCTTCGGAATAACGAATAACGAATCTTCGGACTAAAGAGCCTTCGGAATAACGAACCTTCGGAATAACGAGCTATAACCGTTTCGTACTTCGGCACATCCACGCAAAGCGTGGCGTTTAGCGATCATGCATGTGGCAGACTTTCAGATTTTAGTTAGGGGAAAAGAAACTGGAATAATATACATGTACTTCGGAAATGGTGATGTTTAAAGTTAAAGCTTGACACGAATGTCTATGTTTTATAGTAAACGATAATTAAAAATACCCAACAAAGTTTTGCATTCGCTCACAAAAGCTCGCTTGAGAAGATCAAAGTATCCCCTCCCCTGAAAGGCAGTTGGAGTTTCCGCACCCCCCCCCCCCCCCTTCCGAAGTTTTGGAGATCAGATATTGCGTCCTTGGTATAACATAAAGCAATCAATGAACGCTTAACATAGGAATCTTTTTTCTTTAGGGCAAAATACGAATTTTGGAGCTGCTGAGTACGTCCCTACTAATTTCTGCTTACGAGGACATAATTCTGTGAGGAATTCAAAGTTGTATTTGATGAAAATTTGTTTTGAATTACGAACCTTCGGAATAACGAACATCATCCCATTTTGACTGGAAGGGACTGGCATTTGTTTTTACCGTTTGGAATTGCAGATCGGTCTGTAAAGAAAGAGTAAAGTATGGCCACCACGTACTAGTATTTTGCGGAATTCTATATTATATCCGGACTCTGTAGAGTTTTCCGACAGTTCATTATTCCACAGGGAAAGGTTCGATAAAGCGATGGTACAGTTTTGTTTGAGATGGGACTAGATTTTTTTTTCTTTTAGATGAGTCATCTCTAATGAAATAATAGAGAACACATAATTCTATGAGGAATTCAAAGTTTATTGATGAAAATTGTTTTTTAAATGACTGAGATATCAGGGAGGTGGAATAAAGCAGTTCAATAAAAGTTAGACCCACTTTGACGATCGTTTGTTTTACACTGTTTTTATATCAGCCATTTCAAAACAGATTTTCCTCAAATGAATGTTCAATTCCTCTTAGAATTGTATGTTCTTCAACATTTCATAAAGGTTGTTTGTGAGTATATTGCTGTGAAAAAAAAAAAATTCACCCAATATATTATACCACTCATTTAATCAAATTAAAATAAACTTATACAGCAGTGAATAACCTGCAGCGAAGACGGAGGGGGGGGGGGGGGGGTCATCGTTATATGATGATGAGAAGGGGCTGATGACATATGACAGCCCATTATTTCAAAGAGGATGATCAGGATCAGCAGGCCTGTAGCGGGGGTGGAAGTATTAAGGTGCGTATATATACATTATACGCCATCCCCCAAAAATAAATACATTGTAAATAGATAAATAAATAGATATGAAATAAAAGTCTGGAAGGTCCACTTTTTCAAAAAATACCGTAAGACATATTTATAAGCCTCATCTGTACTCCAATGTCCAATGTCTCGTTGGATGACCCCGACACTTGACCACTCGGTACCCGTCACCTTACCTTCGCACACAAGTGTGGAATAATGAAGTAACCTATATACAAGAAGCAGAAATTATTCATCTTCATCATCACAGTTTCGTAAGAAGGGAGAGGAAGAGGAAAAAATGAAAATAATGATGATTAAACCAATTCCACATACTCATATTACGATTATATTCCAGTTCGTCTCTTGGTGTATATTGTGTATTCGTGTGTGAATTTACGCCTGCTGACTGTAGTTCGTTATTCCGAAGGTCCGTTATTCCGAAGGTTCTTTAGTCCGAAGGTTCGTTATTTCGAAGGTTCGATAATCCGAAAAAGTGATAAGGTTTGTTATTCCGAATGTTCATTAATCCGAAAATGAAATAAGGTTCGTTGATCAGAAAATAAAATAAAGCTCGTTATCCCGAAGGAATTTCATTTTCGGATAAACGGACATTCAGAACAACGAACCCTATTTCATTTTCGGATTAACGAACCTTCGGAATAACGAACCTTCATAATACCGCCACAAATGTTCGGATTAACGAACCCTTTTTCATTTTCATCAACTCCACAAATAGAGATTACGATTGTATTCCAGTTTGTGAATCGTGTGTTCTTGTGTTTTTAATTATGTGTTTACATGCGCCTCAACATAACACCATTTTTTCAACATAACATATGGTTACAATTCGTTTTCCGAAGGTTCTTTAGTCCGAAGATTCGTTGTTCCGAAGATTCGTTATTCCAAAGGTTCGTTCTTCCGAAGGTTCATTAACCCGAAAATGAAATAAAAGCTCGTTATTCCGAAGGTTCGTTACGGACCCTATTTCATTTTCGATTCAACGGACCTTCGGAATAACGAACCCTATTTCATTTTTGGATTACCGAACCTTCGAAATAACGCCACAAAATGTTCGGATTAACGAACCTTCGGAATAACGAACAGTACCCTTATATATATATATTATTATTATTATTATTATTATTATTATTATTATTGTTATTATTATTATTATGAACTACCAAACGAACCATCAGAAAATCGAACCTTCATTTCGGATTGGCAAACCTTCGGAGAATTTAATAGGCCATGTGTATTATCATTCATCATTTTCGGATTCACGAACCTTTGGAATAAAGCACTTTCAGAGCAACACGCTCTAAAAACCACTCTTTTTATTCGGGCATTGGGAGAAAGTTCAGAAAAGAATAGTCTTTGAAGTATAAGAAATCAGTTTCATTCTTATTCGACACTATCGATGTTTTCTAGGCGTGGTGTTCATTTTCCGACAAAAGAAGAAGAAGAAGGAGGTTCGTTATGCCGATGGTTCGTTATTGCAAATCCGATACACGCAGATCCCCACTGCCGACTATAGAAGTTTGTCAATCCGAAAATAATCAGCAAGGTTCGTTTATCCGACTAGTGGCATTATTCCGAAGTTTCGTTTCTCTGGAAATGAAATAAGATTCGTTGATCAGAGAATGAATCACGTCGTACGAAACTTTTTCTGATAAACGAACTTGCAGTATACCGAATCAATTTTCGTTATCAAATGAACGAACCTTCGATCCTTTCTTCCTCTCATTTTTTTATATATTTATTTCTTTTTTATTATCGAACCTTCTGGTTATTAGGGATAATCAAGAAAAGACAAAATCTTTAAGGCAAGATAAGTTAACTACATGGTTCGACATAGTTAACTTTTTATCGAGGAGTATTCATATAGCAGTGAGTGATACTTTACAAGGAGGTATAATCGTAACAAATAAGTACACATATCTTTTGGTTTAGAATGGTTGATTACTTTCAGGCACGGTATGCATTATTCCGTTGAAAGGAAATTCTGATGTTTCGATATTTCGGATGCATGTACGTCACGATACCGACACCCACGAGTCATATTTACATAATATACAGTCCAGGAGTCATACTCTCTAAAAAAAAAATCGAGTGAAAATTTTCACTCTAAAAAGAGTGAATACAAAAAAGAGTGAATTTCGAGTGAAATTGGAGTGAATTTTGAGTGAAAATGCTCATTTTCACTCATTTTGGAGTGACGTCAGGGATCACTCGAAGATTTTGGAGTGATCCCTGACGTCACTCCAAAATGAGTGAAAATGAGCATTTTCACTCAAAATTCACTCCAATTTCACTCGAAATTCACTCTTTTTTGTATTCACTCTTTTTAGAGTGAAAATTTTCACTCGATTTTTTTTAGAGAGTACACCTCACGAGTCATAGAGCCCTGAGTTCGACATAGATGATGTCCACTGGCGGGGGAGGGAAAATACCGAATGTTCCATCCGAAGGGTTTGAAATGCTATTGAGGGAGGTTATAAGTGCCGAGACGAAGTCGAGGACTTACAGCAAAAAAGGCCTACGAGACCGACACATTAAATCCCGTGTTGTGATCCATCGAACTCGTGGGCTGTTTTTATTTATGTCGAACTCGTGAGCCGTTTTTACCGAGTGTCGAACTCCTGAACTTCATTTGCCTAGCGTCGAACTCGTGGGCTCTATGACTCGTGACCTGTATGACTCATGGACCTGTTTTCGATGTCGAACTCGTGCGTGGGCTGTATGAGTCGTGGGTGTCGGTCTCGTAGGATGACCCCGTTATTTCGAATCTGAAACACGCAAAATCTCCAGATGTTTGTTAAAGAAAATGTAAGGATTCGTAAATACGAATATTAATGTGGCATTATCCCCAGGGTTTGTAAATCTGAGAAAAAGTTTGTTAATCTTAGAACGAACTCTCATGTATAGGTCTGCGTGGTACGAAACTTATGGCCTATTAGTTTCGGGATTGCGGAATCTTCAGAATTACACATTGTGTTTCGCTTTCGAATCAACAAACCTTCAAAATTACTTGACTTTTTCTTCTTCTTTTTTTCATATTTGGTAAAGCGAACCTTCGGATACCGAAACTTTTTTTTTCTCTCTTGCATTTTTTTCTTTATAAAAAAAACAACAACAACAAACAAAAACAAAACAAAAAACTTCGGATTGTGAACTGTGAGAAACGAACAGTTCATACTGTTGTTCTTCCCCGATCAGTGGTGATAATTCAGGTAAGATATAATTTAGTGGAAAAGAAAATAAGGCACACAAAAAAAACAAGTTATTTGAATCCTGACATCAATTACTGTTTTTCTTTTTACCGATAAATGAAAGATCATACAGATAAGAAATGAGAGGAAAAAGAAAAAATAGCCTGTGATAACGAATCGTATTAAATGTTTGACATCCTTGGTCTTCGCCCTCGGTCTTCGACTTGCTTTCCTTACCCTTCCCCAGGCTCCAGACTGTTTATAACCTCCAGGAATGCACCAGTGCGCGCGGTTTCCTTTGTTGAATGCTCTCTGTTCTACCGCCCCACCCTTCCCCAAGTCTGGCACCTTGCCATCGTGGGATTTTTCATGTTTTCCTTCTTGGTCAAGTTGGTGTTCACAACTTTGTCTACGTGACTGCGTTCTGTTTTGTTTCTCCGAATTCGCTGCGTGCTCTATATACAGACACGTGGTGCACAAACAGTTACTGTATGGCTGTTTACGAGGGGGGTCACTATACTCACCTGCAAACAGCTTACGGCGAGCAGAAAACGCCAGTTTCCTCTGCTGGTGGTTACTTTTACTGTCAAAATATTGGGCTTTGTCACTACGGAATATTATTCACACACAAATTGCAATGGAATATTCAAGTACATTGTATAACTACTCGTACTTCCGATCATAGCGATCTCTCGAGTGTTCGTGTTTCATCGAAAAGTAAGTGTTAGAAAGTTGTTGAAACTGCGTAGCAGCGCTAGACAGTCGTTAGTTTAGGGCTTCCGTATGCTCGATTTTTATGGGTTTATTGATATTGGAGCTCAGGGAAAATGTGGGGGAAAAGGATGACTTCAAAATAATTTGCTTGCCCGATTCGGTCAAGCATTTTTTTTTCCTTGTTCCAAAACGCTTGCCCAACTTTACTATACTAGTTATGAGAAAGTGTGTCATAGATTGCTTCACATGTCATGATCGTACTGTACAAACTCAAAGAAAAAAACATTACTCGCAATTTTCCTGAAAGTGAGATCGAACAAAAACATTAAAAAGATAAAATTAGATGAAAAATGTCATGATCGTGCTGGAGAGAGCCCAAAGAATTTGCTAGATTGTATATTTGTAGACAAATCACACGCAGTTTTGCTGAGCATGATTTCGAAAGAATTTGACAAAACTTTGTCATGATCGTGCTGTGACAGAGCTCAAAGAATTCGTAAAGTGCAAACAAGTCAAACGCAGTTTTGCTGATGTTGAGATCGAAAGAAAGTGTATAATGTTTATCAATACGATCGTGAGAACTCAAAAATTGAAACGCACCGTTACTAACCCGGCGTGAAACACACGAGCCGCCCAAATACATGTATTGTGACGAGTGCATCGTGCATGCATCAAACGTTAGAAAGGTTGTGCCACAGAGATCAAATGATCCGATCGACGGGGAAAGGATGTGCGTGCACCACTTCAGTATCTGCCCGTAGTTGCGTGCACACGAAGAATGAATCATGCCCGTCCTACCGCGGCAGGACGATCAGCGTCCTGCTGCGTTCCTCCGCACAATTTTTTTCCCCTGCCGCTGCGCGTAGAAAAAAACGTTCAGCGCGTATTACGCGTTCGGCAAATCGTCCTACCGCAAATTTGCGGGATCCCGCGGTAGAACGCTAGTGAGAATAAATATCCCTTCCCTAACACATGCACAAGGCTCATCATTAGTGGTGGCCTGGTGGCCCAGTGGCTTGGGGCCATCAGGAATTGATGCTGGGCCACCATTTCACCTTAAGAAAAAGTTAGTGTCAAGCCTTGATATATTGATGATAGCCAGTGATAGTAGAAATTATCAGGGTGATAAACATTGGTTTAAAGGTACTAGCTCACATTTGCAAACCCATGAAAATCAAAACTGCATAAAACAGGTCCAATATGACGTCAAGTACAAGTTATAACAGTAACATACCTCACCTGTTGCTCTTTGTCCATACCATTCGATAAAAGAGAGAAAATCATCGTTTTAAAATCAATTTTCAAACCGGGTCAACCCGACCCAAAATCGAATTACGAGCGCGGGCTAGCTACGTACATGTAACTTACACATGTATCGCGTGCATGTACAATAGTACGTACGTGGACCGGAGCTAGTGAGCGTTATACGCATGCATACGGTGCATTTTCATTCATTTTTATGAAAGTAATGGACTAATTGGAACAAAATTTTGCACATGTGTTACTGCAATCATACCCAAACTCCATGCTAACTATGAGACCAATTGCTGCAGGTTTACAAATGTGGGCTAATACCTTTAAGCTCTCTCCTTTCCTCTAAAGGTTCCAATGGCAACAGTTGTACTATTACAATTGTACGAGATGTGGATGGTTATTTTTTTTTATTTTTATTTTTTTTGAAAAATGATCTTGAGCAGCTCAGTCATCCTTGACTGTTACCAACACAGTGGTCATGGACAAACACATTCTAGCCTGTACAACAACAAGAACAGCAGCAATCACTAGGACACCTCATCTTCCATTGTCAATTATTATCACAAGTTACTCAGGAAACGTGAAGTGAAATCCTGACAAAATGACAGCAGGATATGACAGTCAATGAGATCTCAAGTGATTCAATCATTTTTTATTCATTTATTTATATATTTATTTAGTTTTTTTTTTAATCTGAAACTGTCAAATCATTTTTTTTAGTATGCTAGTTGCTTATCTCACTAGTTGCACATTGTATCCTCTTCAAATGTGATACAGTCAATATGCTTGAGTTTCAGGGCTGTTATCCTAAGCTTGTTATTGTCTGATTGCAGGACAACACCCCAATGTTCCCTGCAATTTAACCCGTTGAGGACAAATCCCAAGTACATGCATACTCGGACAGGTGTCTATGGGAAATGCGTGTTGTAGCAATTTCAAACCGTCCTCAACGGGCGAAATGATCATGTGACCTGTATTGGTACCAAAGAAGAAAGTTTAAGTTAATACACGAGTAGGGCTCCAGTTCTGTCATTAATCGTGCTACAGCTGTAAAGACAGAACCTGAGCCCCATGTGTAGTATGCAGTATAAGAATTCTATTAGGAGGTTATTGTTGTTGTTTTTTTTTTTTGTGTGTGTGGGGGGGGGGGGGTGTTATCTCTGTATACATGTATATTCCCACTGACTCAATCCTAGTCCATTTAGGATAAGTATCAGGATCTTAAACAGACTACGGTCATACTCTAGATCTTTGTTACTATTATATAACACCCTTATTTTACCACATTTGAATTATAGTATTTCAGCATGGGGGAAATCTAGTGAGTATAATATGCAGAGACTGTTTAAACTGCAAAAGTGAGCTATTATGTAGAATAGTCTCACATTCACCGTATAGGGCGCCCTCTTTGCCAATATTTTCTACTTTGTCTAGATTTTAACTGTGTATGATATAGATTAATTACAGAGTGCAGTATGTTCTTATGTTATAATGGTATTTTACTTGTATCATTTAATACTTGATTATTTTAAACTAAACAAAGATAATCATAATTATGGCACAAGAAATTGTAGAAATTTTTACTTCCCTCAGATTCGAACATCCTCCTACAAAAAGTCAATATTTTTTCAAGGCCCTCAAATCTGGAATTCTATCCACTCTGATGTGAAATGTAAGAAAACAGGACATAGTTTTCAGAAAGCTTTCGAGAGTATTTTACTTGAAAGGTATTCTGGAAGTTATCAATACCATTTTTCTGAATTTATAAGTGATTAGCATGATAGGGGTGTGTTTGTGAAAATGGCATCTTGTGTATTGTTAATGTATTGGTGTGTGCTTTGTCTGTGTATGCATGTGTGTGTATGTGTGAGTGTGTGTGTGCCAATGTTTTTTCTCAGTTACAGTTTATAGAAAGAAGAGACATAATGTTGTATTAACTTTTCCGGGGTTAGTTTTAAATAAGGCCCATTGCCCTCTCACTAACCCCTTCACTTGATATCTTTGGTTGTTTGTTTGCTTTGTTTCTTTGTTTGTTTGTCACATTGTCATGTTATACTTGTCATACCATTGTCACATTTTATGTATGCATGTTTTGTTAAGTAAAAATAAATGAAATGAAAATGAATTATCATGACACATGTATTCACCTTGTGTTACAAAGCACAGTTTTTTGCTCTCCTCAGTAATGTTTTTTTTTTTTTTAATGAAAAGAAAGATGGGATGGATTGTGATGATTACCTGTACAACATGTACAGGTGTATGTGATCTTGCTGGACTACTAGAAAACAGAAATAATGACATCAGTTTTAGATGTTGCAATACATGTGCACATACGTATATTTCTTTTTAAGCATAAAGAGGGAGCACCTGTCTTACATTTTAACAGCAGGCAGGGGGAATAATAATTATAACCGTGAACATATATCTCAGTAACAAATAGAAGAAATGTGTACTTTCTATAAGATGATGCATTAGAAATTTAGTGAAATTGTCTTATGTTTCCTGTATCGCATTGTCATACTATGACATCACATATTGTTAAGTCTTGTTATCCAGCAGAAGTGATGTACCAAAATTGTAAAAATTCATAACTTTTGAACAGGTTGTCCAGTTTTCTTCCACTCCACTGGTGTGTTCTACTAATATTTCTGCATTCTCTCAAGCCACATTGTATATATATTTGGGTTTCATGCCCTTTAAAGTTCGAACGAGAGCAAGCTTATCCGGAGCCTCATACCGGTGTCTGGTTTATTTTGCCCTTCATCGTGAAAGTTTGTCGGGGATTTGCGCTTTTGACGGACTGCAGCTCATCACATTGTCGACAGGAAATCTGATCGAGTTACAGGGATGGGTTGTGTGATTAGAAAGGAAATTACTCTGTTGTTTCCTTGATGGTGCAACGTTGGTTGCAGGGGGTGATGTACAATGACCAAGCAGCGCTGATGAATAATACAATACTTGTATGTCTGGTTGTGCAGAATATTGGCAGAACATAATGAAGTCTCTCCTTTTTTTTTCTCTTTTTTTTTTTTTTGCCTTTTTTTTTGGGGGGGGGGGGGGCTAGTAGGCTATTTAACCCATCAATTGCTGTAATTCCTCAGCTCCCCATGCCTGTGGTACACTCATGTCCAAATTTGCAGTGTGCACCTGTACATTAGCAGTCAGTCTTTAAACTGACCACATACAGGATTATCCCAAGGCACTCACTTGAATCAATGACACATAATTTCGTAAGATTACTCCTTTAAACATACCCCTGAAATTGACAGGGTAAAGAGAGAATCATTTAAGTGTACAGCCAAGACAGACATACTTCTATACATACCCACACACAAACATCACTGATACCATTCTGACTTTCAGTAGATCATGGCAAGTGTGACATACTCTTTTTATGACTAGGTCTTTCTGTTGTTTAAAATCTTCAACTACAAGATTACAGCTCTGTGTGATATTGTTGGATGAGCAATAAAATCGAAGAGATCAGTGGTGCCACAAGCAAGAAAGTCTATTCCCTGGGATTTTGTCCACATCAGCGATTGATTTGGTTACAGTTGGGTCTACATACAACAGTATTACAATATAATTATTAGTCTCTTTTAACCCGTTGAGGACGGGCTGATTTTGCTACAACACATATTTCCCATAGACACCTGCCCGAGTATACAACTTGTACTCTAGACCTGTCTTCAATGGGTTAAACATTTAGATCTATAACACAATCTCAATCATCGGAGTAAATTTTCTTTTCATCAAGTGTGTATTGTCAATGGAGGAAACTGAATGTCAGCTGTACATGAAGCTGATGTGCTGCAGTGAACATACATGTTATACATTAGGTTTAGCAATGAACTAATGATTTGAGAAAAAGTGTTTTAGATTGGTAATTGACATTTTATTTCAAATTTGAGTAGATGTATCTAACTTTTATTAATTGTTTAATATCAAAGCACGCAGTTTGCTAGTCATGTTCACAAGAGATGTTTGTTTTTTTTTTTTCTTTTTCTAGAAAGAGAAAGAGAGATTTGTTGCAGTACTTGGAAGCATTGGTGTAAATACTTTACCAAGTTATTCGTAGAAAGAAGACAATAAAAGTATGACAAAAGTCCATAACAGGAATGTCCATTGAAGGTATGTAGGCAGAAAGACAGAGCAAATAGAGTTTATTCTTGTTTTATTACAGTGCTGTGTTTGCACAGTATGACAAACAAATATCTCAGTCTAGATGCATGCAGTTACTTACTTGTATTGTGGATTGTGAATCCTTGTCAGACAGCAATTTTAAAGTAGACACGCATACTATAGATTTCTTGTTGGGTTGGGGGGGGGGGGTGGGTGAGTTGTAGGATGTTCATATGTTGTATGTTCACTGATTCTGTGCTGCAAAGACATATTCACTGGTCATACAGAGGGTACGCACACACCCTGAAAAATATATAATGAATTGCATTTTCGTGTAGACATTTGCATGACATGAAAAGTATATTGTAAACTTTGCTCAGGGAACATGCACAGTAGATAGGCCTGAGGTGTAGTTTTTACAGTCGGCCATATATTCACATATATGCCTCCAATAGCAAATTCATGTTCGTCACTTGTAAAATAGTTGTATGAAATGCACAGAAATTGACTCTGCCGGATTGCAGTGGACCTGGATAACAGCATGGACCTACTGTAGGTCCATGATAACAGTAAACATTTGTGCAGTATCTATGTATACAGTACATTGCTCAGGGGGGAATGTACATGTTGAGTGGCTCAGGAGGAAAATACAGGATGAATTTATGCATCACCGCCAATTGAAGTACAATGTATGAGGTGGCTGTGGAGGTACGCACGGCGGTCGCCACAGGGCACAGTTGGGAGCGGGGATGGGGGTGGTAGCAACGGTTTAAAGGCTCTATCACTAACTCTCTTCTTGCCACCCACCCATACCTTAAAAGGTAGGGAATCCCATTTACATGCCTTAAATGAAGAGTTGTATAAATACAGTGGTATGTTGAAGAGAGTATCATTTTAAAAACTCCCATAAAGTATTGAAAAGTGGAAGGTAACATTTAGTACATTTTTTTTGACCGTTAGATTTTGAATTGAATTGTTTTTGGGGCTCACTGTCAATTCCAGTACATTACTAGGCTACCTTTGCAGATCCATGTACTGCATGTGTGTCCATCATGTATATTTTGTGAAGAAAGTTCATCAACACTTACAAACATTTCTATATTCTTGCCACACACTCTATATGTTATTACATCAGCTCATGTACTTTTAGATTTGTGTTTATAGATCACAAATACAGAAGAATGCAACAAAAAGGCTTAAGTGTGGCTGACACACAGAACTACTGAGTAGTTGAGTTTTGTGCATTATTCAAATTTTAGATAACTGTTGACTTCCAAATTTCTAAGCAGTGGCCTAAGCAAGTCCCCTGAGGTTCATATTTAATGTTTTGCTGCATTTTGGGAGGTCTGTAAAAGGTATCCCCTACCTTTAATGGTTATGGTTTCCCCCAACTCTCGACATTTCATATTATTGTCAAGATTGCATGTGTCACAATGCGTGCTGTAATTGCCCACTTTTTTGCGTGTGAGAAATTAATTTTTGGCTGCCTTCCTTTACTGCATACTGTATGCCACATGTTTAGCAGGTCTGATTTTTCATGAATCGGGACTTCCCAACAGTTTTGCGAATGGTTAAAAATTCACAGTTGTGAAGTACAGTACTCAACGAGAAAGGGATGCATGCATATCACATTCATGTTGGGATCAGAGTTGATATTTTTGCATGTTTTTTGTTTTTTTTATTCGTGAATAGCACGCGACTCACAAAATTCGTGAAAGTAAAAACCTCATGAAATATTCTGCAGACAGTAGTTCATTTTCTGTCTGAGCAATACATACTCTAGCTCATGACAGTGTTTATGAATGGAATGCTTTGATAAAGCTGATGGTAGAATTTTGCAATAGTGCTGGTAGTATAGTAGTATTAAATAAGTCAGTACTCAGACACCAGACAAAACAAGACATTGTAGGCAGAGCATTGTTGTTTGGTTTTATGATCAAATTGTTTCCATGGAAATTTCAATTATGCCCAAAGATTGAGGTGGAATCTTTTACTGCCATGGAGTAGAAATGTAACAACTTGAATATTATATTCGCAGTCCAACAAGTGATGTGATTCTTGGAGGGCGCCCTTTTCTACGGGATCAGACGGTAGGCATGTGATAATGCTGATCTAAATTTCCACCAAAATTCTGACCGAGACTAGATTCTGGCGGTAAGCAAATTAGTTTTCTGTCTCTTGATGATCTGTAGCAGAGCCTGAGTAGTGATGGGACCTAAAAGACAGCTAGACACTCCTGAAAAGTATGACTCCAATCTGACGGCCCCCAGGAAAGTCATCGTGCAAGATCTTGACACGAAGCAGGCCAGCGCGTCGGGGGAGGATTCGGCGGTGGAGGGTGCAGGGGAGACGCAGGTGGGTTCGGCTAAACGTTCGCTTCCGTTGAACAGTGTCGATGGTGTTATGGAATCTGATCCACCGCCGCGTTGGTTCAGCAGCTTTGTTGATTGATTTGAGTCTCGCTTCTCTCGTTTGGAGCAACGCATGGAGTCTCTTCTTCAGGAGAAATTAGATGAAATGACTTTGAAAGTCTCTCAGAATGAAGAGAAAATCACAGCATGTGCTATCCAGCTTGACGACGTGATTGCAGAAGTGAAAAAGCTTAAAGGTAGGGAATCCCATTTGCACGCCTTAAATGAAGAGTTGTATAAATACAGTGGTATGTTGAAGAGAGTATCATTTTAGAAACTCCCATAAAGTATTGAAAGTGGAAGGTAACATTTAGTACATTTTTTTGACCGTTAGATTTTGAATTGAATTGTTTTCGGGGCTCACCGTAAATTCCAGTACATTACTAGGCTACCTTTGCAGACCCATGTACTGCATGTGTGTCCATCATGTACATTTTGTGAAGAAAGTTCATCAACACTTACAAACATTTCTATATACATTCTTGCCACACACTCTATATGTTATTACATCAGCTCTTGTACTTTTAGATTTGTGTTTATAGATCACAAATACAGAAGAATGCAACAAAAAGGCTTAAGTGTGGCTGACACACAGAACTACTGAGTAGTTGAGTTTTGTGCATTATTCAAATTTTAGATAACTGTTGACTTCCAAATTTCTAAGCAGTGGCCTAAGCAAGTCCCCTGAGGTTCATATTTAATGTTTTGCTGCATTTTGGGAGGTCTGTAAAAGGTATCCCCTACCTTTAAATCAGAGAGAGAAGACATGATTGCCAAGATAAAAAAGTGATGTGATTCTTTTCAACAAGTAATGGGCTGTGTCAAAATACCAGGTAAACATGAAGTTGATGAAGTTCTGGTGTCTTGTTTCCAGACAGCAGTTTTGAGTCCCTTTTATCTCACTGATGCAAATCCACCCACCCACTCATAGGAGCTCATTTCAATGTAACGGTGATAGCTGGTTTGTGTTAAAGATATAGTGTAGTGTTATCAAAATGGTAGCAGAAACAAAAATCAATGAAGATTTGTTTATAAAAACTGATACAAGAAGAAATATAAACCTCAGCTACCTGAGAATATAATTAACCTGTTAATAGATTAACAGGTTTACAGACTCACACACACACATACAAGTGCACATTCATGCACATGAACGAACACACACACACACACACACACACACACACACATTCTGTAAGATACGAGATGTACCAACATGGATGTGGTTTGTGAAATAAAGTGTGTTATGAGTGTTTTTTTTTAATGATAATAATTGGATGTGTTTTTGTGTTTGTTTTTTTTATTTGTTTGCATTTCATTACAGCTAGCTTTACCACATCTGAACAAACCTTCTTTTGATTTAACTTTTTCTTAAAGATGATATGAAAGAAAAGAATGAAAGAGACATCAGTTTTGTATTAGAGGTTTGTTTCTAAATGTACAATGTAATACACTATAGTCCAAGTCCATTTATTCTCTTCTCATGTGATCCACCACCACAGTCAACTGGAAGCGGAGAAACAGTTCAGTTCAATTCATTTCACATTTATTTCATTCAAACTGATAAAAAAACATTCAGACAAGGTATAAAAAATTCAAATAAACAATACAAATGTAACATAATGTGGAGACAGTAAGAAAAACAAAGATTTATGAGCAGCTGCCACCATAACAAAAGCATCTATATTAAAAGTCATATTCATTAACAAGGCAGGATTAAATGAGAAAAGTAGGCATGTTTAGCATCCCGGGCCGCTTCCTTTTTTGATGCTGCCTGCCTTCCCCCCCCCCCCCTTTGTATCTTTGTTTGTAAAAAAAAAAAAAAAAAAAAAGAATATAAAACTGAGAAAATATGATCTTTTTCCAAAAGTCTTTTTTCCCCCTGTTGATATGCAGATATATTGTGGCAAATTGTATTTGGGATTAAAAAAACAACAAACACAAAAAAAAAAAGAACTGGAGTTTTCTTTCATGTGCCCTTCACACAGACTGTTTGAGGTAAATTATCCTGTGAGTTAGAAAAACAAAAGAGAAGAAATGAGTTTGCCCGATTTTCTGCATCACAATGCAGATAAAGCTAGAGTTTTAGTTTTTTTTTTTTGTGCACACACATGAGAAAGAGGAAGTCCTGCTATAGTGTTACAGAGGGTTAAATCTATTATGAAACAGGATGTTTTCACCATGTAAACTTTGGAACAGAGCATCACCGACATCCTTAGTGGAGTGGTAAAGTACCAAAGGTAGAAAAAAAAAAAAAAACATACAAAGAAACAGGAAAAGTTTGCTGCTGGAGCACCAGTTTCAAGACCACTGTATTCTGCTGAAACCCGCCCATATTCAAAATTTTACAGTTAAATAAGATTTTAAAAACATGAAAGATAATATTCATGAAACGATATCCAAGAAATGAAGGACTATTGTATGACATGAAGGTCTTCTCTCTAAAACGAGCTAAAAATGCGGGGGAAGAGTCCTAACTTTTTCACACTTAAGCTACTCAAACTAGCCTGGATATGTGTGTGCATGTTTGAAATGTGGGTTTGTTAAGTGCATGTTTTTATTTTTATAAACCTGCCAAGTATCTTGACCCAATTCTGCAATTTAATCTTTCAGTAGTAATATGAACCTCACTCTTTCCTCCAGTGAGAAGAGAGTTGATATATTGGAACAAACCCATGGATGCAAAAGGGTCAGTGTCACATTCAGTGATGTTGCCAGGTTTCTTGATTTATGACTATTCATTTATTTAATGGCAGAGGATCTAGAAGATCTCTTCCTCTTCATCCCTAACTCAATGGGTACAATGCATATGTAAAACAGATATGATCTTTTGGTGACTGTCTCGGTAATGCGGGGTACAATGTGAACATGGAGATTGTAGCTCACAAGAAACACACATCTCCATGAATGAGACTCTTAAAATTACCGTATGTGATATAATCAAATGCAATGGGTTCTAAAAAAAACTTTCTTGAGCACTGCACTGTATGCTGACTGCTGTGCTGGCCACTATGCTTGCTGCTATACAGTAAAAGTCAAGAAATTGTTCAGAAGTGGTGTGATATTTATAATGTCTACAGTATTTTGTGTAAAATGTTGTCAAAAGTAACTTCATAATTTAATTGTTTCACACACAGACATTGCCAAGTATTAAGAGGGGAAAAATTCAGTGTTTAACCTGTTGAGGACGGTTTGATTTTGCTACAACACGCATTTCCCATAGACACTTGTCCGATTATACTCGGGACTCGTCCTCAACGGGTTAAAGGGTGTGTACAGTTCTGGTCGAGGTGAAGATTTAGCTTTTAACCTTTTGTGAGATATTCAGAAACCACTCTATGAGATGTGAAAGAGCACGCAGTTCTAAGTGGTATCAAAAGTTTATTCGATGAAAATCGGTTTTGAAATGGCTGAGATATCCAAAAACAAAGTGAAACAAAGAGATACTAATAAAGTTGGGGCATGTCGCCTTTTATTATTAGCACTTTTTTGGATATCTCAGCCATTTGAAAACCAATTTTCATCAAATAAACGTTGAATCCTTCTTAAAATAACATCCTCTTTCATATTTCATAAGAGGCTTTTCATTATCTCACTTAGAAATGTTCAAAACATGAATCCATACCTCAACCAGTACTGTACAGTCCTTTAATGCATGGATATTGCAAAGAAGAGGTACATAACACCACTATCAGTCGCTATCTCTTTATTTGATTCGTACCCCAGTCTGCCTGCGAAGAGAAGCCATCAGATTGCCAGAGTTCTGTACATTTTTTTTTTTGCCAAAGTGCAAGAACCACCAGCACAGGAGTGACCCAGGTCCACTTCCTGTGTACATTGAGAAATCCCATGGACCTCCTGTGTTATCGCTTTATTTATGGAACTTCAACAGGAGCGCGTTCCTGTAGGCCTGTAAGGTGGAGAATTTCAGTGAAACATGAAAATAACAGTGCTTCCTTATTCCTCGCGGGAAATGTGCCTCTGCAAATTAGAGACTGTAGTCCTATGTATATGTGATTCGGCACGCCGTACACCGGGGTACCGTTGTAACCCGGGGTACCGCGTTGTATAGCGCCATCTCATGCCCATTATTTATAATGCGTATCCGAATTCAGATACGCCGATTCCGAATTCGGATACGCCAAAGTCGTCGCAATGAACTAGCACCATCTAGGTGTTTTTCGAAGTAATTTCTAACACCACACCGTTTTGTAAGCATCATCTACCGTAACTTTTATTTTTTTAGAAAAAAAAGATAATCACCGAAAGCCCAGAAAATTCACCCCAAAATCAACTGTATTTATTCAAAATTTGATCATGTGGGCTGCCATCTTTATAATCTTCTACGCGTGCGCGAATGGTCGATAATAAGAGGTGAAATGCGAAAGAAAAAGGTTCAGAGCAGAAAATAATTATTAGTTGCATACATTAATTGTTGCATAATCACAAATTGGAAAACATTTTTGTGCATAATAATACTAAAATAATACTAAAAAAATATTTTGACACATTTTTTGGTAAGCCAGGGTACAGCGCTGAAAAAAAAAATAATTAATTCAACAAAATGGCGAATTTTCATTTGGTACCCCAGAGTACCAAATATTGCATCATGTAGAGCCAGTTACACTGCTAGCAGAGAATTCTCCCTGTGTATAATAGCTCTCTGAATCTGAATGCGTGTGGCACTCTAATTTTTTTACCTTTAATTCTTGGGATATAAACTTCCGGTTATGAACGTGCGATGTGTAAATGTACGCTTTTATGCACATTGAATGCTAAAGTACTAGCTAGTATTCATAGAATTGTATTGAATTCTGTCGTATAATCTCGTGAATAATAAGAGTTATTTTCTAATCTGCAACTTTACATTTATGGGATTCTTCTGTGAAACGGCCCAATGCTGGGTCGATGTTGCCAAAGGATGAAATTATGGAAAATATTCATAAATGAAGGACTTGATGTGGGTGAAGTTCCCAACAGACAAAGTTCAGCGGAGAGCATGGAAAAATCTGCTTTGCAGGAAAGACCACTTTGACCTGAGGTCAAACTCGCATATTTGTTCGAGACATTTCCAGAAAGGAATGTACGATCAAATAGCCTACACAACGTAGGATTCTTTGGTATGATTTTCCAGAACTGCAAAACCGGAAGTATACTTCCCCAAAGTGATCGATCAGATATCGGTATTGAGAGGTGGTGTCATTTGGTATCGGCTATATGCGAGAGAATTGCAACAAGATAGCAAACTTAAAGCATTTTGAATGTAAAGATGCTTAGCCCTTGTACCAAACACTGCCATGAAATTTCATCATGTTAGTTAAGAAAAGAAAAAACAAAAAAACAAACGAGAGGTTGCGTACCATAGTGTGATTTTTTAATCTTTTATCTGAAGTTTGTATGACATTTTGCAATAGAATATTCTCTGCAGAGATATCAGAATACATTCAAGTGACATTCCATTCCTGAAAATACCTGTGAAATGTGCAGCTACACTAGGATTTTTGTGAGGCTGCATACAGTAGGCTCTTGAACCATGGACCTACTGTAGGTCCATGCTTGAACCAATCACACACCTATATGCAAAAACACAAAATGCTTCTGAATACTTGTGACCTTACATTGCAGTTTTGAATGGGGAGTACAAAAAACAATGCTAGGTGGAATTGTTACAGAGAAAAATATCATACTATATTAGGTAAAGAGGGGGTAATAATTTCAGACTGGGTAGATTTGTCAAGTAGAAATGTCTAGAGAAGAGGTGAAATATCACAAGTGAAAATCTCAGGGCAAAATGTCAACAGTAAAAATGTTGGGATGTTAATGTGAGGGGAAGAAAATGCAAAACAGTTCGGAAAAATTTGCAGGGAAGGTCAGTTATGGGCCAATAACAACAGCCATTAGCTTGTGGTAGTTATTCACATCACTGTTGTTGATGCAGGAATATTTTATTTCTTTTGTTTGTGTCCAGGGATTTGTGATCATTAGGAAATGGGGAAGTACTTTATCACACAACTCCTTGAAGAGAACCCAGGATGCTTGGTAAAAAAAAAGTACAGGGCAACCTCAGAACAAGTTCTGTCCTACCACATCCCACTTTTTTCCCCCAAGGACAGAATATAAAAAAAAAAAATACATGTTGCCACCAACTTGTACAAAACACTCTTAATGTTCATAATTGCATGTCCTTCCATACTTTCAAAAATATTGAAAAGCTGTAGAATTTGACTCAATATGAGCAGAAGAAAATGTGCATGTTTGTGTGCATTCAATAAATGCAGATAATTTGTCCTTGTTTTGTTGAGTGTATGCAGATATCTGGGTTTCTTCCCACTTCAGCTATGATATTTGATATTCTGCCTTTCTTTATCTTTGTGATACGTGTACATTGTTTGACTCACTCTCTTCTATATTCATGGAAGTCATGAACAATACAACAAGTTTGTATTCCATGTATTTTAAAGGGACTGTACAGTTGTGGTTGAGGTGAGGATTACGCTTTTAACGTTTTACGAGATATTCAGAAACCACTCTATGAGATGTCAAAGAGCATGCAATTCTAAGGAGAATCAAAAGTTTATTTGATGAAAATCGGTTTTGAAATGGCTGAGATATCCAAAAACAAAGTGAAACAAAGAGATCCTAATAAAAGACATGGCCTGTCACCTTTTATTGTTATCACTTTTTTGGATATCTCGGTTATTTGAAAACCAATTTTCATCAAATAAACATTGAGTCCTTCTTAAAATTACATGTTTTTCATATTTCATAAGAGATTTCTCATTATCTCACTTCGGAATGTTATAAACCTGAATCCTCACCTCAACCAGTACTGTACAGTCCCTTTAAATCCTTGTAAAACTACTGGGCACCTTTGAAAAACAGTTTTGTACAATTGAATAGGCCAGCTCTGCAGGGTGATATAAACACACACACAAAAAAAAAAACTAGAAATGTCGCTATGGCGACTGATGCCTCCGCCATAATGCATGATTCTCCCAATAGGCGTATAGTACAATGTCTTCACAATGTGTGATCCATGACAGTTTCACATAACTGGCAAAATATTGAAATGACAGGTTTATCAGAAATGTCTTGTGGATTTGTTATAATTTTCTAAGAGTGCAGGCACACATATTTGGGGAATTGAGAATTTTTATTTGAATTCTGACGGACCCTTTTTGTAAGTTTATGCATTGGGTAATTTCCAAGGTATGAAGAAAGAGCGTAAATGACGGTACAAAATAGATTTTTTTTTTTGGGGGGGGGGAGGGGCATTGAAACCTGGCCTTTGACCCTTAACCTTTGACCTTCTGGCTCGAAATATCCCGGAGAATCTCCGTTAGGTAATGCATGTATCAAGTTTTGAAACTAATAATGCAAGCATTGCATTATATACTAGTATATGAGGGAAATAGTAACATTTTGAGGAGTTGACCGTGACCTTTGACCCCTGACTATTGACCCATGACCCCTAAATTCCATAGATAATCCCTGCTAGTCAGTACATGCGTATGTACCAAGTTCCACGAAGATACATTGAACCATTTGCGAGAAAAGTGATATTGCAACATTTTCATCTAACCGTTGACCTTTTGACCTTTGACCTTATGATATGAAACTCTGTCTGGAGAATCTTTACGCAGTAGTACATGTCCACACCAAGTTTCAAGAAAATACCTTTGGGCATTGCATAGATATGGGGGAAATTGCAACATTTGTAGCATTTGACCTTGACCTTTTGACCTCTTGCCAATGTCACTAAAATCTACTCAACTACTGTAAACGTCAATATTTTCGCGCGATTAATTTTTCGCGATAAGCGGCTCGAAAACATATTCGCGGGTTCTTAAATTCGCGCTCCGCAGCGGGTTAATACACAGTCGCTGTTTTCATCCAGCGATGCCAGCGTATGAAAAGCGACGTAGCGAGTGGCGCGAGTGTGAGTACAAGCGCTCAACTATGTAGTACACTGTACATGTATTTTACTCATACATGTACTGTAGTACTGGTACTGTAGTCGCGGAGATGTAGCACACCAATCGGCCGTGGGCTCGGTGCGTGCGGTGCGTGCGATGATACTGCTATATGCGTAAACATGTCTGTACTACGTAGCAGTATCATCGACGAAGCGCACGCAATTCAGGCCATTCAAAATGTGCATAGAAAATTGCGAAGATATATTCGCGCGTTTTTGAATTCGCGCTAGCCGAACGTAGCGCGAAATCCGCGAAAATTAATGTACCGCGAAAATTTCCACGTTTACAGTAATTGTCCCATCATGCATCACCCTTGGACCAAGTTTGGTGAAAGCTGCTTCATCCAGTTTTGAGTTATCACATAAACAGATAAATTTTAGGATTTGACCTTGATCTTTGACCTTTGACCTCTGTCTGATTTCACTGAAAAACTAATCAAGTAATTGTCCTATCATACATCATCCTCCAACAAAGTTGGGTGAAATTTGCTCCATCCAGTCTTGAGTTATCGCGTAAACGGATACAATTTCATGAATTGACCTTGACCTTTGACCTTTGACCTTTAGCCAATTTCACCCCAAATCTAATCAAATAATTGCCCCATCATACTTCATACTTGGACCAAGTTTGGTAAAATTCTAGTAAATATTACTCAAGTTATCGCGTAAACGAAAGCGGACGGACGTACGTACGGACGTACGGACGTATGGACGTACGGATGTATGGACGTATGGACGGACGGACGGACGGACAACCCGAAAACATAATGCCTCCGGCACCACTTCGTGGCGGAGGCATAAAAAAACAAACAAACAAACAAATGAAATGAATTTAAAAATCAAGATATTGGCACTACTGTAGTTCTGGTGATCCAGAATGATTAAAGATATTGTTCCAATTCATTTAGGGGGAAATGAGCTGCTGTGACGGAGGTTTTGTGATCAATGAGCACTTTCTGGTTTGGTACAGATGATGATTTCGAATAAATAATGCTCTCCATCTCTACCCATACCCCTCATCCCCCCCCAAAAAAAAAAAAGAAAAAAAAGAAAAAAAAAGAAAAAGGGAGAATATAATTAGGGATGCCAGTTTTCAGGCAAAAGCCTGAATTCAGGCTCTGGAAGCGTCAGAGTTCAGGCCCTTTTATGTGCAAAGTAGCTTCATGTTGATGAATTTCAGGCCCTGTCTTTCATTCTAACTGGCATCACATATGTTTGCATAATGTTATCCCTCCATCTATCTAACATCCTCTATTTATAAATTATCTCTCTATATATAGCTCTATATATCCTCTATAGGAGTGTATATCTCTCTATATATTATGTCTGTCTTTTTATCCCTCCTCCACCTCTCTCCACTTACTTCTCTCCTTCTCCCCTCTCCCTCTCTTGCTCTATCCCTCTCTTTCATTTTCACTTTCGCCTCTACTCGACTGTGACGAGTATATTTGCAGAGCAGAACAAGTTCAGTCTAGCCACATACAGTACATAAATAAAGATCGAGTGGTTATTGAGAGATCATCATATGGGTGATTAGAGTTGACATGACTGACTGTGGCTGGACCTGTGTGCATTAGAGGTGACTCAATAATGACCACTCTGCTTTTGCAGTCGTAACAGCACCTGGATGTTGATCAGTCCGTCGCTGGGTGCCCGCAGTGGCTGTGACTTCATGCTGAAGGCATTAATAAATTAATGTTGCTGGTTCTGTGGAGAGCGTATTAAATTGGCATCACTCGTTTGTTTGTCCATCAGTACCATGTCTAGATTTTTTAGAACCAATTTTAGCCGATAGTCGAAGATTAACTTCTCAGATATTATTGAGTAGGCAAGAGAAGAGATGTGTGTTTACTCAGAGGGAATGATTTATTTGTGGTACTTACCAGCGTACAATCCCCCTATGTATACAACCGTTGTGACACACATCGGTGCAGCAATCGAAGCACCGCTTGTTACCACTCCACTCACCGTGCCTCAGTCTGTACCAGCAGCCTCGCCAAACACAAACGTGTCGCCGGTCGACGACCAAGGAAGAGCGAAACCTGGCTGGCGGGGTCATGCTTTGCTTGGAAGTATATGAGCAGCAGGGGGTGATTTTGACATTTTTGTGAACGCCAGTAGGAATGCTACGATGCATTTGGATGCCAAGGGGATGGAAGGAATTTGATGCAGAATATAATTACCAGTGCTGAGGAGCTTTGCAATGATCGTCACAGCCCTGAGGAGTATGCAAGAAGTGGATTGAGCAAGCACACAGGTGTGGTTTCCCTCCTTCCAAAGGCAGACGGCCCTTTGCCATCAAAGATACGAGTGCCTCTCTTCAGTAGGTCATTCCACTTGAAATCCTTGGCTTTATACTCAGGAGCCAGTGAACTAACACTCTAGCAACACCTGAATGCCTGCTGTGACTATCTTCACCTTGATTGCTTTCTGCATGATTATCAAGTCTGCGTGGCTGCCTCGTGGAGATAGCATTTTGCCAGAGAAACAAGCTTCAGAGTAGAAATCTATCCGTCGCTTGAGTATGAAAACAAACATGCATGTTGGTAAGATGGGAAATGAACATGTGACATATGCTGTGGAACATGGAATAAGAGCTGTCCATGTAAGCTGTGTAGATCGATGCACATCATAATATTTCCTGGAAACGCCTTCTCTGTCAACAGAGGATCCCACTGCACGCTAACGAACCCATGTGCCTTACATGATGGTAGCAGTGTCCACTTTTCATTTACCTACTGCACTGTTCCGTGTACCAGTAGATCATACCATGCCGGAGCAAAGCAAGTGATCTATTTCAAGATCAGGGCCTCACATTTGAGAGCTGCTTGTAAATGCTGTCATGTCCGTGTACATATTAAATTGGAACTCACTGAACCTTCACCAAGCTGGACTGTTGGGAGATATGATTGGATTGATGTTGTGCATCTGCTGCAGCCATCGTTTGGTGAAGTGGACGTGAGTATGTGGGGAAACAATGCATAAAGACGAATAGAGCAAAAAATTCAGATTAAACAAAGAGAGAAGCCACAATAGGGATGAAGACCAATGCTTGTAGAGCTCTAAAGGTGTCACCTTGTATCCAGAGCAACATGGGCCTCGTCACATGCAACAAAGTGCGCCATGTTCTCCTCCTCTCACTTCTCGCCCTGGTTGCATCGTTGCCGGGCGTGGTCGGAGCCAACCAGCCAAAGGAGGATGTGCACTGTAAGGATGTCAACACCAGCGAGACTCACGGGTACAAGATCTTGGAGTTCAAGTTCTACGAGGTGTCCACCCCCTTCACCATCATGGTGTGGGTCATGATTGCAGCTCTCGCTAAAATCGGTGAGTGAGGAGGATTGAATTGTACTGACCTCGAGGACGAAAAATAAACGGTACACTACAGTATGCAATGTCTGCTGCAGGCATACCATATAAGCCCCTCATCAGGAAAGTATTGTAAAGACACAAAAAATTATGATTCGGTCGGGGATCCAGTTCATTCCAGCTATTGAGGGGAAATATCCCCCGGATTATTCAAAACAGATCATTAACGTTAACGTTCGCCCCGACACTGTACAGGCATGCTAACCTCTAAACATTGAACTGCACATTACTTGAATGTGAGACCATTCTGAAGCAAGTTATTTGCTTCAGAATTTTAATACAAATAATTTTCACACAATAATATATATATAATGTACTCTTAAATGAATCCAACAAGGATTGAAACAATCATCCCCTAGCATTCCCACTGATCAGTTACTAGCCATCCCCTTTAAGATGCCCTGTACCTTTCTTCAGTTTTACAAGTTTACTTCAATGCTGTTGAGATGAAATGATTTTAACACAGCAACCAAAGTCTCAGCAGACAGGGCTGTTTGTCATATAAAACAGCATTCATATCTGTGAAGTCAGACTGACAACCTTAATAAATCATGCTCTATCGAAGCAAGACAACCCATAATCTCAAGTTCAAGTATACTCCCATCTCCCATCTACCCACATAACATTCTTATAGTGTTCCCAAGAGCATTTGTCAGGCTGTTGTTGTTACTGTCAGTATTTTTGATAAGATACCAGTAACAAGAAATGAAGAAATTTTCTCTCTGTTTCTTGTCAAATACGGTGTACAAAAACAAACAAAATTCTGCAAATTCTGCTCTAGGTGTACATAATTGCACTTGTGTGATTGTATCAGGTTTTAAGTTATAGAAGAGAGTGTATCTTGCTACAAAACATGCACATCATGCATAAAAACCAAAACACACACACACACACACACAATTTTAATGAATGCATTTTACATTAAGCAATTTTTCATTTTTTTTGCTATACCCAGAGAAGTATAAACCATTGAAACAGAGAGGTGGAATCTCACTCACACATATCTGGTTAAAGGTTTATTTTTGTTAATTGTTTTTGTTTTTGTTTTACTTTTATAGGTTTGATAGTATTTGGGTACTGGAAGAGGATTAAAATGCCATGTTCTTGAAACAAATACTTTACACAAGAGAAAGACAGATACACATAATGCAAAAATAAATTGCAATTCTAATAGTAAATGCTTTATTAAACAGTATTTGTGCTTGGGAAAATGTAAACAATTGAAACAGGGAGGTGGGATCTCTTGTCCACATCTGTGGTTAAAGGTTTGTAGTTGTTTTTAATTTTTCTTTTTCCTTTTTTTTAAGGTTAGTATTTGGGTACTGGAAGAGGATTAAAATGCCATGTTCTTAAAACAAATACTTCACACAAGAGAAAGAAAAATACACTGTTTCCTTTGGATTTGGACAAGCAGGTGTACATTACCCAGAATGTAAGTTTGTGTTATGTTTCCCAATGTTGATTCACAGGCTGATGGGGAAGTGATTGTGTTTACTTAGTATCTGTTACTGTATACACTATATATTTTCAAATGTATCATTTCACAGGTATGATATTTTGCTTTCTTTTGAGAATATTGATTGATTCGCAAAATATGAGACAGTGAAAAATGCCATGAAATGGTAACACTTATGTAGTATTTCAGCATTAGCTGGATGCATAACAAAATTTAGCCATTAATGTAATCTGCAAGAAAGTATTATGTGATACCTCCTCGGTCAGTGTTTGTGTCTGTCTGTGCATATGTCTGTGTGTCTGTCTGTGTGTCTGTTTGTGTGTCTGTTTGTCTGTCTGTCCCTTTCTCATTGTCACATTCTCATCTAGGGTCCTCTCCTATAAATGGCAGTGACCTGCACTGATATGTCTTTGTATCCTACCCTTTCCTCTGAAAGGATGAGAAAGCACAAGATGGACATTAAAAAAAGCACATTTTAACCTGTCGAAGACTAGTCCTAAGTATACTCAGGCAGGTGACAATGTGAAATGCGTGTTAAAGGTAGGGGATACCTTTTACAGACCTCCCAAAATGCAGCAAAACATTAAATATGAACCTCAGGGGACTTGTTTAGGCCACTGCTGAGAAATTTGGAAGTCAACAGTTATGTACAATTTGAATAATGCACAAAACTCAACTACTCAGTAGTTCTGTGTGTCAGCCGTACTTAAGCCTTTTTGTTGCAGTCTTCTGTATTTTTTTTTTATCTATAACACAAATCTAAAAGTATAAGAGCTGATGTAATAACATATAGAGTGTGTGGCAAGAATGTGTATAGAAATGTTTGTAAGTTTTGATGAACTTTCTTCACAAAATATACATGATGGACACACATGCAGTGCATGGGTCTGCAAAGGTAGCCTAGTAATGTGCTGGAATTTACGGTGAGCCCCGAAAAAAATTCAATTCAAAATCTAACGGCCAATAAAAATGTACTAAATGTTACCTTCCACTTTCAATACTTTATGGGAGTTTCTAAAATGATACTCTCTTTAACATACCACTGTATTTATACAACTCTTCATTTAAGGCATGCAAATGGGATTCCCTACCTTTAACCCACTGAATCAGCTTATCCTAAAATGGGTTATGGCTTAATTCTTCTTTTTTTTCCCCCCTTTTTGGTAAGTTGAGCCTTACATCCAGTCAGGAAAGACTGGATGTATTGAATTGCCCTTTTCAATTATTTATTGGATCCATCAACACTTCATCAAGAGGAGCCTTGTACCATTGCGCAGTTGGTACGAGAAATTTGTATCATTTCTTTTTTCATTTCTCAATGATTTTCACTGTGCCATAATGATTCCTTGCAGTGAGATGGATTACAGGGGGGAAAATGGGGGGAAATAATGACTTGTTTGATCCCTGGCAACCCAAAGGGATTCGTAGCAATCAAACGATTGCTTTCAGCTATTTTAATAGGTACCACCATTTGCCAGTCAGTCATTCCCTGTGACACGTAAATGCACACATTTTTGTTACCCTGGACAGTGGATGAGGAAGTGTGTGCGTGTGTGTGTGTGTGTGTGTGTGTGTGTGTGTGTGCTGTGTATGTTTGCTTTTTTTGTTCGGTGCAATGACTGTGCTTGTTTAATTTTCCATTTTTAAATTTTAGTAGCAAGGTGAAAATGATGTTTGTTTGTATGATGTGGATATGTAGAATTAAAAAAAAAAAAAGAAACACAAACATGATGGGTTGTAGGAATGAGGGGAAATCAAGTGTAGCCATTAACCCATTGAGGATGAGTTGATTGCGCTGTAAACATGCATTCCCATAGACACTTGCCTCGAGTATACTTGAGAGTAGTCACCAATGGGTTAAGCATGCCCATTTTCCTTTTCAGGTTTTCCATCGGGGGATTAATTCTTTTAAATCTTTCTCACATCAGGCACTGATCATAGATAAAGGTCGATTCAATGCCATAATATAATTGCAATGACTTTTATGATGAGAGTGACACTAGGCCTTTGGGGGAAAGTAGCATGGTATTGGTAGGTGTAGCTGTAGTAATATTAATAGTATTTCCAGTCTCATGAGCGATAGTAGCGCTGCTAGTAGTAGGAATAGCAGTACAAGTTGCCGTTCTTGTGTCTAGTAGCAGGAGTTGGTGGTTATACTCCTGGCATCAGGGAATACATTAAATTAGTGAGACATGAGCGGTGTCTTTCACATCCAAACCTCCTTTCATTCATACTTATTCATATTGCTTGAATGGGCTGCCGGCTCCAAAATGAGTAGAGCGAGCGCCTCATAAATCTTGCCAGACGCCAATTATTTCGCAGTCAAGCCCCGGCGAAGCATAATTTGAATACCTCACACTTGCAGAGTGCCTATCATACACAGTGCATTAACCCATAGAAGACTAGGTGTCTATTGATGTATATGTTATGACAAAATCAGTTCATCCTTTGAACAGGTTTAAGGGAAACTATACTCTGTGGTAAAGTTGACTGAAAAGTGAGGAATTTAAAGGTCCAGTTTACCTTTGGGAGCAGTGATTTCAAAAATGCTCAAGATATCACATTTGATTCATATGTGTAGGTCTGTTGTATCATAAAACATCCTACCATATAAAATTTTTGCAATAAAGCCTAAAATATAATGAGATATCAGTGTTTTTCTCAATAAACCGTAACTGTACACGCTTTAGTCTGGAAACATTTTTTGTTATAACTATTGTTTATATTTTGTGTATTTAACAACACTTGACATCGATTATACGGATTCAAATTTTTACAGTGGTTGTTTCTATCCCTAACTCACATTTCAGAACAATTTAAAGCACTAATGCTGGGTTTTTGTTTCATCTGCAAATGGTAAATTATGCCTTTAAAGGGAAACAGACAGAAGATTAAAATTATCAATGAAATTGCTTGGTGAAACAAGATAAGAATGTTGGAGAATTTTTCCCAAAACAGTGATACCACTCGCAATTTAAAAAATATGCAAATTAGACAATGATGTCATCAACTCCCAACTCTCTGATTGGTTTTCACATGACATTCCATAGACTTGCTCTCTATGTCAATAATTTGACAAGTCAATTCCAGCTCTCCGTGCAAGCTGACAGTCTTTATTACTAGAATGCTACAACTCTGGGATGGAGTTCAGATGGACGAAATGATTCCTTCTTGAATTTTTGTCAACAAAGAGATTTAGTTTGGATTTTAGATGAATGTCACCATGACAGCACCACTTCATTAAATTTGCATTGTGTGACTCTTACTTAACTACCAAATATGATGGTGATGACATTAGTTGCATTGCTAGGCAACCATCGGAGAAAACTAAACAATTGCACGCTTCGTGATAAGGTATGGGACACGCAACATCGAGCCATGGAGTACAGGGAACATTTTAGCCACTGTTTGCAAGAGAAAACAACAAAATGTATTATTTACTTCCTATTCAACTTTGGTATCATCAGTATAAAGAGTATTATTATGATAATAATAGTTATTGTTGCTATTGTAGTCATTTTAGTATGATTATGACGATACTGCTACCACCACTATCATTACTGCTACCATCAGTGTCATCAATATAATTGATTTTATCGTCATCATGCAGCCATGCCATACTGATTCCAGCTGGAGTGATTGTTTCAAAGTCACACCCCAATTGCACATTCATGCAGTCATAGAAACACCAAGGCCATTTTGATTAAATCTATATGTCGGAAATGTATTAAGCTTTTATGTGAGTGTATGATGCCTGGTGAGTTGAGAGAAAGATGGGTATGTTCAAGGAAGTTCAAGAGAATGGAGTCATACCTGGTGTATTTCCTTTGAAGTCACGTTCGATGCCACCACTCGAAAGTATTTGAAGCATGTGGCAAACTGGATCTGCCGCGCAGATAGGAAGACAATTGACTCAAGTCTCATTGCATAATCATCAGCCCATTCTAAGGAAGATAATATATATATGTCTTTGTGATGGTAATTACTTTTCACCATCCCTTCTTATAAAAGATAGGTGGTATATAATGGTAAAGACACGGGGATGCGCGAATAGAAATTGCGCAAAAAATGATGAAATGAAAATGAAAATTACTCGACTGGCCGTGCCCGGCCACTGATACATCTATCAATAAAGAATTATGCTTGAAGATTGTTCCATATCAGTTTTATCTGGCGGAATTAAGTGGAAAAGTGATAAAACCGGCTTTCCAGGAGGGTACAGTTTTAAACACTTTCACATGATACAGCTCTGATTTACACTTTTGCACATATTTCTGGAAGGGATTGACCTTTGTTTAATGTGCATTATCATTAAGTGAGATTTCGTTTCATTTAGTAGATTAAACAAGGAAAATATAGCCAACATTGTGTTAACGTCCAAAACGAATCTTCTGATTGCTCAGTAGGCGTTTTCACATCAGCCCGATGTTTTGAAATAGCACGCTATTTTCTGACTTGGGAAATTAGACCGATTATGAAATAGCACGCTATTTGATAATGTGAATACAAATTAGAGCGCTGATTGATCGAGAAAATTTCTCGAGTCCAACTCGGGAAATTTCTGAAATAGCAGGATAATTAATGCAAACTAACACGCTAGTTAATAATGTTCGGGCTGATGTGAATAGGAAATGAAATAGCGCACTAATTTGCGATCGCGAAAAATATCGCGAGCTTGGATTTTTATCGGGCTGATGTGAAAACGCCTAGTAAGACGGCAGCATCAAACCCCATCACCAAAGCACAGATGCACCGGTGGAATTCTTTTATACATCAATAGAAAAGTGACAACTGTTTGAATAATTACAGCCAGTTGTAACTCCATCTCTTAAACCTCCTTGGTATGATGTTATTGTTACATTGTTAGCACTGGGTTTGATACCAGCCCTCTATGCAAATCCGACTGCATAATTCTAAAATATTCAACATGAAAATGTGTATATACACCCGTAAGGACCACTGCGTCGCTGCCAAGTAGTACATTTTATGTCATTTTCATTTTATTTTGGTGTTTTTTTTCTTCATCCAGAAAACATATCTTTCTAATGAGAGATATGTCTCATTTCTGTAAAATTTGTCTTTACTACATGATATTTGCAGTTTTCCAATTTCGTATTAAACAGAAAGGTGTTTTTGCCTTAACGATGTGTGTGTGTGTGTGTAATAAAAAATAAAAGATTGACAAAAACAAGAAAGAAAATCAGTGTGTTTTATGATCTATAGAGGCCAGCACATCTCTGCATTCAATTCATATCAAACATACATCAAGCAGTGTGGTTTGAAACGTGCCATTTTTTGTATTCCACCACCGCAGGTTGCCATGGAATAGGAATAGAGAGTATTCAATTGATGCAAAAAGGCATCCATCCACTTCCATCTTTGTTTCTGATTGATGTTCTCCTCCTTCTCCCTCCTCCTCTTCCAGCCTTCTCCCCTTAAAGGGATGGTGTAGTATTGGTTGAGGTGAAGATTCAGCTTTTAACTTTTTGCAAGATACTTAAAAACCACTTTATGAAATGTTAAAGAGCACACTATTCTAAGAGGAACTCTTAGTTTATTTCTTCTTTGATAGATTATTTGATGAAAATCAGTTTTGAAATGAGTGATATGTCAAAAAAAAAACAACAAAGTAAATCAAAGCAATCAAATATTAAAAGGTGGGTCCCATGTAGGATCACTTTGTTTTAAATATCTCAGCCATGTCAAAACCAATTTTTGCCAAATAAGCGTTTCTCATTATCTAAAAAAAAAAATCATCAGAAAACATTGGAAACCTGAAGCTTCATCACAACTGAAACTCAACCATCCCTTTAACTTACTTCGCATTTTATTTCCATTGTGATGTCTCTGCCAAGGAGTGTACTCCAAAGCGGTCATCCATCGTGAAATTTTCCCCTCCGAAAGACTCTTTGATATTCCAGTCTGCAACAAGCATTAATGGATTTCTGTCAAAGGACGTGTTCTGTGTTGAATTGAAGTCGATTTAAAAGTCCAATGCAGTCAGCACTCTTGGGAATTGAATGCAGATAGGTTTCAGAGGCTTGCATGTGTGAATATGACAGATTTCACAAAATCTCCACAGCGAAAAGAGCATATATATACAGTTGAACCTCTCGTATCCGGACAAGTCGGGACCGGGGCTCATCCGGATAAGGGATTTGGCCGGATACGGGAGACTCAATGCTTTATCCATGTACATATACATACACATGTACTGATGTAGCCCATTGTAGTACCACATGTAGTAATGTGTATACTGCGACCTTTTCACTGGTAGTGTTAGACCCCAAAATAGAGGTGTAGTAACAGACCCCAAAATAGAGGTGTATGTTAAAGGGATTGTACAGTTTTGGTTGAGACCTAATTTCAGGTTTCTAACATTTTTGGTGAGATAATGAGAAACCCTTATGAAATATGAAAGAGCATGTCATTCTATGAGGAATTCAACATTTATTGATGAAAATTGGTTTTGAAATGGCTGAGATATCCACAAAGAGCGATTCTAATAAAGTGTGGGACCCACACTTTATTACGATCGCTTTGTTTTACTTTGTTTTTGGATGTTTCAGTCACTCCAAACACGATTTTCATCAAATAAACTTTGAATTCCTCTTAAAATGGTATGTTCCGTGCTATATCATTACCATATTCTTGGTATCTTGCAAAAAGTGAAAAGCCCAATTTTCATCTCCACCAATACTGTACCACCCCTTTAATGTTGGAAGTAATATGTAATTCATGTGTGTTTGTGTAGGAGTTCTCAAGGAGTTGGGAATCCCCCTTTCCTCCCGTAATTATAAAAAAAGAAAAAAATAATGAGGAATTCAACATTTATTTAATGAAAATTGGTTTTGAAATGGCTGTGATATCCAAAAAAAGAGCGATTCTAATAAAGTGTGGGACCCACACTTTATTACGATCGCTTTGTTTTACTTTGTTTTTGGATGTTTCAGTAATTCCAAACCCAATTTTCATCAAATAAACTTTGAAATCCTCTTAAAACGGTATGTTATGTACTATATAATAAGTGTTTTCTTGGTATCTCGCAAAAAGTTAAAAGCCCAATTCTTATCTCCACCAATACTGTACCATCCCTTTAAAGTCTCAAGAGGAAAGGTATAGTCCTATATGTTGTCTTGCTTCTACATGTCTTCCTTTTACCTTCCTCTATTTCTGTCATTGTTTTGGGACCTTAAAGGAGACCTCCGGATGATTTTCAGACTTTTACATAAGAACAATTGTAAATTGGTTACACTGGGTGCAGAGTCTCAGAGTTTGTAGTGATTGGGATGAGGAGTAAGAGTGTTTTCAACATTCATAACAAATCACAATGAACAAGGATGATGACATCACAGCCTCACAACAAGAATGCAGGAGTAGGGGCTCCAGGAAGCAGAACAAAAGAAGAAGGTATGCATAAATTCTACACAGGTGAACTTGTTCAGCCTGTGGCATTTTGTTAAATGCAATGACATTGCTACATTTCTGAAATATGTGAGATTCTATGTCATCATCTTTGTTCAATGGAATTTGATTGGGTTTTTCAGAGTTTTGATTTCTCTGCTCAAGGACCAAAATAAATTCCACAAATCTATACATGGAGCTGTTGATTTCTGTACTACAGGATGTGAAATTATGAAAATTGTCTGAAATGCCCCTTTAATATTTTGCTTTAGATGAAGGGAATTCAGTATCTTCATTCCTCATTAAAAAAAAACAACAACAACAACAACAACAATGTATTATGCCCATCCAAGTGCTCATGCCCATGGAAGCAGGGTGGAGGAAACACTAGAGTTTCTTGCATGATGTTGGCATCCTGTATCTAAGTGTGGAATAGCGTGAGGATGAATTTTTTCTTCATAAAGTGATATTGATGACCCTGTTTCGACCAGGTGAGTAGTAGTTCCTGACCCCAAATAGGCTTACCTGTGCTTTAGATCATTCTTTGTGCTTGTTGTAGGGGAAAGAAAAAGAGAAGAAGGTGAGAGAGGGGGGTATATCAGCCTCATTAATATCTGTCAATACCGCAATATTGCCGATTAATGTTCTTTAAAGCAACTTGCTCATGAACTGCAAAACCCCCATTCATATCTGCTGAAAAACCCTAAAACTGTGTGCGGTACTGATTTAGGGCATACATGTGCAGTGTGTGCTGTGCACATATGCCTGTATTCAGCACTCAGAAAATGATGCAAAATGCATTTGAGAAGCAAATCACACTCTAACCCCCCGTTCCAAGTATAATGAGCACAAGTGCAAAAGCCTCAGCATTGATAGCTACTTCAGAAATGCAATTTATGAGATTCACAGTCCGCACTGTTGCAGTATTTTTTTCAAGGGTTCAAACTTTTTAAAAAGGGCAAAATTGCCACAAACAATTCATGGGGAAGTGGATTTGGGTGACAGACATTCATATACAACGCTATTGGTAGCACATCCACAAAAATACCGCAAATATGGCATTTGTTGGAAGTGATCGGAAAGATGATAAAATCGACTTTCCAGTAAGGGTGCAGTTCAAATATTTCACAACGTAGGGCTCAGATTTACTCTTTTTGACATAATCCTGGACAGGAGCTACTTTCTTTTTCATATGCCTTATCATTAGCTGAAATTTAATTTCCTTTAATACAGAAACAAACAAAATATAGCCGACATTATGTTAGCGTTCCAAATGAATCATCTCTTTGCTGGAAAAGACAAATTTGTTTTATTTCATAACACTGGCACTGGTTTTTTTCATTAAAAGAATTCAGAAGCATTATATGTTCGATTTATTGTTGAATATTTCTAAGATTTGATTAAAGAAAAGAATGTGATTTGTGAGCTGTACCATGTTGTTCAAAAGGAAAAAAAAAAATCAGTTTCTGAAACAGAAGTATATATATATATTAAACGGATGCTATCACTATATCAAATGGAATTTACGAATAACTATCTCCATATCTACAAACCATCGAGGTTTTATCAAACTGCAACAACCATATCCCGGAGAAGTATGATGAAATTCGTTACTTTCACTTCTAGAAGCACCTAACAAACTTTTTGAAGTGAAAGTTTCGGGGCTCCATATTTACACAACAGCAGAGACAGTGAAAGCATAATATAGAGCTACACATCTAACAATTTGAGAAACTGGAAACATAGTAAACAATGTTCTTACGACTATAAACAGCATATCACCTATTACACATTCCCTATACTGCGGTATATCGAATTGGGAAATGTTTCATGCTGAGCTCACATGGTTATCATGAAATAAAATGAATATAGTAATACATAATTGTTCAGCTTTTTGAATGGAAGAGTGAGTCGTTGTCAGGAGCATTGCTACTTCCATCAGGAGAAAAGTCTGTCTCACCCCACATGACTGTTGGAAGCGCCTAGCTAGTTACTCCCACTGAAACAGATTTGACCTCATAAGTAGGCACCTACAGTGTATTTTCACTTAAAATGCATCAGGTAATTTTTAATTTTGTACTTCCCACTGTAAAATTGACACATTTTTGTGTTTGGAGATGAATACTTTGCTCACACCTTTTCTTTTGTGATGAATTGTGAAATTATGGCATATTTACCAATGTTAGTACAATGCAGGTGATTCATGATGGCTATACAATGGGATGGGTCCATTTTAGTCAAGGGGCTTGTTTTACACCTGCTTGCCCCCACCTCTGCTGCTGTC
Organism: Diadema setosum; assembly: GCA_033980235.1. Lineage (NCBI taxonomy): Eukaryota > Metazoa > Echinodermata > Echinoidea > Diadematoida > Diadematidae > Diadema > Diadema setosum. The sequence continues at coordinate 21,741,495 of CM067066.1, read as the reverse complement.
CAGCCCTCGCGACAGCGACCCCTGCAATCTAGTCCAAGAGCATTAGGTCAAAATAGGCTTAAACCTGGAAATTTCTATTAACAAGCTGATTTTTTCAGGATAGGTCCAGGAATATGTCTGAGGATAACATACTAAAAGTCCTCATAAATCCTCCTTGAGCGTTTTCCGCAATCCAAGATGGCGTCCAAAATGGCCGCCATTTTCTGAATATCTTTATTACCTTTCAACCAGGCAACCCAATACAAAATTTAAGTGTCAAAATATATCATGTTTTGAAACATGAAGAACTCAATAAAATACATATGAAGAGATGTTGATGCACACAAGTACCGTAATCCAAGATGGCGTCCAAAATGGCCGCCATTTCCTGAATATCTTTATTACCTTTCAACCAGGCAACCCAATATAAAATTTAAGTGTCTAAATATATCATGTTTCGAAACATGAAGAACTCAATAAAATACATTATGAGATGTTAATTCACACAAGTTCCGTTATCCAAGACAGCGTCCAAAATGGCAGTCATTTCCTGAATATCTTTGATACCTTTCAACCAGGTAACCCAAATACAAACTTTGAATGTCTAAATATATGTTTTGAAGTAATATGTCTAGAAAAATGTCTAGAATAACAGACTAAAAGTCCTCATAAATCCTCCATGAGCGTTTTCCGCAATCCAAGATGGCGTCCAAAATGGCTGCCATTTCCTGAAATTCGTATAACTTTTCAACCAGGGAACCCAAATACAAAATTTAAATGTCTAAATATATGTTTTGAAGCATGAAGAACTCAATAAAATACATATTAAGAGATGTTGATGCACACAAGTACCGTAATCCAAGATGGCGTCCAAAATGGCCGCCATTTCCTGAATATCTTTATTACCTTTCAACCAGGCAGCCGAATATAAGATTTAAGTGTCTAAATATATCATGTTTCGAAACATGAAGAACTCAATAAAATACATTATGAGATGTTGATTCACACAAGTTCCGTAATCCAAGACGGCGTCCATAATGGCAGCCATTTCCTGGGTATCTTTATTACCTTTCAACCAGGTATCCCAAATACAAAATTTAAATGTCTAAATATATCTTGTGAAGCATGGAGAACACATTATAATACATATTAAGAGATTTTTAAGCACCCAAGTACCGATAAAACCGCTCGAACTTTTCCTAGCATGCAAAATGGCGTGTAAAATGGCCGGCAATAACAATTTTATCTCACAATACTATTATGTAAATACATATCAGTATAATGATGATTAACATGTGATTTTTCTTTCGAAAATTATTCAAAAACATTTTTGTTAAAAATAGTTCTTATATGTAAAGTATACAAATTGAAAGATTCGAATGCTAAAATCAAGGAGTGTGTCCTTGCAACGAGAGAAACATTTCACCATTAGTTTTGTTGCTAAACAGACAGCTTACTAGAAGGCGATATTTTTTACCACATGGTCTATCATCGTCACCCCCAGCACATGAGATGAACATTTAGTGTGAGCCTCTTTCTTTTTTAACCAACGCATTTATTGTCTACCATAAGGTGAGTTGCATTTGAAACTGTCAGTTATCACTTAGGAAGTAAAAACAGTTCTTTTTGGCTGTTTGGTATCTGTACTACATACATGTTCAAAATAAGTGTAATGTGCCACAAAATAATGTGCAATTTATCACATGACAGTGAATATCTGTGCATGCCGTCTATTACTCCACCTAAAAACATAGTGATTAAATTATTTCATTCATTTCATGTAGAATTAGTTATTGGTACATGGAGAAGGGATACTCCACTCCCACACGAGGGATTTTTCTTTTAGACTTGAAGATGAAACATGCATGACATGGTAGTGCACACGTTTGGTAAAATATTGAATTGTTTCCATCAAAGAGTAAGAAAAATATAAAGTGGTATTTCAGAGAAACGGGCAACGGGAGGGTATGGAAGGGGGATCAGCCCCCCCCCCCCCCCCCCCACATGAGGGAGATTTTGCATTTTCAGACTTGATATTCAGACATCTGATGCACCCTATTGGTGAAATATTAGATTTTTGTTTCCATTAGAAAGGAACGAAGGATGGCAAGTGTCACCGGTGTCGTCTACGCGTACCCTGACCTTCCAATCGAGATAACCTGGTTGCATTTCATGAAGCATTTTGTCTGCCAAATTTGTCTGACAAATTTGCTCTCGGCCAATCATATTCAAGGATTTGAGTAGCTTATAATGCTTTGTCAAAAAAAAAATGACAAAATGCTTCATGAAATGCCCCCCTAAACAACCTGCCATCAATGCCTCTGAAATCCCACAAGCCAACCTAGATTTCCCTCCCATCACTTGACATGCATGCTTGAAAGCTTTGGCCCCCAAACTGATGGTGCAGATGCTGGTCTGATGCCATCTCTAATACCACCCAAGTTACCTACAATACTGTCTCTGGCATGGCAACAAAGCCAAAGAGCTTCAACGGGTGGTGAAGCAAATCTTCATGTCTTCATCCTGTTTCTACGGCAAATGATTACCCTCTGACCCCTGAGGAAGTGCTGAGCACCATCATATGTGGTTGCAATTAAGGCAATTACAGAATTGATATGCATCTTTAGCCTGAGAATCCTGCAAATTTGGGGCTCAGTGATGTCGCCTGCTGCCAAACATCAAATTAAAGAGATCTTTGAAAACAATAAAAAAGGACAGTTTTAGTTTTAAGACAAGAATGAATGACCTCAAGATGTCAAAGTGTATAAATCAACACCTGGGGACTTTGAGAAAATTAAAAGCGGTACCTCACATTGCTCCTTGGTTGATGTTTAATAAATAGTTTGTACAGTATTGCGTTTTGGACAGTTTCGTTTATGACTTCACCAGTTTTTGTTGTTGTTTTAATTCAAGAAGAAAATCAAGTTTGCTCGATGATATCAAGGCGGTACACCTAAATTATATCATATCGCAGTGATGGAGGTTATGATCCATTTCAAAATCGCCTCAGGACCCCCCCCCCCCCCCCCACTCCTTGCTGAAAAAAAGCTACATTGTAAAGGGTTTTTAGTTTTGTCATTAATGTCCAATGTGTTTTTGTCAGCAACCATGTATCTCTGTATCTACTGTATAGGATTTTTCTGTACCTTATTGATAATGGTTTTAGGGGAATGCATATTAGAAGCTTTGCTTCCAAGCTTCCCCTTCATTTTTAACATTATTTGATAAATACCATGCACCTAGGCCTCTTAATATATTGTGTAAGTGTGACATTTTTATATTCAACCTACATGTAGAACATGATGATTTATTGATTTTTCTTTGCGTGATGTTAAGTGCACTGTCTTTTAATCTTTGTTGAAACAAAATAAAAGATATATGAAATTGTGTTAAACATCGTAAGGCTTATGAATTATATGTATATTAAATGCTCAAAACTCCATTCATAATTCCTAGTAAGAATCCTAATTTATGTGGTAAATTAGGACTTTTGAATCACAAAAGAATTTTTTTTTTTTTGTTCAGAACATTCTTCAGATATATGATCAGCACTAAATGCTAATAAACAATGTAGCTGCATGTCAGAAAAAAATAGCAAATTGGTTTTCTATTTCCACATTATATTTTTGTTATACATCTTATACAGGAGAATAAGAGTGGCGACCATTTTAAATTTTTTGATTTAAAAGAATAAAAATACGATAGGCCCTCTATATTGTAAGTGGAAACCCAATACTTTTCTATTGCACACGCAACACATTATAACAGCGTAGGTACGGGACTGGAAGTACAGTAAATTTGTTCTATATTTCCATGCAATTTTTTTGCCATTCATATTGTACAAGAGCATACAAATGGCGGCCATTTTGAATTGAAAATGAACTTTAAATACTAAATGAACCTATATGAAATGAAAATTCTCCTGCAAATGCAGATGGAGTAACTCTAGACCATAAATGTACAAATTTTAGTGGAATAATTGGTCATAGAATGCACATTTTTTGTGATTATCACGGCCAAATTAGCATATTTGGCGGCCATTTTGGATTTTTGCATTTTGCCGAAAATGCTCAAGGTTTCGCGAGTGGCATCAATCAGATTTGGAAATAGCACCCTCGAATTGACAAGAAACCATTAAAAAACATTGTATATATATATATATATATACTAGCAGCACCCGTGGAAATCCACGGGTCTGAGGGGTTTTATTTTTTCTCATTATACAGATTGTATGAAGGACTACGATTTTGCACATTTTATTGATGAAATAAAAAGAAAAGTTTTCTCATTCTTTCGCTACTTGTGCTCTCTTCTACCCATGACCACCACCTAATCACCAAAATTTGGTTTGATAGATCATAGAACCATCCATTTATCTGCTTCAGACTATACTTCATCATTATTATCATCATATTATTATTCTTATTAGTCCCCTATTGTTATATTGTTATTATAATTATTATCATTTGGCGAGGGGGATCATAGTCTTTAGGTTTTATAAGTATTAGGCACCCATGGGAATCCACGTGTCTCAGTGCTTCGTATTTTTTCTTAGATATTTCTTCAACCACGTTATGAGGGAAAAGAGAGAATATTTTCGTCTTCATTTGCTCCCTCATGTCTGTTTTCATAATCAACACTTGGTTTGATGGATCTAGAACCACCCGTTTATCTCATTGATACTGTTCATTTTTTTTTATAATCATTATCATTATCATTATTATGATGATGATGATGATTATTATATTGTCATTTTGTGGGAGGGGAGATCATAGTCATTCGGTTTTATCATTATTTTATCTAAATAATTGACATAGGGATGATCAAGGGAATTAAGGAAAAAAGTTTATCGCTCAAGGATAGTGAATATCTTACATTTTTTCCCGTCATGTCAAGGTTACTCTACGACTGATAGATGTTTCATGTAGCTTCATTATTGATATTTCATTTTAAACATTAAAACAATCCAGTATCTGTTTGTGTCTCTATTGCCCATTCTTAGTTTTGGATCATAGCACCCTCCCCATTAATTTGCATTGGCCTATTGTATTGCTACCATTATTTCAGTGTATTATTGTTATCGTTTTGTCACTATTATTATCATTATTAACATTATTATTATTTAGGGGAGAGGAGAGAGTAGAATTATAATATGGGGATGATCAACAAAGGGAGTTGGAAATGTTAATTTGTTAAGAATTGTAAAAATCTGTTTCCCCCATTTTTCTGCTCTTGATAAAAACCTTTTCTGAAGACAGTCCTGTGCAAACTGTCCATAGCAAAACTGCTTCACTCATACGTAGTCTTGTGCTGAGCAGGACTACTTTATAATTAGACCCCTGGTCTTTTTGTTGTCATTGTGCTGAGAGAAATAAAATATTTTGTCTTAATTCGCTCTCTTCTTTTTGTTTTTATCACCAAACCTTGGTTTGATAGATCACAAAACCACCCGTTTATCTGCTTCAGACTGTACATTATTGTTATTATTATTATTATTATTATTATTATTATTATTACTGTTATTATTATTATTATTATTATCATTATTAATATTATTATTATTACTATATTGTCATTATAAGCATCTTCATTATTGGGGGATCTCGAGGGGAGATCATAGTCATTAGACACCCGTGCGAATCCATTGGTCTCAGGGCCTCGTATTTTTTCTTTAATATTTCTTTCCCCACGTTATGGGAGAAAGAAGAATATTTTTATCGTCATTTGCTCCCTCTTTTTTATTTTTGTCACCAAAACTTGGTTTCATATGCACCATAGAACCGCACATTTGATGTCCACTTGTAACTTCAAAAATTGGCGGTCAGCAAAGCGAGGGTTTCCCCCGCGTCCGCTCGTCTCATGAATATTCATGTTTACAGCAGCCATGCAGTAAACGAATGAACAGCGGTGCGTGTACTCTGATATGGAAGGGTACGATCGGCAAGGACAAAATTTAAGTGGATATTTAGCCGTCCTGAACAGTCTGAGTGCAATGATACCCGACTTGAGAGTAACTAAATGACGTACCTGAGCTGCATAGTATCCTGCAGTTGTGCAAAATACAATAAAATAACAGCATTCGTTGTTTTTATTTGGGCACGCCAATGGCGAACGTCGCTGTACGTAAATGCCCTTGTATACTAACAATGACATAATGAGTGTCCATATCACGCGCACGCAGTTAGTGTTTCGTGTAACCATCGTCAATACATACACAGGCGCAGGCCGTCCACACACTGGCATACCGTACCGTACCCGAGAGTACATTGTGTGCGTGCGTGCGTGTCCGGCGGAATATGACAGAGATTTCGCTGCACGCCATCATCTTTTTGACTTTAGTATCCCCACTGTCTCTGCAAGCTAAAAGATGGACGATCGAGAAAGCAAGAGTCCAGCGCACGATCGGTGAATATTAAAACGCTCGGCTCTGACGTCACGCACAAAAATGCATTATGCATCTATCTAATTAATTTTTCTTTTTCGTCCTCGACGTCGACACGGAGGCGGAGCGCGGACGAAACCCGGTCCAAGGCACGTAAGAAACCCTCCCGCTGCCAACGGCACCGGTCTCGGGGGCCCGGAGCCGACGGCTCGGGAGGAGATAGACAAACCAGCAACGCCGGAATAAAACAGGAAATACATAAGGCCCCGACAACAACAACAACTTCGCCTTTTACTATTATAGATATATATATATAGGTGCCTCGTTCTGGCCTGGACTAAAGAGGCACTTTAGTGCGCGTTGCAAAGTGTCTCTTTTGTGACATCTTGATCAGTGGATTTAGTTACAAAGTTAATTTTCACCAAGAGACATTTCAGCGCGCGTTGCAAAGTGTCTCTTTTGTGATATCTGAATCCGCGTGTTTAGCTAAATGTCGTTTGATGTGAACGTCATAATTACGTAACCATTGAAATATGAGTCTCCAAATTTAGCAGGAATGTAAAGGGTCTATAGTACTATCGAAAAAAGTGAAAATCTCGAAAACGTGAAATCCAACCATTCTTAACTAAAATGCCAGTTCGTGGTGACAGCGACGATATGTGTGTGTGTGTATGTGTGTGTGTGTGTGATTGAGAAGAGGTCTAATGTGCTGATTGGTGAACAAAGCATCACATGGGTTAGATTAGATGTAAGTGTCTATCATGTGACATTGTATATAATCTTGTGACATTCAAGATCTGAAGAAAGATATGAAAGTGAGAAATGAAAGTGTACATTAATTACATCGTTTCTAATGACCATCTAGGTACTCAGTTGACCAGAAATATGTTGGAACTGTTTTGATAACTTTGTTTTAAGAAGGCTTTCATTGTCACATTTTATTGCATACTGATCCATTACTCTATAGTTTCCAATAAAGTGAAGACCGCATAATTGATCTTGACATTTTTATTAAAAGTTTGATAACCACATAATCAGTGAAATACAACACTTTGTGTGTTACCGGTATATCACTTTCTCATTCAGTTTATTCGTTCATAAGCAGCTCTACAAAATTATAATTCTTCTATCTCTCTTCCTTTCTTCCTTTTCTTTTTCTTTTTCTTCTTCTGGAATATAAATTTATATATATAATAAATAATAATAATAATAATAATATATATATATATATATATATATATATATATATATATATAATTATAAATTTCAGTTTTAGCAAATCTGATGCTGGAATTATTTATGTCCCTATATTTTCTGTAAATACATGGACATATATTGTTTGTTTTTGCTCTGCTCTGTTTTACCAACTGCTATTTTGTGTATGTGCTTTCTACTTTTATAATGTACTATGTTTTGTAATGTGTCATTTTACCTCATGATGCACAGGCTTGAGGAAGAACAGCCAATATTGGCTGAATCATGCGCCATGCTGAAATGAATTAATGTTATGAATTGAATCGGAATGACAGGTATCTTGTAATATAAGAGATCAAAACAAAAGAATTTGTAGTTTAAAGGACAAGTCCACCTTCATATACATGTCAATTGAGTGAATACAGCAATATTAGTAGAACAAATCAGTGAAAGTTTGGGTAAAATCGGACAATCTGTTCAAAAGTTATGAATTTTTAAAGTATCTGCACAGTCACTCATGGATGAGAAGACTGCTATAATGTATAATGTAACATGCGTAGAACGATGTAAGGAAGTAGATACATTGTAGATACAATGTAAGGAAAATATAAAGAGAATTTCACAAAGAATTTCAAGTTTTATTTTTTGAAAAAAGTGCACATTTCCTCAACTTGTCTCTAAGGTATGTAAAGGGTAATATCATTCCCCCTGCCTTCTAAAATAGGCAAGTCACATGTTCTTTTATTATGCGAGAAAAGGGAAAATATGTTGAATTTTCTTTATATCGTTGTACACATGTGACATCACAATCTGTAGTACTGTAAAAGTGGAAATTTTCGCGGTGTTCAAATTTTCACGCATTTCGCGCAACCAGAAACTAGCGCGAAAATAAAAGCACGCGAATATTTTTCCTTGCCATATGTGCCTGTGCGTGATGTCTTGATTCCGCGGAATTAAAAACACGCGAAACTCTTCCGACCCGGCCAAGCGCGAAAAATTAGTCACGCGAAAATATCAACTTTTACAGTAGTCTTCTTGTCCAGCAGTGACTGAGTATAATTTTTTTCTTTTAAGTCATAACTTTTGAATGGATTGTCTGATTTTCCTCAAACTTTCACTGATGTGTTCTACTAATATTGCTGCATTCACTCAATCCACATGTTCATGAAGGTGAACCTGTCCTTTAAGGAAGGGGACTTGCAAAAATCTCTCTGACTGCTCCTTGGCACCTCCTGGATTTGGAGGTGTGTATGGTGGCATCCCAGTGGTATTTTACTAGCCACATGATATCTTTGCATCTAAAACTTTGAAATGCCAATGTCATACTTTTGATTAGTTGCTTTATACATTGACGATGCCTCTAAAGAAAGATTTGACATGTACTTTTCTTGTGTCATTTTACATTGGCCCAAAATGTATTTTGGGTCAAAAAGGCCTCGAGGTTGTTTCTGAAAGACTGTAAAAGTTACTGTATATAAATTCTTAAAGGACAAGTCCACCTTCATATACATATGAATTGAGTGAATGCAACAATATTAGTAGAACACATCAGTGAAAGTTTTGGGGAAATCCGACAGTCGTTCAGAAGTTATGAATTTTTAAAGCATCTGCGCAATCACTGCTGAATGAGGAGACTACTACAGTGTATGATGTCACATGCGTAAACAATGGTATAAGGAAAATAAAAAAAGAATTTCACAAAACTTTGTTTTTTTAATAAAGTGCACATTTCTTCGACTCGTTACTGACATATGTTAAGGAAAATATTATTCCCCTTGCCTTCTGAAAGAGAGAAGTTGAGTGTTCTTTTGTTATGCGAGAAAAGTGAAAATATGTTTAATTTTCTTTATACTTTCTTTATATCGTTGTACTCCTGTGACATCACAAGCTATAGTAGTCTCCTCATCCAGCCGTGACAGAGCAGGAACTTCAAAAATTCATAACTTTTGAACGGATTGTCCGATTTTCTTTAAACTCTCAGTGATGTGCTCTACTAATATTGCTGCATTCACTCAACTCACATGTCTATGAAGGTGAACTTGTCCTTTAAGCTTGACAGCCTGAAGTTAAATGCAAGAACTGTCTGTAACACTCTTTAAAGACCCACTTTTTCTTTTCAATTGATAGAAGTTGTTTTTAATACTCAATTTCATACTCACCAGGCTGTTGAAGAGTGTATACTCGAAAACCTTTCTAAAACTTCATGGCACAGCCAGCAGTAACATCTACTAGTATACTTTACAGTATTATATACAGTACAATGTGCATTGTGTGGTACATCTAGAAAGTCATAGACAGTTAATCATAAGATTGTTGTCAGAGTGATGATTTCACTGAAACATTTAAATAAAATGTTCAAAGTGATCAAATATATATGGGCATATCCACAGTAATGGGGTACATTTCAAAGACACTAGGTAATCTTATGTTTCCAATGTGAATAACCCACCAAACACTTTAGCACTGTATAAAGCTCACCTAAGAGAGATAACTTTGTCCAGATTTTGCTCCAAGCAAGCTATCTTAAAGATTTATTTAAAAAAACGTATGTAACAGGTGGACAGACATTTGTGTACTAATGCATGACAGTCAAATTTAATACCTTATATGGTAAATGAGCTTTTCTTCACTAAAACAACTGATATGGATAAGAAGATACAATATCACCCCCAAAATTTAAATTAACTGTGCACTATAATACACTTGTAGAAAAAACTAACGTATGTAACATGTGAACAGACATGGATGTTACATTTTTGTCCGTCCATGTTACATACAGTACGTTCAGCCTAAACTCTAGAAATGTACCTTAATGCACAGGTAATTTGATTTCTGTGGATGATGTTATCTCTTATCATCCATATCAGTTCATTTAGTAAAGAAAGGATCATTTTCCATGGAAGATACTTAATTTGACTGTCATACATTAGTACACCAATGTCTGTCCACCTGTTACATACGTTCACATGAAATTTTCATCTTCATTTTGGAAAAATAAAAAAAAACAAATATATAAGTGACTCATTTAAAGAAAAAAATATTCAGGAATCACTTAAAGCCATTGTATTTCATTTAGAATGTAAAGCACTGTGGATATGTCCGAAACACCAAATGTAACGTTGGTGGGTCCCATTACCTTGGATATGCCCACATCTTTGAGCATGCCAGGCTTTTACCACTTTTGTAGCAACATGTGTCTTTTATCTCATCCCCAGCTTTGTTAATTATTATACATTTGTACATGATAGACATACATTTGTAGCTACAAAACTGTTTGTCTTTGTTTTTGTTTTTTGTCGATTCACAATTGGCTTAACATCAACATAATTATCAGGCAGGCTGTATTCAGGAAACGTTATTGCTTTTCATGCTTTAAAAACATTTTGGACAAATCTGCCTCTTTACGTAGGACGTAAAATGCTTTCTTCATCATCCCCCCCCCCCCCCCCCCACACTAGATCAATAATAACTTGTTCTTGAATATAACAAGACCTTATAAGCTAATATAGTTTTGGGGAAAAAAGAGAGAATTCCATATTTATCATAATTATCATCATAAAGTCAGAACTGAGGCAATGTAATATATTTTGCAAATAGTTGAATAGTTTAATGGTTTTTTATTTCAACATGGCAAACTGCATTCTCTATAAACTCTTCCCCCCCCCCCCATAAAAAAAAGAAGAGAAAAAAATAAAGCAAAAAACAGTGATAATGATAATAATAATAGTGGCATCTTATAATGTGCTAAAGTCCATCAAGAATGATGCTCATGGCGCTCTTACATAACCAGCATGAACACTACATAATACAACCATACAATAATCAAATACCATAACTTATCAGAACAAATGATGCATGAAAGCGTGAATTAGGCCCTTAACTTGATCTTCCTATTCTTCCTCATTCTCCCCCCCCCCCCCCCCCCCCGCCCTCTCACCCTCCCCCCACCAACCCTCTGCCCACATCAGTGTTCCACTTCTCGCCCCTGCCCAAGTATTTGCCGGAGAGCTGTCTCCTCATCGCCATCGGCTTTGCCCTCGGCGGCCTCTTCCTCCTCAACCGCAACTCGGTCTTCAACGCCGAGCTCGGCTCGCACATGTTCTTCCTCTACCTCCTCCCGCCCATCATGATGGAGGCGGGCTACTTCATGCCGATGGAGGCCTTCTGGAGCAACATCGGGAGCATCCTCATGTTCGCCGTGGTGGGCACGCTCATCAACGCCTTCACCATTGGACTCTCCTTGTGGGGAATATCCGAGGGTGGACTCTTGGGTGAGTTGACTCTGACTTTTATTTTCCTTTTTTTTTTCTTTTCTTTTTTATTCTTGGCATGTGTGTGTGTTTATGTTGTAAGGAAGATATTGTGCCTGCACCTAGTGTCATGAGAATTGATTCAATTCAATTCATTTATTCAACATGCTAAAAAGAATACAGAAGTTTCGCCAACACAAATTGCATATTAAGTTTACAGGTGAAACAAAAGAAAGAGGCAAAAAAGTTAGTGCGTAGCACATGATGGAATCAGAAAAGGCCACACAAGACCTATCAGGGCAGATTCCCCACCAGGAAGAGGGCACAAATTGCAATTAACAGAGAGATGCACAAAGTACAACTACAGGTTAAGAATATACACTATTAAAGCAACAAATATGAAAGACAATACAACAAACAGCCAAAAGGGCAAATTACTACAAGAATTATTCCATTGCACTCTGGATTAAAAACATTTTATATTTGCATTTAAAAGATGACAGTGTTGGACCCTTTTTGATAAGAGCACCTGGTAACTCATTCCAGCATTTTGTTCCAGTGTATCTGATTGTAGTCTGTGAAAACTTAAAGCCTGTAAAAAGGTAAATATATCTTATTAGCACATCTAGTGTTTTAAGAATGGACTGCACTATGTAAAACAGAACTTATTCATGTTTCCATGTGATCATGCAGAAAACCAGAACCCTTTCATCCAAAAAGTATTCCTGACAAGAGTGAACCTGTGATGTTAAAAAAGGTCAATCTCTGGATGCAATGCATTCCTGAAGTTTGGACCAATGGATTTTTGTGCATACTGTGCTGAACATCTTTTCTGATATGATACTAGCATCTTATTGTCATGTGTGCAAGTTCCATTGATAGAGATGAGCAGTACTTTATGTTGTGGTGCCCAATATACGCAATGTGAATGTATATAATCTAAAGACACTTTTCATGCAGATATCACACCATTAAATGCCACAGCAGCATGCCTTCAATGACCAGTGCTATATCATATTAAAGTGGCCTTTAGTGGTCCTTTTTTTTAACATGAAGGGCAGTGTTACCATGCTTGAGCATACAACTATGTGCAAGCTCTATAGGGAAATAAACACATGTTCATTTTTAATCCATGTTTAGACATTCTGTCTTTGAGACTGTATACCATGTGCCATATACCATGTGTCAAACAGGTGCAAACAAGACCATCAATATACTGGAGTGCATGACGTTCAGCAGTCTGATATCGGCCGTGGACCCCGTGGCGGTGCTGGCGGTCTTCGAGGAGATCCACGTGAACCAGGTGCTGCACATCCTGGTGTTTGGCGAGTCCCTGCTCAACGATGCGGTCACCGTGGTGAGTCTTCCGTATCCTAGCAACAACCGTCCCATGACGAATGGGATTTGCTGCAGACTGCCTTTCAATCTTATCGCTTTTGCAGATGCAGATGTGGTTGTTCAGATTTGATACTCCATGGAGGGGTTTTTATGCCTCCGCCACGAAGTGGTGCCGGAGGCATTATGTTTTCAGGTTGTCCGTCCGTCCGTACGTACGTCCGTCCGTCCGTCCGTACGTCCGTACGTCCGTACGTACGTCCGTCCGCATTCGTTTACGCGATAACTTGAGTAATATTGACTGGAATTTTACCAAACTTGGTCCAAGTATAAAGTATGATGGGGCAATTAATTGATTAGATTTTGGGTGAAATCGGCCAAAGGTCAAAGGTCAAAGGTCAAGGTCAAATCATTAAATTGTATCTGTTTACGCGATAACTCAAGACTGGATTCAGCAAATTTCACCAAAATTTGTCTGAGGATGATGTATGATGGGACAATTACTTGATTAGGTTTTGAGTGAAATTGGACAGAGTTCAAAGGTCAAAGATCAAGGTCAAATCCTAAAATTTATCTGTTTACGTGATAACTCTAAACTGGATGAAGCAGCTTTCACCAAACTTGGTCCAAGGATGATGTATGATGGGGCAATTAGTTGAGTAGATTTTAGTGATATTGGCAAGAGGTCAAAGGTCATAAGGTCAAGGTCAAATGCTAAAAACGTTGCTATTTCCCCCATATCCATGCAATGCCCGAAGGTATTATCTTGAAACTTATTGTAGACATGTACTACTGCATAAAGATTCTCCAGAGAGAGTTTCATGTCATAAGGTCAAAGGTCAAAAGGTCAAAGGTTAGGTGAATATGTTACAATTTCACTTTTCTTGCAAATGGTTCAACGTATCTTCATGGAACTTGGTACAGACACATGTACTGACTGGCAGGGATTTTCTAGGGAATGGGTCACCAGTCAGGGGGTCAAAGGTCAAGGTCAACTCCTCAAAATTTTACTATTTCCCTCATATACTAGTATATGCAATGCTTACATTATTATTTTTAAAACTAAAACTTGATATATACATGTATTCCCTAATGGAGATTCTCTGAGAAATTTCCAGCCAGAAGGTCAAAGGTTAAGGGTCAAAGGTCAGGTTTAAATGCAAATATATATTTTATACTGTAATTACACTCTTTCTTCATACCTTGAAAATTACTCAATGCATAAACTTATGAAAGGGTAAGTCAGAAGTCGAGTAAAAGTTCTCAATTCCCCAAATACAGGTACCTGCACTCTTAGACAATTATAGCAAACCTAGTTAAAGGAAAGTGAACATTCAAGATATTTCTGACAGACCTGTCATTTCAATATTTTGTCAGTTTTGTGAAACTGTCATAACACATTGTGAAGACATTGTGCCATACACCTATTGGGAGAATCATGCATTATGGCGGAGGCATCAGTCGCCATAGCGACATTTCTAGTTTTTTTTTTTTTTGGGGGGGGGGGGGGTTGGGGCTGATCTCTTTGGGAGTGAGGATCTGGTAAGGAGGTTTAAGGTGTTAATTACTTAATAATAGTATTAAGAATAACATTCATATAGTCATTTTCCATGTACATACTGGTTCAAATGCGCTTTAAGATTAAATTTCAAATTAAACAAGTGAGTTTTTAGAAGGTTTTTATACAAGATGATGAAGGATTGCTGTTTTGGGTAGGTCATTCCGCAGTTTGGCGGCAGCAGATGAAAATATTGTATCACCAAGTTCAGTGGTTCAGTGTAATACCCTGTATGGAGTGGAGGGTGTACTGGGAAGGATGACGGATACTTGAGTTTAGAAAAGTAAGGAGGAGCAAGACCATAGATGCATTTGAAAGTGAGTAGAAGTATCTCGAAGTATACTATTTTGTATTTTGGTTCCGAAGAATTAAAAACACCCAAAATTCATCCTACCAGATCGAGTGCAAAAAGTAACTCGCACAATAATTTCCACCTTTACAGCATTGGCAGCATTTGTTCAGGCAACCAACTCTTGATTTGGTCAAGTTTTCCGCAAACATTTTTATAAGCATCCTGTAGGAGGTTTTTATTGTATGTTGCAGAGCGTAAAACCAGACATTTTCATGTGCATGAAACTTTTGTGAATTTTACAAGGAGCCAAGATTTGCAAAAGTGAAATGCATGCAAAAGTTTTTTGTCTATTCAATGCATTGAATGCCACTGGCAATTTGCGAAAGTTTCGTGCTAGGAATGAGGCTGTGTGCTGCAATTCATGAAAGTTTCATGCCAAGAATGTTTCTGGTTTTACAGTAGTTCGTAAATATCATCAGCTTGCTCTCTCTAGAGTTGAGAGGCTGCAACCATACTCCTGTTTGCCGATGCAGAATTACATCCCCTCCACTGCATTATTTAGGTGCTCTACCGCGTTTTTGAGACATTCAACGAGATCGGGCAGGACAATCTGGCAGTGCTCGACGTCATCCTCGGCATCGTCTCGTTCTTCGTCGTGGCCTTCGGCGGAATCTTGGTGGGCCTCGCCATGGGCTTCTTGACCGCCTTCATCACAAAGTACACCTACAGGGTGCGCGTCATCGAGCCCGTCTTCGTCTTCGTCATGGCCTACCTCTCCTACATCATCGCCGAGATGCTCACCCTGTCTAGCATTCTGGCGTAAGTACTTCTTTGAACTGTGCTGCCGAGACATTTTTTTAAAAATTGTGAGATATTTTATATATTCCGCCTGTCCCCCCAGAAAATTACAACGGGGCCTTTGCAATGATAACTTTAAAAACAGTGAATCAATCCAGATACAATGTCAGGGTATAAAACTATAACTTATTACCGACTTCTTACAGAAAACCCCATCCGATTTGCTTTAGTGGTCAAAGAAAAATGAGGGTTTTTGTAGAGCATGTCTGAAATCCCTTCCCTCCATGTTTTGTCCATTGTGTTCAGACATTAATATGCAGTTCCAAGAGCATCCAAGTGCTAGACTTAGAAGAATCAGACCCATGACATGCTTTACAATGATCCACATTTCTCTGTGACCACTTAACCAAATTGAATGAGGTTTTTTGCAAAATGTAGCTAAGATGTTATATCTTAAGACCCTGAAGTAGCATTTAGACAGTTTAATCATATTGGCAGTTATCAATGCAAAAATCAGATTGTAATTATTATTTTTTTTTTTTTTTGGGGGGGGACATACTGTATATCACACCGTACACACAATAATATGTAAAATATAATCCGTGTGTGTGTAAATTGTATGTGTGTGTATGTAATTCAAGGGGGATTCATTAAATGCATGTACGTTCTCACTTTTTTAATCCTCCAAACAGCAAAGTATTTTGCACTTCCTTGCCTTTCACATATTGAATACATGTCTTCATGATGTTTACTTTTACATTGAAGTTCAAATGTAAGGTCTATTTAAATGATCCTCGAAGGAAAAATATCAAATTGTTCAGGTCTGGTATGGCATCAAACCGAGAATGGGGGCAACACGTTGATAAGCGCACTTGTTTGCCTATTGTGTATGCCGTTTGGCATATGCACTCTGGGAACTCAAAATGTTTTATCTGCAGCCAGGTGATTTTTTTTTTTTTTTTTTTTGGGGGGGGGTGTATGTGAACAGTGGCAAACAAATTTGATTTGTGCATCATGATGAAAAAAAGTTATAACTCCTCTGTGTGAATTCGGCTTATGTGAGTTGCTTGCAGTCTCATCCTGCACTCTTGAGAATCTGAGATCTTATTCTATTAGAATGGCTGACAAGAGGTAGCAGCATAGCCTACCTTTGTTTGCTCACTCAAAAGATTAATATTTGGACAGAGATAAGTTGGGTGTTTTCTCAATCCAATCAAGTGACTATCCCTACAAAGTTATCTACACTAGACCAAATATTTTACTGTGTCCAAAACACTGTGGTGTAACTGCCATGTAGATGGGTCTGATGAGCAACTCGGTGAAAATCGTAAATCCCTGAATTCCATATTCTTAGAATCTTACTCACTTCATAGTGACATTGAACTTCATCAGGGAGACTTCTAATTGTGAGTGGTATGCCCTGCTGTGGTGCATTGACACTTCAAATGAGGCTGTTTGTTGTTTGCTTTGTGGCAATCACTGCCCTTTTTTGTTTCTTTTTGGGAAAGGAAGTTTTAAAAAGGCATGGAGTGTGTTATCACTTTGAATGGCAAACAAAAATAAAAGAGGAGAAGATGTTTGCAATGCTTCAGGAATGGATTTGAATGGAAGCCAGGGAAGTCATCCTTTCTTCATGCAGTCTGGTGAATGCAATGCAGACCAACACCCTTTTCAAAATATACACAATTTTTAATGTCACTTCCGACGTGAGTTAGGACAATAAAGTCGTTTTTACTGGAAGGAGTAGTTGTCATGGTAATCAAGAGTAGTTGCCTTGGTAATCTTATCCCCCCTTACCCTCGTCAAGTGCAACACACAGTGCGCTGGTGGCAGTGGGAGCTGTGCATGCAGCACACACATCTACAGTGCAGCTGCAATGGCACAAACGTCTTGTGGCATACAACACATGATTTTTGGACATGGGTCACTGAATTTAGCCCGAGCTAAACTGGAGATACCTGTTAAAGTGACTTAGGCTCAGACCTGGGGGGCATTTCATGAAGGAACTTGTCGGATAAAATGTCAGACAAGTCAATTATATCCGACAAGTTCAGAGAAATCAGCCAATCAGACTAAAGGATTTCTAAAAACTTGTCGGATATAATTGACTTGTCAGATATTTTATCCGACAAGTTCCTTCCTGAAATGCCCCCCTGAAGCGGATTTTATCTACCTCCTGAGAGTGGGCCAGCTTTTAGCTCGGGCTGAACATTTCTCGACCATTCATACTGAGAGTTAGCTCAATTCAGGTCCAAGCTAACTCTCAGTGTGAATGGGATATAAATGAGCAACAGCTGGCACAGTGCAGAGAAAGGTTACTGAAGGTTGATAGGACTTTTCAGGACAGGACTGTGTTAAAGGCATCATATACCATTTGTAGGTGAAACAAAAACCCAGCTTTAGTGCTTCAAAATAGTTCTAAAATGTGAGTTAGGGATTGAAATAACCACTTTTGAACCAAATTTGAATCCGTGTGATCGATGTTAAGTATAAAATACACAAAATGTGAACAATAGTTATAATAAAAAATGTTTCTAGACTAAACCATCTACAGTTATGGTTTATTGAGAAAAATGCTGATATCTCCTTATGTTTTAGGCTTTATTGCTAAAAAATGTTATATGGTAAGATGTTTTGTGATACAACATACCTACACATATGCATCAAATGTGATATCTCGAACATTTTTTAAATCACAGCTCCCAAAGGTAAACTGTACCTTTAAGATATCGATTCCTGTGCAGGTGGACTTCAGAGCTGTGCTTTCCTACAGATAAAAACCTGGACGAGAGAAATTTGCCGCAGCACACCAAACTAAAAGGTGATCTTGTGGACAGGATGTGATCAGCCAGAGTTACATTTCATTAATGCTCTTATCGCAGTGTGGGTGGATACAGGATTTCCCTTCTCTTCAGACCACTCTGCCAGCATACACTGCCAGTATAAGTAGCCTCTTCCAAAGGCCCTCACCATAAGCGAATCCAGAGGGTGACGCTCCCCCCACCATTTTTTTGTTAAAACAAAAGAAATAAAAAATTTTTTAAAATGTAGAGGGGCACGGGTACCTCCCCCCCCCCCCCTTGAAATTTTGAAGATACTATCTTTGTCAGCTGATTGTAGTGGGAGCAGAAAATTGCGCTGCGCTGAAGCCTTTTTTTTTTCTTGTTCTTCTTCATAATCTATCTGTGCAGCCCAGTTTAACAGCAGCATCACCGGCGTTGTAAGAATTTTGAATAATTCGTGATTGCTTTGTAAGTTAGCCAGGCAATAAAGTTCCCTGGAGTGCAACAATACTTTATTGGGTTTTTTCGTTGTAGTTGCTGTCTGGAAGTTATTCTGTAATATTGAAGTCCGTTTGATACTGCGATGGAAAGTCGGTTCATTCACCCAGCACATGCAGGGTACTTTGAAGATGTGCCTAGAGGCTGTGGTCGTCCTCAAAGATTTGCTTGTTACCTCCGCCAAGGGAGGAGGTTATGTTTTTGTTACTGTTGGTTGGTTTGTTTGTTTGTCCATGTGCAAAATAGCTCAAAAAGTTTTGCACGGAGTTTGATGAAACTTGCAGGAAAGGTTGAGAATGACACAACGAACAGATGATTAAATTTCAGGTGATCAGGAATTATTTATGGATATTATGAAGGATTTTCAGTATTTTGCCAGGTAGGGTCAATGAACTTGAGAGTTCAAGCTGCGCATTTTTTAGATTTTCATACGCGCACTAAAGTGCGTGCTCTAATTTCTGCTGGGGAGAGGAGCACTGCGCATCTGAGGGTTTATGACGTAACAAAGGCTTCTATATTGGGAAGTAGGGCAATTTTTCAGTGAGTGGAAATCACTGATCTCTATGGAAGAGCAAGATCACGGTGGAAAGAAGCTGCTTGGCGGAAGTCTGTGCTCTCAGAGTGCTTCTCTAGTTTTATCACACAGGCAGAAAGGATTTTTTTTTTATTCTTTTCTGAGCAAGCCAAGTTGTATGTGTGGGAGTATAAGAGTGCAAAAGCAATGGAGCTTAGCCAAATTGCACATTTAAACTGATGATATGACCAGCTGTAAATGGGGCAAGAGATCGCTTGTGTAATGGGCATTTCAGAGCATACCTTAAGAAAAGTCAAGAACTGCATGTCAACTACAAATTCAGACAAATTAGACATAGGTTCTGATCTGTCAATGCAAGTGTGTGTACTTTGTTCCATAATGCTTTTTCAAGAAGTTCTGCTGAAATGACTAGCACACTGCATATAATAACTTTTAGGGGTTTGCCCACTTTTGTGAGTTAATGAACTTTGGATTCTTTTTCATTGCTCCAGTAATCGCCGCTGAATATGGCCTCAATCAGAGCTGGTTGTACCTAATTTTCTCGCTTTTTCTTTGATATGTATGTTTTTTCATTAGATATTGTACAGAATCATAATGTTTTAAGGCCTTTGTGTGTGTGTGTGTGTGTGTGTGTGTTTGTGTTTGTGTGTGTGTTGCATATTCCACCTTGTATGATAGATGCATTGTTTTAATGTGTAATACTTCATTTTGTATTTTAACAACATAATATGCATTTCAACGTCCTGAAAGCAGACTAGCAGCCCTGTGCAAATCAGTACAAAAGGGAAATGCATTGTGTTGTTGGGGGAATGTTGAAACTATTTTTGGTTTCTTTTCAGCTGATACCCAGAAGTCATGTGCATTTTGTACACTTGTATGGAGATATTCACTTTGTGAAGTGGCTCATAGCAGTATCAAGATGTACAAATTCATGTACTTGGAGGTCACCCACTAGACATGATCTCCAGTGCAGTTTTGTAGCAGTGTTGTAGCAGACGAACCCCTCACTTACGTCTCTGCAGAACCACTAGTATGCTAATGCTGCAAAGAGATAGATAGATAGATAGATAGATAGATAGATAAATAAATAAATAAATAAATAAGTAGATAACTAGATAGATAGACAGACAGATACACTATAGATCGATACACTGTAGATTGATAGGTAGCTAGATACACATTGATGTATAGATAGATTGGTAGATAGGAGATAGTTATAGTCAATTAGCTAGAAAAATAGATGAATGGATGGATAGTATACATAAATGGATAGATATCTAGAACGCTAGCTAAAAGATAGGGGATGAATAGATGTATATAGACAGACAGATAGAATGATGTATGGTTTGATAGATAGATAGATAGATAGATAGATAGATAGATAGATAGATAGATAGATAGATAGATGGATGGATAGATAGATAGATAGATAGATAGATAGATAGATAGATAGATAGGTAGATAGATAGATGGATGGATAGATAGATAGATAGATAGATATGTAGATAGATAGATAGATAGATAGATGGATGGATAGATAGATAGATAGATAGATAGAATGCAGAGTGAGAGAAAAAAAGGAAAGAGGAACATTTTAGAGTGAGAAGGGGAGAAGGTGATAGAAGAGAGAAATTTGTTTAACATAGAAACACTTCTTATCATTGTTCCCAGCTGATGGTCTATAAAGTTTGCAAACTACAGTCGACTCTGAAAGGGTTTTTCTCAAAAACTATATGGGTGCACGAATCTGCAGTTTTCAGTCCAAAGAAACCTTTGGAAATGCCTCAATTCATTGCATTTCTAGATTGTCCGCAAAGAGTTCACCAGAGGAAGAAGTGCCATGTTGAGATGGCACAGGGTCCCAGCCAAACCTGCATTTTGAGAAGCATTTTGTTTAGTGTGTGTATTCTTGTTGTTAGTTATGCCATCACATAAACTCTGTTATAAAATCAGCAACCTGCCAATGTACAATGTCAGTGTCTTGAGGTTTTCATTCTGAGATGGTATTCATACTTGTATTATACACATCTGCACTGTACTGTCTCTTTACATTCTTTTATACTATCAGTTTCTTTTTTAAGCTGTTTTTTTTTTTCAATACCCTGGGCATATCCAAATTAAGGTGTATCAATGCTGTGTTTTCCCCCCAGAAGTAAATGGAAAAAACAACTACAAAACAAATAAAATGAAGGGGAAGGAAACAGATTGTGACGTGAAAATGCAAGTAACCATTGAACAAAGGCTAGTATGAGATTACCTGGCCTGCTCTATGTATGTTTACGAGTACATCGAGTATTGACGCCTCAGTCTGATCGGCGGGTACCAATGTAATGCTAGAATTGCATGGCTGGATATCAGTCACAGGATGTGGAAGCAGAAATTGCTTTGTCATTTTGCATGATAAAGGTAAAGGGGGTGAAAAAAAAAACTATAACTGTCTTTATGACATGCCCCAACAAACTTCCTTTGGTATGTTTCAACTGTGGCAGCTATAGCGTTCCATTACATCCTTGTTTTAGCTGTCTCTCTCTCCCTCTCTGACCTGACATTACAGTATGCATGTTTCATGTTTGTGGCAAGGTAGAGACAGTCTTTTAAGTTTTGTTTGTTTGTTGGTTTGTTTGCAGTTCTTTTTTTTTTTGGGAGGGGGGAGCTTTAATCAGCTGTGAAAGAGATTTTCATACTCAAGGGAAGGAAGACAAGGAGATTTTTCTCAAGGGAAGGAGGTTAGATATGTTTTGTTTAGGAGACGATCAATAAATGTAATGTGCACATCAAGTGGAAAAACTTGAGCAGAATTTGATGAGTTGATGCTCCAATTAAGGACTGTTTGATTTTGCCACAACATGCATTTCCCATAGACACTTGTCCGAGTATACTGGGGACTCGTCCTCAACGGGTTAATTTTTATGACCGTGGTTTATGATTTTTGGTCTTGTTCATGAACAGAATCAGAAGAGATTTTCTGTGGTAACACATGTATCAACCTTGCTCACGGATGGAAGCGATAAATTTCATGCTCTTTGGCAGTGGTTGGAATTGTGTGTTGACAGAGATTTGATTGAAGTTAACAGTCGGTAGAAACAGTCATTACAATCAGGCAGAAAAGGACACACATGTGTACACATACCCCACCTTCTTCCTTCATTTGTGGTTCGGTAGTTATTGAGAGGGGAAGCTGTGGGGCGATTTAGATTTTAAAGGGGATGGCTAGTAACTGATCAGTGGGAATGCTGGGGGATGATTGTTCCGATCCTTGTGGGATTCATTTAAGAGTACATCATATATCTATTGTTGTGTAAAAATTATTTGATTCAGAATGGTCTCATATTCAAGTAATGTGCAGTTTAATGTTTCCAGGTTAGCATGCCTGTACAGTGATGGGGCATTAAACTGCACATTTACTTGAGTATGAGACCATTCTGAAGCAAATAATTTTCACACAACAATAGATATGTAATGTACTCTTAAATGAATCCCACAAGAATTAGAACAATCATCCCACAGCATTCCCACTGATCAGTTACTAGCCATCTCCTTTAACCCTTTGAGGATGGACTGATTATGCTACACAACACGCATTTCCAATAGACGCCTGCCTGAATATACTTGGGACTCATCCTCAATGGGTTAATACAAGCAACCTATCATTATTTTACTCACTCGGAGCATCATGTCGAAGAATGTAATTTGAATCTTGTGGATTGATACAGTGAACTATATGCACAAAAAAAGTACCTTGTCAAGGAAAGGTTTTGAGCAAATTATTTGGGAGAGGTGTTCATATACTTATTGATTAAGTTCTGTTTAGAAAATGAGAATGAGCTGTTGAGTCATGCATGATTGATCTACTAAAGTATTAAAACAAGAACAGCAACAGAATACACCAGGAAAAGAATTTGTCAAAACCTTGTTTCATTGACTCCCACATAAGGACTCGTGTAACTTTTGAAAAGTAAGCATTTTGTCTTGAATGTGCTCAATCATGCATGACTCAAGAGATCATTCTCATTTTTTTCACACAGAAGTCCATCAATATGCAGCTGTATAATGAACTCCAACTTTACCTCATTATGTCAACCTACTATTAATCTATCTACTGTAAATGTGGATATTTTTGTGTGAGTAATTTTTCGTGCTCAGCCGGGTAAGATGAGTTTTGCATACTATTCCATGGAATCAAGACATGAACTACTTACAGACTCAGCAAGCAAAAATGTTTGCTTGCTTTTATTTTCACGCTGGTTTCTGGCTGTACACAATGTGTGAAAATGTCCACTTTTACAGTATACTTCTTTCTCTCTCCCGCTTTTCCTCCTCCGCGCAGAATCGTCTTCTGCTCAATGTTCATGAAACCGTACGTGGAGCAGAACATCTCGCAGAAGTCACACACCACCATCAAGTACTTCCTGAAGATGATGAGCAGCATCAGCGAGACCATCATCTTCATCTTCCTGGGCACCACGTCCCTGGAGGCCAAGGAGAACCACGAGTGGAACACCGCCTTTGTCCTCTTCACCCTCGTCTTCTGTTTCGTCTACCGTTCCATAGGTACCAGCATTTTTATGAGTTTCATTACCCTGACAAAATTAAAGGGATGGTACAGTATTGGTTTGACTTTTTGTGAGATTTCACTTTAGAACCCTCTTTATGAAATGTTCAGAAGCCTACAATTCCAGGGGGAATTAAAAGTTTATTTGATGAAAATTGGATTTGAAATGGCTGAGATATCCACACACAAAAAAGTAAAACAAAGTGATCCCAAGAAAAGATGGGGTCCTACCTTTTATTAGGATTGCTTTTTTTTATATCTCAACCATTTGAAAACCAATTTTCATCAAATAAACTTTGAATTCCTTTTAGAATTATATGCTCTTTCATATTTCACAAGAGGTTTCTCATTACCTGAAAAAAGAATTGTCATCAAAAAACATTTGAAACCTCAAACCCCATCTTAACTGAAACTGTACCATCCCTTTAACTCATGTGACTGTGGAAGAGCACCTGAGAGGTACCCCAAATGTGTGTCCATCATTGTTTGTTAAATTTTCTTCCATAGTTTACAGAAATTAATTGTATACATTTCCTGGTGCGTACAGAGTTCACTCTCAAATGAACGTCACAAACACTTTTTTGTCTTTGCGTGTTTTCCATGTGTGTGTGTAGCCGCAGCTGACTAAGCCATCGCACGCGCACACATGCATACAAATAATACACACAAAGATCCTCACAAAAATGTCTAATCTGTGCAGTCAATGCCTATAGATAGTGCTTGTTGAATAGTCTAAATGCAAGACATATTCACCTTTTAGTGCAATTTGGAATATTTTTCTTATCATTATTTCTACTCTTTAAAGAGTCTTACACTCTCATTTTTTTTTTCAGAAAACATTATTAGAACAACTAGTCGCCCGAAGTTAATTTTCAGGGTATTGATATACGTTTAAACCGTTGCTGTGCTGCATTTGTTAGATTGGCACAGATGCCTGGAAACTAAATCAGTAAAGATTACATAATTCCCTTATCCTTATTGTTTTACTGTGGCCTTCCTGTTGGACTGAGGCACATGGCTACATCTGAGAGGGCATGCTAACTTAAGAACTACGTTGAGTTTGGATGGATTACTGAATGCTGATGAAGAAGTTCAGCAAGTCAAGCTGTGGGTCTGGGCACATGGAAGGTTTAACCTTTCTTTGTGTTTGACAAATGGTTACTTCCTGTATGAATTCATATATCGTCGCTGGGGCGACAAGACCTCGTATCTACATATGTCAAATGTTCAGGAGAGCCAAAAAACATGGCAGCCAAAGCACTGTACATAATGGGATAGCTGCTCCATTGACGTGCCATGGTGGCTTCATTTTTGGGGTGAGACAACTAGGATTTGGACAGGACATCACTTAACCGATTATTTGACTATAAATGCAAAAAAGTCATTTTCACCAAAATTGCAGATACAAGGTCTTGTCACCCCAGCGACGATATGACATTATAGCATTGAACAACATTTTGGGTATTGAACAACAATTGAAAGTCCAGAAGACAGTATAAGTGGTGATGTACATTGTTACATCAATCTTGAATATGAAAATGTTTTGCCTTTCATAATGATTCAGGTAGTGTACCTTTTGATGGTCAAACATGATCTCTATGAACATTCTACTCTAGGGGGTGTTTCATAAAGCTGTTCTTCAGTGACGAACGACTTAAGAATAACAGGTGATCAGTTCTTGTGCTGAATTATTGAAATTCTGATAAGTATACCGCATCGGAACATGTTCCAGTTGTTCTTAAAGGGGATGGCTAGTAACCGATCAGTGGGAATCAGTGGGAATCCTGAGGGATGATTGTTCCACTCCTTGTGGGATTCATTTAAGAGTACATTATTGTGTGAAAATTATTTGCTTCAGAACGGTCTCATATTCAAGTAATGTGCAGATTAATGCTCCGTCACTGACCAGGGACGCTAACCTGGAAGCATTAAACTGCACATTACTTGAATATGAGACCATTCTGAAGCAAATCATTTTCACACAACAATAGATATACAATGAACTCTTGAATGAATCCCATAAGGATTGGAACAATCATCTCCCAGCATTTCCACTGATTCCCACTGATCAGTTACTAGCCTTCCCCTTTAAGTCATTTGTAACTTTAAGAACAGCTGTATGAAACACCCCCCAGGTAGAAGTATTGCATATACTGTACGAGCTGAAATTTTCGCGGTGGTTTTATTTTCACGGATTTCGCGTCTCGCCCTTGAACCGTGAAAATAACAACACGCAAAAATAACAACGCGCGAATAAATAAGTTCAGTAAGACCCTCGCAACCGCGAAATTAACAACACACGAAAATGTCCTCCAAATAGCAATTCGCGAAAATATCTGTACGCGAAAATTTTAGCTCGTACAGTATGTACATGTATCACACATTTGTCTCGACAGAACTAGCATCGAACAGTGAACCTTTGCAGCATGAGATTTTTATTTTTACCAATTTTGCGAGTGAGATACTATTTACAAATTTAGCAACACAGAAAGTTAGATTTGCTAAATGCATAACAAATAGTAGCTGTCGTCTCCATCAGTCTTTGACCAGACAACATTGAGAAGTAATTGTTGTTGTTATTGTTGGTGGTGTTGTTGTTGTTGCTGGTGGTGGTGTTGTTGTTGTTGTTGTTTTTTATTGTGGAAGAAGGTTACATAAATCTGTGATTCAAGTATTGATAGCATATCCAACTTGGCCTTTCTGTCCAGGTGTCATCCTGCAGGTGAAGATCCTCAACCAGTTCCGCCTCTTCAAGATCAACCGCCGATCCCAGTTCATCATGGCCTACGGCGGCATCCGGGGCGCCATCGCCTTCTCGCTGGTGGCGCTCCTCTGCTCGCACGTCATCAAGGCCAAGCCCATCTTCTTTACCACCACTGTGGTGGTCATCATGTTTACCGTCTTCTTCCAGGTAGGATTCGATCCGCGCCCCCTTAATTTTGCCCGGTCTTTCGTTTTTTCTTTCTCAAGTTTGGTTCCTTTCTGACTGTCATTATAGTCAAATCTGTATTTACATACCTTGGAAGTGTGCGTAAAGTTAAACCAAGCTTTTGTGCCCCTCGGTGTTGTCATTACATGAAATTGATAACTCTTGGTAGGCACTGTGCAGAAAATGTATCGCACAGATAAAAAAAAAAAATATATATCTCTCAGGGGTTATATATGTCACCATGCATCACAAAACGAACAAAAAGTTGCACCCCTTGATTTTAAGCGAGGACTCAAAAGTGGTGAAACGGGTCAACCAAGACAATATAGGGTTTTTCATATTTTCTGAAAGAGCTGCCCTTCTTCTACATTATTCTGAAGTTTGGGATCATAAAATGAATGGGAAAGTGCATTTTCAGCAGTTTTTCTACAACCCTTTTTCTTTGGTAAAGTAGTGAGATCAGGTATGTCGTAGAGGCTTCTTCATTTCTTGATAACCCTTTGCACACTCTTAACTTTTAAGTCTAGTAACTTTTGAAGGGATAATGCTACTGCTTTGAAAATTTGCATTAATCACGAACAGAATATGTTAGTATAGCATGCTTAATTTCAGCCTAATCTGATATTCTCTTCATTGTTGTTGTTCCGGTGGTTTACACCCTATATTTTTTGTCCCATTCACCGCACAGTTAGCATAGTTTGGTGAAGATTAAGCACTTGAATAGACTCCGTACTTCCGAGCCTCTTTTCTCGGTTCACACTTTTTCAGAGTGTGTGCTTTCTTTCCAATATTTAGATAGGTTAGGAGAGTCCATTTCAGTTGAGCTATACATCATTTTAAAGCTTAAAGTCTGCTGTTTCAGAATCTGTCCTTCACTAAAAGTTTATGTCTGGCAACTTTTTGTTGGTTTTGTGATGCAGGGTCACATATGGTTCTTGTTTTGAAACGAAAAACCTATGTCATTTAGACTTGAAACTATTCACTGATGGGCTGTCAAGTACGTTACTGATTGCAATTTATTCCACTCATTGATTACTCATTAAGAGAAGGAGCACTGTGTTGAAACAACATTCTTCTTCTGGCAGATTACAAGCAACTATTCACATATTACATAGTTGCTGCATTGTTGTGAGCATGTAACCGAGACATATTTCCTTGTTCATCAATCAAATATATTCAATTCAATTCAATTTAGAACATGTGGGTTGGCATGCAACCTTGGCTGTTTTCCAAGATTCCCAATATCAAAAAGGGCAGTTGTTGATCCAAAAACATTGTAAATTGTGCTAGAAATTGTAAAGTGGTTATTTTCCTGTGAGTAATTTTTCGCACTTGACTGGGCGAGATGAATTTTGCATTTTGGAGTCAAGACATTTGTTAGCAGAACATATGAAGTTCAAAAATATTTGTGTGTTTCTATTTTCATCCTGGTTTCTGGTTGCAAGAAATGCACAAAAATTTCCACTTTAACAGTACTCACCATGCTGTATACAACTGAAATGATCTTGAAGTTATACACACTTTGAAAAATAGGGTTTTCCAGTGCCCTTTTGTCACAAACATGTAAACAGATTAGAGACTAACTTGTGGACATTATTACTTGCTGATAATTGATGAGTTTATTCACTTGTTTTTTGTTTCCTTTGTCTGCATTTCTCGTTGGTATGACCCACACAGGGTATGACCATAAAGCCGCTCGTTAATTATCTTCATGTGAAGAAAGCCGAGAAGAGGAAACCTACAATGAATGAGGAGATTTATGAAAGGGTGAGTATGCATTCGCTGCACCTGTGATGGAGAGATTTTGAATTGCAGATTATGAAGAGTTTCAGCACAAAGCGAGCTATCTCCATTCTTTTCAAGTTGAGATGTTTGCAATTAAAGCTGCTGAAAAACAAAGAAAATAACACAAAAATATAGAATATTTTTAATCATAATTTCACAAAGATTCCTTGTTGATGTACAATTGAGATATCACAGGAAAGGTTTTATGTAGCCCTATTTGATGATGGGCTTATTTTGAAATGATTAAAAACAGCACTTAGCCCTTTTTGCGATGAAACTCTTCATATCATACAACTGCTCAGTCATAACTCATGTGAATTATATCAGTGAATATCTCCACAGAAACTAACACTAGTATCAATAAAGGAAATTCAAATTGCAGTCCAGCACCAACTAGCACAATCAGAGCTCATACAAAACTGACACAATTTAGCTATGATATTCTGTACAGAAATGTCATGAATTATATTGTAAAATGTTTCAACAACTTAATGTCTTCAATGTCTCACAACATATTGTAAGTAGGCTAGCATAGATTACACTGTTATTGTGGTGTCAACTGCCTATGATGTACCACTGGGTCAGGCAGCCTACTTGAACGCAATAAATATTGTTCCTCTCATATCTGGCCAAATCACTTAGAGGCATAATTTACCATTTGCAGGTGAAACAAAAGCCCAGGTTTTTAGTGCTTCAAAATAGTTCTAAAATGTGATTTAGGTGCACAGAAACAACCAATATAAAATTTTGAATAAGTATAATTAATGTTGAGATATACAAAATGTGTACTATAGTCATGATAAAAATGTTTCTAGACAAAACCGTTTACAGTTATGATTTATTTGGAAAAATAGTGATATCTCCTTTTATATATTTTAGGCTTTGTTGCAAAGTTTTTGCATGGTAGAATGTTATGTGATACAACTGACCTACATGTATGCATCAAATGAGATATCTTGAAAATTTTACAAATCACTGCTCCCAATGGTAAACAGTACCTTTAATCAGAAGGGCACCAGTCCCGACATGGCTAGATAACAGAAGTCAGACTGTATACACCAGATACAGAAGTGGAGTATTTTTATGTCATGTCATGTCCTCGAAAAGGCGAGGAGATGAAGGTTTTTCTTCCAGTGAAATTCTACTTGCTGTGTATGATCTATCAAATACCCATTGAGTAATTGGTGTGTGAGTAGAGATGACTAGTTTTAGATGCCTTCAAGCAAACTGTACTGACACTCACTGTTGTGTCCTTCTCACTCGAATTGAGAGAGATAGAGATTGAAAGATAGATAGATAGATAGATGAATAGACAGATAGATAGATGGATAGATAGATGGATGCATAGGTAGGTAGATAGAGAAAAATAAGTAGATAGATAGGTAGATAGATAAAGATAGGTAGATAAATAGGTAGATAAATGGACAGATAGGTGGTGGATACATAGGTAGATAGATAGATAGAGAAAATAGGTGGGTAGATAGATAGAGATAGATAGAAAAATAGATAGATAAATAGAAAGATAGATAGGATAGTTAGGTAGATAATATATAGATTGATAGATAGACAGATAGACAGACAGAGGGAAAGAAAGGAAGAGAGCGGGAGAGAGGATGCATCATCTCGCACAATTCAACAGGTGCCCAAAATGAGAGGGGAAGCTTTCTTCAGAGCTGTCAAGCTTTTAATTGTTAGGGGTCAGTACGGTTAGCCCTGGATTTCAAACAGGTGCACCTGTACCCCCAGCACTGGGTATTACGTAAGAGGGACAGATCAAGGATTCAAATCATGGAAAGGTCAACCCAAAGCCGGTCACAATGCAAGCAGTTTCATGATTGTGTCTTTCATACTGCGACTGTCACAGCTTTGAGCCACGATTGAAGCGGTGCCAATTGGCGCTGTGACTCATTTCTGTGAAATTTGTCCCATTGCTGTACACTGTATTCAGTCATAAACAAAATACTGAGTTCAAAACAGTTTACAGACAAAGAGAGATATGCAAATACAAACAAAAATAGAAATAAAAAGTGCAGTGAGGTTATATTTCATTTTACACTTTTGGTGCATTTCACAATGCTTTTGCTTCACATTGTAGACAGCATTGCCTAAATAACTTGGTGTAAGAACAAAATGCCAAGGAGAACAAAATTGATGTAAAAATATTCATTTCTGTACAATTGATTTGTGACATCCTCATTTAGTCTCTCATTTCATGATATTCTTTAAAGGGGTGGTATAGTTTTTGGTTGAGACCAAACCTCAGGTTTCTAACAGTTTTGGTGAGATAATGAGAAACCTCTTATGAAATATGAAAGAGCATGTAATTCCAAGAGGGATTCCAAACTGATTTTCATCAAATGAACGTTGAATTCCTCTTAAAATGGTATGCTGTGTACTATTCATAGGTGGTTTCTTGGTATCTCATAAAAAGTTGATAGCCCAATCCTCATCTCCACCAATACTATACCATCCCTTTAAAATCTGCAGAGTGTTTTCAAGTGTGAATTGAATCTAATTGTGTTAATTTTCATGTTTATTCTCTGCAGTTTAATGGTCATCTAATGTCTGGTGTAGAGGAAATCATTGGTCACCATGGACACCACTCATTAAAAGAAAAGTAAGTTTGTGAAGAGCAGAGAAGAACCATTATAGTTGTCTGCGTGAGTCCAAAATTTGAAACATCAAATCAAGGGAGACATAAGAATTTGGGTACAACCATTGGGCTTTCAGTTGCATCAGTCATTTCTGTTACTCAACTTTTTGTGAACTGTCACAAAGAAAACAATAGCTTTACCCAATGCTGTTGTGAGTCAGCAAGTGAGTCAGCAAATGTAATTGTTGAAGAGTATACGTGACCGTGCATCACAAAATGAACCAAAAGTCGCACGCAGTGAATTTCTGTGAGGACTGAAAATAGGTAAAGTGGGTCAACCTAGCCAATCTTGAGTTTTTCATATTTTCTGAAAGAGCAAGTCTTCTTCTACATTATGTAAACGTTTGGGATCATTTAAAAAAAAATGAAACTGTGTTTTAAGCATTTTTCTTAAACACTTTATTGTAGAACAGTGTGATTAGGTGTTTCTAATAGAGTCTAATTTTCATTTTCTTTAAAATCCTGTACACACTCTTCACTTTCAACTCTAATAACTTTTGAAAGGATAATGCTACTGCCCTGAAAGTTGTCAGTAATCATGGACAAAATGTGTTAATAAAGCATGCCTAATTTAAGCTTAATCTGATAACCCCTTCATTGTTATCGCTCCAGTGGTTAACATCCTGTTTTTTGTTCCATTCATGGCGCAGCTTGCGTTGCTTAGAAATCCATGTCTGGTGACTTTTTGTTTGTTTTGTGGTGCAGGGTCACGTATATAACTCAACATTTCAGGCAGATATTCTGTATATCAACATTAACCTTGCTATTTTCTGGGCCCCTGTCAACTTTATGACTATCCCATTTCTATTCCAGGTTAAATGGAAACTTGCTGGCTAGTTTGATTTAACTCCTTGTCAAAATTAGCTTTAACAAGGAGTGGATTTTCACTTAATGACATTTTGAGCCTTTCTGTGCGAGCAGCTGTGGACAGTGTGGGCAATGCTATGGTGTGTTGTTTTTTTTTCTGTGCCAAGTGGCACTCTAAAGCACACAAAGGGTTAAAGGACAAGTTCACCTTCATAAACATAAGGATTAAGAGAATGCAGCAATAATAGTAGAACACATCAGTGAAAGTTTGAGGAAAATTGGACAATCGATGCAAAAGTTATGAATTTTTAAAATTTTTGTGTTGGAACTGCTGGATGAGGAGACTACTAAGGCTCGTGATGTCATATGAGTACAACAGTATAAAGAAAATATAAAGAAAATTCAACATGTTTTCACTTTTTTCGCGTAATAAAAGAGTACTTGACTTGCCTCTTTCCAAAGGCAATGGGAATAATATTACCCATAACATATGTCAGTAACGAGTCAAGGAAATGTGTACTTCTTTCAAAAGATGACATTTTGTGAAATTCTCTTTATATTTTCCTTATATTGTTGTACGCATGTGACATCATACACTGCAGTAGTCTTCTCATCCAGCGGTGACTGCACAAAAACTTCAAAAATTGATAACTTTTGAACGGATTGTCTCCTTTTCCTCAAACTTTCAATGATGTGTTCTACTAATATTGCTACATTCTCTCAATCCTTATGTTAATGAAGGTGAACTTGTCTTTAAGGAAAATTTCAACAAAAACTGCATATCTCGTTGCGAAAAGACATAGAGTGTGCTACTCTAATACCACCTTCTACTTTGAAGCAGATCAGTCTTTGAGGAGGTACTGTTAAACCCAAAATGTTCCCATGCATTTACTTACAAATTTCGAGAGAACCAAGATTTGTGAAATTAAAATGCACGTGAAAGTTCATGTCTACACTACATTTGTATATGCATTGAATGCTAATGGCAATCGCTTAAATTTAATGCCGTAAAAAGGGGTGTTGGCTTCAATTTTGCGAAAATTTCATGCCAAAAAATTATTTTGCTCTACAGTATATATGTGTTTGTCTTGAAGCTATGATAGGTAATTATGATGCCATGATTTCGGGCACCATTCATTTCCGTACCCATGGTAACCAGTATATCTTGTGATCGTCTGTCCACTCATACTCAGGTGGGAGTACCTCAATGAGAAGTACCTGGAGCGGATCCTGCTGCGCGAGCAGAAGAAGGCGCGTAACCACCAGATCCTGGACGTCTACAGCAAGCTAGCGAGCAAGGACGCCCTCGAGCTGGTCAAGGAAAACAAACTCTTCCCCACCAGCTCCAGCGCTGATCTCCTGGGACTCCCCAAGAGTTCGAGCGAGAGGTAACTCCAGAATTCGATTATACAGTACTGTCCATGTAACCGGGTATCGCTTAAAACAGGTACTCCGTTTAATTGGGTAGTAATGTCAAAATCGGTTCCAATGCCTATTAAAATTACCTGATAATTGGGTTGCCTCTCTGCATAAATGGGTAAATAATTTTCTTCTAATCTAATTTCTACCCACATTTTATCGCAGATATAACACTTTAAGAAATCATGAATGTCAAATTTTCCATGGCTAATCACATTTTCTGCTTAATTTGCAAAGAAGACCGGGGAGTGATTAAACACGAAAACACATGTACTGTACCAGTACCGACTTGCCACATGTAAACAAACATTACACATGTAGCTGGCACTCACAATTGCATAGACAGACAGGAGTTGAACACACTTGCGTTCCTCCCTTGCTCCGCAACAACATTCACAATACGAGAAGTTTGCAACGAAAATCAAGCCATGCATGCACCAGCTCCATAATTTTGCTTTTCCCCAGTCACTCTTCGAAAAGTAACCCGACGTTCTACGTGACTAGTGCACACAAAGAGACTTGTTCATTCCAGAAAACACCTGCGTGTTCGCGAGGAGACTATAGTCAACCGACAAAGTTTTTTGAAGACATATTTGTCCATAAAAAGAGTGTAAATTATTACTTGTGACTGAGCAAGTGTAAGGTATGTATAATGTGCCGTGCAAGCACGCGTGATTAGCATACGGTGTAGGTGTTTGGTGCAGTGTACAATGCATATACATACACATTGTGTGTGTCAATTGTGAATGAGACGTGTTCTTCTGTTAATCGGGTAAGAAACGCTCTGCTTGAGCCTACCCGATTATGCAGAGAGTACTGTACTTTTTTTCCATCAAACAAAACGAAATACATAATTCAGATTATACATTTGTCAATTATTATATTGTTAAACTATTTAAAAGAAGTGCAAATCATAAGTATAAATTAAAGTGTAATACAAAATGATATGTACAGATAGTTATATAACAAGAAAAACAGTGCTAAAATTGTGACCAATAAAAAGAAAGAGTTGAATATTGCGATGGAAAAGAGTGATCCACTGAGAACTATGTCATCTACCTACTGTAAAAGTAGAGTTTTTGCATGGTGGAAATTTATGTGTATTTCATGCAGCATGAAACTAGCACAAAAACATGAGTGCAGAAATTTTCTACTTGTTAGAAACATATTGTGTGTAACACCTGTATTGGACCAGTTACCATTTACTGCAGTATGTGTTGCCAATTTAGCCCTTGACCACCATAGCAGTCATGGTGCGTATCCGGGCAATTACCCCAAGAGGGCAATTACCCACCGGCTAAATACTGGTTAGTGGTAAGGTTAGAGTAAAGATTAGGGTTAGGTTTAGGGTTAGGAGTTTGGGTTAGGGTTAGGATTAGGTTCAGGATTAGGATTAGGATTAGGGCCAGGGGAAGGGTCCGGGGTAATTGCCCAGGGGGTATTTGCCCAAGACCCGTCATGGTGGTGAGCTGTTGGAAGTTCTCGCTTAGTTGTCATGGCCATCCAATGAATTAGAAACAGGCGATATTCATGTTACCCAGCCGAGCGCAAAAATGTCCATGTTGACGGTATTAAAAAGATATTTAGATGGATCATTTCGTCTTTCTTTCTTTCTTTCTTTCTTTCTTTCTTTCTTTCTTTCTTTCTTTTGGATGGAGACTTGCACTTGACTTTCTTCATATCAAATCCAAGCATATCATGTGTGTTTTAGACAGGAAAAAGTGGAATGATTCCGAGTACAAGTGTTTGGCTGGAAATGACAATTTCAAGCATCATTTTATGGTTTTTACAGTTGTTTTTTTTTTTCAAAAATTAACTTGAAAGTACATGTACATGAATCCTCTGGTTAAAAGTTACAAGTTACAAGATACCAGGCAGACTTTGTCAAAGTTATAAAAAATGTGGGTTTTTTTTACAACAATTCTTATCTTTCTGCAATGTGAGACATTTTTTTCCACTTACTATTATCAACAGCTCCACTAACATCATTTACAAGTGTAAACAGTAGACTTAATAACAGAAAAGAGTGATGGAATTACAAAATTACTAATATTAATCACTGTAAAAAGTATTCATGAAAAGGAGAAAAGTTGCTGACCCCCAGAGCCGAGACTCTTTTTATCTGTCATAATGTTTTGCTGTCTCACACATCTGGTCCTGTGCTTTCTTTCTTTGCTTACTCCCCCCCCCCCCCCTACCCTGCCTCATAGAGGTATCTTTTCCATTAACTTTTTATGTGCTATGGTGTTGATCCCCTGTGTGTGCCACATTATTCTGAAATTGCAACATAGTCATGCTTTGGGAAAACATTCTGCTTTTCAAATATAAGTAACTTTTCATAGATATTTGTTACTCTGGACATGTAATGAGCAGAGTTGAAGAGAAAATGTCAAGCTTTGCTGTGATGTAAATTGGATGACGTATCTATGATTCTTGTACATTATTGCAGAGGTATGACTTCTGCACAGAAAAGAGTGACAGAATCTTAGAATTCACTAGCTAATCCAGTAGGGAACACCGTTTGATAGTCAATCACCACATAAAATGCAAATGCGAGAAATGCTTTCATTGTACTCTGGCATTAGGCGATTTATCGATCAGTTTGGGCTGGTTTGTGCATTTGAGCAGAATATGCGAACTTGGCACGCCATTGACTGAGTTTGGTGTGCGGAAGTGGCACAGAAAGAGTTGAGATAATTCAACATACACTGTACAAGCAGATCAAATACAGTAATCATACTGATATCAAGGCTGCATAGATTTCATTTCAAAATTCACAAAATTTGCATTTCCTTGTTCTCTCTCTCTCTCTCCGGTGTGCACAAAATATGCAGCCACTTGCTCTCGGAGAGTTCAACTCACCTGGAGGTGCCCGGCAGTGACCCGTCCCTACGGCATCGCAATGCAGGCGGCGGTGGCGACGTGGAGAGCCAGGGCGCTGGGGGAGAGGATCCGGCCCAGGCCGGTAGGGGATTCTCGCGGGAGCGGAGGAGATCGTCCTTCCAGATGCACCTGGATGCCTTCAAGAAGAGCGCCTTTAAGCCGCGCCAATTGGTAAGGCTATAGTTGGCTGCAACGAGGTGCCAATATTTGTTTGCTTGTTTGTGTCATTTCCATCTGAGAAGATGGCTGGATAGCCCATATTCAGCTGCAATAGCTGGTCTTCCATGGGGTCCAGTTGGATGTAAGGCGGGACCACTTCACCGGGTTAAACACACAGCTCTTTGCGATGAATAAATGAAGCGGGATCTCTATTTGCATGAGTTGTGACTCTCTCACACACGGGACCTCCATTTTATGTCCTATCCAAAGGACAGAGTGTTTTGGCTCTTACTAGAGGGGACGGTATCATTACACACAACATTGCTCAGTGGGACCCGGGAATCGAACCGCGGTCCTTGAGATCATAAGGCAGATGTGCTACCGACTGAGCTTACTCACCGCCCTTGGAAACCTATTCTCATAAAAGAAGAAATTTAAAGTGTCTCCAGTTGTTTTGATTTGTCACTATTTCTAATGAAAATGCCATACTTGTGTGTGTTTCATTTCTTAAAATTCTTGTGAAGGTTTCCTCCAAAATTTCTGATTTTGTTTTAAAAGCGGTACCAGAGTATATGATATCCCGACTTGGAAATGACTGTGCCGGTTTCACTTAGTCACATTATGCATATCTTGTGTTTTCATGTTCATATATTTTGAAGGTGTTGATATGCACAGTTTTATTTTATTTGATAGCACCATAGATGGCCTTCCATGCATTTACAAACTGATTTACAATATTCACCCACATCATGCTCCCATGACACAAGGCACGAGATGGTACAGTTTTGGTTGAGATAGGGCTTCAGATTTTCTCATTCTTTTGATGATAACTTTTTGAGATAATGAGAAACCGCTTATGAAATATGAAAGAGCATATAATTGTAAAAGGAATTTGAAGTTCATTTGAAAGAAAAAAATGGTTTTAAAATGGCTGAGATATCCAAAACAAACGTTCCTAATAAAAGGTGGGACCCACCTTTTATCAGGATCGCTTTGTTTTACTTTGTTTTTGGATATCTCGGCCATTTCAGAACCAATTTTCATCTAGCAACCTTTCAATTCCTTTTAGAATCGTATGCTCTTTAATATTTCATGTAGTGGTTTCTAAGTACCTCACAAAGAGTTAAAAGCTGAATCCTCACCTCAACCAATACTATAACATTCCTTTAGGATGCCCACGCGTTGGTTTTCAAATGGAAGATTTTGCTTCCAAAAGGTGCTAAATCCACTTTTCATGGCAAGGTGAAAAACCTGGATTTTTATTTCTCATGCTTCAAAGTGTTTTCATCTAATGACTTTATGATTCATAGAAGTACCCTATAATGGGATAAAGAAAATGTGCCTCAGAAAAATCTGTGTCGTACTGATTTTTACAGAATTAATATTTGGGGAGATTTTGTGGATTTAGCACCATTTGGAATAAAGATTTTAGCATGTTGATATGCAACATGTGAATGTTGCTTTAGTGACCAGTTTCTCTGACTTCATGAATTTTTTTCTGGGATGATTTGTTATCTCTACACATTTTTATGCCTCTGCCCGAAGGGTGCCGGAGGCATTATGTTTTCGGGTTGTCAGTCCGTCTGTATGTCCGTACGTCCGTCCGCATTTGTTTACGCGATAACTTGAGTAATATTGAGTGGAATTTTACCAAACTTGGCCCAGGTGTAAAGTATGATGGGGCAATTACTTGATTAGATTTTGGGTGAAATTGGCTGTGGTCAAAGGTCAAAGGTCAAGGTCAAATCATGAAATTGTATCTGTTTACGCGATAACTCAAGACTTAATGAAGCAAATTTCACCAAACTTTGTCCAAGGATAACATATGATGGGGCAATTACTTGATAAGTTTTTTTGGTGAAATCAGCCAGAGGTCAAAGGTCAAAAGTGAAGGTCAAATCCTAAAATTTATCTTTTTATGCAATAATTCAAGACTGGATGAAGCAGATTTCACCAAACTTGGTCCAAGGATAACATTTGATGGGGCAATTAATTATGTAGTTTTTGAATGAAATTGGCAAGAGTTCAAGGTCAAAAGGTCAAGGTCAAATGCTCAACATTTCACTATTTTCCCCATATCTATGCAATTCCTGAAGGTATTTTCTTGAAACTTATTGTATACATGTACTACCAAATGAAGATTCTCCAGAGAGAGTTTCAGTTCATGAGGTCAAAGGTCAACAGGTCAAAGGTCAGGTGAAAACTGTTAAAATTTCACTTTTTTCTCCATATCTTGTGAATGGTTCAAGGTATCTTCATGGAACTTGGTACATATACATGTACTCACTGGCATGGATTATCAAGGGAATTTAGGGGACATGGGGTCAAAGGTCAAGGTCAACTCCTCAAAATTTCACTATTTCCATAGGAGAACCATGCATTGTGGCGGAGGCATACCAGTCGCCATAGCGACATTTCTAGTTTCTATTGTTACAGCCAAATAGGGAAATATATAAAGATGTATATATTATGGTAATTATGGGACGTGAATTTTATCTTATCGTAACAAGAATTTTGTTATTACTGTGTTCACTGTAATGGGAATGCACTGTACATATCTGTTTAAAAGTCCAGTTTGATGAAAAATTAATTCAGCACCTTCTGGAAAGGAATTGTTTGAATACAGACTTATATCTCATATGTTTTTAGTCCACTTTGTTTTGACAGTGAGCAAGTGGTAATATTTTCTTTGGATTTTGCACCTCATCCAGCACTCGGTGCGGCAGTCACGCCACTACCTGGCAGATGAGGACATCAACGAGCCGAGGCTCCTCGTGGGGCGCAGCCTCCACATCCTGGCCCGGCACAAGACGCGAAAGATGCGTCGGCAGCAGCGGTCAGGGGCGGGGGAGGGGGTCAACGGCCGCCGCAACTCCGCCTCCAAGTTCATGAACATGATCCGCAACAGGAGCTCGGGCAACATGGAGGAACGCACCGCCGCCGCGGCGACCAAGGACGAGAGTAAAGGTATGTGGAATCCTTCCTGGATCAGTGATGTGGAGCCATGCATCATCTCTAACAACTAACTCACACTAATGGCTTGCATTGAAAAAATAAATAAATAAATAAAAATGCCTACAAACCAAAGCTGTACACATGTATACATTTGCATGTACTTTTAATGTTTACATACACACACACAGAGACACTCTAATAGTCCAGAATTCACAAAAGGTCCTTTAGATTTTGAACTGCAGTATATGCAAATTTCTTCTACGTAAATACGATTGACAAATTGCGTACACCAACAGACGTCCAGTAATAAATGTACTTTGATACGTGCATTTCACCCTTATTTTAGTCCATTGTCTAAATTCAAAACCACATTCGTGAGTTAGGGCATTATGTTTTTCACCAAAAAAAGAAAATCTTTATTTTTGATTCCACGTAGTAAGAAATGAGATAGTGCACAATTTCTTTGATTGTGTAAACAAAATGAACAGAGAAATTGTACAAAATATATATTTTTGAAATGTGCGAATCACATAATTACATTGAAAACAACCAAAAAATATTTTGCTTACTTTTGATACTTAATCATCGTGATTAGATAACAATATATATAATTGAACAAAGTGAACAAAAACTTTGCAGAATATATCATCTTACTTTACAGACACACACAGCTGCACACAGACACATACATGCACACATTCTCTCTCTTTTTTTTTTGTATTCTTCATTCAAATTTGTTTGATCTCAAAATGTTTCTTGATCTCTTAGATTTATACGCACCCATACACATACGCACACCCAGACACACACACACACACACACATGCATTGTATTCTATATGATAGGAATGCTGCCAACAGGAAGCACACCAGTATAAAGGCAAAACAACTGCCAAAAAAAGTGACGGAATGTACATGAGCAGAAGAGAAGAGAACTATGCTATCCAAACAAGCAAAAGGCTGCCAAACAGATTCCCTTGAAACTCTCTCGCATTACGTGCGCGCTCTTGCACTACTCACTTACGGCGGTATCCCAGGAAATACCACTCAGAAGAAAACATAAATCTGGAAACTGCAGTAGATGGAGAAGCCAATAGCATGAGAGTTGATAATGCAACTAGACACCAGAAGCTTTGCTCAGTAGTTTAGAAACGATCGTCAACATGATTTATGGTGTCTTAAATCAAGGAAGTATTGTTTGTTTTGTTATAGTGGCTGTTGAGGAATAAGACATACACTATGATACAGCCATTCACTGGTTATTCACAACTGGAAGCAAGGGAAATTCCTTTTTCTAAAATGTTTGGGTGACAGTTGCCAGTCTCTTGGGAGATATTTTCCTTACTTCATTAAAGAGACAGAAATTTCTTCATTGCACATTGAGAGTAAACAACTGTTAGAGATGCATTACGACTTACTTAGCATTTGGCCACACTGTCATGAAGTGGTAAACCTCCTTTAAGGATGAGGAACAAAAAAAGGTGCATTTATTAACCTTAACCGTCCCGACAAATTTTCCGCAACCCAAATATTTCCCTGGGAGTTATTTCTTTGCTATTGTAATCACGACAGCGGAGAGTTGTGACATCGCTATTCAGTCGCTATTGTCTGCGTGTCCATGTTCGTGCACATGTACATATTGCATTTGCACAATATGCACACAGACATGTGTGTGACTGATGTGTGTATGTGTGCACTCACATGCATATCTCCTTGCTCTTCCTTTATGCAAGTGTGAGCTTGTTTGTGCAGTCAAACGCCATAACTACACATATCCCAATTCCTAGATTTGAATTTTCTTTTTTGATGACCTTCCTCCCCCACCATTCTATGGCCTGCTATCTTCAAATACAGTCTGCAAGAATCTTTGACTAATTGAAGGAAGTACATGTGTAGACTTAACCAGAAGAATAAGAAGAAATGTGTTTTCATTTTGCTAGTACCTGTGTGATGCCATTGCACCAGGAAATGTCAGAACATTTTTACCTTCGTTTGTTTTCTTTTTTCCTCACAAATGTCTCACTTACACCTGCAAGAGAGAAATGCATTAAGTGCAGTAGCACCGTGTGTTTAAAATGACTTGATTAAAACAGTGAAATCAAACAAATACAATGGTAGGATCGTCATTAAGATTGGGCATAAGTTGAGAAACTTGTAGGATTTTCACGTAGCAATGAAATTGGAAGTGGCCATGTATGTGACCACCCAGCTCAAGAATAATAATTAATGATAAATAAATAATTAAATGGATAAATAGATAATTAAATATATAGATAATTGATAAATAAATAAATAAGACCCACAAAAGTAAGCCAAAATGAATTTTCACTCTTCTACAGAGTTTAAAAGAGTATTAAAATCTGAGCTGAAAAATGATGTGTAACTTGTTGAAATTGGACCATCCTAACCCATTCAAAAAAATGATTGTAATATGAGAGAGTTAGGAGGTGCTGTTTCATAGAAAATGGTGAAAAGAGGATTTCAAGATTAGGGTCACTCAGGCATGTTGTGTAGAAGTATCAGTGAAAACCCAGTGAAAGCAGCGCGGCCTGTCCAAAAGAATATGGTCCACGAAAACTGCTAATATCTCTAGTTAGGTATTGTTTTTAAGCTGCTAACTTATGACAGTAGATGGAGGAAAGATTACTTTCCCAGGTGAGACAAACTTAAATGTTTTGAGTCGGTCAATCCAAATTACTTATTTTGTTCCATTACATGGAATCTTAATCTGCGACTTTGTGTGCATTTTGAGCTGGGCGGTCACATATGCAAATTGCAGGCAGTAATTGAATGAGGCCATCATCAATTCCCAGCTCTCCAGTGAGATTGTTCATGAAAGCATTGTGAATAATCTTTTTTTTTTTTTTTTGGGGGGGGGGGGGGTTAGTGAGAGCCCATTTTGCCTTAAAATCATCACTACTGGGTTATGACTGGACAGTGATCGTTTGATTCAAGAACACAACCAACTTTTGTCAATTTCGTTTTAATATATAGGCACAATTTCTGTCAATGGGAGACTTGTGAATTGCTAAACGTCAATTACTTTTATGGATAACATACCGTGAATGTCATTTGCTATCAATATTGCTGCCTTGCTACCTTCATCATGGGGTGGCATCACTTTATATGCTTCCTTGTTTACCAAATGTCAGAATATAATTTGTAATCTATTTTTTTGTTCTTGTTTTTTGTGTGTGTTTTTTTAACATGACTGAAAATCATATATTATCACTCTCAAAAACAAATATAACATCATGGAGCTTGACTGCAGGTGATCTTTGCCAATAACCATGCTTTTTCATGTTTGTTTATGCATCATTCTTTAGCATTTATGACTTTGCAAATATCAAATGGGTCTCATCAACTAACAATAACCATTAACATTAAAGTATTTACTTGAAAGGCATGGCTTTTGTTTTTTGTTTTTATAGTGTGCAGTTTTTAATGCAACGAAGTGGGGATATTGAACCTTGCATGCTGCATTTTACATTTTATATTTTGCCTTCCATTTTTTCCTCCCCATTTCTTTGCTTCTATGACTTTGAAAAAAAAAATAAACAAACAATGCATATGGCTTTGGGGCTCACTCTGTCCACGGATCACTGCACCCTCACACATTCCCATTCAATGTTCACGGGGCGGCAGCACTTATGGAACCAGCACGGAAGAGCGTGACCGGGCCCGTCCCTACCATCTGCATCACGCAGCAGCCTGATGAAGGGGAGGAGGAGGAGGGGATTAGCTTCACTGTGGGTAAAGCCAGCAACACCGGTGGCAGTAAGTCGTAGAGGAGAACGCTGTGTCGTATGCGATGCAACAGAAGGGGATGGTGATCTTGTAACATATCTTATCCTGTCTGCTCCTATAGTAGGGAGGGAATGATGGGGGGGGGGGGGGGGTTGGGATGAGGGAAAAAGTTGTATAGGTTCCCTATATTGAGAGCTCCCCTGATTTTGTTCACTTAATGATTTCACTGCACCATCATTATTTGAGAAAACAAACTCTTCTCAATAGTCTTAGTTAGTTCGGCCATCACACACATAAATTGATCTGTATGTTTATCTATTTGTGTATCTAAGTCTAAGCAGCCTGAAATTTCTTAGCGGTTTCTGAGTAAATGTTAGACTGTATATGCACAAGTTTGCTATCCCATTAATTAAAGCGTTTCCTTCAGTATAAGAGTGGATTTGTTCTTTTTGTTGACAAGAAATCACAATCAAAGAGTAGAATGCCTATCAAAGCTAATCACTTATTTTTGAAATTAAGAACATTTGCAGCAGGTCAATAGAATGTCAGAACTACAGTGTGAACACGACTTAAAAATCAAGACATGGAATACAAATGTAAGTTTAAGCTAACTTAAATTGGGAACGACAGATATCAATCCGATAAGGAGGGGTGTATAGACCAGTTAGATAATGTAGTCACAGTTAAACAGCTAATTTTCCCCCCTTGAGTAAATGATCATGACCTGTGAATTTAACATTCCTGTATATTGCAATTCAATATTATATGAAGACCAGTTTGTTTGCATGAATTGATGATGTTAAGCAAGCATCATGCAAACCGTTTTTGCCCCCCAAAAAAGAAAAAGCAACCAAAAAATCTTTTGTTAAAGTGCATATTTTTTTTTCAATTAACTGTTTTATATAGAGACTTTGAATCTCTAGCTTGACCAAATAATGTGGATAAATAACCTGCAGAAGTGCATGAGCCTCAAATGCATGTTGCCTCTTAGCTCCTATACATATGCCTGCACATTGCATGACACAGTATTTTGTTCGATGATTAGTTTTTTTGCCGTTTTATTCCACAATAGGAGGCACACTAATCCGCACGTCTTCAGAGCAGAATAAGATAGCAACCCACTCACAGAAACATTCTAATACTGCAATTAATTGCTATCCAGAAGTGATTGATTGTTGTAATTGTTGGGTGTTTTTTTTTTTTTTCTTTTCATTTCACAATTATTCTATGTGGTATTTCAGTAGATTTCTGTTATCAGCAATAAATTTTGAAGTTTTCTTACTTGGGCCTTGCACCATTATGTTTTATGCGTACACATGCACATTGGCCTGGGTTTTCTCTTTTACTTATGGGTACACTGTCCTTTGCAACCGTACAAATGTGCATATATATCTGTTTATCTGAAAGATTATCTTTACCT
This sequence comes from Diadema setosum, assembly GCA_033980235.1. Classification (NCBI taxonomy): domain Eukaryota; kingdom Metazoa; phylum Echinodermata; class Echinoidea; order Diadematoida; family Diadematidae; genus Diadema; species Diadema setosum. Next base: position 21,696,583 of record CM067066.1, on the reverse strand, counting down.
CTCTGTTCCATTATGTATTTTCAATTTCTGTCATCATATGATATTCTGGGTGTCTACCAATTTGCATAGCTTTTAATTTCACAAGTAGTGATAGAAGGCACAAGATGGTAGATGGCTAAGTTAGCATAGATGCTTGATTATTGCTCTGAATGTGAAAATATGTGTCATTTTTTCTCTAGTTGTACTCATTTTCTGGTGTCACATGTTCTAGATATTTATGTATGGTAGTGCAAATGTAGTGGACTGCGTAGATGATATTACACTTTCTCAACCATATATTTTTCCCTTCATTATCTTTCCCTTCATATTTGTGTGTGTGTGGTTGAAGCAAGGGTCAGATTTATGAGATGCTGCAGTTGAAGAGCGGTTCATCTCTTTTCTTCATTTATTATGTGTTTGATCGGAGGAAGAAAAATATTACCATTCGTGTCAAGGTGAAGAGTGTTCACCATTTCTACTGGAAGTTTGGGACAAAGAATCTCCAATCTCCACTATCTCTCTCTCTCTCTCTCTCTTTTCTTCTTTTCTCACCATCTTTGCTCTGCAAACATCCAGGTGCTATACAGTAGATAGTTCCTGTTTTTCTTGAGCACAGCTTCTGAGTGCATGAAGTCAGTTATGAGTCAAAACATGTTCCCGTAACCTTCTCTGTGCCGGGGACTTTTGACAGTGCGTACAGCGCTGTGAGGTTTTCTATGCAAATCTGCACTCAAAACAAGGTTGAGGATGGCTCAATGCTTACACACTCATGCTGTCTTGTCTGTCCCAAACAGAAGCCGTGGTCGAGGTCAACGGGGAGCCGTCAGTAGGCGTGGCCGACACAGCGCCCTCGCAGTCGCCAGACCAGGTCAAATTCTCGGTGGAGGATGAGCAGTTGAAGCAGGACCAGGAGACTGAGTTTTAGGACGGACTTGACGAGCATTCTGTCATGCCTCACATCTACGTATATTCATTTATGCAATGTAATCTAATGGCACCGTACTAAACCTAACGTGACGTCCCTTCAGCCCACCTCACACTGTGCGACTTCTTTGCGATGCGATGTTGAATGGCAGCAGATTAACATATGATGTACAGTTTGAAGAGGTTCATGATACTGCAGCCAGCAATATTTTTAACATTTTGCAACGGAGAACAACGGTGCTCGATATCGCTCAGTGTTGCGTTGAAATGCATTGCTTGTAAAAATCGCACAGCTGTTGAAATGCATTGCTTGTAAAAATCGCAGTTGTTGAAATGCATTGCTTGTACAAATCGCACAGTGTGAGCTTAGGGCTTAGGGTCATTAGTGGAGTAGCTATTTCCTGTGTACTTTGTAACTTTGTAAGGGTAATGTAATGATATGCATCCAGGGTTGTCCTTGTGCTTCATTGTATTTGATACATCTACGCACACATATATTTTCTAACACGTATCTCTTGGCTGTAACATCTGGGTAACAATGCGTCTGTACAGTCTTCATTGTTCTAATGGCAGAGTACTTTCAATATTATCCTTCCTGTAAGTCATGTTGAGTGTATGCTTTGAGCCAAGAACGAAGAAGGCATATGAAACACAGCTGCAGTTGTTAAAGGTAAAAGATGGGTTTCATTTGCCTGCAGAAAATGTGGATTTTTGCTCTAAAATGGATGCATGAGAAATGTGTGAAATGGGGCTGTAACAACGCAATTTCAGTTGGGTAAGAAGGAGATACAAAATATTATCCATAAAAGTATGCCGGAAGTATTGTAATCTCGGAGCATACTCGATCATGGTTGCTACGTAATGTTTTAAAATAGCTTACGAATCAAACCAAAGCAGTATCCATTCAATCTTTCACGTGAGAGAAGTGAATCACATGAAGTTCACGGAAAATACTACTACTAGGGCACATTGAATGATCTTGTAGTAATGTTCTACTTACCCACTATTGAATGAGAAGGGCACTTCAGGAATAAAATTTGTGTACTATGATGACAATTATTTTACACTTTTGATCTCAAAATGACTTTGATAATATTACCCTAGCAAATCATGTCAGCCAGACAAGTTCCTTGGTAGACCTTCGATATATTGCAAACAAATCTGCAATGGTGGAGGATGAATTTTGAGCCCTTCTGAGAACTGTGTTTTACCTTTAATTCTGTACCTGAGAAGAAGAGGGATACTAACCCTTTCTGTGTCAGGGGCTTTGGACTGTGTGTATAACACTACAGGGTTTTTCTCTGCCAATCAGCTTAAAAGCGCACAAAGAGTGGACAGGTATTACAAGGTCAATGTACAATACTCTTACACAACATTGTTAATAGCGTCAATGATCAATGATATCATAGACTACAAGTACAAAGAAATACTTCTGTTTGTTTCTGATGTCAATGGCATTTTCCAACTTCTGCTATAATCTCAGCTATGATGCTCTATCAAGAGTGTCAAAATGTAAAACTTTGACTTTTTCAGAATACATGTGTACATATGACAAAGAATCTTGTGTGTATGAAGAAACCAGTCCATGTGATATGGAGAGTACTTATAGACAAGATCTCCCTGTCACAAAAGAGAAATTGTCCTCGAAAGACACGTGGCATGTGCTTTTGTCGGAAACGTTGGAACTAAAAAGAAAAATAGAGTTACAGCAGTGTTTGGCTTTCCCTTTGCATCAGTTAGAATCAAAGTTGAATGGAATCTCCTGACATTTCAGCAAAAAGATAAGTAGAAAAGTTATTCAAAGTTAGGAGAAATTACTCATATAATATGTCATATAGGAAAAGGAAATATTGCACTCTCTTCGAGTATCACATCGTATTATCATGATTTCTTCTGTTTTGATGATTATGTTGTTATGCTTGGTGGATAATGCCTGTCTATTTTACTTGTTAGTTTTCCCCCAAGAACTAGAAGCCATGAACATATCTAGCTCATGCTTAAGCTCCAACATTTCTGCTTTCCCTCTTTTTGATTTTGTAAGTCTGTATCATCAATCCATTGTGATTCAAGCTTGTGATGTCAAGTAATTTCTGAAAATTTGTAGTGATATGTTTTGTCTTGATGAAAAGAAGGAATTGATGACACATCAGGCAGCAAATATAAAAATTTTTATTTTCAAACCCAAGCAACATGCACCATTCATTGTTATTTGTCAGCACACCGTGAAAGAGAACAAAAAACAACAAAAAAGAACAATCAGAGCAAAGATGTTTCATGATTACATGTTACAGTAAGTGCCAAAGGAAGAGGATATGCCTCATTATATGTTTTCTTTGTCTTTCTAGTCACACTTTACCAAAGAACCAAGTGGAATATAAATCACATGGATTTTGTGATGTTTTATTATGGTATAACCATGAAATCAAGAAAACTGGACATCATCATAAATGTAGGATGCCTTATATATTGCAACAACAGCAAAAAAGAATGCAAATCAAGAATATCGATATCTTACTAATCTCTGCCAAAAGCCAAAATTAGGTCAAGACATACTTCCATGTTGCCCAAGGCTATCAATAAACCAAATATAGAAGATACGTAGAGTCTAAAAAAGGGGCCACTGCCATTAAATACTCAAGGTTTGTTTTATGAATACGATGTTCATCAAATGAGATGGAAATCTGTCAATCACTGCATGCAAACTGTACAGGAAATGGCTTTCAGAAAAATACCACAGGTAGATATTGTGATAGCTTGACCTAGCCAATAGATGTTGGAGGGGAGTTTGTGCCTTATTTGCTTTTTCCACTTTGTTTTTGTGATAATATATGTGTATGTCACTACCCAAACTGCAGTCAACATGTGAAAATAGATTTCATTCAATCCAGGGTCTTAGAGTCATTAGAGACAATTGTAGGCTTCGTCAAAAATGTATGTGTCCCTGGTACATCATTTGAACTGTCCTTCGCATAATGCAAACTGTCCAAATTATCTTGACTGATGCTACTCCTTTCTGATATCAAGTTTGAGGATTTGACAACAATACTACATCAATCTGCTTTACTTGTCTTTGTGCGAATAAGAAATTCCAGGACCCTATTTTTGCTGGACGAGTGCTGTTGCAGAGTACTTGATTTCCTCGCAACATTCACTCCATTTTCTTCTGCCCTTTCAGAGACCAAAAAGACACTTGTCCTGCAGCAGCACTAGACAGTTAACATCTTGGAGTAAGATCTTGTTTAAGAAACAATGTTTCTTCACTCTACAATACGTAAACCTGAATGAGATTTTCTGAATATTTGTAAAGTATACGATTCAAATTATATATTTGTTTATTTTTTTCATAAAATTTCATTCTTTTCCGGAGAATTTTATGTATAATGAAACAGCATTCTCTCTCATCTACAAGGAGGTTATGCATAGGATCATGAGAAGAAAGTTTGCATGTTGGAAAATTAATCTGTATGAGGGAGAAAGCATGAAAGCTACAACTCCTGCATGTCGTGTTTTAGATACAGCAAGATATGATGAGTACTCTATTTTTTCGCCAATTGTTTCTTTCATTTGTTATCTTTTTCATACACATTTCACTATTTGCCTTGTATAGATGGATGATGGATGGTCATACACTGTACCTCACAGACGTGGTTCCAGTACTGAGAAATTGACATTGCAGCTGGTGCGAGGTCGATATCAATATCATTTATGTTGACAATCTATCTTTGTAGATCTTGGTTGCATGTGTTGACCTTTTCTGGTGGGTTTTTTGTTTCTTTGTTTCTTTGTACAGAATTGTGGTTGATTACTGAAAACAGATATGATGCAAAGAGATAAAAGTGCTATATCGATGCCAATGTCAAATACTTGGGCATGTTTTGCTATGTCATGTATGTTTATACGACTGCGTGTTTGATAATAGAATGATAAGTGACATCCATACTGTGCTAGGCAATACATTCCGAAGGATGTGACAATACCACTTTCACTATTGTAAGCATGTAAATGCAATTGAAGTGTGCAGTAATACTATACAGTCTTAGAACACTTTTATTTGTATATGAGTGCATGTTAATAGCAGCATTTGTAGTAGCTGGGGTCTGTAAAGGGACAAGTCCTAGGCAGTTTTGCAGAACAAATGTAAATGTTATATGCAATTAGCATGTGCAGTAATGATGGCAAAGTTAACTTCTTTTTTTCAGTCAAGTTGAAAGTGTAGGTCTTAGTGAAGACGTAGGTTGCTATGGCAACTTTAGGTAGATGGCTCCAAAGTAGTTATTGGGCTGTGAAGACAATCATCTAATGAAAGACAGTGTAGTTTTAAAAAAAAAATATCTAAAGAGAGGGGAGTCCAGGGACACAGAGGGTATTACAAGGTGCCAAACTTTTCTGGTGAGAGAAAGGGGAGACTCCGGAAGTGATTTATTTTGATGGATGGATATGGGGAGAGACGGCTGGTTTCCGTGTTCTGCAAGCTCGAGATTTACGATTACAGCGCTGTGACGCTGGTGCCCACCGATCTGCCTTTGCCTTTGAGAAAGGGAGAGGTCACGCAGGGTTGTACAGATCAACTGATTTGTAGCATATGACAGAATTTTGGCTGTACTTTTTGGCTACGTTAACCACATGTACGGCTCAGCTTTCAGGTTTGTTGGAGATAAACTTGGCATCTTTTTCATACTCGTCCTATCTTGACAAGTAAGGCCAAATAATGGCTTGTATTTGGTCATGTCCTTGAGTCATGAGTCAGAAGAGTTTTTGAAAGGTGGCGAGGGGAATGGTGGTAGTGCATTACCCCCCCCCCCCCATGCCATGTTTTTGGAAACATGCACACACCGTAGTTCCAAATGTATGTACACTTGTGTAGACCAAAATGCAACAAGTATGTATGCTCACTGTCACCACATATAATTTTCTCTGTTTATTTGATGGAAATGAAAATTGATCTGAACTTTGAACTTTGAACATGAGTTATTCAGTTAACACCCTTTGTACCACATGGTTCATTTGGTGATAACACAACTGAATCCATTCCATAGTTGCTGGAGCTCAGCTTTACTCAAATTGTACTTAAATTTCGAGATATTGTCGATCAACTGGTAATTATGTTCTGTTTCAATGGAGTTGCACACTTGGGATTAGAACCTTGACACGCAGTATAAAGAGACAGCAACAGCATTTTTGTCAAAAACTGCATTCAGTAATGATACTGAAACAAAAAAAATATATTCACACATTGTAGAGAATAAGTCAGCAGTTAGCTGTCCAAATACTATATGGTTTTTTTTTTACAGTGCAATTTATTTGTTGTCTGAGATGCTCATTAAGAATAGACCAGTAAATGTGAACGCAGCCAGCCATGTTCGAATTCGAGCGTCGTGTTTGCATGTATGAAAGAGTAACTGAAATACGGATATTTTACTTGTGGAGCTGATTACTTCAGTGTGTCATGAGATATCAGAATAACATGACTTGTACATGTGCCTTTTGATAGATGAATATATCCATCATGAATAGCAATGTACCTGCCTGGAATATTCATCAGTGATGAAATGAGAATAAGATCAGAATGCTTGATTCCAGACTTTTCAAGCTGGAAATTCATACCAGCACGCAGGTAAAGTGTGCTTATCGGTAAATGTTCTTTATAGTTTGTTCCTCTTCCCTGTCCGTGTTTGTCACACCCTCTCTTGCCCTCTCAGCCCTATATTTATCTCTGTCTCGTACTTCTGCGCATTCTCTTATTTCTCAATCTATTCATATTTTTCTGTCTATTCCTCTATCTCCCTCTAGTCATCTCTCGTACTCCCACTTATTCTCATATCTCACAATCTATTCATCTTTCTCTGTCTATTCCTATATATCGTCGCTTGGGTGACAAGACCTTGTATCTGCAATTTTGGAAAATGACTTTTTTGGATTAATGGTCAAATAATGGCTTAAGTGATGTCCTGTCCAAATCCCGACTGTCTTACTCCAAAAATGAAGCCACCACGGCATGTCAAAGGAAAGGCTATCTTATTCGCCACAGTGCTTTGGCCGCCATGTTTTTTGGCTCTCCTGAACATTTGACATTTTGTAGATACGAGGTCTTGTCGTCCCAGCGACGATATATATCTTACATTCATCTATCTGTCTCTTACTCTATTTCATCCTCATATCTCTCAATCTATTCATCTTTTTCTGGTCTATCTATTCCTGTATCTCTCTGTATTCATCTATCTATCTCTTAATCCCTCTCGATCTCTTATATCTCAATCTATTTATCTTACTCTGCTTATCTATTCCTGTATCTCTCTATCTCTCTCTCGCTCTTCATCTGTCTATCTCTTACTTCCTCTCATTCTTTTATCTCTCGATCTATGCATCTTTATCTATTCCTATCTCTCTCTCCATTCATCTATCTCTTACCTCCCTCATTCTCTGTCTCTCAATCTGTTTTTATATTTTTCTGTCTATCTATTCCAATATCTCCCTCTTTTCTTGTCTCTATCTCTTACCTCCTCTCATTCTCTTAGGACATATCTCTTAATCTACTGTATATGCCAAATATTTTCGCGAGGTTTTTATTTTCACGAGTTTTGCGAGTCAGGTGCTATTCGCAAAATTAAAGACACCCAAAAATGTTGACACTGATCCCGATGTGAATGTGACGTATGCATGTACGCTTCTACTTTCAGTGCAGGACTCCATGACTGTGACTTTGACCACTCGCGAAATCGTTGGGAATTCCCGATTCGTGAAAATTTAGACTCGCGAAATATATGGCGAGTCCCAGTATTTATCTGTCTATCTATTCCTATATCTCCCTCTATATATATTTCTCTCTGTCTTCATGTCTTTCTATGTCTATATCTGTCTGTTTATATCTACCTGTTTCTGAATCCTGATTTATCTCATATATCGTTTGTGACAAGAGCACCCTCTGCCAATCGCAAAGTTTCTAGAAAAGAGCCCAAAGATTATGTGCCCGGTTTTCATTTCTTCATATTTCTTCATGCTCTTGTCGAGAACACGGTAGAAGCACCTGTTTAGGAAAATGTATTGAAGTAATTGTCCATGAAGGCCTTTTTTTCTAGAAGTAAAGCAGGTTGAAAGTGGGGTAAGGTAGGCAAACAATCCTGTGATATGTTATGTAAGGGAGGTTGCAAACATCTACCATGAGGGAATTCTACAGCACACTTTCATGCACAATGGTAGAGTCATAAGCTTGACAACAGAATCTGTGCACATGGTTGAATTCTGAATATGTATTGTCTTTATAAACCATTGTTATATGTGGTAAATGATCAGATCAGAATATTAGAACTCTTTACATTACTTTCAGCTTTGTTAGCAATTCTAGTGACTATTTATATAGACCAATTCAGTATGAAAATGTGGTATGACATTTGGTCACCATTGGAAACAAGAAGAAGAAGAAAAACAAACTCTCTGTAAAATCATCAACTGTGACAATGAATGTGATTACTGCTATTCATGCACCAATTTCAAGGACCAAACCTATTTTGATACCATTCTGTACTGTAGATTTGTTTGTTTGTTTGTTTGTTTGTTTTTTGATGTGTTATTTTGAGAATGAGTGTTGCAATGAATATAAAGCTTTGCACGATCATTCACACCCACTGGAATAGCTGTTTGTGTGTAGGTCTCAAAAGACCATGTGAGTATGTAAGTGTATATATATATATATATATATATATATATATATATATATATATACACACACACTGTATACATATATGTATACATGCATACATACGTACATAGCAGTACATGTATACATGTTTAGTGGCCATTGTCTGAATGGCAATTTTGTGAATGAGAATGCCTTTTAAGACAGGACAATATCTCATCAATATTTTCAAGGTGCATTATTATTACTGCTAATACAGGACAAAATCTGGCAGTGTTCAGTTATTTTTTTTTTTTTGGTTGTTTGTATTACATTACAGCAATGTGTTTGCCCTTAGCCATTCCTAGATTATGAAGTTCTTACAACTTTACTCTGTAATTAGTGGTGTTGTACATGGATTGAAGAAATTATTTTGTTTGTGTTGTGCACGTCTAAGGAAATAATATTATATCAAGAGTATATCAGACATTTACTTTTTATTAATACGCATTATAAAGCATAAGATATAATCAACTGTTAAGAAGTGTGTGTATATAATATGTTTTTTTTTTTCTAAAGTCTGTAAGATTGAGATAAGTATTTGGTCTCTGTATCTTGGAAATTTTCATGTGTGAAATGCATATTATATAGAATTTCTTGACCATTTGCAAAGATATAATGTTTGTTCTGTGTAACATTGTTGTGTTGTGTTTATGTTCCATTTTGTTCTTTGTGAAGTTTGGCCTTTCTTCTTTGTCAGTCACTTTGTGTATGTGTATCTAAGGGGTTACAGCCCACAAGGCATACATGACAAATAGTATAATCAACGACCCAACACAATGTGTAATCATGCAAAGTGTCAAGCTGCAGAAGTCAGAGAATGGTAAAAGTCGGCCGAGAATCAGAAATGCATTGAACTGTACTTGCCTGAGGTCGACTATAGACAAGGTCATATATGGATGTAAGTCAGAAGGATTTTTCTGTTATTCCTTTGGATTTGACTTTGGTGAAGTTGATGGTGATGGTTTGACCTGTACATTTGTCAGAATTCATTGCTTTATTGGTAATGATATTTCATGTTTAAAACCAAAATTGAAAGAGCATCAACATTTACCCAGTGTTTTATATTGTTAGCTCTTTCCATTGATTCCAAAATCATCTGTACTTAATCAAAGTAGGTTATAGATTTAGAATGAAAAAAAAAAATCAAAACCAAAGTGACACAAAAAGAAAATGTGTAGTTTTCCATAATACTAAAAAAAAAAAGAGAGAGAGAAAAAGATGAATGATATGCAATGTAGCTCTCAGTTGACATTTGTAGTGGTCTATCCCTGACAATATAGCATGCTTACCGTCCAAATCCGTGTCGTAGTTGTGGCTGTCGTATTGTGTCTTTAGATCTATGTCTGTCATTGTGATGGCAACATGTGCACTCAGTACCATTTGTATAATAATCTCCATCATGAGAATTTAATGTAAGCTGAAGTTGTGTGTGATGGCCGTACTTCCAGTGTGAAGATTTTAAGTATGCGTTTCACGAACTGCCTAGAAAAGATTTCAGGTATGTTTGATTTTGTCATTGGAGGTTCTGTTTTGCACTGTGTTATTTTTGTTGTTATGTTTTGTTTTGTTATGTATCCCAATTGTTTCCTTGTTGTTTTTTTGTCTAGTTTTGGAAGCCTTATACACTTGTTGTACTAATGTCTGTTAAGTTTGTTTGTTTTTTTTTGTGTGTATATATACAAGATACAGACGTGGAATACTTGAGCTGTGTGGAATTTCATAAAATGCAAATCAGTCTTGAGACAGAGGGAATATTGTTAAACTGTTTGATACATGACGGTTGTGTACACGAGTAATAAAGTCATAATTATATAGATGTCCAGTATCCAGCATTTTTGTTTCCTTGTGATATTGGAAATAATGACATCTTGTCAGTGCAACAAAAAAGCTATATGTATTATAGACATATATATATATAGATTTTTTTGCACTTTCTTACCAACATTCATTGAGTCAGATTACAGAAAGAGATGTATGAATACACGAATGTTCACTGTATTGAAATGTAAAATATAAAGGCAAATTAGAAAACGTGTAGGCACACAGACACATTACCTGTGATAAATAAATAAATATATATATATATATATATATATATATATATATATATATATATATATATATATATATCATATATAATGTGTGTGTGTGTGTGTGTGTGTGTGTATCATCACTTGTGCTACATCATTTTACATTTATCAGAGGACTTTTTTGATTACATAACACTTATAATTATATCACTACCAAGAACTCGATGTCATGGAATATTCTTTACCAAAATAACCCTAACAAGAGCACATTCTCCAACACCTGGAATCGTATGCCACAAGCTCCTTGGATATACCTATTGTACTTCAATGTGAGAATGTATACCCTCTGCCCCAACGAAAGCATGACTGAGAAATCACAACTATAAGCAAGAGAAATGATAAAATGACACTGTCGATCAGTTCGACAGCAAAATGCGATTTCAGCGCACATTGTGCCACGTCATTACAATGTGAATATTTATTTATTTTTATTTATTTCACATCTTTTAACAGGGACATTCCGTTCAGTTCTGCTGACAGCCAGTAGACCTGCTTTTCAAGGAAGCCCTGTATACAATGTATACATTAAACTTTCAGATAAAAACAAACAATAGGCGACCTACACAAAAAAACAAAAACAAACGAAATATATACAGTATTTACAAATTCTTTACAAGTACATTCACAAAGGGTACTAAATGGGTACCAGTGTATTACAGTAGCATGTGGTATATAAATCAACTCAATATAGACAAATAAATATGAAATAATTATTATGTGATCAAACTTAAATTCTGGCATCGACGTAAATAAGCACTGAATAAATGTTCAGTGTTTTAGTATTGGCCATGATAAAAGAAATCATGGGCATACATACTCGAGCAGGATTCGAACCTATGACCTCCTGATCTCCGGACAGGCGTCGTGTCCACTAGACCACCAACCTTTTTCCTCAAACATCACTGATGGTGTTGTCCTGATATCTTTGCAAACTCTAAACGCACGTATTCGTAAACACGCTCACCACCCAGATTGGCAGTCCTGACAATATACAATACATCTTGTGAAACCAAAACCATAACGCTCTACAAAACTGGATACTCGAATGTACAGTAGTTTGTATACATAGAGTGTAAGCACCATGGTACTTGAAATACTGAACTTAAAGGTAGACCTACATGGAACCGGGATTCAATAGAGCCCGTTGCATGACGTGACGATCGTTGTCATCTTCATTACAAAGATCGACGATGGATAGATGGTTAAATTTCAATCAAAATACATCACGCATTTACACGCAAGTAAGTTTCCACGGCTCGCTGGAAAGCAAACTTTGTCCTTGAAGGATTTCTATATGTATAGGCGGAACCAGCGAAGAACAACGGCCGAATCAAGAGATAAACTAAGATTAACATTACTTCGACCACTTTAACGTGAAATTCGTGAGGAAAAAAGTAAACACGAATATATCCTTCCATAGCATCGAATTATGGTAGTCACTTCAACAATCGAGAAACGATAATTTTTTTATCGGAAGGGGTTATACTGTAGTTGCTAAAGCAATTATCAAAAGGAAAATTACATCTTTGTGTAGAAATAATCATAGAGGGACGTGATCGGTGCTGGGAATGCCTCTCTCGATTTGTGGTTGGGAACAATATCACTACTTTGTTATATACCTCATAACTTTGTGTTTTGTCAATTTTTGATATTTTTTCATTTTGCTGTTCTCGTATTACTCAAGCTTTTTGTCAACTCAACATAGTGAGAATTGAGCTTTATCGACAAATAGATAAGTTTGATATATCAGAGCGTAAAGCCATTGACAGAGTGGGATGGACGTTTAGCTCGGTTGAGTCTAGATGGTTTATACCTAGCTTTCATTTTGACAAGGCATCGGGTCTGAGTATCATATCTGACACTGTGGCACGGCTTGAACGAGACTATTCAAGAGCTGAGGAAAGCATACACTCACACACACACACACACACACACACACACACACACACACACACACACACACACACACATCTTCAGGCATTAAATATCACGCGTCGCGCTGTTCCTCTATCTTAATTCAATGGCTGTTTCCAGCACATTTCTATATCGGATAGCTGTTCATGTGTACAAAGTTATATTGTTTATTATAAACAATTAAATACCTCATCGTAAACATCCGTACTACGTAAAAACAAAACAACAATGCAAATTGAAAGTTGCAACTAGCGATATAACAGTGAGAGCACAGTCAGTCGATGTATTATGCGGGAGTGAGAGCACAGAACAGTCTACAACACCTGAATCTGAGTGAGAAATAAGAAAAAAGAAATCTGTCAAACGCTCCAGCAAAACTTTCTTGAAGAGCGTAAGACATGGGAAGTACAATAACCGTCTCTGTCTTTATATCAACTGTCATGATAATGGAAACACCGAAACACTCAATGAACACTGAATTCAGTTCATTTCAGTGTTTTGTAACCTGGTGAGACAACAAACTTATTGGCTGTTAAGTAGTATGTTTTTAATAACTTCCCCTTAATCAATCATCATACTTCTTTAAACGTGTTTTATGGGTCATAATTGACAGCAATGAGCTGCTCTGTTAACCAAACTATTACTAAACGATTAGCAAGCTGCATTGTAAACTGAAGTTAAACACAACTGTCATGACTGTAATTTTTTTCCTTATATATAGTTTTATTGAATCAACAAAATTATGATATATACAAAATATTACAAATGATTAGACAAATCTATAGGCGAAATCATACATGAATAAAAAAAAGAAAAAATAAATAAATGATAATATTAACAATAAATGCAGCTGTGAATTTTAATTTCGCAAGATTATTAATTCATTCCCGCTGACAGTAGTACATGACACATTTGCTCTTCGCTTTGTTTTAGGGATTTTTCTCTTTTGCACACGCGCGCGCAACGTTGCATGCTGCTAGCTCAGTGGATGCGCGTACTTTATTTATGACGTCACTTAAAGCCCAAGCAACGTGCGCCCGAAAAGGCCCGCAAAAGGAATGCACAAATAAATTGCAACTACACAGTTGTTGTTGTCGTTCGTATTTCTCATTCGTCGCAGTGAAATCTGAAGGGAAAAAAATAAACATGCTCCAAATCTCGTAATTAGAGTTATAGTATTATTTATGATGATGGGACATTCTTCTCACTTCAACGAACCCTTCCTAAATTGATTATCACTTAACCTGCCGTGAATTTTAAGTGACAAAGAATGATGAGAAAGACGTACGTGATGCAAGACGCACTCGCGGTGTATCCACCACAATCGAGGCGTGTGCTCTCGAGCTCGGAGAAGCGCTGGCGTCCAGAACCACGAATCCGACGTCACCACTTGGTCGGCAGCAAGGAAAAACGAATTTTCAGTCGCCTGTGCGATTCGTCCTCCGAACTACTCGGCTGTCCGTGGTGTTCAAAGAGGATAGGCTCGTCCGTAGCCATCCCTACACATTTCTCCGGCTCTGATGGTAATAATGTCCATACAGTCCACACGATAATAACCATGGTGCATGTATTCGATTCATCATTCTGTCCTTACCTAGATACCTATGACTTTCAGAGTGTCGTAGATACAGGAATACATTATATAGTATCATCCTGGTCAAAAAAACAAATCAAAACTCCTTTAATACATCAATATTATATCAATATGCAGGGGCGGATCCAGGAATTCTGTAAAGGGGGGGGGGGGGCGTGACTAATATTTCTGGTGCCACTTCCGGGTTTCATCTCATTTTTTTTTCTTTTTATTTCTTTTGTTTTTAACGAAAAAATAAAGGGGGGCGTGTGCCGGTTGCGCCCCCCTCTGAATCCGCCACTGATATGCCTAGGTTTCATTTCTACTCATTAAACGTGAAAACAATTAACATATTTCGGTCTACACGCTGAGCACGTGTCTTGACTACGCATTTTGGCTACAGTTGTGGAAAGTTTTGGGAATTAATGCTTATACATATCTATATGCATACAATATTTCTATATTGATATTTGACAGTTAAGTTCAAAGAAACATAGCTCCGAAATTTTTATTACGTCTTTGCATATAAGTACCATTAAGTCCTACAAAGATTGGGTAATTCGTTTTGATGTGAAACTTGGGGATAGCTTTGCGCTGTTTGGTGTCTGGAATGTTGCCTTAATTTCTTCATTACGCCATCATCATAATTATTTTTGTTATAGCTCTAATAATAGGTTACTATTACTATTATTGTTATTATTGTTATATGCTATCAGACTATCGCAGATCAGATTTCACTTTATTGATCCAATATAGGAGATTCTTTCTGTTGGCATTTATATAAATATGAGTATACAAACATACATACATACAAACATAATATACAAAATACAGTTCTCGTTATACAATATTATACAATCATGATTATACTCATAACAGAATAAACAAATATATAATTACCAGTTTACTATCTATTATAATTCATTATATTTACAGATCAAAAACAAAACGAAGGAGTTAAGGAAACGATAAAATCCATGCTGTCATTGTTATTGTTATTGTTATAAGTATAATCATCATTATCATTATTACTATCAATAGTATAGTGCTAGTATCATTACTATCATTGAGCCGTTAAGTGTCAGATGTGTCGACGGTCCCAGTATTTTCTTCAAATTTTTTTTTCAAATACGTGCAATACGTCAACTACTCGTCTGATTGTATTAGTTCCCCCCACCTCCGACCAGCGTTTTCTTGTCCTCCTTGCAACGCACTGAAAAGAACTAAAGAGCTTTGGTAATACTAGCCTATATGGATCCTATGGACACAACGGGAGGTCATTGACATGTAATTGTTCCGTAATTCTTTTTGATGATAAATATGAAAATTCCTCATAGCAATGATTTCAGGGATGTTTTCGATAGCGTATTTGTAGAATTGCTGCTGAACACTGTTTTTCTTTATCGCACAAACCATTCAATAATCGATCCATCGATATTATGTCTTTTTACTTGTTATTATCATTATTATTACTATTATTATCATGATTATCATTATTATCATCATCATTATTATTATTATTACTAATACTATTTTTATTATCAGTATCATCATTATTATCATCATCATCATCTTCATCATCATTATCATTATTTTTTACCATTGGTAGTAGTAATAGTAGTAGGCTAGTATTTGTCTTTCTATCTCGGGAAATGTCTCTGTTTTTTTTTTTTTCCGTTATGCCGTCCTCACCTCGTGCACCCCAGTTTCGGCGCCACCCCCTTCCCCGCAGTGCTGCCGCATGCACTGGGCTTGTCAGCAGACGAATCGTCAACAGTGTCGTCTCGCTCTTCGCCCGCTCTGCGACCACCGTCACCAAGCGAAGCCGGCCTACCCGGCGCGCAAAGCGGTCCGAGTGGTGTACCAGCCCGACCCAACGTTGCAGAAAATTCGAAGCGACATCAAGAGTAACTTGAGAACGCAGTCACCACTATCGACAGTTGTTTTACGGCAAGTATGATGTGTTTTGTTGGAAAATTACTGAAAAAAAAAACCAATGACAACATCACAGTAGTGACAAAATGTATCTAATTGCTGTAACAAGCATTTTAAAATGGCTTTAAAATGGAATTGAGTAGGTGCTGATAATTATTCAGTCAGTAAGCCTAATTGTTGTTCCACCTATATAAATTGTTCTGGTTCTAAGCCCCTTATTATGCTCTTGGCAGTGTGTTTTCCTAAAATGGCTTATTTTTGTGTGCATCACCCAACGTTGACCGTTGACCGTATCTAAACTACAAAATAGATTCATCTGTTTATCTGACGGCCAGCCGGCTTCACACCATTTCTGTGGTGGGTTTTGGTAAACAAAGCGCGACATAAAAAAAAAAAGTGTGTATAAGTACCTGAAAATTTTTAAAAATCATTATCACACAATTGATGTTTGGTGGCCCTATAACACTTTTTTGACGGCGCGGGCCACAAGTAGTTCGGATCATTCTGAGATGTTCTCATCTTCATTAGATTATATCCTGTTCCGGTGTTAATCCAACATAATAATTTAAGGATACAGGGCATAAGCGTGCTTCTCTACTTCTGGTACACTCGCTCCCATTCCCTTCATTTCCCTCCCTCTCTCTCCCTCTATTAGCTTCTATTTCTCGATAACTTTTCAGGTGGCACATAAAGAAGAGCGATCCCGGTTACACACTAGACGAAGTCTACGCGGAGCTCCGGAAATACGGCAACGTCGTGGACATGGTTCGCACCAGCGAGGTGTCCGTGCGGGCGACTCTCGCCCGGCTGGATGACGCGTGCCGCGCCGTGGCGAGCCGGTACATCGGGAGGGACAGCAACCCGCTGTTCGTGCTCTGGTTTCACCGCACCATGGCGAACAAGAGTTTCCATCTTTGGCAACGCCACTTGCACGTGTACGTGGACCCGTTCACATAGAGTAAATAATCTGGCAGTGGCAAGTGTATACATGGCTGCATTGTGACTACTCAATGAGTTATGTAACCATATTGGAAAGAATGCAGTATCTGAAACCGAAACTTGATAGAAAAAGCAGTGCATTGTTTTAGTTTGCAAGTCTGGGAACGTTCTCTGCAATTTCTTATTTCTAGGCCCTACCGTTTTATCATTTTAGCCCATGCCTTGAAATTAATAGACTGAATGCGAATACGTTGTGAGCATTGATAATCTGTGACCCCCTAGCAGCCATAAAGTTTGCCTCGTCCCTTTCATTTACTTTTCAGACTATAACAAAAAGTTTTTAAGAAATGAATACAAGAATAAGTGTACAGATTTTTTCATGTAATTTGTGTGTATGTTGTCATTTTGTGTCATATAGACTACCCACAGCTTTACGATTATTTGGACTTGATTGTTTGGGTTTTTTTCCCCTTTTTTATCGTCACCAGCTTTACAATGGCCATCATTAAATTTGACATGTGGATGTAGTCTGGAATTTCTCGTTAGCAAAGAATACTTCTCAAGAGAGAAAGGTGTACTGCATTTGTTATTATGATGATGCCAAAATCTTCATTAATCCTTACCCGTTGACCTTTAAGGATGAATATTTTACAAAGGAGAGACTAGCGCAAAGACTATGAAACTACATATCGTACCATGTCCTCCTTGACCAGACATGCATGAGATTTTTTTTTTTTTAAATGTAAAATAGCAAAATAATGTCTTGACTCCGAAGAGCTTGTCACCTGACGATCTCCTTCAGAGGTGTTGTTGTTGTTGGTTTTTTTTTTTTGTAGGTTTTTTTTTGTGTGTGTCTGTGTGTGTGTGTGTGTTTTATTACTATGTAACTTGACGGTGGTTTAGAGCAGTTTCTCGTGGTACAATTGAAATCAACCTGCTAATTTAAACGAGGCTTACTCTCGTTGTATGATAATCTCAATGTCTGGTCATGCTATACAAAATGGATATATGAAATTATCGTCTTTTCCACACATCGCTAAGGGTCACAGATACACACTGACACTCGGCAAAACGCAAGCGTCACAGACTCACAAATACTTCATACATGCCAGTTACAGACACACACAGACACTACACACATCGCACATTCATTGACACACTTGACACTCCACGCAACACAGTCACAGACACACACTGACACTTCACGCATTGCACAGTCACAGACACACACTGACAATTAGTCTAGCAGCCAGAAAGGGTCCCCGTGCACCCCCCCCCCCCCCCTTAAAACAAAATTCTACGATATGTTCGAAGATCGTCAGAACCTGTATTTTCCGAATCCGGTTGTCGCCAGCGGAAAAAAAGGTTGCGCGCGCGTCTAATTTGCATATTTCTAAGATGGGCGCCGCCCGTTGCTAGGAGACGGATTATTTTTGAATAACTTTAGTTAGGAATAACAAATTACCATAAAAATGGTATCATTTTGAAGAGAATTAAATTTCCTACAAGCTGATACCCCATTTGATGGGATAGATAGATGTCGTCATGAAATATTAAGAAAGGAATTATGGTTTTTAGCATTTTTCTAAAAAGATACGGAATTTGGTTATAATGTTCTTTTCCATACATTTAATATGCATTTACAAATAACATTTGAATTTTCCTATAATTATCCCCAAAACATAGCTATTATCATGTGAAAACGGCTTTCCAATACATCAATTCCTTTAAAAGTTACACGACATTAAAGGGGATATGGTTCAATAGGTTTTACAGCAATATTGAAGGGTTGCAATGTCTCCGCGCGCAATTGCATATGTTCTGTATGTGGGGTTTGTTGTAGATCACTGCTATCTATTGATCAAATCTCATCGAAATCGGCGAAGAAAGAAAGAAAAATTACACTTTCTATTCCTTATATGAAATAAAAATGTTTTTTTTTTTCTATTCTGTGTTACCAAACTCAATCCATTCAGCTTCCCATATGAACAGTTTCTTGTCTTTTTGGATTCCCTCCAAGAACGTGAAATTAATCACAACTTATCTGATATTAAAAAGTTAAAGAAAAAAAAATTACGTGACAGTTTCCTCTTATTGTAAGATTAAAGTGAAAAAAAGAAGAATCTTATGCTAAAAGCGCTAAGAAATAAAGAACTTGTTAAATGGCCTTTCAGAGTTTAAAATGAAACATGGCTATCTTATTTTTTCATAACAAAATGAAGGGAAGTATCTGTGTAGTTCATGTCGGCCCATACTGGGTTACATCATAAATTCTTCAGAAATGGTCCCCGTGCACCCCCCCCCCCAAAAAAAAAATCTACGATAGGTCAAAGGTCAAAGGTCAAGTGAAATACATGCTCTCCTATTCATCCAATTAAACCTAGGTCAAGGAAGGTGACCATTCAACACATTTGTGACAAACATGCCATTATAATATTTTGCCAATTTTGTGAAAATGTAATCACACATTGTCCACATGTATTATAGACCTATTAGGAGAATCATGCATTATGGCGGAGGCATACCAGTCGTCATAGCGACATTTCTAGTTTAATATTACAACGAAGATTACGACTACTATTAGCAGTTGGTAATCAAGTGGTGTACGAAGACTAACTCAAACAATACATCATTATTTGAGTGGCTATAATGTACAATTGATAAAAACCCAATAAATCTGCTTTTTTCAGGTTATACAGTGCGTATCAAAAAAAGGTAATCCAACTTTGGCGGGCTACTACTTTACAATTGTCAGCTATGGAGAGCTCAATGTTTTAATTCTAATGATATCACAAACCATCGAAAGCTATGCTGCCGGCTGAAAGCAATAACAAATTTACTTCTTGTATATTATAGAAAGAATGGCCACGCGAAAGTAACAAGATTAATGCTCTGTTACTGGGAATTTGAAAACAATAATGACATTGTTTCCATTCCTGTTGTGTCGTTGGTTGTTGGCGTGTTTCCTTTCAAAGAGTGAAAGTAGTAATATAGTAGGTTAATAGATGTCGGCGTTAAAGCTTGTACAATATAACAATATTGGTCACAGTTTATTATTCCGAAGGTTCATTTTTTCCCCCAAAGGTTCGTTATTCCGGAGGTTCGTCATGATATAGATAAACGGGCCCAAATTTGTTATTGCTGAAAGCAATAACAAATTTACTTCTTGTATATCATAGAAAGAAAGGCCACGCGAAAGTAACAAGATTAATGCTCTGTTACTGGGAATTTGAAAACAATAATGACATTGTTTCCATTCCTGTTGTGTCGTTGGTTGTTGGCGTGTTTCCTTTCAAAGAGTGAAAGTAGTAATATAGTAGGTTAATAGATGTCGGCGTTAAAGCTTGTACAATATAACAATATTGGTCACAGTTTATTATTCCGAAGGTTCATTTTTTCCCCCAAAGGTTCGTTATTCCGGAGGTTCGTCATGATATAGATAAACGGGCCCAAATTTGTTATTGCTGAAAGCAATAACAAATTTACTTCTTGTATATCATAGAAAGAAAGGCCACGCGAAAGCAACAAGATTAAATGCCCTGTTACTGGGAATTTGAAAACGATAATGACATTGTTTCCATTCAAAATTCAAAATGGTCACCTTCCTTGACCTAGGTCTAATTGGATTAATAGGAGAGCATGTATTTGGGAATTTTAGGACTTTAACTTGACTTTGGCCCTTCCATAAGTTTATGCATTAAGTAATTTTCAAGGTATGGAGAAAAAATGCAATTTTTGTATTGAGTAGAAAATTGTTACCATTTTCATCTGGCCTTTGACCCTAAAATTCATAAGAGAATCACTGTCAGGCAGAACATGCATAAATATGTACTAAGTTTCAAGATACCATGAGCCACTTCCGAGACATGGAGGAAGAAGCAAGTTCAGCACTTTCTCTTGATCCTTGATCTTTGACCTTTTTGGCAAAAAAAAAAAAAGAAATTGCCAGAGAATCTCTATTTTGGGTTATACATGCATACACCAAGTTTAAGTCCTGCTGGCATTGCATAAATATGAGGGAAAGAGTAAAATTTTGAAGTGTTGCCCTTGACCTTTGACCCCATGAACCCCAAATTCCCTAGATAATCACTTCCAGTCAGTACATGCATAATATATATTATGTTCCATGAAGATCTCTCTCTCTCTCTCTAGTCACGTAGCATACAAATATGCAGGTGTGGTTCGGATGAGAGAACGCCATTGTCTGCGGTCAGCGGCAGCTCTGGTAGCCTCTGTAATGCTTGCTCCAGTCACCTGTTTGATGTCATCAAGCCAGCTTGCTGCGGGTCTTCCTCTTTTACGTTTTCCCTCAACCATTCCCTGGATGATTGTTTTCTGCAGGCAGTGATGTCTGGTAACATGGACAAAATATGTCAATTTTCTGGCCACAATATCAGCCCGTAGTTTCTTTTCCACTCCAAGCTCCTCTAGCACCCATGTATTTGTTCTTCTTTCTTTCCATGGTATCTTCAGTATCCTACGATAGCACCACATCTCAAACGAATCCAGTCTCTTCTTGTCTGCTGACTTCATTGTCCAGGATTCTGAGCCATATGATGCCACGGCAAAGGCTGTAGATCTTAGTAGCCGGACCTTGAGGGAGGAAGGGAGTTTACTTTTCCAGAGCTTTGTCATACTTTGTACCACATTCCGGGCCATTGCTAGTCTTCGTTTAATCTCCTGTGAGCAGTCCCCTTTGGTGTTTATGATGGAACCCAGGAACTCGAAGCTTTCCACCTCTTCAATGGCATCACCATCTAGAGAAAAGACACCATCTGCAAAACTCCGTTCTCCATCTACAACCATGATCTTAGTCTTTCTAGTATGCAGCATTAGCCCCCTCTCTTCACTTGCTATTTTTACTGCTCTGAGTAGATCCATCAATTCTCTTCTGTTGTTGCAAACCAGGGTGGTGTCATCCGCATACCTGAGATTTGTTACCCGTTGGCCACCTATTGTCACTCCACCAAGGAAATCTCCCAGGGCATCTCTCATAATCCGTTCAGCATAGATGTTGAAAAGCTGGGGCGATAGTATGCATCCCTGTCTGACACCTCTACCAATCTTGAACCATTCTGTGTCACCTCTGCTTGTTCGTACTGTAGACTCTTGATCTTTATATTGCTTGCTATCGAGCTTCACTATATGGCTAGGAAAACCCATTTCTCTCATAGTGTTCCATAATTTTGCATGACAGACACAATCAAAGGCTTTGCTGTAATCTATAAAGCACAAGTAGAGTGGTACAGAGTGTCCTCGGCAATTCTCAATGATGTTTCTGATGTTGATGATATGGTCTCTCGTGCCTCTTCCTGCTCTAAAACCAGCCTGCTCTTCAGCTATCTCATTTTCCATCTGCCGTTTCATTCTGTTGTTGATGATCTTGAGTAGTATTTGTCTTAGGACAAACGTGCCATTTTCCTTTACCTGGAGATTTCAAAGAAGCAATGGAGTGAGTGGATATCATTATTTTGGATCTTGAAGCCCACACTCTTGCCAGTAAGTGTTCACAATTCTGACTACCTCTTATTACTTCAGTCCCACTTGGATATTTTCGTGTGTCTTTGTTGGTGACTCTTTCCTGCCCCAGTATCTATCGCCTGCTCAAAAGCCAAGTTCTTGCCTATAATGGCAACCCGAAACACAAAAGCGCTTGTGAAAGAAATTCTGCAGGACAATGAAGTGCTTTCTGTGATAAAGGCGGCTGTAATGGAGGCGGTGGAAGTAAAGCTGAATGAGGTGTTCACTCGTCTGGAACAGCAGGAGAGTAAAGTGCTGGACCTGGAAAATAAGATAGACAGGTGTGAAAAGGTCATCAAGGATCTGAAAAAAGAAAATGAGTCGCACAGACAAGAGTCAGCTTCTCTCAAAAGGAAACTGGATGAACAAGAACAATACTCCAGACGTAACTGTGTGAGATTTTTCGGCATTCCAGAAGCAGAGGGTAAACCCGAAGATACCGACGAGACCATTATGCGCGTTGCTCGGGAGACAATGGGTGTTGACCTTCCCCCATCTGCCATAGACAGAAGTCACCGTATCCGACGGATGAATCCCCCTCCTGAAGGTGCTGCCAAGAAACCAAGACCAATCATTGTCAAACTTACGTCATACAAGTACCGCCAACTTCTGTTCAGCAACAAAAGAAAGCTCAAGGAAGCCAGAGGGAAGAACAAAGGCATCAGCCTGTACGAGGATCTCACCGATGCAAGGAGAGCTCTTCTCTGGGAAGCATTTCACCACATGAAGATGCCGAACAGCAAGATACAGCACGCGTGGACCATGGACGGGCGGGTGTTTGTTGCGTTGAACTCTGCAGGCGGACATTCCACAAAGAAAGTGATCCATTCCAGAAGAGACCTAGATATGTTGTAAAACCGAAAAACAGCTATATTAATCATGTATTCTCAAAATTATTCACTGTACAACATTTTGATAAAAAAACAATGAAATCTCCAGGTACAACAGATTTTCTTTCTTTCATTCTCTAAAGTGTTTTCATATGTTTTGAACAATCGTGCTTAATTAGTTATCTTAATCTGTAGGTGTGTGTGTGTGTGTGTGTGTGTGTTGGTGTATTGAACGCAATTTTAAGTGTGTATTGTGTACATGGTCTATGTGTGTTGTAATGGTGCCTGACAAAAAATCACTCTTACAATCTCTGAAGCAATATGATATGAAAGCAGTATCTCAATATCTATCTCCTCCAAATGACAGTAATGATGAAGACTTTGAACCCTCGTATGCCTTTTATACTCCTGATGAATTCAACAAAAATAAGATTATGTCTGAAAAATCATTTTCTTGCCTGCATGTGAATTGTAGAAGCATGAATAAAAATTTTGATAATATGATGTCATTACTTAATGTTCTTGATGTACAATTTTCAATCATAGGTATTTCTGAAACGTGGTTAAGATCTAAAGATTCATATTTTGATATAAATGGGTATAATTTTGAGTGTAATGGTTGAGAAAACAGGAGGGGTGGAGGAGTTGCATTATATATAAACAGCAAATTAGATTTTAAGTGTAGATATGATTTAAATGTGAATGTTCCATGTTTTGAGTCTATATTTATTGAGATAAAAAATTCTAATAAGAATATCGTAGTCGGTGCTGTATATCGCCCTCCAGATCAATGTGTGCAATTTTTTACTGAAATTTTGAATGAAATTTTTATGACTGTAAATAAAGAAAATAAGTTGATTTATATATTAGGAGATTTTAACATTAACTTATTGAATATTTCTGTATGTCAAAAAGCAGCTGATTTTTTAGATGTTTGTATGGTAAATTGCACATACCCACTTATTCATAGCCCAACTCGCATTGTAAATAGTACAGCCTCTTTACTGGACAACATATTTACTAATGACTTAGAGGATATGTTTACTGGTATATTATTGGCAGACATAAGTGATCACTTTCCAATATTTTCTTTTTCTCATCTAGAGTTACATTTTCATAATTCTGATCCAATATATAAGCATGTAATAAATGATGATAATGTTTGTCAATTTGTGAAAGAGGTAAATGAGGTAAATTGGATTGTAAAAGTTAGCGATGTTAATGTAGCCTATGATGAATTTTTGAAGAAATTTCAGTATATTTATAATTTGTGCTTTCCTTTGAAAAAGATTGGTGAAAAAAAGTTCAGAAACAAGCCATGGTTTAATAAGGATTTAAGAAAGTTATGTCATAAAAAGTATATCATGTATAAAAGATATTTGAGAAAACGTACTCAAGAGAGATATGACAAATATAAAGTATTACGAAATAATGTAACCCAAAAAATTAAAAATGCAAGAAGATTTTATTTTAAAGAGAAATTTGAAAACGCATCTGGCAACATTAGAAACACATGGAAGATAATAAATGGCATTATTGGCTCTGGAGTTAAGAAGAATGTACTACCCACGACTGTTCATTGGAATGATAAAGATGTTACTGGGAAACGTGCAATAAGTAATGCATTTAATGAATACTTTATTAACATTGGGGAAAGTGTGGCAGGACAATGTGATGATATAGAATACGACAAATGCATGCAATATGTTCATAAAAACCCATCAAGTGCCTTTTTCTTGCCATGCTCTCCAAAAGAGATCATTGATATTGTGTGTAAATTAAAAGATACGAGTCCTGGTTTTGATAATGTTGATGTAGCTATTGTAAAGAAAGTTATTCATATTTTGTGTATCCCGATATGTGCAATAATCAACTTGTCATTTACTACAGGTACTGTTCCTGATAAAATGAAAATTGCAAAAGTTATCCCTATTTTTAAAGGTGGAGAAAAAGAACACATATCGAATTACCGTCCCGTCTCTATTTTACCGTTATTTTCAAAAATTTTAGAAAAGTGTGCATATACACGCATTGTAAAATTTCTGGATAAGTGCAATATCATAACAAATAGTCAGTATGGTTTTAGGGCAGGTCACTCCACATCTTCTGCCATTATTGAATTTGTTCATAAAGTTGTAAATGTTTTTGATAATAGAGATGTAATGATAGGGTTATTTTTAGATTTAAGTAAGGCAATTGATACTCTTAATCATGATATTTTATTATATAAGCTTTATTTGTATGGAATTCGTGGAGTAGTATTGGAATGGTTTGTAAGTTATTTAAGTAATCGTAAACAGTTTGTGACCTCTGAAGCTGTAGAATCAAAAATGATGTCAGTAAGATGCGGTGTGCCCCAGGGATCTATTTTGGGCCCACTCCTTTTTTTGCTCTACATTAATGACATAGTCAATGTTTCTAATAAATTACAAATGATATTATTTGCGGATGACACGAGTGTGTTTATGTCCGACAATGATCATCATGTACTTCAAAGTAATTTCAATAAGGAATTTAGTAAACTTGTTGATTGGTTTGATTGTAATAGGCTTATGATAAATGTAAATAAAACAAATTATATAATGTTTACCAATAGAAAGATTAATATATGTGATATACAGATTAAATTTAAAGATGTAATGATAAAGCAGGTTAATTCAACAAAATTTCTTGGTGTTATAATTGATGATAAGTTGAACTGGAATGAGCACACTCGGGTCATCTGCAACAAATTAGCCAAAAATGTTGGAGTTTTTACCAGATTGAAATTTTTACCTAAAAATATTTTGATTATATTGTATAATACCTTAACTCTCCCGCATTTGAATTACTGTTCGGTAATATGGGCCAATTCTAGTGTGTCAAATGTGAATAGAATATTATTGCTTCAAAAGAAACTTATTCGTTCGATAAATCACAGTGATTATTATGCCCATACTACTCCAATATTTTACCAATTGAAACTTTTGAGGTTTCAAGATATTTATACTTATCAGTGTGCAATATTTATGTATTTGTGTTTTAACAATATGATTCCTAAAAGTTTATTAGATTATTTTAAGTTATATACTAAGAGTAGATATAATATGAGAAATGTTAACGTATATAGTGTTCCTTTTGCCAGAACCTTGCCGTCTCAAAAATCGATATTTGTCAATGGACCTAAAATATGGAACGGAATTCCTCCTGATATTCGAGGCAGCACATCATTACGATTATTCCAAAGGAGATACAAGTTATACCTTCTAAATCAATACATTTAATTTTCTGATTTTTAGGCCGTTTGTATGTAGGCGTGCGTATGTGTGTGTGTGTGTGTGTGTGTATCTGATAGGTGTGTACAGCCATGTTTCAACTTGCTGAAATTGAGATGTTTTATATTTATCAAAAATATTTCCATGATATGATTTGTTATAATATATGTGTATATTTTTTCTGGAGACAGGCTTAAATATAAGGCTGTGCCTTTCTGCTTGTCTCCCAACACTATCCAATCATTTATGTTTTGTTATACTTCTCATGAATGTTGTTGTAATTATGTGTTTTTATGGAAGTGTTAAATAAACCTGAAACCTGAAACCTGAATTTTGCTGGCATGGCTTATCAAACTAATGGTGCGATGGTTTGAGCACTCCTTTACATTTCCTTTTTTTAGGTATCGGGATAAAGACCGCTCTTCCCCAGTCCTCGGGCCATTCTACATTCCTCCAGATTCTGTCACATAGTTTCCACGTGATGTTTATGCCTTCCTCACCAGAGGCTTTCCATAACTCGCCTGGGATATCATCCCAGCCTGGTGATTTCCCGTTCCTAATTTCTCTCATTGCTTGGCGCACTTCCTCCAATAACGGGGGTGGTTCTAACTCTTGTTCCCCTAGGTTGCTGTTGGCAGAGTCTGCCTGGGTCTTCTGCTCGTAGAGCTCCTTGCAGTACTCGGCCCATCTATTCTTTATGTCTGTGCTCTCTGTTAAGGTGGTACCATTTCTGTCATTGATGACATCTGACCTTGCTGATGGTTTTTTTAGTGATTTCTTTGACCAGAGCATACACCCTCTTAGAATCACTCCCTGCTCTTTCTATCTCCTCACATTTTCTCTCAACGAAAGCACGTTGATCAGCTCTAACTGCTTTTGACACTTCTTTGTGTTGTCTTCGCCACTCAGCCATATCCCCTCTCTTCCTCGCATCCTGTCTCTTGTCAGCAAGTCAGTTCTAATGTTGTTCTGGATAACCATGGTTGCTTCTTCTTCTTCTTCTTTGGGATGATCTCCTTAGCTGTGCTTAACACTGCTTCTTTCATTCCTTCCCACAGTTAATTGGGAGACAGCTCTTCATCATCAATCTGAAGAAGTGCCTGAAATCTATTGCTCACACTAACAGTGTACTGTTCCGGTATGTTGTCTACATCAAACCTTAATGGTGGTGTCTCTTTCTTCTTTACTTTGAGCTTTAGTTTCAGCTGTGCAACCAGAAGCTGGTGGTCACTCCCACAGTCTGCACCTGGTCTTGTCCGAACACTGAGCAGTGAAGAGCGCCATCTTCTTTTAACGAGGATATAGTCAATCTGGTTTCTTACATTGTCCCCGGGGCTCTTCCATGTCCATAGTCTTCGGGGGTGCTGCTGGAAGAAAGTGTTTCCAACAATCAGGTCATTAGCTTGGCAGAAATCTTCCAAACTATCTCCACGTTCATTTCTTTCTCCCAATCCATATTTTCCGACGATCTTAGACTTGGTCACTGATTTGCCAATTTTTGCATTCCAGTCTCCCATTATCACAAGAACATCTTTGTTCGGAATCTTGTCAAGAGTATCTTGAAGCTGACCATAAAAGTCTTCCAAGGCTTTATCAGATGCAGTAGATGTTGGCGCATAGACCTGGATGACGGAGATGTTAAATGGGTGACCTTCCAGTCTGAGAGTAATAATTCTTTTGCTTATTGGGTTGAAACCCAAGAAAGACTTAGCCGAGTTTTTGTCCAGGATGAAGCCTACTCCGTGTTCCCTCTTTCCGCCGTCTTTGCCTGAATACACAACTGTGTAGCCATCTTCGGTAGTGAAACGACCTTGGTTGAGCCACCAAGTCTCTGAAATACCAAGCACACTGATATTTTGTTCTCCCATTCGGGTTATGATGATCTCCATCTTGTCAGCATTCATTCCTTGAACATTCCATGTCCCTATAATTCTAGGTTTTCTCAGGTTTGTGCTGCTCCTTTCATGCACAGGATTATCGGCAGTATATTCTGCGTCCTTACAGCTGTGCCTAGTCGGTGCAACACGCTCCTCTTCCCCAGTAGCCATTGACGCATCATCTGGCCTGCGGGTCCCACCATCAGATGCCGGTTTTCCACAATGTTTACGAACTCTCATAAGAACTATCGTGGCCAAGAAAATGCAGTGGGTGGCCGGGTCCTTCTGCATTGCTGGATGGCCATCGTTGACTCTCCAGAGTCGATGCCCTTAAGATAGATCTTGTTTTTAGTTCCACCAGGGTGTCCAGCCACCCTCCTCACCATTCTCCAGTTGGAGACTGGTGGGTTTGCCGGTTTAGTCGCCGACAATCCGACCCTGAAACAGGTTGTACTGGGCTACAGGGTACCAGTAGCAGATCATCCTGACCTGACATGAAGATACCTTGAACAATATCCAAGATACAGAGAAAAAAAGTAAAATTTTAAAATTTTCACTTGACCTTTTCACATTTGACCTTAACCTTATGACCCCAAACTTTTACCAGTGAATTTTGATTGGGTAATACCTGTATACACTAAGTTTCAAGAAAATATCTTTAGGCATTGCAGAGATATGAGGGAAATAGTGAAATTTTAAGCATTTGACCTCGACCTTTTGACTTTTGACCTTGAGCATGTGCACCCAAAAGTTGATAGGCAGAATTTCACCCCCAATACACATACATGCCAAATTTCAGGGTTTTTTTGTTTTGTTTTGTTTTTTTTTTTGTTTTTGTTACGCTGTCCACAAAATTCATTACGGCCAGAGAGAAGGACGGACGGACGGAAGGACGGACAACCCGAAAACATAATGCCTCCGGCACCACTTCTTGGCGGAGGCATACAAAAGAATCTAGATTACATAGGTGAAGTAATCTTTGAAGATATGTAAATATTGATATGTACGGTATTGAAACTGTCGTGTTGATTATCCTTATGGTACGTTACCACTCTCGTGGAATTCACTAAGCTGGGTCCACTTTCTCGATTCGCCCGAAATCGTGGTCTTACTCGCGGACTAATCGTGCTGATCATCAGATAATCAAATCTTGATGTCAGTCAAAGACATTGTGTTGATCGTAGTAATTTTTCGAACAGTCCAATAATTCTTCTACGATCAACACGATTACCACCATAGACCTCAAGATGTGATAAGCCATGATAAGATCACCACGGTCACTCGTAGACTAAGAATCGATTTGTGGTAGATAGTATACATGTATTAGCATATCGAGACTCGCGACAATGGCAACCTAGTGAAAGTGTTTAACGTGCAATGTCAATAATCTTTTGGGTATCGATCATGCACATTTATAGTTACTCTATCTAAAAAGGACCGGCGGACGAGTAGGGCATGGATATCTGAAAACATTGGATGGTGTATTTAATTCATGCATGAGTTGTTATTCCAGCGGAACTTACATGCGCTCTATAAAGTGGATTGCACGTCAGATGCGCCTATAGCAGATACACTTCAAATCATTTTAGCAAATTTATCTAATTATAATAGATGTCTAATTTCTGTGGAAAACATGAAAATATTGTATTCGTTGTGGTTAAACATTTACAATCTGAATATGTCTAATGTTTAACACATTAGTCATACACAAACATCCTTGAACACAAACACACACAACACAAAAGTATACAAACCTGCATAAATATAAACGTGATATATATATATATATATATATATATATATATATATATATATATACATACATATATATATATATATATATATATATATATGTATATATATATATATATATATATATATATATATTTATATATAGATATAGATATATTATATATACATAGTTATGATATATACATGCACACATACATACATACACGCATGCATGGTTAATGTTCCCTCAGACATTTCCCTCATGTTTTATAGATCCATGGTCTATGTCTTAACCATAACATTTTTTTTTCTCTCTCTCTCTCTCTCATATTTGTATGATATTGATTATTAGTCACTCCTAACGGATTTAACAACCAAGTTTACGTTGTATTGCATTTAAATCAACCCATGTGATAAAGTTAAGTGCATGAAATCATTTTTTATAAAAAAAAAAAAACAGAATTTGAAAGCGACTGGATTTGACTTGCAACTATTCGTTTTTATCAATGCCATTCCTTGGTATTTGTTATCTATCTATTAGTTTCTTGGCAATAATAAACGTGTGAGCAATATGTTTAAAAACCATCAGGCGAACCACCAAAGAATGAGAACACGTATGTGCGATCTTATCTTAAAAAAATTAATTGATTTCATGCTAGAGCATGGTGAGAAATATTTCGCTTGTGCGGTATACATGTAACTCTTATTTCGACATCTAAATAAAGCATTCGAGTTTGATGTTCCATGAATGCATTAATGGCGTATTGAATAAATTCACGAAATTCACGACTGAGCTCATTTCCCCTGCATGAATGCCTGTGTGTGATATTGGAGGTGTGAGTATGTGTGTGAAGATGATCAGAAGAATGAGAGTTGATGAAGAGAAGTTTGATTAATATCGATATGTTGGAAACCCCTATCCAGGTAAGCCCGTTTCGGCCGTCATGAAATTACACCTCTCGTCACTAAGGCCTTCATTCTATTTGATGAAAAAAGACGTAAACTAAAAGTGAAGCTGAGTAGATCAAAGGTGATAGCGAATAAAAAATTTAATTTGCTTTCATATTCCACAAGATTTAATGATATTTAATCAATAATTTGGATGTAAGAAGTGATAGGGTCTCATACTTGCAATGATTATTATAGTATTACACGCGTTACGCAAGTGCGGCCGTCGACATTACCCTTAAATTTCTGTATAACCGTATTGAACCTTTTCCCTTTAATGTCGTGTAACGTTTAAAGGAATTGGTGTATTGAATAGCCGCTTTCACATAATAATACTTATTTATGGGGTTTAACTTAAGGAAAATTCCGATGTTATTTGTAAACAGAAATTAAATGTATGGAAAAAACATTACTGAAATCTGTATTTCTTGGGAAAAATGTTAAAAAAAATCCTTCCTTAGTATTTCATAACAACAACTATTTATTACATAACACGGGGTATCAACTTGTAGGAAATCTAATTCCCTTTAATATGATAACATTTTTATGGTAATTTGATATTCTTAACTAAAGTTATTCAAAAATAATCCGTATCCTAGCAACGGGCGGCGGCCATCTTAGAAGTATGCAAATTAGACGCACGCGCAACCCTTTTTCCGCTGGCGACAAGCAGATTCGCAAAATACAGGTTCTGACGATCTTCGAACACATCGTAGATTTTTTTTTTTTTTTTGGGGGGGGGGGAGTGCACGGGGACCATTTCTGAAGAATAGTAACCCAGTATGGGCCGACATGAACTACACAGATACTTCCCTTCATTTTGTTATGAAAAAATAAGATGTTTCATTTTAAACTCTGAAAGGCCATTTAACAAGTTCTTTATTTCTTAGGGCTTTTAACATAAGATTCTTCTTTTTTTTTTTCACTTTAATCTTCCAATAAGAGGAAACTGTCACGTCAAATTTTTTTCTTTAACTTTTTAATATCAGATAAGTTGTGATTTTGGAGGGAATCCAAAAAGACAAGAAACTGTTCATATGGGAAGCTGAATGGATTGAGTTTGTTAACACAGAATAGAAAAAAAAAACATTTTGATTTCATATAAGGAATAGAAAGTGTAATTTTCTTTCTTTCTTCGCCGATTTCGATGAGATTTGATCAATAGATAGCAGTGATCTACAACAAACCCCAGATACAGAACCTACGCAATTGCGCGCGGAGTTATTATAACCCTTAAAATAATATTGCTGTAAAACCTATTGAACCTTATCCCCTTTAATGTCGTGTAACTTTTAAAGGAATTGGTGTATTGGAAAGCCGTTTTCACATGATAATAGCTATGATTGGGGGATAATTTTAGGAAATTTCAAATGTTATTTGTAAATGCATATTAGATGTATGGAAAAGAACATTATAACCAAATTCCGTATCTTTTTAGAAAAATGCTAAAAAACATAATTCCTTCCTTAATATTTCATAACAACAACTATTTATTACATAAAACGGGGTATCAACTTGAAAGAAATTTAATTCTCTTCAAAATGATACCATTTTTATGGTAATTTGTTATTCCTAACTAAACTTATTCAAAAATAATCCGTCTCCTAGCAACGGGCGGCGGCCATCTTAGAAATATGCAAATAAGACGCGCGCGCAACCTTTTTTTCCGCTGGCGACAACCGGATTCGGAAAATACAGGTTCTGACGATCTTCGAACATATCGTAGAATTTTGTTTTGGGGGGGGGGGGGTGCACGGGGACCCTTTCTGGCTGCTAGACTAAATCTGCATATTGCACACATAGTCACAGACATACACTGACATTCCACATATTGCACAGTCACGGACGCACACTGACACTCCACACATTGCTTAGTCACAGACACACTAACAATCTGCATATTGCAAACATAGTCACAGACACACACCGACATTCCACATATTGAAGTCACAGAAACACACCGACATTCCACACATTGCACAGTCACAGACACACACTGACACTCCACACATTGCACAGTCGCAGACACACACTGACACTCCACACATTGCAGTCACAGACACACACTGACACTCCACACACTGCACAGTCACAGACACACACTGACACTCCACACATTGCACAGTCACAGACACACACTGACACCCCACACACTGCACAGTCACAGACACACACTGACACTCCACACATTACACAATCATCAATAAACACTGACACTCACACACATTGCACAGTCACAGACACACTGACACTCCACACATTGTACAGTCAGAGACACACACTGACACTTTGCACATCACAGAGTCATAGACACACTGACACTCCACACATTGCAGTCACAGACACACACTGACACTCCACACATTGCAGTCACAGACACACACTGGCACTCCACACACTGCACAGTCACAGACACACACTGACACTCCACACACTGCACAGTCACAGACACACACTGACACTCCACACACTGCACAGTCACAGACACACACTGACACTCCACACACTGCAGTCACAGACACACTGACACTCCACACATTGCTTATTCACAGACACACACTAACAATCTGCATATTGCAAACATAGTCACAGACACACACCGACATTCCACATATTGCAGTCACAGAAACACACCGACACTCCACACATTGCACAGTCACATACACACACTGACACTCCACACATTGCACAGTCACAGACACACACTGACACTCCGCACATCACAGAGTCACAGACACACACTGACACTCCACGCATCACACAATTACCAATACACACTGACACTCACACACCAAAGAGTCACAGACACACACTGACACTCAAGACATTGCACAGAGTCAAAGACACACACTGATAGCGGAAGCACGAGTTGAAGCATTCACCCGTATTAAACGGGTACAATTTACTCTGTTTAGCGACGAGTCTGTGCATACCATACTTTGAGAAATGAAAATGAAATGTAACCTTGCGAGAGATGATGAGTTAGAGGCGGTGAGTGACCGCATGTCACTGCACCCTTCCTCAGAAAACCCTTGTGGAAGAACAGATGTTTCTGCACATATACAAGAGGCGTCCAGTGAGTCGCCTAAACAAAGTCTCAGCACTGACTACTTCTTGTTCCATGTGAATGCGTCTTGCATGAAATATTTTTGTGTACGACAAATAGCATAACAATATAATTGACTGCCGACAGTTATCAACTAATGAAGACCAGTCTGCTTCTAGTGCCAATGCCAATCAGATAATGCTGCTTCAAAAAAAAATTCTCTCTTTTCTCTGATCGAATATTTTTACAGACATGATCTCATAAACTTGCAACTATAAATAGACACCATCTCCGACATCAAAATACTGGTTGGACAAGCGTACATTTCTCAGCAAGTGCATGCAGTGATATATCTATACCAGAATACAAAACGAAGTCGTTAGAAATTCTCTGGGAATGAATGGACACTCGTTGGAAAGGTTGAGGTTTGAAATTTCATCATCCATCTCGTACTACGAACACACAAATCCACAAGAAGTGTGATCTGACAGGAAATTCGACCAATCAAATAATGTGGCAACATCCTCTTTGGAATCAATTATCTTCCATAATGCAATGGCGTGGCAAACATTTCACCTACAAGAACTGAACATAAAATTAATAATGACTGTAATACATACGGCCTCACGTTACTATAATGCGCAGTATATTTGGTTAAAAAGCAATACTAAGCATTACAATAATCATGGCCATAGAGACCCTGCAGTATCTTGACATTGTGAGGCTATTCTCAATCCTCTTAACGACATGCAATAATATTGTAGTCACTGTTTCGTAAAGAATTCAACAGAAGACTGTAATGGGGATGATCTTATTTGGAGGTACACATAATCACTAGTGATTCAGTATTTTTGAGGGGACATACAACATCAATATTTCTATTTCCCTAAAAGAAGAAATGGGTAGGAAATATACACAGATGTGTGATTCCAACCTGTCTTTTCATCATGAATAAATAAGTCCATGAAATCGAAATTATGCATACCTCAATTATATATCCTTCTGCATTTCTCTATACCTGATTGTATCATAAACAGCAACTTAATAGGTTTGGCTGTTAATATATTCTACAAGTTAAATAGGTTTGGCTCCAAATGAAATAGCATTTAAGGGCATGACCTAACCTTGCTCGACTGACAAATGATAATTGATGCAGTTCCAACAATAATTATCCATTATATAGTATCTACTCCTGTACTTATACATTTTTTGTGAGTTTCAACTTAAAATAAAAAAAAAAATAAAAAAATTCCTTGGGCTTGATTGGGCAAGTATTGTTCAATGTTTAACATGTAAAAGGGTAATAGACATGAAACTATTTCTGTGAACATATTTCATTTTGCCATACCTAAACAACATCATTGATATAAATGAAACACAATTCAACAGAAATTTGAACTGCTTTAAAAGCGTATTCAAAACATTTTCATAAATAATGACTGACACAACAAAGGCATGCCAAATTTGCAATTACACATTTTTTCACATAATGGACAATTACAGGTTAGTAATAACCACAAAAACAGAATGGTACATGAAACTTTGGTAGGGCCCAGAGTTCATATTCACCTATCCTATTCGTTACTTCCCCTAAACAAATAAATGCATGCTTTAAATTCTGATAACTTTCCATTCCTTTCACATTATACAATGTGCAGGACTTTGCCGGGAGTAGCGTATGCGCAGGGTCACATATTTTGTGCTGAGAATTATGATGGTACACACCCTGTTGTCTACTCATATATTTACTTTAAATCATATTGGCAAGTAATTTACTAAAAACTGGAATGGATATATCTATAAATATATATATAAAATCATCTCTAGGGAAGGAGTGACTAGCATGCTAGGGGCATCCTGATTGCCTATATTCCGTATTCAAGATCCGTCGACGTATGAAAGAATTACCATACAACCATGGTGTTGCCCTCTATCTAGGGTTAATTATGTTTGCTGATACGTAGTCAATCAAGCATGATCGATGAATGCAGAAAACATTTCTAAAATATAGTTGAACTTACATAGCATATATATGCATGAGGCTAAATAATAGTACAGAATACTCCATAAAAGGTACATTGTATTGCCTCAAGATTTGTTTTCCCCATTTTAAAATTATTGGATACATGGTTCTGTAGAATGTATAATGGTCAAGAATCACTCTGGCTAAATTCATATCATGACTTACAACGTCAAAGTATTTAAGGAGAAAATGTTTGACATTCAACTTCAGGGGGTCAAACCACAAATATTTACACAAAACTTCCATAGTATACCAACACATAAAACAGAGTTGAAAAGAAATAACTGTCTCGCTGAAAGCGCATGTGTACATTTCACAGACATGTGGTGCTAAAGAGAATTGAAAGTTGATGCATGCAGATGTATGAGAGTTTACTTGAACATTTCGTATCACACTCAAAATAATTCCATGGGCGTTATTCTCTACGGTCTCAACACCTTTGCATCAGATCTGGTCTTGTGGTCACATACAAAACCCTCTAAATTGCAAGTATAATTCCGCCTGTATATGAAATTTGACACGGACATGGCACTCATAAAACATTAGGCTGAAGGGCAAAGGTGTTCATAATGAGGTCAGAAAATGCTTCTTCAATTTCATTCATTATACATGTAACTCCAAGCACTTCATACAAAACCTTTTTGTAGCATCTTAGTCTGCATGAGGCATGCACCAGTATTTACAAATAGGAGAACCATTTGCATTTGAAGGTTATCATTTCTGAAGCTGGCCACTGATGGGATGATCATCCTACCTCATTTGGATGGCAAAGCATGTACACACATGACACATTGATGTAAACAAACATCTAAACATGCAAATGTATGGCTGAAATTAAAAATAAAAAATAAATTATTGACAGCGCTTGTACACTTTTGCCACTTCTGGTTTAAAGTAGAGTTGCATTGCTAGCAGAAGTCTCCCATTAATCCACTCCCTTCCAGATTATAAAAGCCTCATAAACTTTGTACAGAAGCCAATAAGTGTGCCCTCTACAGTTCGGTTAAGAAAGGGTAGGTCATGACTGGTCATATATACCTGGTATTACACCATAATCATCATTCCCCATCTTTTAGTGTTTCAGTATAAAACAGGTAGGATGACAAAAAAAACAAACCCCAAAACAAAAAATCAAACAAAGTCACTTACTATCCCAGTTTGGTATAAGGAAATAAAGAATTGAAAAAAATAATAATTCTCAAAGGAAAAGAAGTATACATTAATTTTCTGAATATATTTTCCACTTCAGGCTGTTTCTCATCAACTGTTCTGTGCAATGGCTAATTTGCTTTTTAAATTCAGCTCAACATTAAGACACCTCTATTCCCTAATGTGCACATCGAGTTTACCAGCCAATGCCACAGTGCTAGAAACTGACTACTTTGAATGAGGTAAATGATCGAGTCCAGCGAAAGATATCTCGGCCAGCAAATAAGTAAACAGTGTTCACTCTCGGGGATTACCTAAACAATGAAAACAGTCATGCCTACAATTCACTACGATCCACACACAGAGACAATGACAGCATGCCGAATACAGAGAGCACCCACATTGCACTCTGCTGCATGCTAGAAAACATGAATGTGGTACATTGTATGTGAAAGGATAATGTAATGAACTGCCCACCTATTTCTTTGTCTTACCATATCCCTCCCCCTCCCCTCCCCCCCCCCCCCAAATCAAGAGGGAAAGAATAATTTAGTGAGTAGGTAAAACGGAAATGTTAAGGGTTAGGAT
This sequence comes from Diadema setosum, assembly GCA_033980235.1. Taxonomy (NCBI): domain Eukaryota; kingdom Metazoa; phylum Echinodermata; class Echinoidea; order Diadematoida; family Diadematidae; genus Diadema; species Diadema setosum. The sequence continues at coordinate 21,658,588 of CM067066.1, read as the reverse complement.
TGAGTGATGGGGGGGGAAAAATTGGTACAGAAAAAAGACACAAATACACAAAAACACACATTTTTCACTGGAAGCAACCTTTGATGTATACCCTGGCACACAATGAGTGTACAAAATTAATCATCATACCGACAGTATCAAAATGGTATACAACTTCCCAGTTCTTGCCTCCCTTACTTCCTAGGCTGCAAAGATTTCGGTCCGTTGGTGTGTGGCGACTTGTGAAGCAAACGTGTCGGGAGGAAACCATCTGCTCAGTCGCTCTTGATTTTGGCCTGCGAGAGTTTGGGCTGGTCGACGAACTCCGTGCCAAAGACCCCCATGAGGACGATGCAGACACCGGTCGCCGCCAGCCAGAAGAGGATGTAGGCTATCTGCAAGTGCAGCTCAGCTGTGGTGTACATAGACACACAAAAAATCAACCGTCACTACACCGCTCTGTTACTTCTTTTGTTCTGTGAATGCATGCTATAGATCAATTTGGTTTTAAAACACTGAAGCCTATACAAGACATAAATGGGGGGCTTTCAACACAAGAAGAAAAGATGATGCAATGCATTATGCAATGAGTCAGGTGCATTGCTATGTCAGTACATAAATAAACTATTGTTTAATAGCCATACTGAAGCTCCCAAGTTATGAAATAGACATTACACATAAAAACAGCATCCAAACCCTATGGAGTACCATAGAGTACCATAGACTGATATCAAAGACATTAATTACCATGGAAACTGGTCCTAAACATTCTTGTATAGCCCAAATATCTGTGAACACAACGGTGGCTAGCCATGCTGGTACCCCGTTCCAACCCATGGCCCAAAGCTTTGCCCGAGAATATCTTGTTTGGAACCAGCACTACACTACGACAAAAGACTGGTATCCTTAAAGCGTGTGTACAGTTCTGGTCGAGGTGAAGATTTAGCTTTTAAGGTTTTGTGAGATATTCAGAAACCACTCTATGAGATGTCAAAGAGCATGCGGTTCTAGGGGGTATCAAAAGTTTATTCGATGAAAATCGGTTTAGAAATGGCTGAGATATCCAAAAACAAGGTGAAACAAAGAGATACTAATAAAGTTGGGGCATGTCGCCTTTTATTATTAGCACTTTTTGGGATATCTCAGCCATTTGAAAACCAATTTTCATCAAATAAACGTTGAATCCTTCTTAAAATTACATGCTCTTTCATATTTCATAAGAGGCTTTTCATTATCTCACATAGGAATGTTCAAAACATGAATCCCTACCTCAACCAGTACTGTACAGCCCCTTTAAGTCAGTGCTAGTCCGTATACAAAACAGAAATTTAAAACAAAACAAAACAAAACAAAACAAAAAACACCCTAAAATCCACCAAGTTCTGACAATTTCTTCTTTTTTTTTCCATTTCAAACCACACACAAAACATGGGCAGATGTCATTCATGAGGAATTCAACATGAATACAGATATCTAATAAATCTCCCACATGAACTTTTGTACACAACTTTTTCTGTATTCTAGGTGGTTTGAATTTTCAAACATAGAGCCAAAGAACAGAACATAATATGGTTGTAATTCTTCCTTTCATCCTCAAACTGAACTCACCGGATGGAATGAGGACGCTGATAAGCAGCATTGAGAAGGCAACCATGGCGATTGCTGGTAACTATGGAGATGAGAGAAAATAATGGGAGAACACGTAAATTACAAATTTGAAAGCTACGTTTCCATATGAAAGGCTAAACCTTGATGTTTTCCTGTCTGTGCACGCTGACTTTGAATGAAGAGAAATGCCATCACACTAAATAAATTGCCAAGAAGTCACATCAGTTCAAAGTGAATCATATCAAGTAGGATTTGGAAGAGACACAATAAATGCACATCGCATATAGCTTTCAAAAGCAGTGCCTCTCACATCTTTAAAAAAAAAAAAAAAAAAAAAAAAAATCCCTTCTACTTCTATACACTACTCATCCCTTGATATTGTTTGGCACTACGGATAAAAATGTTCACACTAATAACAGTGTTTCCTCAACCCATGCTTCATATCATACATTCTCACATTTTTAAACAACCTTCGGGTGTGGGGGGGGGGGGGGAACCATAGAGATTATTTTGAAATATTTGAATCTGACGATTCGAATTTGATATTTGGCGATTTGAATCTGAATTGATTTGTTCGCAGTGATTGCTAAGGAAGCAATGAATGCTTGTAAGATATCTACCACAGGACCAACTGCCACAGGACCAACTGCTTAAGATCCCCACCAAAGCTAGGCAATGAGAATAAATTATCTTGCTTTTGGGTATAACTGCTGCAGCCGTGGCACTTGAAGCACAGACCTTGCAACCGACAGTTCATGGTCTTATCCACCGAGTCTCATCAATAAGGAGTGATGATTACGCGTATGGAACACAATCATGTTAAAAACCCTCTGAGCAAGCATAGTCTGCAGTTTGTCATCTTTGAAACCTAACCTCAAATTTAATGTATGGGACTATGCAGTGGGGAAGAATTTCAACTGATGCTGCTTGATGAGGGAAAAAAATTTAAACAAAGGTGTCTCCAAACTTCCTTGACAGGTTGTCAAAATTGACATTCTGGCAAGGGATATTAAGTGCTATCATATATTTTGAGAGACATTAAAACAAGAAAACAGAATGATGCACTGACTTACAGTACAGTATGATTTTCATTTGGTTCATGAATCTTAATCTTACCAGCATGAACTTGGCATCTCTGCTCTTGCGAAGCGGAGAAGGTCGTACCACCCCTTCACCTTCCTCTATTTCATAGTTGCCAAGCAACAGGTCGATGGCATCCTGAAAAATAACATATTCCAGCGCAAACAATAAAAAATCTTACTCAGACAATCACATACATGCATACATTCTTGGGAGTTGTAAATTGTAAACTGCTACTTGTGTTGAAACAGAAGTGAGGACAGACATGACAACATCGTCATCTGCTGTACAAGTTTGTGTGGGTGAATGGAGACTCATCCAAATCTGCCAACCCACCTGCCTATAGCCGTCCACAAAGTTGTTCATGTAGTATCGGATTAATGAGTTGACACCGTCCCTGACCAGGCCAAACCTGGTCCTCTTTCCAGTCCTGTAATACAGATCAGAGAGTAAACAGGCAACACATCATATATATATTTAATTATGAACACACACAAGAGGGTGAAAGTTTCTACCTTCTGGTTACTGAAATTAAGGGGGAAAAAAAGAAACACTAAAATTTGAACTGCACTTTCATTTCTAGCAAAACTGCAATTTTTCTTGCATCCTTCACATTAAAGATTGACAAGTCTTATTGAAAATATAAATGTGACCCGCTACAACAAAATGATCCTAAAGTCGCGCGAGGTCGATTATTTGAAAATTGCATGATATAATCCGCTAATCTTTTTGCTTTGAATTGATATATAACACATTTTATAAAAATAATCGGCTGCGGAGATATCAATGTTTAAAAGAGAGCATGTCGAGACGTCTGGAGAATCACTGTTTCGAGAAAAGCGCCCTTAAAGTCTTCCTTTTGACGCAATCGCGATCAAGGGACACGCAAGTCAGTTTTCACCTCTGGACAATAGAAGGTAAGCCCTAGCAACCCCCGAAGAGTTCATTCAAGCACATCAGCGTCGGCGGTCTCCTCACCAACCAATCAGTGACCAGGATGTGAGAAGCGGCTGAGCATAGCACACCCCGCCCGCACGCACCAGTCGACTGGGCAGTGTGCGAGCTTCACGCTTCGGTTAGCAGCAAGCAGCAAACTGACCAATGAGATCACTCTGGTCATTGTTAGGGGCGGAACCTGTCTGTGGTGCTCAATCCAAATTTTGGAACCAGTTTCTGCTTCGTTGAAACGCCAAAAAACATGGCTCAGAAAAATGTTATTTTTTTAATCTTTCCTTTGATCATTTTGCTTCAAAATTTCGACAGATGATAGAAGACATGTTAGACTCCAATAATATATTAAAATCAGAAAATAGCAAGTTTTGACCAATTTTAATGCTCTGACTTCAAACTCGATTTTCACGGCTTTGACCGTGCGCGACTTTAGGACCTTTTTGTTGTAGCGGGTCACAAATGTTGTAATTACCTTTATGTATCTATGATCTAGATGAAGGAGGAGAAAGTTATATATTCATGGAAAAGGGTTAACCAAACTGAAACTGTATTTCATGCAAAGTATGAATAAAATTAGTTGTCGATCTGATCTCCTTCAGTTATTACATTTCATCAGGTGGAAAGCCGAGACTTTCATTGAACTGCGTGGTCAGTCTCCAATTTAGAACATAGAAAGCCAAGCTGACAAAACTCGGACTGCCCAGCTCAAAACCCACAAAAAGTAGGCCAAAGTTAATTTCCACATTTCTACATAGTTTAAAAGAGTAAGCTCTATGCTTTAAAATGTTATATAACTTGTTAAACTTGGATCAGCCTTACCCACTTAAAAAGATATTGTAATGCGAGAGAGTTAGGAGGTGCAGTTTCATAGAAAAAGGGAGAAAAGAGGATTTAAGAGTAAGGGTCACTCAAGCATGCTGTGGAGAAGTACCAATGAAAACATTTTCCATTTTCCATTTTCCTGTGAAAGCAGCACTGTCTGAAAAAATATGGGTCCAGAAAAACTGGTAACATTTCAATTTCTGTTTGGTTGAAGCTGTCAAACTTTGACAGCAGGTAGTGGAAAGATTACTCTCCAAGGTAAGACAAACTTAGAGAATTTAAGTCAGTCAACCCATGTGACTTACTTTGGTCCATTACAGAGAATTCTAATCTGACTGCGGCTTTATGTGGGTTTTGAGGTACAGTTGTAGGTGGTCACAAATGCAGTCATTGGGAGGTTGGGGTAGAAGGAGCTGACACTGTACCTGGTAAAGTCTGTCTTGAGAGCTCCTGTACCAGCATACTGTCTTGAGCAGGCATCTGCATTGTCTGCCCATGCTAGAGACAGCGAGGGAGAGAGATGGAACACCCAGGACGACTTTAATCATTTCACTGGTTTCATGGCTATCATGCAACAAGAAGTATGTACGCCCATGATTTTTTATCATGGCTACTACTAAAACACTGATCAATTCAGTGCTTATTTACATCGATGTAGAGCAATTTGTCAATCAGTTGCAAAGAAGTATGAGGTTATGCAAATGCAATCACAAAACTTGATGACATGACAGCAGAGAGGGATTCTAAGGATATTGTCTGCAGAAAGTGTAATTGCAATAGTGTGCACCTTACCAGACAAGCATTAGCTTCTTATTGGTGTTACCCAAAAGAAATCACTAAAATATTTTACCCTTTTTAATGCAAAATAAATGTGAATTGAATTGAATTGAAGGGCCCATGAGGCATCCATAGTACAATTGTTGGTTTGGAGTTTTTTTCACATTCAACTAGTCATATCTCTCTTATTTGTTCAATATTCAGACAATTTTTCACTGATCTGTTCTACCAAATCACTGTCTGCTGTTAAAACATCTCTGTGGGATAATTTCTCCTTGATAAAAACAAACAAATCAAACCCAGACTAAATTTTGCTTCCAATTCACAGTTCACTTACTGTTCTTAAATGTTGATAGAAATGTGGCATTGACTGCATCATCAAATCTCTCGCCAGGTTTCAGCACTCCCATTTTCTGAAACAAGAAGATGAAGGAGATTTAAAAAATGGGAGAGTAAATTTCTTACACGTACAGTTAAATCGTTCATTCTAACACTTGTCCCATATACTGAAGTAACTTGATTTGAAAGACTGAATAAGTAAGATATAGCTGTAAATAGTGCAATGTTTCTATTGCACTTGAACTATCTCGTCTCAATCACAAGTAATTTTCTGCAACAATGCAAAATCACAAAATTGACTGCTTTTGACCAATATCTTTTAGAAGAAAAAATAATGCTCACTGTGCAATACTTCATATTCATACTGAAAATATTTATACCAAAAACTGAAACATATTTGTATTCTACACTCTATGTGTAGTTAAGAAACACAAATAAAAGCTGATGAATACAAGTAATATTTACAGATCTTATTCCACAGCGCATATTATCTGAGGATTTCTGACAAGTAGCATAGAACACAACTGGCCCTGGTTCCCATGGAAACTCACCAGGAGCTGGTCCTGTAGGGCTCTTCCAGCCAGAAGACTTTGGACCACATTGGTCCTATCTAGGCAGTCCATGCAGTTGGTCCTGAATACACCAGTCTGGTGTGTCACAAGTTCATTGTTGGCATCCATGAGGAAATACCTGACGTAAAGGGGAAATACATTACATACTCAATCAAGTAATCAATCTCTAAAATTTTATCATCATCATCATCATCACCATCACTATCATTATTACCAACTTCATCACTGGAACTGCTATCATTGCCATTTCATCAACATCATCACTATCATCAATCATCACCACAGACATTTTCATCTTGATTACCTTCCTGTCATAACTGAAGTAGCTACAACAATCACCACCATCAAATCTACTGACATTTGAAATGCTTAGATTTTAAACAAGCATTTGAGAAGGAACTAAGATACGATTGCTGAAATTGCCAAGACCTTTAATGTGCTGCTAACATCTTGTAGAAACAGTCTTAAAGGGATGGCTAGTAACTGATCAGTGGGAATCAGTCGGAATACTGGGGGATGATTGTTCCAATCCTTGTGGGATTCATTTTAGAGTACATTATATATCTATTGTTGCGTGAAAATTATTTGCTTCAGAATGGTCTCATATTCAAGTAATGTGCAGTTTAATGTTTCCAGGTTAGCATGCCTGCACAGTGTTGGGGCGATCATTAACGACCGCCCCGTCATCATTACTACATCACCGCTATCATACTTGAGACTCTTATGCAACTTTCAGGCTAAACTCTTACTGTATTGCTACTATCAATTCCACTTCCTCCACGATAAGTGAACTTGCCGAACTCTAAATTTCTGAATACAGTGCACTCCTCATGCAAACGAACATGGTTATAATGAAATTCCAGTTACAACGAAGTAAAAATTCAGGCCACAACATAATCGGCTCTAAGTTTTTTATTGTTTATTTGTGCAGTTATAATGCAATTTGGATATAACAAAAGAAAACTGCCGGTCCCAAGGATTTCGCTTTAACGGGAGTCCACTGTACATGTGAATGTATCACAAAGGGCAAACTAAGGTTTGCATTTCTCACCCGAAGTGTTCCTGGTCCTTGGCTAGTCTGTCCATGAGAATAGAGAGTCGGTCCCACCTCATTTTGCGGCATTCGTGGTGGAAATCAAACGATTCATACCTGGAGAAAGGAGACGGTATACAGTGCAATCAGGGAAATAATAATGGCAAAACACCATACATGTAATGTTCACACTTTTGCATGGTCATCTATTCAAAATTGCAACCAACAATTCATTCTTTACCTCATCATGCTGTTTGCCGACTCGTACACTGTTTTGGCAAACATCTTCTCCAACCGATCTTCAACTCCCTTGTGGTCAATCTGAAATAAAACAAACAAACAAACAAACAAACAAAACAACAGAATTAAACAACTACAGTACTATGGACAAACTGAGAATTAAAAAAAAACCTACATAATATGAAGCTTTCTAATGGGGCTACATATAGTTTTAAGAGTGAAATTCATTTCTCAGTTTGTGAGAACAATACATGTGTCATGCTCATGACTTAAATAGAGAAGAAAATGGATATGCTTTTGACATAATTTACATGTACATCAAAACCTTGAAGAATCTAGAAAAGCATCATTAAATAGACACTATCTTTCCTCTACAGCAAGATACAATAATGTGGAACGAACATTCGTCATTTGTGAAGAGACATTACTCCTGTGGAAAATGGGGGGGGGGGGTGTGGAAGGTAAAAATAGGATATGTTGTAAACTGGACAGGAAAAAAATAAATGTGAATATTACCCACCAAGTTGATGAGAACTTGGTTGCCATAGTTTACAACTTGGTCATCAAAGTGTCTCTTAAAGGCATCCAGCTAGAAATAAACAAAGTAAACAAAATAACAGAACATTAGCAAGCTATTAGAAACAGACTAATACCACAGACTTACAATGTATAACCCTACTTCAAGTCTTTCTTACCTGACATGATTTTGTATTACTGGCATGCTTACACAGCTTTCTTTTTTGTTTTATATGACTTTTTTTTAATTACAGGGGAAGAGTTTGAGACTGAATTTCTCACTCATAAATCATAGACAACAAATGAATATCCAAATTACAGAAGGTGAGGTGTGCATTTCACCAAAAGCTATGATAAAAGCATTCTCATGGCATATATGAAGTCTTATACTTTTGTATCATGCTACTCTTGTCATTTTTATGAAGGGTTTAAGAATGTTGATGACTTCACATGCTTAAATTGCATTTTTAACACTGCTTTGAAGGTAAAGTTTCCCCATGTAACCTATTTATGAATTCAGCAAATGCACAAAGATAAGCAACATGCTCAGAGAAAGTCTAGGGAAAATTGGATGCCCTAGCAATGCAAATTTTGTGAAATTCCTGTTCTTTTATGTTCAACAACTCCCTGATGTGCTTCCTTAAGCTGGTTGGAGAGGCCCAAGGGTCATAGTGATTTTGATTGCTTTTTCCAACCCGGCTCCTTCGGGAAGCTCAACAGGGAAAGCCTGACACTTTGTTTTCTTGTGTTTTGTTTGTTTATTCTGTTTCTCTGTTATCACTTGTATTGTTTTGCAAATGCTGAATAAATAATAATAACAATAATAATAAATCAGTATTGTACTATGCTATTGCGACAATGCTGTAGAGTCCCCAGCTAGAGAGGACAGCACACAAGGAATTAACTGAATAACCAAAACTATATAAGTTCATTCAACTGTTTGTCAAGATTGTTTTCCTCAAAGTTTTACCAAGTGTTTCGCACCAATATTTCTGCATTCATTGAATCAATATTTCCCTTTGGAGGTAACTTCCTTATCTAATGCAAATTTCTATTATTTTCATTATGGCTACTACTCAATACACGGAATAACTGGTGATAGCTTACATCAGTGAAGGGCAATTTTGTCAATTTTGTGGCAAATATTCTCTGTCGTGCTGACAAAGGAGAAGAGCTCTGTATACTTCACTCTTGACCCATCGCAGATGGGCTGATTTTGCTACAACGCGCAATTCCCATAAACACTTGTCAGGGGATACTCGGGACTTGTCTACACCGGATTAATTACTGCAACACTACTACTCACATGGTTCTGTGATTCACTGATCTGAATGACAGGCTTGTACTTGAGGTTTGGTCTCTGAGACCAGAACAGAGGAATGGACCCTCGTGTCTGTAGCGGGGAAAGGAAATCATGTTGGAAGGCATAATAAACTTGTATGTTTGCTTTTTAAGGAGACAAGGAGAGGTATAAAATGCACAGTACAGATTGCATTTGGTCAAGGAAGCCAGACAGCAATTAAACATGAATATGAGATGCAACAGAGGGAAAAGAAATACTTTGTCAATATCTTATTTGCTGGTTTCAAGAATGATGTCAATAATGCTGCTAATCATTATACCCTTGAAGCTAACTACCATCAATAACAGTATAAACTGTAGACCAATTTTTTTTTTTTTTTCATAGAACTAATGCCAAATATAAGAGAGCAGAGAGAAAGATCCTTGTAAACCAGATATTGGCTTCCAAGTACAACAATTAAATCAGATTTCTGCTAAGATCTCATTGATGTGCACAAAGTAACTATGACAAAATGGTTTACCATAAAAGACACTCGAAGATGATGGCAAAACTTTCAAACAACACATAGGATGATGTCACTAATAGCAAGCAATGGATTTGGTTAATTCTAAATGGCATTTTTCCGGACATCTCTCGACTACTTCTATTCTTATATCGTAAGTCTTTGGTGAATTCCACAATCACCTTTGCAACGTACCTGGACGAAAGATGCACGGCTACCGTTGTATTGCACGATCTGTTCCGTCTCCACGAAGTTTGCCGCCTGGCCGACCTCATCCAGACCGCGCATGTAGAAGCGTGTGCCGGCCCGCAGGCAGCTTCGCCGCGAGATGACGACGTAGTCAAATCGTTGCCTGTTCACTATGCCAATTCTTATTGACACGACTGATCAGAAATGAGTGCTAAGGAAGTATTTCGGATTGTTAGCTTCTCCTGAAACTTTACTAATGTGTTCTACAAATATTACCGTATTCAATCAATCCACATGTTCATTGGGGAAACTTGCCCTTAACATGGATGCTGAAGTTTCACTTGTATGAAAGATATGAATTTCTCGTCGATCTTACCAGTCATTTAAAAAAAAAAAAAAAAAAAAATTAAAATCAAAGCATTTTTGGAAGCTGACAATTACATTCCAAATCAACTCCCCCCTCAAAAACAAACAAACAAACAAACAAACAAACAAACAAACTAACTAACTAACAAATTACCTTTGTTATAACACATATTCTTCTAGAGTCCAATGCTTTTGTAATCCAAATTAAACCCTAAATGGGCTGGAGTGATTGATGAAGGGGAATAATAACTGGAAGTGATTTTCACAACATTCAAGAAAATATCTATGACCCTAGGAAAAAAGAGCACATAGCATAACTAGAAAAATCACCCGTTCTCATCAATTTCCTGTTCATGCAAAAAGAAAATCAAAGTGATTAGCTTGAATGCCTTTTGGTTTAAAACTTTTCAGTGTTTATCCAGCACCATTATTATTTTTCACAGTTTTATCAAATAATTATGAACATATGTATATGTGTATATGATTATTATGTATTGTTTTCATCCAATAATAGCATTTCATATTTTATTATATACACAGCTGTATGTCACTCCGCAATTCAGCCACTTGGCTGCCATGGCAGTATTGTGAATAAACCAGATTGAATGATTGAATGAATGAATGAATGAACCTTGGAAGCGCTGTACATCAATTTCACACAAAATTCTCTCTTCAAAGATAAAGATCACTTTGTTCACCACTTTTCATCTGTAAAGGATACAACCAACCATGACAGGCAGAATGAATTTGGCAAGCTGAAATGAAAAACAGAAAAAAGGAAAATGAAAATCAGTTCCCTCAATACTAAAATCCATTTCACATGCATCAAACATCTGCTACAATACTACTATGTGCTTTACATATTATTCAGTAATTCATTGTTATCTCTTACTCTGCTTTGTTAAATTGGCAGGCCTGTCCGAATACTTTTTTGATGATTGGCACCTGTAGACATCTAAAAAATATTTTCCACTGAAAGAAATTGGATAATCCCTTAATGGGTCACCATGGCCATCCTGTTGGACTGAGGCATACTGTTACATCGGAGTGCAGAGACTCCAACCCAAAGTACCTTCTGATCTGGAGATTCTCCCGCCTGAAACCCCTAGCAAACGAGACTCAAAGTTGATGTGTGCAAAGCGCGAAATTCCCAGGGTTCTAGATGCTCTCTGGTGCTATCTAAGGCTTATTTTTTCAACATACGATAAAAATATGTAAGAAATCCTTTCCAACGGGAGACAAAGAGCCAGAGCGGGAGAAATTAAATCTCAAACGGGAGAACGGGAAATTTTGCAAATATGGGTTTTCGGCGGGAGATCTCCCGTTGAAAATGGGAGAGTTGGAGTCTCTGGGAGTGAGCTGGCTAACTTTCACCTAGGACAAGATTGGAGGAAAATACAATACCTTATGAAGTAATGCAAATTCTTATACTAGAAACAAGAACTTCTCTTACACTTAACAAAGGAGTACACTAGAAAAAAGTCTGTATATATGACATCCTTGTCACATGACCATATTCTACATTGTCCTAATGAAGCTCAACCTGATGAGTTACAGAAAATTGTTGATGGCAACATTTTCATCTAATTTTTAGTCAAAATCTCAAGATTTTGCTGATCTGAACTCTGCGATATTTTAAATTTATATATACTTAATCCGATGAGGACAGGCTGATTTTTGCTTAACACACATTTCCCATAGACACCTGCCCAAGTATACTGGGGGACTAGCCTTCAACAGGTTAAAGTGGTAGCTTCCCTCATAAAATGTAACCAACAAACCTGGGGCCCGTTTCACAAAGAGTTGCGACTGATCTTACACTCGATTCATTGAACGTAACTCGGTGAATCGAGCGTAACTTCAATATTGAGCGTAAGACCGGTTTCATAAAGACACGCTTGATTTCAAGAAAAGTCGAGCATAACTTTCAGTAGATTGAGCGATCAATCGCAAAGTTGTTTATGAAACGCAATTTGCGATTGATTGCAACTTACGCTCAATCTCTAAGAAACAGGCCCCCCAAAAAAAATATCCACGTATACTTACCTCTGGTTGGGCTATGAGTTCTCTCAGCATGTGTCCATTCCAGACATATCTCTGATCAGCCTGGGTAGCAATAAACACCACCATAGGAAAGATTAACTTACATTAGCAATATGCAAAGCGTATGACAATTTTTGATAATAATGATGATGATAATATGAATTCATATAGCGCCAAATCCACTCTGTAAGAATGCTTCAAAGCGCATACACACTATCATCACCCCAATATCTGGATACATGATTTCCCGCCAGCACTGACAGTGCTCACTCTCCGCTCTCTGGGAGGATTCCAACCAGTCGCCATTTTACAGGTGTGCACAAGCTGATCAACCAACATAAACATTCTCATCCTACCAGGTATCTATTTATACTCCTGGATAGAGAGAAGCAATGTGGATAAAGTGCACTTGCTCAGGGGCAAACGCGTCGGGCGTTGTGGGGCTTGAACCCAAACCATGTTCATGTGATTCACAAACATGTGCTCTTATCCACTCAGCCATGACACCTCCACGCCTATTTGAAATTACAAACCTTTTTCACACCTTTCTGAAATTACAAACAGACCAATAGCCAATGACTGAGAAACATGGCCCAATCAGATTGAAAATCATAATAACAAATTCTGTAGTCATTCTGTAGACAAAAAGATTTTGGCACAATAACGAAAAATTGATAATTTCTTTAGTCCACCTGCCGACTGATTTACGTACAGACAGCAAGAAATCATCCAAAAGTTTTCGAACAAGATTAAAAAAGCCCAATGATACTGAAGTTATACTTTTGAAACGGATTAGATGTGGTATGACGTACCCTTTCAAAGAGTGGCATCTGCAGGAACTCAGGACTGGTGTTGTACAGTCGTTGCAGCGAGTGCGTCAGGTCAAAGGTTGTTGAAAAGTAGAACGTGTTGCACTCCATGGCGTACTGCACCATGGACTCGTACGTCTTGTTGTCCTGCTTCTACTCATGATCAAAGCAGAATACAGTGCACTCAAAATTACCATCTATAAATTTCTATACTCTTTATTAGTTCAGATATAACAAAATATTGATGTAACGAAAGAAAACTGCCAGTCCCAAGGACTTCCTTATAACAGGAGTCCACTGTATTAGTAGCAGTGACAATTCTGTTACCAAAGAAGTGTTTACTGTATATGCCATATATTCAGTGAGTCTAAATTTTCTTGAGTTGGGACTTCCCAACAATTACACAAGTGGTTAAATTTGTGATCATGGAGTACAGAAATCAACAGAATAATGCGCACATGCATGCACATTGCATTCATGTCTGGACTGGAGTTAATATTTTCATGTGTTGTTGAATTCGCGAATAGGACCCAACACACAAAATTAAAACCCTGCGAAATATATGGCATATACAGGGTTGCTTTGCAGATGACATATGTAAATCTCACATCTAGGTTGACAAACTTTGACCAATACATTCTGACTGATTACCTCGAAGAGCATACAAAAATATGTGACTCAAATTTAGGTGGGACCCATCTTTTATTATGAATGCTTTGTTTTAACTTGTGGGGGTTTTTTTCATATCTCAGCCATTTTAAAACTGATTTTCATCAAATAAACTTAGAATTCTCTCTTAGAATTGTATGCTTTTTAACATTTCATACAGTGGTTTCTAAGTATCTCACAAAAAGTTAAAAGCTGAATCCTCACCTCAACCAATACTACACCATCTCTTTAACTAGAAATGTCGCTTTGGCGACTGGTATGCCTCCGCCATAATACATGATTTTCCCAATAGGTCTAGATAGTACATGTGGACAATGTGTGACTACATTTTCACAAAATTGGCAAAATATTGAAATAACAAATTTCTCACAAATGTGTTGAATGTTCACCTTCCTTGACCTAGATTTAATTGGATGAATAGGAGAGCAGGTATCTAGGGATTTAAGGACTTTAACTTGACTTTGACCCATTCATACATTTAGGCATTGAGTAATTTTCAAGGTACAGGTGTGGAGAATTGGTGTGAATTTCTGAATTGAATAGCAAATTGTTACCATTTTCATCTGGCCCTTGACCCTAAAATTCATAAGATAATCACTTTCAGGTAAAACATGCATAATATGTACTAAGTTTCAAGATAACTTGAGCCACTTCCGAGATATGGAGGAAAAAGTTAGTTCAGCACTTTCACTTGATCTTTGACCTTTTGACCTTTGAGGCAAAAAAAAGAAGAAAAAAAAAAAAACTTTCCATAGAATTTCTATTAGGTTACACATGCATACACCAAGTGCAAAAAAAAAAAATATAACCCTGCTGGCATTGCATAAATATGAGGGAAATAGTAAAATTTTGAAGTGTTGCACTTGACCTTTGACCCCTGACCTTTGACCCCATGAACCATACATTCTCTAGATACAATCAATTCCAGTCAGTACATGTATATACTATGTTCCATGAAGATACCTTGAACAATTTTCCAAGGTACGGAGAAAAAAAAGAAGTTTTAATATTTTTACTTGACCTTTTGACCTTTGACCTCATGACCTAAACTTTCACCAGAGAATCTTCATTGGGTAATACATGTATACACTAAGTTTCAAGAAAATATCTTGAGGCATTCAATAGATATGGGGGAAATAGTGATATTTTATGTATTTGACCCTGACCTTTTGACCTTTGACCTTTGACCTCATGACCCAAACCTTCACCAGAGAATCTTCATTGGGTAATACATGTATACACTAAGTTTCAAGAAAATATCTTCAGGCATTCCATAGATATGGTGGAAATAGTGAAATTTTATGTATTTGACCCTGACCTTTTGACCTTTGACCTTTGACCTCATGACCCAAACTTTCACCAGAGAATCTTAATTGGGTAATACATGTATACACTAGGTTTCAAGAAAATATCTTCAGGCATTCAATAGATATGGTGGAAATAGTGAAATTTTATGTATTTGACCTTGACCTTTTGACCTTTGACCTTGAGCATGTGCACCCAAAAGTTGATAGGCACAACTTCACCCCCTAATACACATACATGCCAAGTTTCATTAGGATACCTCAACAGGTTTTGATAGTTACCTTGTCCACAAAATTCATTACGGACGGACGGAAGGACGGACGGACGGACGGAAGGACGGACGGACGGACGGACGGACGGACGGACGGAAGGACGGACGGACGGACGGACGGACAACCCGAAAACATAATGCCTCCGGCACCACTTCGTGGCGGAGGCATAAAAAGTTCTGTTTTATGTACACATAATCAAGCAAATGCTTGGTCCCAGAGCAATTGTTTATGGGCAGTAAGAAATTGCTTGTGCTTGTTGGCAAAAGCATTTGTTATCTTTTATGCATTCGGCCTACTCCAAATCCTATTTGTGCTGCAATTTAAGATATTGCATTCATGATGCTCATTCCATGCTAAATGTAAATTACTATTGCTAGACCTACACATGTAAGTTTAACCCTATATTCTAAGGTTGCAAATCCTAATGCTGTTCTGTAAGGAGTCTAAGACTACTGAAACTGAAGACTGCTATCTGCTATTGTAGATGTGCTGATCCAATTACGGTTCATATCTATTTCTTTTTGGATTAAGATTATCTTTAAATCCTATATGTGCTGCAAAAGACATTGCATTCATGGGTGCCTCTTACGTGCTGAATACAAATGACTCTTGCTCGACCCTAATTTTAATCCTACCATGTTGTTAGGTTGCCTATCCTAGTGCCGTTCTGTAGGGAGTAACAATTCTAGTGTTGAGGCTTTTCCTCGGTTCACTGATACTCCTGATACTAGGCACTGTGTTTCTTATTTATCACTTGTGTATGACCAGGAAATCTGTATTCGTACGTCCTACTAGGGCTGTTGGACTGCAGCCACGATCTTCGAAACGTACTAGCCCAGAATTCTTCTGTCAGGTCATATTCACGGGTTATACTCACTTTCATGAACCTGAAGTTGTAGAACAAGGTGCAGGGACTTCATTCATCTCAGAATCAGCAATTTTTGTAACGGTGTAACAACTGTGAACAGCTCAAGATCAAATGACTATGTGTCATGATCTTCCCACATTTATATTGTCTGGAAGAATCCTAGACACATTTCCAATTTCCAATCACACATCTTCCCGGTAAAATGAACCAATCATCATGAAGAGGCATTGCTGTCACTTGCATTTGTCTCTTAATATGCAAAATAGGATTCACTGCTCCTCAGACACTCAGTGAGCCAGCCAATGACAGCGTTCCTCCAATCATACGTCTTCCCGGTAAAATAGACCAATCAGCATGAAGAAGCATTGCTATCACTTGCATTCAATGCTACTGTATGCAAAGTAGGATTCAATGTTCTCCAGAATGTTACCATGTTCAGTGAGTCAGCCAATCACAGCTTTCCTCCAATCATACATCTTCCCGGTAAAATAGACCAATCAGCATGAAGAAGCATTGCTATCACTTGCATTCAATGCTACTGTATGCAAAATAGGATTCAATGTTCTCCAGAATGTTACCATGTTCAGTGAGTCAGCCAATCACAGCTTTCCTCCAATCATACGTCTTCCCGGTAAAATAGACCAATCAGCATGAAGAAGCATTGCTATCACTTGCATTCAATGCTACTGTATGCAAAATAGGATTCAATGTTCTCCAGAATGTTACCATGTTCAGTGAGTCAGCCAATCACAGCTTTCATCCAATCATACGTCTTCCCGGTAAAATAGACCAATCAGCATGAAGAAGCATTGCTATCATTTGTATTCAATGCTACTGTATGCAAAGTAGGATTCAATGTTCTCCAGAATGTTACCATGTTCAGTGAGTCAGCCAATCACAGCTTTCATCCAATCATACATCTTCCCGGTAAAATAGACCAATTAGCATGAAGAAGCATTGTTATCACTTACATTCAATGCTACTGTATGCAAAGTAGGATTCAATGTTCCCCAGAATTTTATTATGTTCAGAGAGCCAGCCAATCATACATCTTCCCGGTAAAATAGACCAATAAACACAAAAAATCATTGCTATCACTTGCATTGGTCTATTTTACCAGGAAATGCTGCCCTACTTTGGCAAAAGGAAGCAAGTGACATCGAGGACAAATGTTACATGTACAAATGAAGAAAATAATTTTGGGGGCAGGCCATTCAGCATGGAAATTTGTGATGAGAAATAATGTCGGTATTCATGCAAGTCATATAGTGATGCATTTATGACAATTCAAAGAATTTGATATCCCCATGGAATCTCATTATGATGTAAGTTGCTGCCTGTTGCCAAAGTATCTTAGATTGTGTGCAATTATATAAATCATTTGGCAAAAGGAAGCAAGTGACAATCACATCATGAGGTTGTAACTTCCTTCCTTTTGCCAAAGTATTTTAGATTTTTAGCAAACATGAAAATCTGGCAAAAGGAAGCAAGTGTCAATCGTACCATAAGGATGTCACTTGCTTCCTTTTGCCGAAGTATTCTAGATTGTGTGCAATTATATAAATGATTTGGCAAAAGGAAGCAAGTGACAATCATATCATGAAGTTGTAACTTCATTTTGCCAAAGTTTTTTAGATTTTTAGCTAACATGAAAATCTGGCAAAAGGAAGTAAGTGACAATCATATCATGAGAATATTACTTGCTTCCTTTTGCCAAAGTATTATAGATTTGTAGCAAACATAAAAGGGATTGTACAGTTTTGGTTGAGACCTAATTTCAGGTTTCTAACATTTTTTGGTGAGATAATGAGAAACCTCTTAAGAAATATGAAAGAGCATGTAATTCCATGACGAATTCAACGTTTATTTGATGAAAATTGGTTTTCAAATGGCTGAGATATCCAAAAAAGAGCGATTCTAATAAAGTGTGGGACCCACACTTTATTACGATCGCTTTGTTTTACTTTGTTTTTGGATGTTTCAGTCATTCCAAACCCGATTCTCATCAAATAAACTTTGAATTCCTCTTAAAATGGTATGCTCTGTACTATATCATAAGTGCTTTCTTGGTATCTTGCAAAAAGTATAAAGCCCAATTCTCATCTCCACCAATACTGTACTATCCCTTTAACAAATTGGCATTGGGAAGCAAGTGTCAATTGTATCATAAGGATGTCACTTGCTTCCTTTTGCCGAAGTATTTTAGATTGTGTGCAATTATATAAATGATTTGGCAAAAGGAAGCAAGTGGCAATCATATCATGAGGTTGTAACTTCCTTCCTTTTGCCAAAGTATTTTACATTTTTAGCTAACATGAAAATCTGCCAAAAGGAAGTAAGTGACAACAATATCATGAAAATGTTACTTGCTCCCTTTTGCCAAAGTATATCAGATTGTGTGTATTTATAAATGATTTGGCAAAGGGAGGTGGGTAATCATGTCATGAGATTGTTACTTGCTTCCTTTTGCCAATTCTTTTCATGCAATAATCTGCACTTGTTTCCTTTTGCAACCCAAATATCTTTATAACTTTTGGATTTTCCACATAAATAGAGCATGCCTTAAATATGCCAAATCAATAAAAAAGTCAATATTCATAAAATGTCACTTGTTTCCTTTTGCGAAATTAGGGCTGAATGCTTCTTTGTGTTGATTGGTCTATTTTACTGGGAAGATGTATGATTGGATGAAAGCTGTGATTGGCTGACTCACTGAACATTGTAAAATTCTGGGGAACATTGAATCCTACTTTGCATACAATAGAGTCAAATGCAAGTGATAACAATGCTTCTTCATGCTGATTGGTCTATTTTACCGGGAAGATGTATGATTGGAGGAGAGCTGTGATTGGCTGGCTCACTGAACATGGTGAAATTCTGAGGAGCACTGAATCCTATTTTGCATAAAGTAAAGAGACAAAAGGAAGTGACAGCAATGCTTCTTCATGTTGATTGGTCTATTTTACCGGGAAGATGTGTGATTGGGGGAAAGCTGTGATTGGCTGACTCACTGAACATGGTGAAATTCTGAGGAGCACTGAATCCAGTTTTGCATAAAGTAAAGAGGCAAAAGGAAGTGATAGCAATGCCTCTTCATGATGATTGGTCTATTTTACCGGGAAGATGTATGATTGGAAATTGGAAATGTGTCTAGGATTCTTCCAGACAATATAAATGTGGGAAGATCATGACACATAGTCAATTGATCCTGAGCTGTTCACAGTTGTTACACCATTTCAAGAACTGCTGATCCTGAGCTGAGTGAAGTCTCTGCACCTTGTTCTACAACTTCTGATCCTGCAAGTGAGTATAACCCGTGAATATGACCTGAGAGAAGAATTCTGGGCTAGTACGTTTCGAAGATCGTGGCTGCAGTCCAACAGCCCTAGTAGGACGTACGAATACAGATTTCCTGGTCATACACAAGTGATAAATAGGAAACACAGTGCCTAGTATCAGGAGTATCAGTGAACCGAGGAAAAGCCTCAACACTAGAATTGTTACTCCCTACAGAACGGCACTAGGATAGGCAACCTAACAACATGGTAGGATTAAAACTAGGGTCTAGCAAGAGTCATTTGCATTCAGCACGTAAGAGGCACCCATGAATGCAATGCCTTTTGCAGCACATATAGGATTTAAAGAAAATCTTAATCCATTAAATGAAAAAAATATATATAGATATGAACCATAATTTGATCAGCACATCTACAACAGCAAATGGTAGTCTTCAGTTCCAGTAGTCTTAGACTCCCTACAGAACAGCACTAGCATTGGCAACCTATAACATGGTAGGGTCTAGCAAGAGTCACTTGCATTCAGCACATAAGAGGCATCCATGAATGCAATGTCTTTTGCAATCTAGGTACATAAAAAAAAAATAGATCTATGGATTTAACACCATGTAGCACATTAAAGGGATTGTACAGTTTTGGTTGAGACCTAATTTCAGGTTTCAATAGTTTTTGGTGAGATAATAAGAAACCTCTTATAAATTATGAAAGAGCATGTTATTGCATGAGGAATTCAATGTTTATTTGATGAAAATTGGTTTTGAAATGGCTGAAATATCCAAAACAGAGTGATTCTAATAAGTGTGGGACCCACACTTTATTATGATCGCTTTGTTTTACAATGTACTTTGTTTTTTGATGTTTCAGTTATTCCAAACCTGATTTTCATCAAATAAACTATGAATTCCTCTCAAAATGATATGTCCAGTACTATTTCGTTCGCGTTTTCTTGGCATCTCGCAGAAAGTTAAAAGCCCAATTCTCATCTCCATCAATACTGTACTATCCTTTTAATACAGCATAAGATAGCACTCAATTCAATCACAGGTTACTGCTACCTGAAAGTCAATGTAAGCATTTTATCGATTATGCTTACAATTCAAATCAAAGGAGATTTTCATATTATACATGTAGGGAGTTTAGAAAATGAACGCCAAATTTATATACTTTCACCAGCTCCAACATTGAAAATCTTTCAAGACTTATTATCACAATTTAGAAAAGTCCAATACCTTTGAAAAGAGACATAAATGCAGTCGAATTCTGTTCACATAAATCAAAACTTTTAAAGGGTGTGTTCAGTTCTGGTCGAGGTGAAGATTTAGCTTTTAACGTTTTGCGAGATATTCAGAAACTACTCTATGAGATGTCAAAGAGCATGCAGTTCTAAGGGGTATCAAAAGTTTATTCGATGAAAATTAGTTTTGAAATGGCTGAGATATCCAAAAATAAAGTGAAACAAAGATATCCTAATAAAGTCATGGCATGCCGCCTTTTATTATTAGCACTTTTTTGGATATCTCAGCCATTTGAAAACCAATTTTCATCAAATAAATGTTGAATCCTTCTTAAAGTTACATGCTCTTTCATATTTCATAAGAGGCTTTTTATTATCTCACTTAGGAATGTTCAAAACATGAATCCCTACCTCAACCAGTACTGTACAATCCCTTTAAGGCCCAGAACAGAAAAAGAGGAACTTTCATGTAGCATAAACATTTGGTGTAAGTTGAGGATTTCTTTGTACGAATCACTTTCAAGTAGTCTGAAAATACAACAGGACAGGGGCAGGAAAAGTAGGTGCCATACAAAAGAATTTAGTTTGTCTTTAAAAAAAATTAAGGTTCAAAGTGTTCAAATAGAATGCAGTCCCACATTGAATAAATCAACATTTTGTTTTTCTTTCTTTTCGTTCATTAGAAATGGCTCATGCAGAGAAGGATCCTGTTTATGACATCAAGAGTGCAGCACTGTGCATAACAGGGATATGTACAAGATTGACCCACGGATCTTTCGGTCAGGAAGAGGGCATCAAGCTTATCGGAGAATATGTGGACAAAATTGACAGTAAAGCAAACGAAACTAACAATCTTGTGAAAGAACTGAGGAGGCATAATAGCCAGCTGGCCAAGACCAACTGGTCCTTGAAGAAAGAGAAGGGAGAACTGCAGGCAGAGAATGATGAATTAAAGGAAAAGATCACAAAATTGGAGGAGGATGTAGAAAGTTCACAGTTAAGCATGTCAGCACTTTTCCCAGAAACGGAGAGCGAGGAAGAGGAGAAGCAAGAAGACAACCAGAAATAATTTATGAGGAATGTTTTAAGCCGATCTTGGCCAATGTGCAGGAGTAGTTTTCTGAAGTTCAACTATACTTTACTAGGAATATGATGAGGATGGGTCTGATGTATCAATGTAGAACGAAACATTTTATAACACACATGGATGTAAGTATTAGGCACCAGAAAGTATGGATTGTAATCAGAATGTCTTTACTGACATATTCCATGATACCTCAGTGACAAAAGTTATTTTCCAACAGCCAGGAAATTTGAATGAGGCTTATGTGACATTGCATATTTTAATCAACGTATGCAAACTAGATTCCAAGTACAGTATGTACTAGAACTAAGAGATGTACAGGTATATATTGAACACAGCTCATGTGTGTGAATATTATGCAGTGGAAACTGAAGAAAAGGATTGGCCAGTTTCTTAATGTACGTATGTATGTACATTCTTTTTTAATCTTTTATTTTACTTTAAAGATGACAAATGAGATAAGGAGAAGTTCACTGCATTAAAGTAGGTTCAATGGAATTATGCTGAGAATGTATTTTGTACAGATGTGTGAATATCATGCACCAGAAACTGAAGAAAGGATTGGCCAGTTTCTAACATGTATTTTTTTAAATCTTTCTTTCACTTCAAAGATGACAAGGGAGATAAGGATAAGTTCATTGCATTAAAGTAGGTTCAATGCAATTATGCTGAGAATGTTTCTTGTATGAATGTGTGAATATAATGCACCAGAAACTGAAGAAAGGGATTGGCCAGTTTCTTATTGTATGTATACTGTATGTATGTACTGTATGTATGTATGTATGTATGTATGTATTTATATATTTTTTAATCTTTTATTTTACTTCAAAGATGACAAGTGAGATAAGGATAAGTTCAATGCAATTATACTGGGGAAAGTATTTTGCAAAAATGTGTGAATAATATGCACTAAAAGCTGCCAAAGGCTAATCATCAAGAAGATGAGATCTAGCTGATTGGAGAACATGTGGACAAAATTAACAATACAGCAAATGAGACTAGCTAAAAATTGTAATATAAGTAGCACACTGCTGAGAAAGGCAAGCTGCAGTAGGAGACCGGCAACCTATAAAGACAAATGTAGCAAAACTGTAAGACGTAGAGAATTGACAAATGAGCATTTCAGCACTGTTCTAAGAAATAGACAGTGTATAGGGAGCTTTAGATTTTGGTAATGTGGACAGTCAGAGGGAATAAAACCTTTGCATGCATAAAATCACTATCAAAATTGATCTTGTGCAGTCTGTTTTCACAACTGGTTCTGTGCCTAAGCTTTGTGCCTGATCAAAGTAATGATGTAGAGAAGTACTTGATGCACTGATCATATGGAGGCACCATTATACTTTTTCACATGTTATGTCTTCACATAATCTTAAACCACTACTAGACAGAACTGCCAATGCAATTGCTGTCAAACAATGTAAAGCTCTCTATTGAGGAAGAGAAGAAACAAGAATCACATCAATAATGATTAAGCAGAAACATAGTGTTATGCCCAAAGTGTATTAATTGGCAGTTCTTAACCTATGTAAAAAAAAATATGATATTTGATTGTTGTAAATTCAAGACCACTTCATATGAAGGAAAGATATCATCAGCAAAGTCTGTGTAATTCATAAGCTTGTGCACCAATATGCCTCAAATACAATGCTTCAAGACCAAGTCTTTGAGGTAATATGTACTAATACACCCACTCAGTTGTTCTATCAAGAAAAGCGTTTATGTTCAATGCTTACAATGTATGTTCAGTGGAATTAAAGATGGAAAAAAAAGGCTACGGCACCTTCCAAGATATGTACATCACTTATCCGAGATTAGGACTTGGATATTACTGTGTGTACATATCTTGGAGAATGTGATCCACGTCCCCGTCGTGGTGCCGGTAACACTCTGCTATCACATGTGCAAAACAAATAATAGTAAACTGCACAAATTACAAATATATATCACACAGAATTACTGTTGCAATTTTGCACTCAATTAAAAAAGAGAATAGAAACACTGTTTCATGCAGTCCAACAAATAATTTTATTTTCATGCATTTACAAAGCAAATGGGACAGCAGAGTGGCTAAGGATCACCTTATTGGAACAGCTTGGTAACTCTTAGCATATGGGCAGTATGATAGCTGGTTTTCTTAAAGAAAATATTTTATGATAAAAGCTGGAAACTTGCAGGAAATACTGCTCTTTTGCTGGAATTTCAATCTGTTAATGGAATAACTGCAGAATTTTTGTGGTTTTGTTTTCATGACATTTTCTATTAAAAGGAGTATAGAAAATTTCAAAATTCATAACATGTGCACAATAAGATAGTGCTCCAGAAATCATACTGCTAATGTCTAACGACAATTTTTCGAATTGTAGTCATGAAAATTAATGACCACAAAAACTGTTTACAGAGAACATCTTTTACTTTTGCTCTTCATGTATTGCTTTTCACTATGTGTCATTTTGATGTTTGACCTTTAGATATGGAATAATAGTTAAATAAGTCAATGCACATGTTTTTGGTGTTAACTTGTGATTTTCTGCAGAAAATTGATATTTCCTTTATATTTCTCTTGGCAAGTATGCAGATATGGTCAGACTGAACGCAATATATAATGCAAATATTACTCAGTGTAGTTTACACTAGATACATAAGACATTACAAAAGGCATTCACACAAAAGAATTTTATGGTGTTTGATTACAGTGTACATTGTTTGTTATTTGCTGCATCTTGGTATGTTCATTTGTTATTATATTTGTGTTGAATGTGCAACAAGAAACGTTTTGATTACATGTTGTACACTACATGCTGTTACTCGAAATAAGTAGAATTAAAATCATGTCAAAAGGATGATACGAATGAGTTAATATTTGGTCTAATGGTCACAAGATTGACATAAGTGAAATTAGACAGTTTAAAATATAAAGCTGTGATCATTTCACGGTCACCATAGAAGCCCAAAGTCCTTTGAACCTTATTATGAGCTGTCCATGTACAAACTAGGTCTCATGTGAACCAAATTTCTGCCATTGGTTCATTTTTTTTTTTTCATTTGGAATAGTGTTTGCTGTACTATTAAAATGCTCCTGTGCTTTCCTTGTATGGTCATGTATAAAATTGTTTTGTGCAAAGATTATATTTGACATCATTTTTCCCCATTGCTATTACTTTTGAAATGGTGTAGCCACTGCTTTTATGGAAGACTCAGAAATGGATCCTTTAGTAAAGAAGAGGGCATCAAGTTCATAGGAGAGTATATGCACAAAATTGATGCAACAGCGAATGAGACGAAAAATCTCTTGAAAGAAGTGAGGAAGCAGCAGAAGTCAACTGGCTTAAGTAACTGGTCACTGAAGAAAGAAATTGGCTTGCTACAGCCAGAGATTAAAAAATAAAACTAAAGGAGGATGTAAAGAGTTAAAAAATGAGTATTTTAGTGCTTTTCCCAGAAATGGATGGTGAGGAAGAGGAATCAAGGCAGGAATAAAAGATGAATGTTTCAGACAAATTTGACTTTATATGTATTCATAGACAGATCACATAAATTCGCATCTTATATAATGACCAGTAAGATACGGCAAGGCCTAATAGAGAAGGGCCTGTCTCTAAAATAAAGAAGATATATTGTGTACAAGTAAGCGCCCAGGAAGCAGTGTATCGTGTGCTTGGGCTTCCTCTACACATATCTACATTTCAAATTTGTATTCATTTCCACTGATTTGCCACAACACAGAGTTGTGTTTCTCAAACCTTCTCAAACCCAAAGAAGTGCTTCAGTCCTTTGACAAGGACAGTGAAGAAGTCTACAGCCAAACTCTGCCTGACAGATATGCAAACAGACCACTCCATCTTGAGAATATGTCCCTCGCAGAGTTTGCAAAGTGGTACGTTGCTGATCACAGAGTGAAGGAAGATGACAATGTGACAGATTATCATCCCGATCTCCTTGAAAATGTGACTGAGAATGAGAGACCAAGTCAAATCAAACTGCTAAATGGAAAGGGTAAAATGAAGATGAGAAAGAAGCCATGTGTAATTAGATACCATAGGTTCAATGAGGCTCAAGATGTAGAGAGATACTGTCACCACATGCTGATGCTCTATCATCCTTGGAGAAATGAAGAAATTGACCTCAAGAATGGACACAACTCCTATGTAAGTCACTACCGTGAAGCATGTGATGCGGTCACTACTACAAGGGAAGAGCTTGAATCACTTACAGAGGTCATTGAGCATGCAATTGACCAGCATGAGGAGGTTGGACCCCCAGTACATGCATGGGATCTACTTGATACAGAGGCACAAATGGAGGATGCTCAAGCTCATGCAGATGGAGCAGTTCCACATCCTGATCATGTCATCTTGCAACCTACAGCTGACCACAGCCAAATCACAGATGGTG
Organism: Diadema setosum; assembly: GCA_033980235.1. Lineage (NCBI taxonomy): Eukaryota > Metazoa > Echinodermata > Echinoidea > Diadematoida > Diadematidae > Diadema > Diadema setosum. The sequence continues at coordinate 21,632,336 of CM067066.1, read as the reverse complement.
ACACATCTTACCATGATCAAACAGACATAACAGTGAGAACGGAGCAAAGACCCCATTTCCAACCATCTGATGAGTACAATGCTCAAGTACGTACTCTGAACAGTGATCAGCGAAAAGTGTTTGAGCACATTCTCAGCTGGTGCCAAAAACTGGTGAAGAGTCGAAAAGCAGAATGCAAGCCAGACCCAATGCAGATCTTCATAACAGGAGGTGCTGGTACAGGGAAATCACACCTTATCTCTACAATCTACCAAATGGCAATAAGAACTTTGCAGAAGGAAGGTGATAATCCAGGTGACACAACTATTCTCCTTACTGCACCTACAGGAACAGCTGCCTTTAACATCAATGCCAGTACACTGCATGCTACATTTCTACTCCCTCTTGGTCAGTGTTATTACTACAAGAAGCTGAGTGATGAGAAGAGGAACACACTGCACAGCAGAATGAGGAACTTACAAATCCTCATCATTGATGAAATCTCTAGGGTGGGCTCTGATCTGCTCTTCATCTTGGACCAAAGGTTGCATGAAATCAAAGGTGTAGACACATTATTTGGATGGGTAACAATCTTGGCATTCAGTGACTTGTACCAACTAGTTCCTGTTGGGCACAAGTTTGTCTTTGCAGAAGCAACAGACAACCTTGCAAGATTTTCTGGTTCACTTTGGGGAAAAAAATCAAAATGGTAGAGTTAAAAGAAATAATGTGTCAGAAGGATGACAAGACCTTTGCAAAACTGTTCAACAGAATGTGCATGGGTGATCACACAGACAATGATGTCCAAGTTGTCCACAATCGTGTAAGAAGATGTCAACTACCCTTGAAATAGCTTGCATGTTTTCAAAACATATTAAAACGTGCAAAACTGCAATGAAAATAAACTTGAAGAACTTCAGGGTGATCTGAGAAAGTGTGTTACAATTGACAAGAAGCCTTCAAAACTAAATGAGTACACCCCTAAATTACTAATTAATGCCTTGTCTGAAGTGACTGATACATGGAACCTCTAGTCAAAGAGACGGGATAATGCTAATTAAAGAGCATGGGAACAAAATTGACACTAAAGCAAACGAGACCATCAATCTCTTGAAAGAATTAATGGAATGCATTAGTCAACTGGCTAAAAGCAACTGGTTACTAAACAACAAGAAGGGTCAGCTATAAAATGCAGATATTGAAAACTGAGAGACAAGGTTCTGAAAATTAGATGAGTAATCTCATGAAAGAAGTATGTGTCTTACGGTGTACAGCATTGTTACAAAATCAAAAATAGCATGGGGTGACATTGAGTAATGAATGCATAGTGTCCTATCATTCTTTAGTATTCAAGACCACTTTGTATAAGAAAATACAAGCTGTCAAGGAAAATGTTTTATGTTCGATTACAATGTATGTTCACTACACAAGTGATGTCAAGTAAAGTGTTAATGTCTTATTAAAATGTATGTTCATAAAAAAAAAAAAAAAAATGGCACCTTTCAAGATATGTACATCATATATCCAAGATGAGGACTTGGATATATTTGTGTGTACACATCTTGAAAAATGTGATCCACGTCCTCGCCGTGGTGCCGGTAACACTCTGCTCTCACATTTGCAAAACAAATAAAATAGTAAACTGCATGTGCTATAGAATTACTGTGTTACAATTTTGAACTAAAAAAAAAAAAATCTTTAAAAAAGTAAATCTTCAAAATACCATTTCAGGCTTTCTATGCATTATTTTTTGTTCTTGTCAAGCAAAATGGGATAGCAGAGTGGCTAAGGATCACCTTATTGGAACAGCTTGAAAACTCTTAGCATATGGGCAGTATATGACCACACAGGTCTTGTCAAAGGAAACATTTCATGATAACAGAGCTCTGTATCCTGTAGAAATACTACCCATTTTTCAGAGTTTCAATCTGCTACCAAGTACTCAATGCCGAATTTTTGTGGTTTTAATTTCATGACTTTCTTTGGAACTTGAGATGTTTTACATTCTGCCAACTTGATACATAAATATAGTGCTTCAAGAAGCACAATGTACGTCATTTAATTGTGTAATTAGTTATTGTCATGAAATCAAAGACCACAAAAGTTATAGCATGAACAGTACCTTGCATATGTTTTGCTCTACATTTACATTGTATCTACGTTTTCTGTTTCATTTACATGATCACATCTACAGGTAAATATGGGATATCAGTCCGATCAGCCTGCAATGTAGCAATGGGTGATAGACGGACATCTGCAGAAATATATGTAAGCATACATGTTTTATTTTTTAATATTCAATGTATTCTTTATATATTTTCTATGTATTTTACCAACTACGTTTTTATGAATAAACTGTGGAAGTTCTGGCAAATCAAGCTTTTCAATATCAACCATATACTTATCTCACCAATTGAAACCATTTAATTTTCTTTTCTTTTCATATTATCCTAGTGAACTACTACCAACAAAGCATTATGAGATCAAAAACAACAAACCAGCGGAGGAGGAGAGAGGAGAAAAAGTTGTACATGCAAAACAAGCGTCGAGAGCCTACAGCTACCCTAGTGACACATGCAACATGCCATCAAGGAGATGGGATGTTTGGAGCTATAGCAGGTTCACAGTGTACATCTACTGCTCTTCAGTTTCTGATAAGTGCAAAAGGAAAAAACCCTGCTGTCTGGACAGTCAATGACATGAACAATGTTCTTACAGATGGTTCCACGCTTCACAAGAAGGTTATGGATGATGCTGGGACAGGAAGTATGTATTTCATGATAGATGACCTTCCAGATGTCATTGAGGTCAAGGGAAAGAGATGCTCCTTGCATAAATCAGGCCCTTTTGCTGGGAAGTTGGATGAGGATGTTACTAAATCAGAGAATGGTCAACACTCACTACTGGATGCACTTCAGCAGACATCATCCCTACAGTCATCATGCTTCATCACAATTGGATCTAATACTCCAAGTTACACCATGAGTGTACTTCAAGCCAATGACAAGTACTATTTCTTTGACAGCCATAGTAGGAGCAATAATGGTCTTTGTATTGTTGATGGTTATGCAGTTCTTCTGGCATTCAGTACTATAAACGATGTTGAGCAGCATATCAAGGAACTTGGTCATTCACTTCATATTGCAGACAATCTGTTTGAAGTCACTCCAGTGGGTGTAGAGATTTTAGATGATGAGCAAACTTCCCAGGCAGTGAAACATCACCAGCCTCACCAAAACATGTTACACAAGTATTTCCAAGATCAGGCTAAAATGCAGACTGAATTCAGTAGAACCAGGAACAGACACAAGGTTGCAGAATGTCGTAAGAGAATGACAACAGAAGCAAAATGGAAGACAGCAAAAGAAGACAAACTCAGGAAACAAAGAAAACGACAGAACTCTTTGATGGATGAAAGCAGAAAAGAAGAATTAAAGAGTGAAAGAGAAAGGAAATCTAGAACAAGAAAAAATCAAACAGATGAGGAAAGAGCAAGAGAAATAGTGAAAGACAGAGTAAGAAAATCTACTGTGAGCAAGAAACTAACAGATGAAGAAAGAGCAAGAATGACAGCAAAAAATACAGTAAGGAAATCTACAGCAAGAAGGAAGCTTACAGATGATGAGAGAGCTAGAGAAACAGCCAAAGACACAGCAAGGAAATCTACAGCAAGAAGGAAACTTACAGATGAGGAAAGAGCCAAAGAAACAGCCAAAGACACAGCAAGGAAATCTACAGCAAGAAGGAAACTAACAGATGAGGAAAGAGCTAGAGAAACAGCCAAAGACACTGCAAGGAAAACTACGATAAGAAAAAATCTAACAGATGAGGAAAGAGCAAGAGAAATAGTGAAAGACAGAGTAAGAAAATCTACTGTGAGCAAGAAACTAACAGATGAAGAAAGAGCAAGAATGACAGCAAAAAATACAGTAAGGAAATCTACAGCAAGAAGGAAGCTTGCAGATGATGAGAGAGCTAGAGAAACAGCCAAAGACACAGCAAGGAAATCTACAGCAAGAAATAAACTAACAGATGAGGAAAGAGCTAGAGAAACAGCCAAAGACACTGCAAGGAAATCTACAGCAAGAAGGAAGCTTGCAGATGATGAGAGAGCTAGAGAAACAGCCAAAGACACTGCAAGGAAATCTACAGCAAGAAGGAAACTTACAGATGAGGAAAGAGCTAGAGAAACAGCCAAAGACACTGCAAGGAAATCTACAGCAAGAAGGAAACTAACAGATGAGGAAAGAGCTAGAGAAACAGCCAAAGAGACAGCAAGGAAAACTACGATAAGAAAAAATCAAACAGATGAGGAAAGAGCAAGAGAAATAGTGAAAGACAGAGTAAGAAAATCTACTGTGAGCAAGAAACTAACAGATGAAGAAAGAGCAAGAATGACAGCAAAAAATACAGCAAGGAAATCTACAGCAAGAAGGAAGCTTGCAGATGATGAGAGAGCTAGAGAAACAGCCAAAGACACAGCAAGGAAATCTACAGCAAGAAATAAACTAACAGATGAGGAAAGAGCTAGAGAAACAGCCAAAGACACTGCAAGGAAATCTACAGCAAGAAGGAAGCTTGCAGATGATGAGAGAGCTAGAGAAACAGCCAAAGACACTGCAAGGAAATCTACAGCAAGAAGGAAACTTACAGATGAGGAAAGAGCTAGAGAAACAGCCAAAGACACTGCAAGGAAATCTACAGCAAGAAGGAAACTAACAGATGAGGAAAGAGCCAAAGAAACAGCCAAAGAGACAGCAAGGAAAACTACGATAAGAAAAAATCAAACAGATGAGGAAAGAGCAAGAGAAATAGTGAAAGACAGAGTAAGAAAATCTACTGTGAGCAAGAAACTAACAGATGAAGAAAGAGCAAGAATGACAGCAAAAAATACAGCAAGGAAATCTACAGCAAGAAGGAAGCTTGCAGATGATGAGAGAGCTAGAGAAACAGCCAAAGACACAACAAGGAAATCTACAGCGAGAAGGAAACTAACAGATGATGAGAGAGCTAGAGAAACAGCCAAAGACACAACAAGGAAATCTACAGCGAGAAGGAAACTTACAGATGATGAGAGAGTTAGAGAAAGAGCCACAGACACTGCAAGGAAGTCTACAGCAAGAAGGAAATTAACAGATGAAGAAAGAGCATTAAGGGCTGAAAGAGACCGAGTGAAAAAAGGCCTTCGTCGCAAAACAGTATCACATGCAATCAAGAAAACAATTAATCAAAGGGACAGTCAACGCAAAAGGGAAACACGTCGACCAACTACGGGACAAGATGCAGTGAATGTATTTCTGCTTCACAAGAATGCAGCTCCTAATCACGTGTGCACTTGCTGTCACAGACAACTTTATAAGCAATCAGTATTTTGCTTCAGGAAAAGTGCATATGGGGCAAATGAGAAATTCCTGAATCAATGTTGTACAGGACACATGTCTGCAGCTGGAATTGAATGGGTGTGTAAGACTTGTCATAACTACCTGAAAAAGAAGAAAATGCCACCACAATGCGTAGCTAATAAACTACATGTGACTGATGTACCCGAAGAGCTAAGAACACTGACTGTTCTTGAAGCACGTCTCCTAGCAAAGAGATATCCTTTCATGAAAATTCTGGCACTTCCTAGAGGCAGGCAACCAGGAATCAAAGGAGGTGTTGTCAATGTTCCTGTCAGTGTAGAAAAGGTTTGTGAGAGTCTACCACGAACACCACAGCAGGCAGGAATCATTCCACTAAAGCTGAAGAGGAAAGTATCCTATGAAAACTATGTTGCTTTTCAAAACATCCGCCCAGAAGTAATCAGAACAGGACTGAGAGTTCTGAAGCGCATCAACAAGATGTACACTTCACAACCTGTAAATGAAAAGTGGGAAGATGACTGTCGCAGTGAAGACCCAGTAGTATGGGAACACCTTACTGAGTCCCAAGCAGCTGAAGGGGAAATATCACACCAAGAATGTAATTCAATGGGAAAACAACCCCCAGAGTATGACAGTGATCAATCTCACACAGAAAGTCTTGTGAATGAAAGCAAGCATGAAGATACAGAGGGACCAACACAGGAGGAACCAACACAGGAGGACTTAGATCCACTAGAGCGTCTGAGAGGTGTGAAACTTGATACATGTGTCCAACCAACAGATCCAGCTCTAGTATCTGACAGCATTTACAGCATTGCTCCAGGTGAAGGGAGACGTCCTATCTCAATCATGCTAGATGAACAGTGTGAAGAACAGTCCTTCCCTAAACTCTTCCCAACTGGCGAATTCGGATATAAAGTTCAGAGGCCTGTGAACCTCACTGCTAAAAAGTACTTCAATGCCAGATTACTAAATAAAGATAATCGGTTTGCACAAGACATTGAATACCTGTTCTACGCTCAGTACATTACTGAACATAAACAGGTAATGGACAACATATCTGTAGCTCTTCGTAAAGTAAAGCCTACAACAGCATCAGGAGAAAGTGTAACGGCAAGCATGCTAACAGACCCCCAGAAGCTAAAATCCATCATCTTCCGAGACAAGGCATACAATATCTTGCAAACAGTTAGAGGCTCACCACCATACTGGCAGAGTGTGATGTACAAGTTACTGGCAGCTGTGAAACAACTAGGCCTCTTCACATGGTTTCTGACCCTGTCAGCCGCAGACTTAAGGTGGGAAGACACCTTACAAGTCATTGCACTACAGCAAGGCAAAAAAATGACTGATGAACAAATAGCAGGAATGACATGGAATGAAAAGTGCACCCTCCTGGCATCAAATCCAGTGACTGCTGCTCGACACTTTGATCATAGATTGCAATGTCTGTTCAGAGATGTCATCTTATCTGAAGCTCAGCCTCTCGGAAAAGTATCCAACTACATGTGGCGGATTGAATTCCAACAACGTGGCAGTCCGCATGCTCACTGTGTTCTCTGGGTTGAAAATGCACCAAGCCACAATGATCCTGAAGAAGCAATAAGAGCATTTATTGATGAGCATGTCACATGTACACTTCCAGATGAGGATGATGATGAGCAAATGCACAGCCTGGTTTCCACTCTGCAGAGACACACACATTCAGCTTCATGTAGAAAGGCAGGACAGACTTGCCGGTTTCACTACCCGCGGCCAATTGCCCCCGATACTGTGGTGGCTGATACACCTTCTACAGATGATGAAAGGAAGAAAGAGCAAATAGAATCAGCAAAACAAGTCATGCAAAAGGTGAAAGATGCTCTTGATCAGTGCGAGCATGAAAGCACGATAGACAGTGTACTACACAAGGCTGGGGTAACTCATGCTGACTACAGTGAGGCTCTACGGATAAATGGAAAGGGGAAATCCATAGTTTATCAACGAACTCCAAAGGAAATCAATATCAACACATACAATCCGATGATCCTCAGAGCATGGCAAGCAAATATGGATCTCCAATTCGTTTGTAATCCTTATGCCTGCATACACTACATCGTGTCTTATGTAACAAAGGATGAGCGCGAAATCGGCTTGGCATTAAAGGAGGTCAGTAAAAGCATGCATGACAAGGACATCAGGCAGCAAATGAAAGCAATAGGACGCTGTTTCCTGAATGCACGTGAAGTAAGCGCCCAGGAAGCAGTGTATCGTGTGCTTGGGCTTCCTCTACATAGATCTACATTTCAAACAGTATTCATTCCCACTGATTTGCCACAACACAGAGTTGTGTTTCTCAAACCCAAAGAAGTGCTTCAGTCTCTTGACAAGGACAGTGAAGACGTCTACAGCCAAACTCTGCCTGATAGATATGCAAACAGACCACTCCATCTTGAGAATATGTCCCTCGCAGAGTTTGCAAAGTGGTACGTTGCTGATCACAGAGTGAAGGAAGATGACAATGTGACAGATTATCATCCCGATCTCCTTGAAAATGTGACTGAGAATGAGAGACCAAGTCAAATCAAACTGCTAAATGGAAAGGGTAAAATGAAGATGAGAAAGAAGCCATGTGTAATTAGATACCATAGGTTCAATGAGGCTCAAGATGTAGAGAGATACTGTCACCACATGCTGATGCTCTATCATCCTTGGAGAAATGAAGAAATTGACCTCAAGAATGGACACAACTCCTATGTAAGTCACTACCGTGAAGCATGTGATGCGGTCACTACTACAAGGGAAGAGCTTGAATCACTTACAGAGGTCATTGAGCATGCAATTGACCAGCATGAGGAGGTTGGACCCCCAGTACATGCATGGGATCTACTTGATACAGAGGCACAAATGGAGGATGCTCAAGCTCATGCAGATGGAGCAGTTCCACATCCTGATCATGTCATCTTGCAACCTACAGCTGACCACAGCCAAATCACAGATGGTGACACATCTTACCATGATCAAACAGACATAACAGTGAGAACGGAGCAAAGACCCCATTTCCAACCATCTGATGAGTACAATGCTCAAGTACGTACTCTGAACAGTGATCAGCGAAAAGTGTTTGAACACATTCTCAGCTGGTGCCAAAAACTGGTGAAGAGTCGAAAAGCAGAATGCAAGCCAGACCCAATGCAGATCTTCATAACAGGAGGTGCTGGTACAGGGAAATCACACCTTATCTCTACAATCTACCAAATGGCAATAAGAACTTTGCAGAAGGAAGGTGATAATCCAGGTGACACAACTATTCTCCTTACTGCACCTACAGGAACAGCTGCCTTTAACATCAATGCCAGTACACTGCATGCTACATTTCTACTCCCTCTTGGTCAGTGTCATTCCTACAAGAAGCTGAGTGATGAGAAGAGGAACACACTGCGCAGCAGAATGAGGAACTTACAAATCCTCATCATTGATGAAATCTCTATGGTTGGCTCCAATCTGTTCTTCACCTTGGACCAAAGGTTGCGTGAAATCAAAGGTGTAGACACATTATTTGGAGGTGTCACAGTCTTGGCATTCGGTGACCTGTACCAACTAGCTCCTGTTGGACAGAAGTTTGTCTTTGAAGAAGCAACAGACATCTTTGCAAGATTTTCTGGTTCACTTTGGGAAGAAAACTTCAGAATGGTAGAGTTACATGAAATAATGCGTCAGAAGGATGACAAGGCCTTTGCAGAGCTGCTCAACAGAATTCGCACAGGTGATCACACAGACAACGATGTCCAAGTCGTCCAAGACCGTGTAAGAAGCACAAATGACGTAAACTACCCTAAAAATAGCTTGCATGTCTTTGCAACAAATGAAAAAGTGAACAACTACAATGAAAATAAACTTGAAGAACTTCAGGGTGATCTAAGAAAGTGTGTTGCAATTGACAAGAAGCCTTCAAAACTAAAGGAGTATACCCCTAAATCAGACCCTCGCTACACTGGTGGCCTGCCTGAAGTGATCAGCCTAAAAGTAGGTGCAAGAGTGATGCTGACAAGAAATCTCAATGTTTCCGATGGACTAGTTAATGGTGCAATTGGAACAGTAGTGGGCTTCATCGAGTCCAGAGTACCCACAAGTCTTCCAAAAGCTGTACTCGTACAGTTTGACAATGCATCAGTTGGTGAACAGACGAAAAGAAATGCTTCATATGATTTAACCAAGCATCCCAGTGCAGTTCCAATCACAGCTTTCGAGGCAAAATTTTCTGTTTCAGAGCGCAAAACTGGAATGGAAATAGTGCGGCAGCAGTTCCCGCTCAAACTATGCTGGGCAACCACAATTCATAAAGTGCAAGGACTAACAGTGAATGACATTGTAGTGTCACTCGAGGGAAGATTTGGAGACGGCCAATGCTATGTCGCACTAAGTCGTGTGCCAAGCATAACTGGACTGCACTTGTTGAACATGAACCCAGGCAAGATAAAAGCAAGTACGAGAGTGAAATCAGAGATGTCACGAATGAGACAGAACATGCTCTTGGAGACACAATATGATGCCATTCTGCTTCATATCAGCGACTGCTCAACTCATCTCTTTGCAGTTCACAACATTCGCTCACTCATAGCACACCACAGAGACTTGCTTGCTCTTCCACTTGTACAGAGATGCAGTGCAATATGTTTGACAGAAACATGGCTCTCTTCTAGACACAAGTCAAGCAGCTACCGAATCCCAGAGTTTCATCTAGAGAGAGTTGACAGACATAGAGGTACTGCTACGAGAAGCACTGGGGGAGGACTATGCACGTATGTCAGATCTTCACTCCCTTTCAAATGTACCAATCTTTGCTTGGAACCTGCTGACATCGAAGTGCAGAGCATTATCCTTAAAATCTCAGGAAATCAGCATCTGTGCTTAGTGAATGTGTACAGAAATCCACACTGTGACAAGCATGACTTCACCTCAGCATTCATCAAGATACTGCGAAGTGTTTACGAGACAGCTTTGCCAGCAGTCATTGTGGGGGACTTCAACATCAACCTCCTTACAACCCATCACGACACCAGTGTACAAGAAGAACTGAGATCCTGTGGCTTTCAACAGCATGTGCACCATCCCACCCACATCAGTGGCTCCATGCTCGACCACATCTACTCCAACACTGCATTGACAGTTTGGCAGAGTGCAAGCTCCTTCAGTGATCATGACATCCTCTGGTTCTCCTTGAAGCTTCCAAACAACTGAACTGGTAAGTACAGACTGTATAAACTTACCAAATATCATCAAGTATGCTTTCACATGATATTGTAGTAATCTGAACATCATAAAAATGTTTATCAAAGATGAGAATCTTCCTTTCAAACCTTAACTATTTATGATCCTTTGTTAACACAGGTCTGCCAGCAGTTATTGTGGGGAACTTCAACATCGACCTCCTTACAACCCATCACAGTACCAGTGTACAAGAGGAGCTGAGATCCTGTGGCTTTCAACAGCATGTGCACCATCCCACCCACATCAGTGGCTCCATGCTCGACCATATCTACTCCAACACAGCACTGACAGTTTGGCAGAGTGCAAGCTCCTTCAGTGACCATGACATCCTCTGGTTCTCCTTGAAGCTTCCAAACAACTGAACTGGTAAGTACAGACTGTATAAACTTACTAGCCTATATCATCAAAAATGTATAAAGATGAAAATCTTCCTTTCAAACATTAACTTTTAATGATCCTTTGGTAACACTTGTTTGTAAACATCAATTTTAATGACAATACTGTGGCCCATGTTCAAACTGAAAAAAAAAAAGATATTCACTTGACCTTCAAACTCATGGACAAACAAATGAACTGCAAAGTACAGACTGCATAAACTTGTTACACAGCCAAGTGGATTTTCACACAATATTTCATTGTGAACATCATACAAACTTACATATCAAACACAGGAATCTTGCTTTCACAGCTACTGTGTTCATGACCTTTTGGTAATTCTATATGTTGATATATATAAACACTAATTTCGATGACAATACTTTGGCCATTTTCAAAAATAAAAATGAAGAAAAACATTCACTTCAGCACCATGAAAGCAATCTTTCCTCACTGAATCATTATGTGGTGATAAAAGTAATTAAGTGCACATATGTGACCATGTATCACAAAACCAACAAAACGGCGCCAGACATGGACTTTTACAATGTAGTTAAAGGACAAGTTCACCTTCATAGACATGCGGGTACTGTGAATGTAGCAATATTAGTAGAACACATCAGTGAGAGTTTGAGGAAAGTCAGACGATCTGTACAAAAGTTATGAACTTACAAAGCGGTAGCATTATCCTTTCAAAGTTATTAGACTTCAAAGTTAAGAGTGTACAAATTAAGAGCGTACAAATGATTTCAAGAAATGAAAAGGGGCTTCTTATACATACCTGACTATTTTATACCCCCCCCCTAACATTGGTTACAGAAAAACTGCTAAAAACACACTTTTCCATTCATGCTATGATCCCAAACTAAAGAATAATGAAGAAGAAGGATATCTTTCAAAAGACATGAAACTCAAGATTGACATAGTTAACCCATTTCACCTGTTTTGAGTCCTCACGTATCTTCAAGGGATGTGACATTTTGTTTGTTTTGAGGTGCACGGTCACACAAACAATGAGTTATTAATATGAGGTACAGTTCTTTGGAGAAATTGTGCAATTTCAGCGCTAAACATCAGAATATTGCCTTCTACAAATATAACCTGACCCTTTGACCTCATGACCAAACAACTTTTCCCAAGAATCATCATCAGGTACATACATGTACAATTTGTGCTATATTTTGGTATACAGGCTATATTGAAAAAGATATCTCAAGCCATTTCTAAGATATATTGAATGTGCACCCAAAGTTAATGGGTACAGCTTCATTTGCTCATAAATGTATAAACAGGTCTCTTGATCTCAGACCTCATGGCCAAAACCTTTATCCAAACAAAATTAATGGCGCAGTAATGCATATTTATGAACCATTTCCAAGATATGAAGAAAAATGTGAAATTTTAATATTTCTACATGACCTTTGACATTAAGGACCAAAATTGTCCTTAAGGAATTTTTATCTGGTTATGCAGTTATACACCAAGTTTCAAGAAAATGCCTGCAGGCATTGCATTTTGGGGAAACAGTGAAATTTGACAATTTGACCTTGACCTCCGACCTCATGGCTCAAATTTTTTTTAAAGGAATTTTAATCTGGTAATGCATGTATCCACCAAGTTTCAAGAAAATACCTGCACGCTTTGTACTATATAATAATATATAAAATAGGGGAAATAGTGAAATTTTGAGTATTTGACCTTCACATTTGACCTTTGACCTCATGGCTTAAAATGTTCCTAAAGGAATTTTGATCTGGTAACATCAAGTTACAAGAAAATACCTGTAGGCATTGCATGTAAATGGGAGAAATAGTGAAATTTGACCTTGACCTTTGAACTTCGGCCCAGAATTTTTTTTGGGAATATTTATTTGGTATTATACATACACCAAATTTCAAGAAAATAGCTGCAGGCATTGCATATATATATACTGTGTGGGAGGAATAAAAAATTTGAGCATTTATGACCTTAACTTTGACCTTTGAGTCAAAATTTCCCTACAGGAATTTTATCTGGTAATATATGTATACTCCGAATTCCAAGAAAATACCTGCAGACATTGCACATATACATGGGGAAATAGTGGAATTTTGAACCTTTGACCTTGACCTTTGACCTTAAGCATGTGCAACTAAAAGTTGAGACACAACTTCATCCACTCATACAAACACATGCAATCATTTAGTTACCTCAAATGATTCTTTAGTTACGCTGTCCACAAAATTCATGACGGACGGACGGAAGGACAGACGGACAGAAGGACGGACAACCCGAAAACAAAATGCCTCTGGCAACACTTCATGGCGGAGGCGTAAAAATTATAGAGAATATCTATTAGGGTATACATGCATACACCTTGGGAAAAAAAAAGAGAAAATAATCGTGTATTATGAGGAAAATAGTAACATTTTGAAGTGTTGCTCTTGACCTTTGACCCCTGACCTTCGAACCCTAAATTCTCTAGATAATCACTGCCAGTCAGGACATGTACATATACTCTGTTCCATGAAGATACCTTGAACAATTTCCAAGGTACGGAGAAAAAAAATCAAGTTTAGTAGATTTACTTGACCTTTTGACCTTTGACCTTTGACCTCATGACCCCAAACTTTCAACAGAGAATCTTAATTGGGTAATACATGTATGCACTAAGTTTCAAGAAAATATCTTCAGGCACAGCATGCGTATGGTAGAAATAGTGAAATTTTAGATATTTTTTACTTGATTTGACCTTTGACCTTTGACCTCATGACCTCAAACTTTCACCAGAGAATCTTAATTGGGTAATACATGTATGCACTAAGTTTCAAGAAAATATCTTCAGGCTCTGCATACGTATGGTAGAAATAGTGAAATTTTACATATTTGACCTTGACCTTTTGACCTTTGACCTTGAGCATGTGCACCCAAAAGTTGATAGGCACAACTTCATCCCCTAATACACATACATGCCAAGTTTCATTAGGATACCTCAAAAGGTTTTGGTAGTTACCCTGTCCACAAAATTCATTACGGACGGACGGAAGGACGGACGGACGGACGGAAGGACGGACGGACGGACGGACGGACGGAAGGACGGACGGACGGACGGACGGACGGAAGGACGGACGGACGGACGGACGGACAACCCGAAAACATAATGCCTCCGGCACCACTTCGTGGCGGAGGCATAAAAATCCATCACAGATATCACAATCAAATATTTGCCAATTTCATTCTATGGTATAATCCAGGGATTTTAACAGAGTTTTACAGACTGGAAGAATGTAACAGAAGGATGCAGTGAGCTCGGTATGAGGATATTTGACATTCCGTCTTACAGAAAATGTCTAGAGACTGCTCCCTTACCTGTTCCTCATTCAGATGTAGGTCAGTTTTCTTGTAGGGTATAGTCTCTGTTCCAGCAACCTTCCATACTACTTGTCCATTGATCTCACCAACTTTTTCTTTCTTTGTTATCACCACAAGATATGGTCCTGATAAAAATTATTTAAACAAAAAAACATATGAATGAATGAAAATACAAATGTACGTGCACATCAGATGTATTATGTTGTGATATGCTAATATCTTTATAGATGTTGGAGTTTCACAATAGCTTACAGCTAGAAAAGTATTCGTTTTGTTCAAAGCTGAACTTACTGTCTAAACAAACAATAATCTTTTTGGGTATTCTGATAAGACTGGATTGAAGATTCAAATGTTCCTATAAACTTTACTGAACCATGATCACACTTTACTGTGATATAACTCCAAAAGTTGCAGAGACTTTTTGCTAGAGTTGAATGAAATAACAAGGTATGCTTATTCCCTGTTTATGACTGGTCCTTCTCGACATCAATACATTGTATGCAAAGACACAAAAAAAAAATGTTAAAAAAAATGATGAATTAAAGGACAAGTTCACCTTCATAAACATAAGGATTGAGAGAATGTAGCAATATTAGCAGAACACATCATTGAAAGTTTGAGGAAAATCGGACAATCCGTTCAAAAGTTATGAATTTTTGAAGTTTTAATGCAGTAACCACTGGATGAGAAGACTACTGCATTGTATGAATAACTTAGATGTCACATGTGTACAACAATATAAGGAAAATACAAAGAGAATTTCACAAAATTTCATCTTTTGAAAAAAGTACACATTCCCTTGACTCGTTACCGACATATGTTAGGGGTAATATCATTCCCCCTGCCTTTAGAAAGAGGCAAGTCAAGTGCTCTTTTATTATGCGAAAAAAGTGAAAATATGTTGAATTTTCTTTACATTTTCTTTATACTGCTGTACACATATGACTCACAAGCTGTAGTAGTCTCCTCATCCAGCGGTTCCAACATAAAAATTTAAAAAATGCATAACTTTTGCATCGATTGTCCAATTTTCCTCAAACTTTCACTGATGTGTTCTACTAATATTGCTGCATTCTCTCAATCTTTATGTTTATGAAGGTGAACTTGTCCTTTAATGAAAGAAAACACAAAGGTGTGATTTTTCTGTTTTCATCCCATTTTCCTTTTCCCCTTCATGATGTGCGTGCATGGTCACACACAAATAGGCAACATGAACAAAGTAATCACAAAAATTCCTGTAATATTCTGGATTGGAACATCACGATGTACAGCTATACTTGCTGGGACCTTCCATAACTATGGTAAACACTTCAATTACTACATCAACCTACCTCCCTGGTTTAGTAATGGGAACTTTCCAAACCTACAGCTGTATATACCCAAAGCCAGCCTCCTTAGCTGCATAATAAAATACCACAAAATTGCAAAGAGCTCCGTATGAACCAGAATCAAGTACATTCTCCCTACAGACCAGGCACCGAGTGCCATTTTTTTCCCCTCATCAATTTCTCAAAACGTGATTTTACATGGAGGGATTGATTTTATACAGTCAATGAACCCTTCAGCAACTGAAGATTCTGCACATAATGATGTAGGTTCCCTGGAAGATATGTGCAGCAATATTCCTCTCATTTCGACAAATTTCTAAATGATGTAAAATAGCTCACTGCATGTTTATCTTTGTCTCTATTAAGTTCTGTTTATTTGAGAGGCTATCAAGACTTTACTAAGAGAATGGTGTATCATGGGAATAATTCTGACATGCTTTTGTTGACCATTGACCTCTTTCAAATTACATAATCATATGAAAACTAAATATTGGTAAAGTATAAAACTATTTTTTTTTTTAACGGAGGGGCAGTTTTGGGCATTTTAGGGAGTATTGAGGCAGATGGTTTCGGGCATTTCAGTTGCTAATGGGTTACTGGAAAAAAAAATCGAAGTAATGGTTGTAAGTTATCAAAGCTACAAATCACACAAATAAATGCTTGAACAACACAAGCACAAAATTGGCACCTCTACATTTTGTTTTTTCCATGTTAGGTGCCACTGACAAGTACTGTACCTCTGAGGAGTTTGATGATACCCATGAGGCCATGGACAGGTTTCCTGCTGGCTCCAGCAGGGATTGTTGTTCCATTTTCTGGAGGGATGGAGAAGAAACAGTTTAAACATACTTCTTAAATAGCCTATGGAGGCAGAAAACTGTAGTAATTGTCGGAGCTCTCCTGAAAAGAGAACATTATTTGAAATTAAACCACTATAAAAAAAAAAAAAGAAACAGAAAGAGAAGTATCCACAACTGCTTTGTTCACGTTATTTTGTCATATTCAAAACATGCATCATTGTAGTTCATTGTTTAGTTCACATGATGCTGCATAGAATTTCTCATATCTGTTTGACAAAAATGACTTCTCCTATATATAAAAAGAAAAAGATAGAAGAAGGTGCCTTAGGTGCATCTCAGAGAGACACGAAGATAAATGAATTATGTTTTTACATAAAAAACAAAATGTTACATTGGTAGTAAACTTCATGGCAGGGAATACATGTAGATTTCATTAAAAAAAAACTTTGTGCAATTTCATGAAATAATTAGTTTTTTTTTTTTTTTTTTTAGGATGAAATCAAGATGCAATCTATAAATAAGGCTGCCTGTCACAGAATCAATCACACTTCAAAACACCTCAAATCATAATCTACCCTGCTGACCAAAAAATGCATAATAATTTTGAGGAATCTTTCAAATTCACACATGCAACTTTCTGTTTTGGTTTCTTTGTTTTGGATGCTAATCACACTTGTGTCATCATGCAAGTCTCCAAGACATAAAATACACAGATCTGTGGAGGTATTATAATGGAGTATTAAACTGTGGGTTTGTTTGTTTGTTTGTTTGTTGTTGGTCTTTTTTTTTTTTCGTTACTCTTTTTTTCTTCCAAATTCTTGTAACAATCAAAGCATCCTGTAACTAACTGCCAGGCATTGCGAACATTTCTTTTCATTCCTGAAAAATCTGTTAGACAAAGGGATAAGCTTTCTTTCAATTTTCTCCATGCTTTAATGTATGAAAGCTTTGGAAGCTAGCCTTTTAATCTTTCCTTAAAGCCCGTCTGCACTAGTCATTATTTTGATGCCAGAACTTTTTTTGTAAAGAGCGCCATCTATCAAAACTTCCGGTGGCCGGGTTACATCCACGGAACTCTAGTCAAAACTCTAGTTCTGTGGTTACATCGTTATTTTATACTGTGGCTGGCTGCGCTGATCGCCGCCTGCCGGTCAGCGCACGATCTCACAGCAGCTTGTGCGCATACGCAGAGCCGAGAAAACACACACAAGCAGTGCATATTATGGTGGGGTACCGAGAGCCCAGCCCGGCCCGCCCGGCGCGGCCTCGATCTTTCGGCCGATCGCGAGAGGGAACAGGTTACTTGTCGCGAGAGAGATCCACAACAATCCACTCACTCAGCCCAATGACCTACTCACCAGCGTATACGTAGCGAGCAGAAAAACATCGCTGGGCGGTGAATTACTAGTACTGTAATGTGGCCGTCGGTTTCTTCGTCGGGCCAGCGAGCTGGGATTTGTAACTTCTGAACTATAATTATTCGCCTGATTATGGGTTGGTCAATTACGATGACATGTGATTAGTGATCGCATTTAGTTTGTTGGTTGTCAATTCCAGCTCGTAAATAAACGTAGCACAGCATGAACACGCATTGTACCAACGATCAATCACATTTCCACGAAAATTTATCACCCACCTCGATCTCCGCGGTATCCCATCTCCCTGTGTAGGCGATACACCGATAACGGTTTCGCTATACCTCACTTTCCCGTACGTTTTGCATAGTTGATTTTGTGTTGTTGTTTTTTTTTTCATTACATGTACAGTTGTATATCATAATCAATGTCAAGGCCCTACGGCTACAACTGTACAAATGCATGTAAACATGAATCACATGCATAAATATGAATATGTCAATAAATAAAAAAAATAAACAGTCCAGGAACCAAAACAGTAAAGATCGAGAAGGACGACTAAAACCCATGTCCATGAATGTTACTGATCAAGATGGTCGATAGTAGGTGGTTGAAGATAGTAAGTCCTTATAATAATGATGATAGTAACAATGAGGATGATAATGGTGATAATAATAAGAATAAGAATAGTACCGGTAGTAGTATTAGTAGTACAAGTAATTGTATCAGCAGAAGCAGTAGTAGTATAGTAGTGACAATAATAATAATGATACAGTAATAATAATAATGATAAATTACTTCATGAAGCGTTGAAATCCAATCTGCAAAATGCTCTTAATCAGTCTTGTCACAGAATAACAAATCTAATGGACAAGTATTTCAGAAATGGCAACTCTGCAACATACATAAAACCAGGCCTCAGTGGATTCCATCTCCCTGTTAAAAACAAACCTCTTGAAATTTGCGCAGCAAAGGCTACCAAATAATATAGAAATTGCCTGAAAGAAGCAAGTGAAAGGCTTGCATAGAAACTCATTATGAAGGAGTCCTTGGGACCATGGAAATTACAGTATATCCAGCGAAATTGAAGGTTTACACAGAAAATGTTTTCAGCTGAATAACTTACAATATATGAAAGCATCACACCAAGGAACAACATTTTAGGTATTTTTATACCGAGATATAGGAGATTCAGGTGTATTACTCTTTATCTTTTGCCAAACACACATCTCCAGAAGGATCAGACCACAAAGGACTTAGTTAGGCCAGTAGGCAGGTGCATATTGCCAATTCTGAATTTGTACCCTTGCAAAACTTTTCATCCGTGAGCACTAATGATTCGTAATGAATTCAACTTTATAATTTCGTCCCTTTGCACACTGACTACTTACAGTACCATCCAAAGATAATGTTGCAGAAAATTTGATTCAAAAGACGGAATCCATGCACAGGTGCAGGGTTATAACTTGGTTTATCCCGAAGCTCAGACAAACATTACATGAGCCCTGTCTATAGCTTTAGGGTTGCTAGGGAATCCATGATTGTAGAAGTGAACTCAATACGAACGTTTATTGAGCCGTCACTAAGGTTTTGTCAGTACTAACAAATAACCAAAAGGCATGTACACCCCACATGAGGCCAGTAATGATGTTCAGTAAACAACAGGTGTAATTCTGCTGGAATATCATCACAAGGAATATTTGTCATGTGGATAGATGCATGATACACACAATCTAATACAATATGTATACTACATACAGTGCTTTCCTGATATTATAGGTTTTGTGTATTCTTGAACAAAGGATCTCTACTTTGTCCGAAACTTTGACCGAAATGTCCGACCCTTTTCAGCAAATATAATCTGCGCTGATTTTCAAGACAGTAATCGTCTTAGCAAAAAGTCCCATGAACTGTCATCACTCGGGGAAGAAAAAATGTCCATAAATTTTAATACGTGTACACAACTAAAATTGTCTACTGCTTGTGACAGGATAAATTTCGGAATGTATACCGTGTTATTAGTGTACTGCATATTGCATGCAAACTTCTGCAACAAAGGATCTCCATAGCAACCCTTTGCGAGCAACCAATTCTAACCCTGTATTCTATCTTTTGGATCCAAATGTTTTTGACACAGGTTGAATAGTCTCTGTCACGGTGCAGGTAAGGAAATGTTCATAAATTTGAATACATTATGGAAATGGTCTGTTCGAATACAACTGTACGTTACAAAATGCTCTGCTGTCGTGCGGGTTGGCAAATAAAACGCCGAAATTCCCTCTACAGATCAATTAGCAAATTCTCAATAACCTCAAAATAAAAATAAAGTGGTCATATCGTATCGATAAATGTATCTTTTTGTGACCTGTATAGTCGGATGTCGTTCGCAATGTTTCTACATGAAATGCGGGCTACTTGTGATTAGGAATTCTGACCTTAGTGTGGTAACTGAAATAGTCGAGCAAGACATGGCTTAGTGTTCAAATTTCATGCATACTTCCAATGATTCCTAGACCAATTCGAGAGCTTGTTCCAGCTCATAAGGTGTTTTCTCCAACATTCAGGAGGAATTTCAGTCAGAACTCTGAATCCAACTATTTTTGACAGGTTCTCTGAGCTGTTTCTGCCACTAAGCAGGGACGAAAATATAACTTGAAATTCATTACAAAACTGGTCTAGTACGCTATGCAGGTGAGTGGAACAAAGTGGAACACAAGATTTGTGAGTATTGATGTCGGACTCAGAAACAAAGTCGCGTTTCCTTAACGAAGTCGCGTTTCCTTCTTTACCAGAGTTAGTTGCATAAAACTCAGGACACCTAGGACAGAAAAAGAAACGAGTGATTGTTTCCTTCTTTGCTCTTTGTGTTTATTGCGAAACTGTTTCAATACACATGTATAGTACCATGGTTATCATGTACAAATGCTAAAGGGATAGGATTAGCTTGTGCTAATGTGAAAACCAACCACAGAGAAAAATATATTATCAAAACGAGATCTGTAGGAAATACACCAAACACTCACTACCACAATTAATGTATGTGTAGGCATAATGACAACACACCAACTTACATTATATATTTCTTTCACCATCCACTGCACAGGGATTTTGACATGGGTGAGCACATCCCGTTTGCATGTAAATCTTGCACATATTCTGTCTTGTATATTTTGGGGGATAAGAGGCTTTGCCACTTTCAACCTTCAAATCCGTGATGATGTCGAGTTGCGAACTTCACAGTCTACATCAAACCAACAGTTTATCATGGAGGTAGGAGATAGACCGCCATGTGTTGATATAGAGAAGCATCCCACCTCACGAACTATAAACCCTGTTCTGTCAATGAGGATGTGCATATCATATTCATATATGTTTTGTTGGCAGAATGTGCATACAAATGTTTTAGCATAGGGATGGGGTGAAACAAAGTCTGAATAACTAGTTACCGCAAGATGGAGGCATAATAAGTAGCTTTGCAGACAATAAAAATACAAAGAAAATGTTTAGAAATATCTCCATCCAATACGTATACACATATCGGTAAAATGTCTTGTACAATTTTTTTTTCCACATGTAGTTTTATACATGTATCAGCCACAAAGGAAGTTCGTCATCTCTGGCGTGTTCTGTTAGATTTACTCACCTATTCAGCATTTTACCATTTTACAATATCACTAGTGTCTTGAAATGAACATAATGTCTCATACAGTAATTGATACCTGCATATAAGTGCATAAAGAATCACTCATGCGTAATAGATAGTAGGCCTACAACAAAGGGATACTTCACTATGTTACATGTACTATGAGCACACATCTCATAGAATAATCGTAAGACCTAACCAAACTAAGAGCAACCAGTGTCGTCTATTGAAAGTATGTTGCAAGATCCAAGATACAAGGAAAATGGTTGTGGAAGGAGTATAAAGTTCGACCCTATAACCATCTCGGTACCCTTCGACCTCCTGATAACCTACATAGTGCCCGTTAGCAGATGAGTACCGTACTCGGTTCTAATGGCCCAGACAGAACAGGAGGGAACCACTCTTCGATTGCCAGCGCCCAATTTGTCGTGCTGCCAATGGACGTACAATGTATGTGCGATATGACGCGTGACGGTATGATCTGTTGCCCCTGTCTGCGGCCCAGGCGTGCTGGTTCTCCAGGTTGTGGCGAACGATGTCGAGTACAGCCGGGTCCAAACAGAGGCGACGGAATCGTGCAGAGAGCGAGTGACACTGCATGTTAGCTTTTCTGCAGCATTTTTTCTCTACGTCATGCGCCATCTCCCTGCACCGCCCACATTTGCACCATGGAGGCACGGCTTCTGGCTCTGGCTCTCGTGGCGGCTGTGGCGGTGGATGAACAAACTGCTTGAAGAAATCTTCGAATAGTCCAGCTGTCCTTTTCAAGTTCGTGATGGCCAGCTCATTGACTTGATCCCTGGTGAGCGCCTCCACCTTGGCCTACGCATGAGAGACAGAAATAAATAAGAAAAATAATGAAACAAATTCTGCCTACAGCTGTACATCAAAAGTACTGTAACACAAAATGCGCATGCATTAATTCATTGACTGTTGATTGTTTGTTTTTGTTTGCATGTTGGTTGACTAAACATCATAACATTCAATGGTAATAGATGATATTATCATGTATTAAGACTTGTTGCTGCAATAAAGGATGCCCATATGGCGACCCCAAAAGCTTGTTCGAGCTCATGTGATGCTTGTCCGAGCTTCAGGAGCAAGTAGGAGCATAAAACCATATTGTGTCTCTTGTGTCCAGTATTGTTTGTTGCAGGTTCTAGAATTGTTGTCAATGCTAATGAACGGGTTTCTCATGTATTCAGATTGTATTTTTGTAAACAAATAATGACAACCCAACAAACTTTGTCCGCGCTCATGTGAAGTTTGTAACAGCGTCGTGAACAAGGAAGATTACATATTCTGACTGTCTGTGACAAGTTCTTCGAATTGTTGTCAATGAGCGCATGGAAGGAAACAAGTATAATTGTGTAAATCTGGATACAGTACGAAAATGGTTTATGGAGCAGATTGCAAGTTTCTCCTCCAAATTCAATACGGTCTGTGGGAAAACCAAACCACGTCTTATCAAACCCCACAAGCCACAGGCGATTAAATCACCACTATAAAACATTGTCTTTGGACTTATATGCTCTAGGCGTCACATTAGTATGATGGTGTTATGGCAAATATGTTTCTAAAATATTTTATGTTGAGTATATGGGTTCAGGTACATAATTTTGTCAGTCAACTTAATCAATATTTGTGAGTCAAATCATGTAGAAAATCTTTCATTGTACACATTTCTGTTCAAAAAGTATTATGAATGAGTTTGGTTCTGCATTTATGGTACACATATTGTACACTGCATTTCTTCTTTCTACTTCACCCCTCTCCTTAAAGCGCATAGAGACACCACGGTAGTGATATGCGCTATATAAGCACTGTGTTATATATATATATATATCTTCCATATTGTAATTCATTTAGCAATGCATCAGATTTTCTTGAGGTAACCCTGAATTTTTGGTCATTACTAAACTACAAGATACAATGTAACACGACATATCAATTTATCATATGCAGCTCTGATTGGGATTTCCGATACTTGGCTTAGAAAATTGATTCTGTCTCCTAAATTTGATTTGGAATTGACAAAATTGTGCTAACTAAACTGTGTTGCAACCTTTCCAAATTCATACCGAAATCGAACAACTGATGAGCCCTACATGTACAAAACTTGTACACTGTATACAGTATGTGGCTTCATAGCAAACTTCAAGCTTCAAAAAGTCTATTTTTCAAGTGCATCCACGATTTCCCTGCAAACACATGTCAAGGTAACCAGAACTATTTCTGCTATTCCTGTTACCATACTCTAAAGGTAGTTAGGTGAAGATTTGATGAACAGAAGTAAATGGGAGGCTTCTTATTTTAATGTCCTATTGACTTCACAGCAGCAAATCTTTATCAATGCTTCAGTGTAACTAAATGTATGTAAACAGGATTGAAGAGAAAAAAGAGCAACAAACGCTTCTCTCCCTGTCTCCTCTTTCCCCTGCCATGAACAATTCAGAAAAAAAATACCCCCCCCCTCCTTTTTCCCCTAGCGTGAATGACGAGAAAGAAAATCCGCAAGACTTCCTCGAATTCTTGAAGTTCTTTTCTGTCTCTTTTTTTCCCCTCGCACATGAAAGATGCAAAACACACACAGACCCAAGACAGAGACCACTACCATCAGCAAAACAAAAACACCAACTAAAGAGACAGAAGTGCTAGACAGGGGTGGGCCTGGGAAGGGCTACCGACAAAGGAACACGGCGCGCACAAGCATTCTTTCGTGAGATCGTATTACAACTGGCACCTGGTCATGGCCTGGGAACAGCGCCAAGAGTATAGTCTTGTCACAGACCCCAATTATTAGACCTGGTAACATGGTGCCCAATAGGGTTACAGCTCGTTATTCCAAAGGTTTGTCATTCCGAAGGCTCTTCAGTCCGCAGATTCGTTATTCCGAAGATTTGTTTTTCCAAATATCATTTCGGATTAACAAATCTTTGGAATAACGCCACAAATGTTCAGATTGATGAACCTTTTTCATTTTCGGATTAACGAACCTCTAGGTATTGGGAATACGTGTGTTTCGGAGTAACGAACCTTCAGAATAACGAACCTTCAGAATATCGAACATTCATTATGTTTGTTTGAGGTATATGTACATTGTACATTGCTCTAGTTTATTGAGATTTGCTACATCCACCTTTGAAGTTTTACCCAATTTTACCCAAAGTCTAATCAAGTGATTATCCCACCTTGCTTCACCCTTGTGCAAAGTTTAGTGAAATTTGCTTGATCCAGTCTTGAGTTTTAATATCACACAGTGAATTTTTAGAATTTGACCTTGACCTTTGACTCTTGCCAATTTTACACAAGTTATCAAGTTAGTGCCCTATCATATTTTACCCTTGTGCCAAGTTTGCTGAAATTTGCTCAATACAGTCTTGAGTTATTGCATAAACTGTTTTAGATGACCTTCACTTTTGACCTACGACCAATTTCTAATGAAGTGATTGCTCAATCATACTTCATAGTCGGACTATGTTTGGTCAAATTCCGCTCAGTATTACTCAAGTTATCGCGTATACTAAAGTAGACAGACAGACCTACAACCCAAAAATATCATGCCTCCAGCACCCATCGGACAGAGGAATAAAAAGGATTCATGGTCAAATTTGTGGGCATTTTATTGTCAATAAGCCTAGGTGCATAACAATGATAATTTTTAGTTTGATACTCACCTGACTTGGTTCAGGAGGGTCTTAGAGTTGATCGGTGAAAACAACAATCCTCTGCGCAGAGGAGCTCTCCTAGGAGCTGTAAACACAAACAAAGCATACTTAATTAACCACATGTACATGTAATGCAACAAAGTCATAATTACTTTCAATTATGACATATATTTTCCGAATGAGTGTCAGTAAATGACATTTTCATGTCGAGTCGAGTACAAAATTTTACAGTTTGATCCTAGATTTTTAGAGTCCTAGTTATCAACGAGCAAGGTAGCACAACACTCCTAGACAGAACACATCAGTATGTATTATGGTCAAGAAAATTCTCAGGGATACGTGAAAAAAAAAATGTACCCAAAAATATTTATATGCTAAGTGGCTGAAAAAAGTGCAGATATAGGGTGTTGCAAATGCTCTTTTACACACAATTTGTGATCACGATATTGTCTTTTTAATATGGATGGGAATAACATATTGAAAAGGCAATCATTGTACAGTGCATTTACCATGAAAAGTATGATGTGTGGCAAACAGCAGCAATGATCTTGAGTATAATACAGTGTACTTCTCAAAAAGTAAAGGTTACAAACATTCTTTCACAACAAACTCCTAAAATTGAATGGTAATTGGTCAATGGGTATACACTGTAGGACACACTGTGTAGAGTATAGAGTACACATGTATTGTTCCTTTACAATGTAGCTGAGGGATCACACTCTTATCAAAGCAATGGTTTTAAGAGTTTTAATAAAATCAATTGATTTGTATACCGGTATACGAAATAAAAATTTTTTTTCTGAATAATTCACAAACTAAACATCCTCTGGTATACTAAAGGCAGTATTCTGACCAAAGAAAACATGTTTTTTTTTTATGTTTTCTCTGAGAGGAACATTTGGATCAGTTGGATGGCCATTTGCATTCTTTCATTCCTTATTCAGAACATTGCTTCCAATGCACAAGTTATTTCAGCTGGCATTTTTCCTCTGAGATACGAGGCCGAAGATATCTTGGGCTGCAGAACTTAAAATAACACTAATTTTTGCTGATGGTTAACTTCCACTATAGCAGAACATTTCTGGAAAGAAATAACAGGAACAATGAGTACCGGTATATAACTTGATGTTTCCAGCAGGATACATCCTAAATACTGCATGCTATTTTATGGGTAAAATCAGCAAAAGACTCAAGAAGTCAGATGAATTCACAGCACTGTTCGTTACAAGGTATCCAGAAATTGGCCAATCATGAGCTAGTTTCCATGTTTGGTGTTAGATATCAGCATATCTATCCAAATCAAAATAACTCATCCCAATGTCATGACTGCTTTAGTTGACCAATAAAGGTCTTGAGTTTGAACTTACTTAGTAACTGTAAGTCACCTTTTTTTTTTTTCGTATCACCGAACAGATGATAAGGAGGTTTGTGTATGAATACATTACACTATTCATGTACTGTGTCTTCAGAGGCAACCATCTACTATTAGCCACTCGGGGAAAAACAAACTGTATGGGGGAGGGCTATTGACAGGCTTAATGAATATTCCAGAATAGTCGGCATCTCTGGGTTTATAGGATATTTTTGTTATCCATCCCGACAGGATTATGCTGTAAGAACAAACAATGATCACAAAATAAATTTCGGACCCTATCAATACTACAATGTACGCTTCAAGAAATCTCACTTGAAGTATCTACCGGCTGGCCCAAGTCTTGAGTCCTTGGGAGTTCGAGACGTATCTGGACAGAGCTTCCTGCAGGTAGATCTTCAGCAGTAGTTGCTCTGAAAAACATATGAACTGACAGCTTGTACTACACAATATAACCAAAGACATCTAACTTTGAAGAAAAATTAAATCTCATTGTTATTCCACACAATGTATTTCCATTGGCACAAAATTCCAAGAGTGCCTTGAAACATTGACATCGCCTTAGGGCTCTGTTAGACACTGTAGCTGACCTCTGTGTGTAAAATACCTTTTTAATCAACCTGCAGAGCATGCAAAGAGTAAGGTTTCCATACAATCAAAATCGTCCAGTGGACATTATGGATTCTGAGGTGATTGACAATGCACTACATATTTCAGAGGAGCACAACCTCAAAGAAGACAATGCTGTACAATGTTTGTCAGCAACTGCAGAGGTGGAGATGGTTTCTGTCTGTGATGTTGTGCTATCAGCTGCAGAGGCTACAAGTAAGTCAGATTATTCTGATGACCGAGAACTAACACAAAGAAGCTGCACAGGGGCAAATAAGTTCATACATCTTGTATACTTTATGCCCAACATCAAGGTAAATCAAGGCAAGAGCAGTACAGCATAAAACATAATGTTAGTTGGATACCATGCATACAAATGTACTGTACCCCAGACTTTTCATATCACATTAGTGAATATTATATGAGAGGTTTCAGCAGCACACTAAAAACATGTAGTCTGTCCCCTTTATTACCAATCATGCAGCAATGACCATGTTAAAGAAAGATGAAAATCCCAATAGGTTACTGTAAAAGATTTCTGTGAAATAATACACCATACTGCATGGCCCGGTAGCCTACTGAGATGGTATGACAGTGCGCTAGAGTGTAGCGTGCGACTGTGCTTTCGTACCAGTAAAGGTGGATGAGACATGGAATTCTTTCATTTCATAAACTAGTGTAAAATGCAATTTCAATTTAACCGATTTCCATGAATTCCAAACCACTGTTCACGCATCTTTGGGGGCAGATCTACATAATAATCATAATATTGGCTACCCTTTCATGGTATACCAGACATACAAGTATTGCATTCAGCTTGACGAATATTACACTTGTCCATCGTGCAATATTCATCTGGCTTCACATAATTGATCAGGTATACCACTCAAGGACAGCCAATTACTCCGCTACAAAGCTATCTTGACATCAAGAAATCAGTATTTCTACTACACTGTATATTGATATTATGATGGCAAAGAAAAGGTGCTGAATTTGATGGGAGTGTACATTGACGTGTAGGGTCTGTACAGTGTAAATGTATGAAATAGCAGTTTTGCATGTGTGACAATTATACATTGTACAAATGTGCCTGTACCTTCCTTTTGTTCTGGCCTTGTATGTCCAATAATGCCCACAAATCAAATCAATTTATTCTGATATGCTCTCTTTGACCTTGGCCATTTGACGTAAAAAACACCCAAATTTTCTCATTTTAAATCTTAGTAAAATTGGTGTCCAGTTACTGAGCCCCAACTGTCCTTAGTTGTTTTATTATACAACCTACCGAAACAGGGAACTACAACTGTAACCATACTCGAAAAAGTACAGTACAGGTACCTACATGTATGAAAGGCATAATGAATTATGTCTACCGTCTTTCATACAGTCCAGCTCGCAATGCAACGGCGCTGGCAACTAGGTGCAAGTGAGCTCACAAAATCTGACCAACGATAGATTGTGCAATCCTGCAGCCAGGGCCTCCAGTCAGTCCAAGGGTTTGAATACCAAATCTTTATTTTTGTAACCAGTGGAGGTGCTGCCTGCAGGATTGTGCGATAAGTGGTAACCCATATCCCATGGAGGCACAGGCTGCAGGTCTGCGCAATCTATTGCCGGTCACCATGTGAGTTCAATTGCACCCAGTTTTCTGCAACGTTGCATGCAAGCTGCCCTGTATAAGACTTTTGCTACAACTGTACATGTAGTCAAGCATTTTATTACCATAAGGTGTTGTACGACCAAAAATTATTTTCAATAGGCCTAGCTGATGTAGATATACTACACGATGTGCAGAAAAATATTCCTTCAAATTTCATGCTCTTTATTGAGTTTTCATGAAGTCCAACACAATGAGTGATGAAAGCTCCAG
The DNA here is from genome assembly GCA_033980235.1 of Diadema setosum. NCBI lineage: Eukaryota > Metazoa > Echinodermata > Echinoidea > Diadematoida > Diadematidae > Diadema > Diadema setosum. Next base: position 21,603,373 of record CM067066.1, on the reverse strand, counting down.
ATGCGTTATCTCTCGCACATAAATCTTTGCTAGTACTAAGATAACTAGACGGTAAGAGTTACAGATCTAACGTTAGTACTACAGTCAGCACTAGTAGTCTAGTAGTGACTAGTAGTACCAGAGCAAATGTACACGCGGTTCCTACTAATATAGATCTAGGCCTACAAGTATAGAATCTACATTGTATGTACAGCTGATGTGCTGTCCCCCTGAATATTACCACACATGTGAGAAATGACACCAAGCTATATCTCGAGATTGCAATTGGAAAACAGATAACATATCTTGAATTGATCATGATTTCCCTTCCTAGAAATTTTGACAATTTGTTGAGGCTGGGTTAGTGAGGAACAATAAGCTAAAAATGAAAACGTTCATATACGGCTAGTGATAATTCACATACATTGTATATGGGTCTACTACTGTGACCGTATACGTTCACTAATTGACTTAATCAGGCCTAGGTCTAGTCATTGAGTCATCATAGTACTTTTTGTCGTAAGTTGGAAGTCAGTATTTATTGTGATAATCATTTAAAAAAAATGTGAATACGGCTGTTTTAAATTGTGTCATCGTTCATCGCGATAGTTGCATGATCAACGCTGCGGTACAACTGTAGGCTTCCTACCGGTAATTCAAGTAACGGTAACGTTATCGTTACATGGATTTGGAAGGTTATAAATCAGTTGTAAATTCAGCGTTCAGTGAATGTCATTTCCAACTGAATAAAAAATAGGTACAACTATATATCATACAAGTTGAGTTTTACCCACCTTGGCTTATCAGAGGCTTCTGACTCAGTCTGAGTGCATGTAGAAACTTTCACAACGGGTTGATCCCGCAATCTGGCACACAGTGCTGATGCCCATCAGTGCGAGTGGTGGACGTCCAGCAAAGTCATCCTGTGTTGAATGGCTTGATGGGCCGTGAAGGGCAACGTTTATCTTGTTCATTTCTTGCCGATAAACAGCTCGCACCTCCTCCCACTGGATCCAGCATTTACCAAGTCGTATCCGCGACATAATGGCACGCAGATTGAAGTTCGACACGAAGATCAGAATAAACGATCTGAGTGTTGAAGACAGTGTTTGAAAGCACCGAACAGATCGCGAAGTGATTTACGTGACAACGTACGCATAACCATGGGATGTACCATCGATCATGGTATACATACTATGCACTGGACTGCGCATAATGCGGGATCGAAGCAAGCCGCTGCGCTGCGAGGCCATCCCCTACGGGAACCTAGTGGTTTGTGTGTTAAGTCTATGGGGATTTCAGAATTCAGTGTGGAAGGGGTTAACCTGCTGCACGCCGCTTGGCATTATGGGGGAAATGCTGGGCACCACAGAGAAAAATGAGCCTTATGATGGCGCTAGACATGTTTCTTGCCAGTGCAGACCCACTTTAAGAGTGAAAACAATGCTTTCTTCACCTATATAGGCTGTTTCACAAACATTACCTGTATTCTTTTTTACAATTCTTACATGATTTGTTTGTTATAATAACATCTTATACAACAATGTGACAATGAACTGAGCAAATGTGCTCCTAAAGGTATTGTCCCCTCCCTGTAGCTGTGCTTTGCGAACCTTCTGTCTACATGCTCCATAAAATGTGTGAATAAACTGAGATGAGTCGTCTGCAGAGCCACATCTTGTGTACATAGCATTCTCTGGTTTCAATGACTAAACAACCTACACAGGGCTGTCAACATTCACCCATTATCATCAGGGAGATTTCAACAACTTGATGACAATCAAGAAGATACTTGCATGTAGCATGCATCTCTACGGGCAAATGGAATTCCCAAATCGAGGAGATTTTTATATTCTCTTATCCAGATATGAAGGGTTTATATAGAAGTCTTCAGGAGGCCTCCTGTAGAGTCAGGAAAGCTTGTTCGTTGGCAGCTCTGAATACAACCAAGCGAGTTGAAAAATTAGTTCCTCACCTTCTAGAATGATTTCTTGACTCAGCCGGTCAATGACTAGTACCTCCTTTGTGCCGGGATCACGACTCTCGACAAAAAATTTGTCATCTTGGACATGTCTGTGAAAGATGTTCAAAAGAGACTGAAGTCTTGAAAACTCCTCCCAAACCCTTGAGACATTATATAGATGATGACTGGCGGGGAAGGGAACATACTGAATGTTCCACCCGAAGGGTTTGAAATGCTATTGAGGGACTTATAGCCTCCCGAAATAGCATTTCAAACCCTGAGGGTCGAACGTTTGGTATGTTCCCGACAACAAAAGTCATCATCTGTTATATTATATGGGTTAGTCATATACCATCATTATCAATTGATTTCACGCTCTGAAAGTGGCGCATCAAACCATACACACAGCGTACCTTATTGATATCATGGTATGCTTAGCGTAAAGGTCCAGTACACGCACAACGCACTCGATCGCGCTAGCTCACGCAGAGAGCCAAATTCACCGTGCGCGCGGGTATTTGTTACGTGAAAATGTTTTCCCATGGGAGAACATAACAAGAATGTTCGCCCATGGACGAACATAATGAATGTACCTCCATCACGTGACTGTGTTCAGCCATTCACTAACCAGTATTTGACTAACCCATTTAATATAATACATTATTCCCATTTTCAATTAATTCTATGCATGTACAACATCAAGAATGTGTACTTATCACAATACACTATATGTATGTGCCAGAGGAAACAGTAAGATAATTCATGTACTTGTAGAAAGAGACACATCATTGATCACTGACACTGTTTGGTTGTTTGTTTTTTAGATTTGTTTTTTCTTTTTTTTTTCTTTTTTTTTTTAGAGAGAGAGAGAGTGGTAGTTATATAGAATGACAACAATATGTTGCAGAGAAGAGTATGATGAACACTTTATTTCAGCTTTCAATATGAGGGTTGGTTAGGCCTTTGAATGATCTTCCTCAGCATGTAGAATCTGTATCCACTGTCGCTACATTTCAGAACAGATTTTGGGCCTTTCGCTGTGAAGAGAAAACTTACTTGCTCTACCTCTCACAAAGTATGCTAAGAAAGACATTAACCCGTTGAGGACGAGTCCCGAGTATACTCGGGCAGGTGTCTATGGGAAATGCGTGTTATAGCAAAATCAGTCCGTCCTCAACGGGTTAACAATGTGAAAGAAAACAATGTCTTTTACTGTCAAACTGCATACATGTAATTTCAATAAATTTTAACTGGATCTAGTGTTGCTGCCAGTCTCAAAAACACTATCCACCACACCATATCTAATTAGTTCTGTGCCAGGGCCAGAGTTCCAAAGGTAGAACCATCCACTTAAAAAAATAAGAAAATAAAATAATAATAATAACAATAAACATACATAAAAAAGAACAAGAAAGAACAAAAGTTCCAATTGATAATGATACGATTTATTTGCCTGAGGACAGTTTATATATAGGCCCTATATTATTTTGTGATGAACACGAATAAGGCACAGGGTAAGTGCTAGTGATGGATCCTATGATTTAGTATGAATACTATTAAATTCAAACCAATTAGGGGCAACTTGATACTCAATCAAGGTTGGTTTTGTCATTCTTACATAAGGACTCATTGGGTGATTATATTTAAGATTACAAGAACAAATGTATTGGCTAGGTTCAAGTAAAAAGGTATATTTTCTACTCAAAACTCTTTATCAACAAAAATGTAAGTGTTCAGACTGTGGTCTTTACGGATAAGACAGTTGAAGGCAGGTAGCTAGCTAGCTAGCTATCAATCACATCGCGCTATCCGCATATCGCATCCGCTGCAATTATGACTCCCGTGAAGCCATAGTTTAACCACCACAGATTTACATATATGGGACCAAGTATTCGGAATAATTGACAGTGGAAAAACGAAATATGCGTTTCTCGTACCTCCCTTGAGAGCAAAGGTACGATAAATAACATGATTTGGGAGAACAAATAATACCAAACTTACAGAATCAGTGTTTCGTGAACTGCCATTCTAAAATCTCAGGAAAGCCGGAGCAAGAAAGCGAGGATCACAGTATGTACACCGGCCGACACTCCGCCATTCCGATGCACTATCGTAATTCTTTGAGGATACGATCGATCCTGCTAGAAAGATATCGAGAGGATCTCAGCTAGGGCCGGTACAGAGGAAATTAATAAAACAAGAACAACAGTACGACAGAGAGTCGTTATGACATAGATCGTACACGTCATTCATCTGACGTATGTAACCATAAAGATATTAAGGGAGACATCAATATTATAGGAGCTTGATAAAAGTAGGCGGAGGGCAGTTTATATTTATCTGCTGCCACTACGGGTTTCATCATTTCCATTAATTCACCAGCAAAAAAAAAACAAAACAAAAACAAAAACAAAACAACAAAAACAAAAACAAAAACAAACAAACAAACCCTTCAGCGCAATTTATTGGTACAACTTCCGGGGTTAATCGGCTGACGAGAAAAATCAACATTAAGTAAAATATAAAAAATAAAGAATTTAAATTTTTTTTTAAAAAGTTCGGGGAGGGGGGTGGGGGACAAGTGGTTAAAGGAAAAAAAACTCAAATAGCAATGTGGATGTAAGTGAAAGTGGCAAAATTAGTAGAACATAATATCAGTGAAAGTTTGAAGAAAATTGGACAATCAATGCAAAAGTTATTATAAGTGTTGTAATGATTGGACAAGGAGACTACTAGAGTTCATGATGTCATGTGTGGACAACAATGTAAAGAAAATATAAGGAAAATTCCACACAAAAAATCTAAAAAAATACACATAATCAACTTGATACTGACATAATATATTATGCTAAGGGTAGTAATTATCCCCCCCTGCTTTCTAAAATCGGTTAGTTGAGTGCTCTTTCATTACTCTAGAAAATTGAAAGCATGTTGAAAAAAAAAATCATAACTTTTCTTTGATGAACGACAAGAGCAGTCAGCAGTTCCTATGTTGCAATTTCTTTTATTTACAGTCGCTGAGCGGAATAATGGACTGGATATCAAATTGGAAAGTTATAAGCATTGAGAGATGGGCTCCCTCTACGTCCTTGATCACATACATGCTTCATATCTTACTTCCACTATACTTTCTTGACCCCGGGGGCAAGGTCAAGATGCGAAATTGCCAAACTATAGGCTCATTTCTTTGTATACTAGGCAGATTAAAGAGAAAACGGATGTAGAATCTATATATGCAAGAAAATGTCCTCCTAGATGAAATGTCTTACACTGTACACTTTAACTAGATGTAGGCCTATATACACCTCTTGGCCCAATGTCTCACTAATAAAGACACTGAAACGCATAAAACAATCATAATCATATCTGAGCAGAGGTCGCGGAACAGGGGGGACCGAGTAGCGGCTATAGGAGCACTGCCATTGACCCTTGAAACCCCTCCTCCTCCCCCCCCCCCCCACCACACTATTGTCCTAATACCAACTATCCACTTCTAAGCTCAAAGCAACAGTACACAATATGTATTGGTAGAAACCTACCCTGATTAACTCACAATAAACTTTGATAGATTTTGTATCCTTAATACTGTTTACAATAAATAAATGAATAATTATGTAAATATAGGGCCTACATATATATAATAATTAGATAGTAATAATTTAACATTAATAATGATAATAATAATAATAATAATAATAATAATAATAATAATAATAATAATAATAATAATAATAATAATAATAATAATAATAATAATAATAATAATAATAATAATAATAATAACTCTCCACCTTCCCACAGAGGATAAGAAGATCGCGATGTGAGACAGTTTCCCATCATGATTACGTCATCGCACAGTGGGCAGCAGTCCCGAAGATAATCGCAGAAAGTAAAACGTCCCCCTCTTGTGGCCAAATTGTGCCATCCATGGATGCGAATGTTTCTGCGATGATTTTCCACGGCTAATCAATTTTGCCCGATGGCAATTTGGACACTTAAATTAAAATATAATCAATACGTGTAGGACCTATTCCGTCTCCATTTCTGCAGATGTAGCTTTTATTAGTATCATTCTTTATCTTTGTTTTATTTTTCGGGGGCAATTTATAGAGTGATGTCACATTAAAATTCATGACTGACTCCTAAACTCTTTGGTAAGAAAATCCCTTTTTGTTATACATGTCCATAGAAGTGCCTACAGGATAGTAGTGAGGATGGAAAGGAATATGTGTTACACCGTTAGTCTGTTTCAATAATAGCATTCATAGGACATGTAGACGACAGAACCCAAACCAGAAGAGTTAATCCGACGTAAAAAGAAAAGTAACAATAGTTAGATAAAGTAAACATTTTCTGTTTGTTATACAAATCTTTGTTGAAGAACTATGACGGAAGCGCACCGTCAAATTCGTCTTGTACAAACACCAGACAAACATCATTATTACCATTCATAAATGGCAGGCATCGTATAGTCTACATAGATTTGTTTACCAATCTACAAGATACAAGGTTGACGCGACCTTCGCGGTGAACCAGTCATGTTCGCCGCACTCGTCCATGTACACTATACACTGCCACATTATTTTGTCATCGCCGCGCATGAAAACGAAGTCAAAACTAAACCCATTATCGCGCGGGGGAAAAGAAAATGATGTCTTTTCGTCAGGTTTGTTCGCATCTCGAAGAGAAAAATGATAATTATATTAGTCAGGTGGTGGACGTTATATCATTGGAAAACATCCCAGGACAAAACATGTTTTAGTAACGATGCAGAAGATGTGGTGTAATAATTGTTTTCCAGCTAAGTACCCTCAGTAAAGATGCACAAAAATAAAATTGTACTCGTAACAAAATGCAAGTACATAATGATAACGTCATATAGGATGCATGCTCTTTTCGATTGCGTGTTGTAACGACGAAATGTTACAAAGAGCGCGGCAGGAAGTTTGAAGGGGGAGGAGGCGCGAGGCTATGGAGCAGAGGAAGATCGAATCGGGAGTGGTTCAGCAAGGAGCTAGATAGAAGAAAGAGAGGGGGAAAGATGTTGAGATTTCTAGTCAATTGAGTGACAGCAAGAAGAGCTTGTGGGTAAGCCAAAAAATCCTTGTGGCACAGATGGTTGCTAGGGCTTGAGGGTTGACTTTACATGCAAGGGATGATTCACGGAGTGATATCAGGGGATGATCGGCTGACAACGCGAACCGCGACTGTCTCCCTCGCTCTTCCCTGGGAGAGATCGGGGTATCCTTCCTGTCTCCATAGCAACGAGATACACATGCTGCCAGCTCTAATATCACCATGGCCATCCTCCTTTTCTTTCTCTTTGTCAATTTCGATACTGCCACTCTCGTCATCATTATCATTATCACCACTCGATGATAATGAAGATGATGATGATGATGATGATGATGATGATGATGGTGAGGAGGAGGAGGAGGATAATGATGATGATGATGATGGTGATGAAGAAGATGATGATCATGATGATGATCATGATGATGATGATCATCATCATCACCAACACTGTCTATACATCATCCCCATGGCCATCGATACCATGATCTTGATTTTCAAAACAAAGATGAAAGCACTTGTTCTTTTCGTATACATAATGAAAATGAATGTTACAAATAACTATGATCCGAAAGCAAATAATTGTCATCTTATGAAGCACATATTGTTTTATAACCATGAGGGGAGCAAAGAGAAAAAAGTGGGGAAATGATATAATTGCAAATGATAAAAGAAAATATGCAGTCTTAAGATCGCCACGCATTTGCTGTTGTAATTTTGGAAATTAGTTATTCCAAAACACAGCGGTTTGTGTCTCTGAACACACAGAGATAAAGAATGGATCGGCAGTCTGTCGTTCAGATATCTACATAATTGAATTGACAGAAGGCATACATCATGAACTATGTGAGAACATACCTAAATGTTTAATGTGCGGATACAAAATCAGAAGTCGCATAAAGACATTAGTTTTGATCTAGTGGAGTATTCTCCTTGAGATCAAAATGTTGTTATTCCGCCTTCCGCGGTTGCAAAGGACAAAAAGACATGGTTTGGGAAGTAATGAGTATAAGGTTGGCCAACATGTTTTCACTAAATTATCTCCAAACATGTATGTTGTCGACAAAGTCTGTGTTAACGATGCTTGAAAAACAGTTATGTAATGCCTCTACGTGTGTGTGTGTATGTGTGTGTGTGTGTGTGTCTGTCTGTCTGTCTGTCTGTGTGTATGGTGTGTGTGTCCATAATAAATAAAATAGTGATTTTACAATGGCGATGCCTGAGTGGGGTTTGTTTCTATGTTTTTTTTTTTATGAGTGTTTGTGTTTAGGTAGAAAAATAGTAAAATTGTAGAAGGTAGGGGTGGGAAGGAAAGGATACGAAACTAAGTAAGGGAGGAGTGGAAGTTCCTTTTTTTTTTGGGGGGGGGGGGTAGGTCATTGTAAAGTAGTATATTATGGTTAAGAAGGGTAGTTAGGTTAGCTAGGGGGGTGGGTTTTTATTAAGATATGATATACTTTCATTTTTTTTCCTTCGGTGATTGCTGTACTACTGCCATTTTACTTGTTATATTGAAAAATGAAAATGTATAATTATTTAAGTTATCTTTAAAACAATAATTCTCTTATGTTTGTATATATATATACCAAAGTGACTTGATGTTTCTCGTGATCATTTGATTGGAAGTGAATAAATATTATTTGAAAAAAAAAATCCATGGTCTCAGTTTCTGACGTCATAGGCAAGTATTATTGTTCTATAAAAGGCCGTCCACATGAAATGCGCTTTACGCACCTTGCCTGTTTACAGAGAATCCTCCAAAAATGAGAAATCATGGAGGACAAAGGAAAACGGAGTTACAAGGGAGATAAGGGAGTTATCGCTTCAACATTCAATCTATTCATTCCGTAAAAACTAACAAAAGAAACGGTACATTTTCGGAATTAATCCGATTTCAATAGACTGACAGTCTCACCAATGATTTTTTCCCCATATCATTTTTTGAATCATTATAAATTCTTATCAGATCACTGTCATGATTTGTTGTTTTGAGAAAAGCGACATTATTCCATCTGGCATGACATCCAAGACGAAAAGTCTGAAGTAACTTCCGCAGTGACACACAGGTGGTGACACGGAAGACTCAAAATATTCTGTCATGAGAAAACAGAGCAAATTTCACGCAAAGACAATGTTTCTACGATTTCAATTCTTCGGGTGACTTTTATGAAAATGTTAAGGTCTCATTATACTATATAGTTGGTGTCCAGGTATCCAAATGAAACTGTACAAGATGCTTACATTTCTAAAGAAATCTATTGAATTTCAAGTCAAGATATTCAATACCAGAAGTTGTAGCTTAATACGACGATGAACAAAGTCAGTTTTGCACACTTTGAATCATAATCTATCAAATTCATGCATGCTAGCTGGTACACCAGACTTTAAGTTCATTTTTCCAGACAAAGAAATTAGTAGAGGCAATTATAGAAGTAATAAGAGGAAGAGACAATTCTACTTATACAGAAAGATTATTGTACAATATGGGAGCAGAGAGACAAGCATTGTATGTAGAGAGATACAGAAGGTAAGTATCATCATGTAGATAGATGTATACTAGTAGATAGATAGATATACAGAGATAGATAGATAGATTAGATAGATGAATTAGATAGATAGATAGATAGATAGATAGATAGATAGATAGATAGATAGATAGATAGATAGATAGATAGATAGACAGATAGATAGATAGACAGATAGATAGATAGATAGATAGACAGATAGATATGATAGATAGATATCTATAGATAGATAGATAGATGGATAGATAGATAGATAGATAGATAGATAGATAGATATACAGAAAGATAGATATATTGATAGATATAGATAGATAGATAGACAGATCGATAGAGATAGAGAGAATGTGAGAGAGACTGGGCTAGTGATGGCTGCATAATATCAAACGTCTCCCATATAAAACTCCATCCTCATTCTTATGTACATTATTCAGCCACAAACATACACACATACAATATAAGATATATCAAAGTCGGTCGCATCCCTCTGTGAACGCGGAAGTCAGATGTGATGCAGGGAAGCGTGGGGCATCGGATGCCACAAGGAGTGGTGGTGGTAAGCGATTATGGCGATGGGGTCAACGGATACTCGCCGCGCAGCTAGGCGGAAGTTTGTGATAACCATAAAAAGAGGGCCAGATCGCGATTTCCGGTAGCTCTGTGATGTTGTTATTGTTGTTGTTTTTTCATTATTCTTCTCCTGGTTGCCTCTGATATTCAATACATGATGAGGCACCAGGTTCCTTTGTTCTAGGGGATCAGCGCCTATACACTATCATCACTCTGCAACCTACATTTCACCATTTTGTCTGTCACCATTATCGAAGTGGGATCACTTCACGTCTGGGCTCCATACGCGCATCACTCTTTCGCTTACATCGTTTGTACGGTATTGTAATTGGGAGCTCTACTTCCAAGTCAGTTAGCCACTAGCTGCTAACTATTTCACACAACCTCAAGTGCGCTTTTCTTGAGAATTTATACTCCACTTTCTTGAGATGCCTGAAATGATTTGATATGAAAAAGGTTCAAATCTTATAAATTGTAAAGAATTCAGATTCCGTGTTAATGTACATCTCGGGTATCTCACCCAACACTTATCATGCAACTGAGGCTTCAAGATATTTCGCGAGCACTGTGTTCTGTATTTTTCTTTGTCTGTTTTTTTTTTTACATTTCCCATCTCAAACCAAATGAAACCGAGTAAAAATAGAAACCGTATATATCTTGTATAATCCCATAAATTTCTTCAAGAATGGAGTTTCTTTGCCGGACACTTGGAATGCAAGCGGGGGGGGGGGGGGGGGGGGGGTAACGAAGCTGCCATAATGTTTCAGCCCCTCACCTCTTAAAATACCTTTAAACAATTCAATATGTTGACCACCATAGTTATTGTGTCAGTGACAAAGTTGACTCGGCGTAATGAAGTTGCCGGAATATGAAATGTCCAATATTCAAATATCATGATGGTCATTGATTAGTGTGCATACATTAGTCTTCAAATGCCTGTGCATGATCGTGTATGATATCCATCACAGACTCGCCAGCCCCTGTTTGGCTCTGTTCATTAGTTCTTGGTATACATTGAGAGTTTCATTTTTAAGTGCCGTTGAAGACCTGTCCCGAGTATACTCGGACAAAAGTGTCTATAGGGAATTCATGTTAAGCTTTAAACCAATCGGCCAAACGTCAAAACAATCGGCAAATCATTGCCATTACTATCTTGTGCTCAATTTCTCCCTGCTTTTAAACGGAGCAATGCATATGAACCGTGCTGTACATATCTTGAGGAACATATACGTAGTGCCTCATCTTTGCATGGGTACTGTGTGAGCCACATCATCTCGGCTTGAAACGGTAGCAGTAAGGAACAGTTGGTCGCACTGCGCTCTCCTGGCCTGTATTTATCCGACTAGGATATCTAATCGGAATCTCTCAATTATTAATTCTGGCTTGACAAAGTCTTCAGTAATAACAGACGGAAAGGAGTAGGAATTAAAGCCAACGTCTAGTTGCTTTGCACCCCTCTTCTCATTACACCTCCCTCCCCCCCCCCCCTTCCTCCCCGGTGCAGTTTGATTCTTGTCCCCTCGCATGGTATAAATAACCCCAATCTCATCATATTGCTTCATTGTATCTACCTGCTCTTGATGACAAAATGCGTTGAAGTCAGTGTATAGTAATTGTTGTTGTTGTTGCTGCTGAAGTCGTGTTTTTTCGACAGTCTTCTACTTCATACACGTACACTGGAAGATAGTCTTCGTTGTGACATCATCTTTCCTACCCAAGAGGAGAGGAGCGGTTCGCTAATCAAGCGCACACAGCTGCAACAAAAGGCCTTCCCAGCATAGCCAAGGACTTCTTTCATCTCTGGGGGTTCTTTAACGTGTGGTTGCAGGCCGACATTTTTAAAACACCTCTTTTATCGCTCGGCGCACAAAAGACAAGGATTTCGGTCCCATTGTAATTTTGGGTCGTGGAGCGATCATCGGCTCTATAAGCTATTATGCGCGCATATCGGCTGGACGTCTCCTGTTTTTTAAAAGGATGCGCTCGTGAGTCGATTTATGGCGCACATCTGAGCTCTGAACTCGAGCCCAGACGACGTATAGCCGCACCAAAAGCGACCTGAGCAAGTCATTGTTGCCATGACAACAGCAACAGCAGGAAGCGGAGTGGCAACAGGTGATGCTACGCGGTGTGATATCTGTTGAGTGGGTAGGCATGTGTGTAGATGGAGAGGGAGAGGGAAGAAGAGAGACAGGCAATGGAGACAGATCAATACTGGGAAAGAAACCTGACAGCATGTGCGTGATAGAAGATGTGTGTGTGGGGGGGGGGGGGAGGGGAGGATGAGAGGAAAACACACAGGGATTGTATGAGTCTGTGTGGGTGGGTATCTGTGTGTGGGTGTGTGTGTGAGAGGAGGGGAGGGGAGGGAGATGAGAAAGCATGAAAGAGGAGGTCAGTTTCTTATTGTCTTGAAGTGTAACGGTCGAAAGATGAAATAGGCCCTTAAGGAAATAAAACAATAAGATAATCAACATAACAAGAGTAAAGAACAAGCCGGGGGGGGGGGGGGGGATTGTCGGTGACAATTATGGGATAATGTGAATAGATTATGATACAGATACAACAACAACAACAACAACATATCTAGAGCTATGTCTGCCAATGATTTCTCTTTTTTTCCCGACGGCAAATATTATAATGTTCTTATCAGTTACAATCACAAGATATAGATCTTAGTTTTAAAATCATTTCGCCCTCCTAACGTTAAAGTGATCGTACAGTTTTGGTTGAGACCTAATTTCAGGTTTCTAACATTTTTTTGGTGAAATAATGAGAAACCTCTTATGAAATATGAAAAAGAGCATGTAATTCCATGAGGAATTCAACGTTATTTGATCAAAATTGATTTTTAAATGGCTGAGATATTCAAAACAGAGCGATTCTAATGAGTGTGGGACCCACACTTTATGACGATCGCTTTGTTTCACTTTGTTTTTGGATGTTTCAGTCATTCCAAACCCGATTTTCATCAAATAACTTTGAATTCCTCTTAAAATGGTATGCTATGTACTATTTCATAAGTGTTTTCTTGGTATCTCACAAAAAGTTATAGGCCCAATTCTCATCTCCACCAATACTGTACCATCCCTTTAAGTGTAGTTTCTTTATAAGCCATTGTATGAAGATACATGTAGAGGATTGGAAAATATTTTTAAAGGCAGTGCCCTTTTAAGGTCTGTTATAGGGTTCCTACAATCCAAATGATCTATAGATGCCTGTTGGTCTGTACATACGCATCATAATATTATATTCTTGACTTTTTTTTATTTTTTTCTTCACAGTGTCAAGCCCCATCACCCCTAAAAACATCCGCCAGACCTTCTATATTCATATTCCAGCAGTGATATCTTCTTCCTGTAACACATGAGCTGAACAATAGACACGTCCAGTTATGTGTCTTTGCACCATTCACTGCTATCATAACTGTACTCACAAAATCACATTGTCATTCATTTTATGCAAATGTTTCTGACAAATTTTTGACACAGCACTGAATGATAAGGCACATAACTGTGTCTATTGTTCAGTTCAAGTGTTACAAGAGGATGATGTCACTGCCAGATTATGAAGAAAGATGATCTGGATGATTCTTAAAGAGGTGATGGGGCTTAAAAGGGTACAGAAAAAACAATAACATGCTTCAAAATAAATGATGTATATTTTCATGAAGTGTTTAGTGATTGGTTATGTACAGACGAGAAGGCATCAACAGAGGTCAGCATACATTTGTACTGCAGGGACCCTTTAAACAAAAGAAAATGGCAATTTCTTTGTGTGCAAAGCATTGATCAATATCTTCAATTGAATTCGATTCAATTTATTTCTATCGAACAAAAGGTGACACATATAGTACAAAGTGTATAAGCAAAAGTATACACACTTATATGTGCGCTATCCTGATATTCTCCATGCTTGAAGTCAAAGAACTCCCCGAGGTGGGTCCTTTCACAATACAAACTGCAAGATCATCGTGCCGGTATACGCATACTTCATTGTCCACATCAAGAAAAAAATTATCCCTGGTATAGTTTATAAAATGCACATATGTGTCTTTGAGTCCCATCCTGTATGGAAGAAGCTGTGACCACATACCCAGTCGTATATAGGCCCTAAGTGTCATGGGTCGTGAAATCTGTCATGTATAACATTCACTATACGAAGAGTCCGTTGTATACATCATGTGAGAAAAACATAACAATACTGGGGCTTTTGATATTTTTTGATAAGGAAAATGAATGTCCTTTGTTCTCTATTTCATGACACGAAAAGATGTGCTCATCATGGGGGGGGGGGGGGGGGGGATGGGCCGTGAATTCTGCCGTGTAAGATAGACACATAAAAATAATAATGATTAAAAGTGTCCGTTGCATACATCATGTGAGAAAACATTATAAACAGTAATGGAGTTTTTAAGTTTCTGATAAGGAACCGCATAATGTCCATTTATTTTCTATTTCATGACAACAAAAGATGTGCTTATTATTTGGGTAAAAACAGAAACAAACAAACAAGACGGTTGAAGACTTCAGGTAGAGCAGTCTATTTGCGAGGAATGAGACACCGTCAGCTGCAAACGTGGTTTTGGAATCATAGGTGGGTGTAGGCTGGTATTCCGCCTTCACGCAGTTTTGATCAGGGATAATCGAAAACGGTGCGGTGCCACCCGGAGGAAAGAATGAGAACGCGATAATAAAATGCCTATTATAACCGGGCGTATTAGACGTACTGTATACAGTACGCTCGTGCAATCTCCGAGGCCAAAAGAGCTCTAAATGAACCCATGAGTCTTCTTATATACAAGACATAGAAAGAGAGTAACATGTTTGATCATCTGATATCGTTGATATGCTTTATACTGTAGGTTTGTGAAAGAGCCACGCCCCCAGACACAGCCCTCGGCGACCCCGCTTTGCACCTTGCCCCCCCCCCCCCCTCCACCGCATTATGCGCCCCTCTATAGCTGCCCTCTTCTCCACTTTTCTCTTTATCCTCTCCCCTTCCTCATCTACCGCCGCCACTACCACCACCACCACCACTCCCACCATCACCTACTTATGGCGTCTTCACTGCGCTTGGATACCACGTTTGCCAGGTACCCGCATCGTATGGTAAAAAGCGAGTCACCGCCTGTATCTCCGCCACGGTAAATTTGCATACCAAAGTGACAATCGCCGAAGAAAACAGAATTACGAAGAGATAACCCAACATGCGGTTTACACGCCCGTATTCTGTTGTGTTCGCCCAATGATTAGCGTATTCTCGATTGTGTACAAAGCATCGAATGCACGCACAGTATTATATGCAAGCATCTTCCACTGTTACGGTAAAGTTCCATGGGAACCAGTGATGTTAAGTTTTCTCCTCAACCAACATCTGGCGCACAATGATCATGCCATTGCCCTCTCCCCCTCTCTCCCTTTTCCCTAGCTGCCTTTGCCAAACCCCCATGCATTAGCTATTCAGGTTGGTAACGAATGACCCGGTTGTGTTCCTTCATCAGGTTGAAAATTCTGTCGCCATTATAATAAACTATAGTTGGCCGACTTCTCATGTCTCTTTTACGTGGATTAACTGTGACAGTTTCAACTTATTTTTATGATTACAAATTTAATTCAGTGCAATATAATAATTTCTATCTTCAATGGCGCCAAAGAGAAATAATCTAAATGCATTTCACTTTCAGCACATTAAAGGTAGGGGATACCTTTTACAGAACTCCCAAAATGCAGCAAAACATTAAATATGAACCTCAGGGGACTTGCTTAGGCCACTGCTTAGAAATTTGGAAGTTAACAGTTATCTACAATTTGAATAATGCACAAAACTCAACTACTCAGTAGTTCTGTGTGTCAGCCACACTTAAGCCTTTTTGTTGCAGTCTTCTGTATTTTTTTTATCTATAAACACAAATCTAAAAGTATAAGAGCTGATGTAATAACATGATAGAGTGTGTGGCAAGAATGTTTATAGAAATGTTTGTAAGTATTGATGAACTTTATTCACAAAATATACATGATGGACACACATGCAGTGCATGGGTCTGCAAAGGTAGCCTAGTAATGTACTGGAATTTACGGTGAGCCCCGAAAAGAATTCAATTCAAAATCTAACGGTCAATAAAAATGTACTAAATGTTACCTTCCACTTTCAATACTTTATGGGAGTTTCTAAAATGATACTCTCTTCAACATACCACTGTGTTTATACAACTCTTCATTTAAAGGGATCGTACAGTTTTGGTTGAGACCTAATTTCAGGTTTCTAACATTTTTTGGTGAGATAATGAGAAACCTCTTATGTAATATGAAAGAGCATGTAATTCCATGAGGAATTCAACGTTTATTTGATGAAAATTGGTTTTGAAACGACTGAGATATCCAAAACAGAGCGATTCTAATTAAGTGTGGGACCCACAATTTTTTTTTGCGATCGCTTTGTTTTACTTTGTTTTTGGATGTTTCAGTCATTCCAAACCTGATTTTCTTCAAATAAATTTTGAATTCCTCTTAAAATGGTATGCTCTGTACTATTTCATAAGTGTTTTCTTGGTATCTCGCAAAAAGTTAAAAGCCCACTTCTTATCTTCACCAATACTGCACCATCCCTTTAAGGCATGCAAATGGGATTCCCTACCTTTAAAATTCATGTACCCATATGCGTTCATTATACTGATGTATACAATGCGTCTTTACAAGAACACAAAATACAACTGAGCAACATTAATTGTTGAAAAACAATCTGATATGATGATTAAATTGTAATTTATGCATATTTACATAGCAATGAGTAAATGATGGTTATGGACCGCGAGAAACAAAACTCAGTTATAATTGGGGTCCATTAACATATTAATGATATGTACAAATTAAAATGTAATCATATACAGATTGATAAAAAACAACAAAAACTAAAAAACCAACACTGAGGACGCATTTGTATACAATTAAAGAAATCTTTATTAATTTGAAGCTATGGCAAATACAGCAAAATAATAAAAAGCGCCTTTTTGCAAGATTTTTCTAAATTTTGATAATGCTCCTCTAGACTTTATATCATCGCAAGACCTGAGATATTGACAGGTATACCGTTTTGTCAATGTTGTCTACGGTGTCCCATTCATCATTTTTACGATGTTCATTATTCTGGAGAACGTAGCTCTTCCGCTGCTGCCTGTTCACATTGAGAAAGTAATTACCGTATAGTTCACTTTTTGCTATAGACCTATACATCATAACTTAATTCTATTCGTCACTTGTCATCTGTTCTCTCCCAGTTCACTCTGTCTTTTTCATGCACTTTCTAGTACTTCCATATACATTAGGTCTCTTTTCTTTCTCTCCGTATATACTCTCACTTTAATTCTTCCTAATTGTTTCCTAGGTTCATTACTATGAACCTGTGTTAACGTCAAGTAGTTAAGGATCAAGCCGATATTGATGGAATCTAAAATATCTCACTAAAATCACACCAAACGACATTCCATAATCATAAAGACGGTCCCTATCGTAACCTCCGATTAATAATATAAACTATACTGGAAATTAAGAGAATTAAATCAATCAAGAGAGAATAAACATACATGAAAATGCTTTCTGAGAGAAAACCCGTTGTCTATATACTTGGGCGATATTGTTTCTATTTCGTAGCAAGAGAGGGAGAGAGAGAGAGGGGGGGGGGGGAGGGATACAAGAAAGAGAAGGGAAAGAAAAAGATGGCGATGAAGAACTTATAGTAAATGTCTGATAACCAGTGATTTATTATTATATAAAGCAAAAGAGAGTTTGAACATACAAAAAAAAAAAAAACACTTTCTGTTCAAAAAACAAACCGCTGTCTGGATTATGCAATATTGTGTCTTTTTGTAGCAAAATGAGAGAGTTATAGGAGAGAGAGAGAGAGAGAGAGATAGAGAAGGCAAAGCAATAGATGAAGATGAAGTAGCAATGAGAAGAAAAAGAAAAACAACACGAACAAGACAAAGATAAACGGAGTGCCAAGAAAAGCACAGATCACACATGTGCACCTTGTCCCTTACAACGTACCCACGTCTGTTTTGATTGTAATTGATCTGCTGTTTCGAAATAATGTTATACGGTTTCAGAACTTGAGAATTCATCAAAATAAACATATCGTACATCAGCATTGCGTCA
Source organism: Diadema setosum (assembly GCA_033980235.1). NCBI lineage: Eukaryota > Metazoa > Echinodermata > Echinoidea > Diadematoida > Diadematidae > Diadema > Diadema setosum. The sequence goes on along the minus strand of CM067066.1, from coordinate 21,585,113 downwards.
TGGTCACCATAAAATGGATGTGGTCAAAGCTATATATAAAGGGAAATTGAACATCTTCATTTAAAAGGTATATGAAAGCACATTCAACGTGAGGAAACAAAAAACTAATAAAAACAGACTGACCATTCCTTGTTGAAAGTCGACACTATAGAGCCACAATATTTTCATAAAAGATGTTAGGATAGCAACTCTTGCTGGAATGGCAACTTCCCATAGCAACAGCCAATCAGAAGGCTGGAATCTTGTCGTTACCATGACAATTGCCATTCAAGCAACAGTTGCTATCACATCAACTTTGTTTGAAATGGGGCCCAGGACCGTACAGCGCATTGTCAAAACGTTTAAAAACTGTACAAATATATCTAATGTGAAGGATTACGGTGTGACCAATTCTCTTTTACTCTCGTCGATTCATAAACAGCGTGGAAAGATAGTAAAATAGGCCTACTGACGTCTGTCGACGCCTTCACTCTGCACGTCATTGAATGTATACAATATGGCCCTTGAATTGTTCATCATAGGCACCTGAACTTGTGATTTGTCCTTACTATAAATTGGATACATTGAGAAAGTGTGTAAAGTGTAGATAGGAAGAGCTTGATCGCAAGACGAGTTGACCCCATTCTCGCCAATTAACGATATTTGCGATTAAACCTGCTTAAAAAACAGAATATGATAAGAAAATATGGGATTTTTAAATCATAATTCAAGAAGGTGCTTTGTTATGTAACAAGTGAGGTATCATTGGAAAGGGTTTTGTCTAGTTTTGTTGTGTTTTTCTCTTGGCGTCTGATTTTTTCAAAATGACGCCTAACCCGTTTTGCGATAAAAACCCTTCTAACACATCGCACTACCGCATTGCTGATGGAATTCAGATGACTAGTTGATACCGGACAGGATTAAAGTATACGCGCGTAATACTTTTGTTATGACAAGTGGTTTCTGTCCAAAACAGCGTCACCTCATAACCTCAGATGGCAACTTATCAAACTTGTGTATTCATTTCAAATAGTTGATATTCACAACGAAACGGCATCTTTATTAAAGACAGACGGTTTTTTCCACAGTGATACTTACATACAATACTTTCAATTTAACAGGATATGCTATATAATATATATGATTTTAATAATTATGTGTTATCTATAGTCACCATGGAAGGTAGTTACCCTGGTGTCTCCATAGGTTAAGAGTTGTTATGTGTATGATTATCCCAAATGTTTCTCTTGTCTTTTTCAAATTATTGCTAATTGTGTGTAAATAATGTGATTTTGTTTTGATTTAATAAAACATATAAATAGAAAAAGGATATGCTATATAAGAACAGACTTGATAGATACAAAAACTGCATTTATTATTACTTTTTTTGTCTTCTACGCAAATGAACTCTTATCGTATGGAAATAATGCATTTTGAATGAAAAAAAGACTTTTTCTGATTAAAATTGTATCTTTGCATCATCACGGTTAATAGCTCCAGAAAACTGGATGTGGTCCTCTCCTCAAGATTTTGTTCTCCCGTATTCATCAGAAGATGCATGCTGAGACGAGTCAGGTAACCTCGGTGATCAGAACGTCAAGTAAAGAGACAAGTATGACTATGATTGTGATTGCATCATCATCTCGTGAATTCGCATCCAGTATTGCATCAAATAATGGATGCTTTTAGTGTTACTATCTTGTGAAAACGATTGAGACTTAAAATGTCTATAACTTTCTTATCAGTCAGTATTATAGAATAGGTCCGAGTTCTATAAACATTCTGTCATTCAGTTCGCATGGTCTACTGAGTGGGGCCAAATTAACTCCAACTTGAACATGGTGGCGTGTTGTCTCGGTGCCTTCTTACAAAGGTTGCGGGTCGACTGATGGGCTGATGGCGCTATGGGTGAGCGTGCATCAAAGGCTCCTTCTTGTGTAATCTCTCTGAGGAGAAAATTTAGAGTGAAGAGGGAGAGAGACACACACACACAATAAAGATGATCTCGTATAAAAGAATCGCTCATCCGTGCCTATTCACAGGACAGCCTCTCGCTCATCCGTACGTGTATATTGGGGATTGGAGCAAGCAAGGAGGTACACAGCGAGTGCCGTGATGGTGACAACGAGGAAAAGAAGACCCTCTCCCCCTTGCACTGATTGCAAATAAAAAACTGTGACAACAACAACAAAAACTCACACACACAGAAAAAAAAACCCAACTCAGGTGCCTTGTTGCTAAACTCCGAGCTTTCAAAGATGTTGTTGTCATAACTATCTTTGGCAAGATATCGTTCGAGTGAAATTCCGAAGCAGACTCCGAGCTCCCCCCACCCCTAATGAGGTATCAATTCTTAGCACGTCCTCCAACACCTATTTTATTAAGTAATTGACACAATGACCTTTGACATTGAACATTCATTGTCACGGTTGCTCTAGAAAAGCTTGCCGTGACCATGAAGCTCCATGCCGTGACTGCCCAATCATGACGTCATAATGACACCCATTTACCGTGAGCTACCATAGCAACTAACAATGAGCGTTCGCCGTTTCACCCCTCCGTTGGGACTGCTTTGCTACCAACAGACAGAAGTAACCAAGAGTGATACGGAAGTAGGACTACATTTTACTTCAAACTGTAATTAATTCTGAGGCAGTTAAACCATCTAGATGTTAGATCAGGGATCCATGTCATTAAGAAAATGTGCAAATCAAATATTTCGAAATGAGTGATGGCGTATCTATTGACAACAGCCGGGAAATTGCCAATCGGTTTTGAGCATTTATATTGCTGTGATAACGACATATCACAATTAGGCCTAGCTCTAACCTAAAAAGAAGTAACAAATGTACGGATACTTTTTTTTAACCCTTTCTGTGCCATGAACTTCGAAGAGTGTGTGTACAATTTCTGTGGGTTATGTACCAATCGGACCTCGAAACGCACAAAGGGTTAGGTAGGCACCAGGAATGAAAAATCAAACTGATAACCAGTCTTAATTCACTTTTTTTTTCTGCTTGGGAAGACGGTTTAGTCTTCGTTTCACCTTAGAAAGGAATGTCGTGTATAGCAATCGTAGCCACAATGAGGCTCACGGCAACTTGGCAACTGTCACAAACCGGCCACATCCGACTGTCTGTTTCAGTGGTAGTAAATTGAGTTGCATTCTTTCATTCTGCACTGTGTGTGCAGTAAATTGAGTTGCAATCGAACCCGTGCTTTCCTGATGTTGGTCAGGAACTTGAAGGAAACGGAGAGGAAGACTCAGAACAGACAAGCATCTGCATTCTGAGTAATGTAGTGATTTCTCCTCTCTGTGTGTGTTATTATGTACGATCATGCGTACATATTTCCGCATCTCTTTTAATGCATAATTATGACTATTATAGTGTATGGGCCTACGAGGTGGGGGGGGGGGGGGGTGCCGCCACGTCAACTCAGATTGTTTTTTTTTTTTCCTGCAGGCCTATAGGTTGTAGCCTTTCACGTGTGATTTGACAGATTCCAACACTGTGGAATCATGCCTGTAACATTTTACTTGTACTTTTGATTAGTCTGATCTAGACTAAAAACTTGTTTGGGACGTTTATGAAAGAATGCTCTCAATCTCCTTGTACTCTTCTCAATATACCACCTCACATGTCTCAAATATTGTTGCTTTATACATGTATCTCTATGAATAAGAAAGCTCTGTAGCAAATGCATATTCGATTGAAACTATACAAAATCATAGTTATTGCAAAGGAGGGTGGCTGGAAATATTAGGTACTACACACTGATTACAATACAAGGAGGACAGAATGTCAGCTAACAACATCTGTAGACACAGGATCAGTCGTGGTAGGTAATCCAGTCCCGTAGGGCTTTTAATTATAAGCATGACAGATATAATTTATCATTCGGAGTGGGTCGAGGAAACATCAGATGATTGAAACAAACTCAAAGCCAATTCATCATCCTACGTCGATGCGGTATGAGATGTCTTTTTGGGATCGCAAGAATTGTGCGAGAAGTTGCTGGAGAACTTCAGGAACCCTGGGATCATGAGCAACAGAATGAGCTCGTTTTCAAGTTCGGGCCTGTGCGCCATATTGGCGTATCCTATCCTACAGCAGTGAGGAGGTTGCGTGTGGAGCATAATGTGAGCCATGCCGTATCTTTTACAAAGTTCCGTATAGACATAACCCTTGCATATTTGCACATCGATATACCCTCCGCTTGAATGCCCAGGTGTGAGTTCAACTTCCAGCCCGCATGACAACGGAGTAAAGTTCTCCTTTGCATCACATGATAATCTCGCGCTGCCCTTATTTAGTTCTCTTTTTCTAGTCGCTAAACACCAATGAACCAAAGAGCACGATCCTAGCGCAGCCCGCGCGCCGAACGAAGTACAAGATAATAGTCCCTCCCTATCCTCTTATTGCTCGAGCGCTCAGCGATGGATGGGTTCCACTTCCAACCACATGTTAGAGAAAGACACAAGAGAAGAGGAGACAAGTCTACTGATGAATTATTCATGACTCCGCACTCTCCGCGACTATGAGCAGTGGTTGGTCTCTGTGTAGTGTGTGTGTGTGTGTCTCTCTCTCTCTGTGTGTGTGTGTGTGTACCGTGTGTGTCTCGCGGAGGTTGAGAATGTGATGTGTATCCAGTGTGTCTACGTAACGCCTGCAGTGCCAGAGAGCAATCGTCGTTTTGTATTGCTGTAAGCGAAATCCCGCATCCTCGATCAGTCAATGCGAGCAGCGGAGCTATTGGCATCATGTCTCGGCGTAAGCAGCCCGCCCCGGTCCGACTCCCCGGTAAGTTTGCCTTTTACGTTTTTCTCCATCTTCTTCGAACTATTTCTACAAACCAACTGTAGAGTTACTCTTCGTACTCCGCACTTTTCTCCCATTGGAAAGTATAGATGAAGATTTGGATGAATGTCTGCTGCGGTGTTTACTGCGTGATGCTGCGGTATTTTCTAATTCTACACAATACTGCGTGCATCCTGAGTGATTCTTCCCTCCCGTAGTTGCGCGGAAGTTTTGTGATAATATCCATAGGAATGCAAGCGAGTGTGACCGAAAACGTGGGAGTGAGTTTGTAATTCAGTCCGTGTCATTGTTAGATATCAGCTTGAGTATGTTTGCTGCAGATTTGGGGAGTGTGGAGATGACTGTTCATTCAAAAGATTTTGTTCCAAAGTTTGATGAAGGTATTACCCAACATCATGGCGGCAGAAAATGCCGTTCAATCACCGCTCATTTTGTACATCACCCCATTCCAATGTGCGCTTCCTTATTCGTGAAACTAAAGTAAGTCTTCCAGTTTAAAAGAGTCCCTGTATCAGTATCACACATGCAGCAACGGATTTGAGAGCATCTCAGAATCTTTGGTAAGTGCAAATGATAAAGCACCCCTCCCCCCCCCCCCCCCTGCTCCGCAGAACACCGGCCATCTTTGTATAGGTTACGTTCATCCCCGACTTATAGCCCCGCACACCTTACAAGTCAAGTGAGTAGAAGAGAAAGGATTTGAAAAGGAAGGAGGAAGTTTGCATTGGGGAAGTGAGAATTAAATGACCGTATCGCCATGACCGAGGCATGGCACAGCGCGCGTTAATCGTTCTCCTCCTTTTATATCAGAGCTTCTATGATACATAGGGTTAGTGTCTAGTACGAACTGTACTAAGTCGGAGTTACATTTGTATGTTTACTCATCTCTTCTTTTGTTATGTTTCGCATTCCTTTTAAACCGTAGGGAAGTGACGCAGTGTCATCTTTATGATGCGACTTTTTACGTGTTCTTTAACTATGAAAACTATGAGAAAACCAAGTGTTGGGTCAGTACTGCATAAGTGTCTAGGTTCGCTCCTTCTTTCTAAACTGCTCCGTCACACACAAACAGTAGTATTCATAGTAATTACGTTTCCTCCTTTTTATAAAGCCTCTCTTAACATATAACATGACTGTGCATGTGATACACTGCACTGTTGCCCGTGACAGAAATTACTAGTTGGCTGGCATATCAAGTGATGAATCTAACGGTGTACCTATCTGTCCTACTCTGTGTGTGTGTGTGCATGTGTGCATGTTTTTGTGTGAATGCTTGAAATTTTCCTTTCTTTTTTTTTTTTTTTTTTTTTTTAGATAACTCTAGGTAGATCCGTGACGTACCCTAAATCTTACATGCCGTTGTGTATTTTCGTCACAATCCCGTACAATAAAACAATGGAGATTTTTTTTTTATTTTTTTATTTTTATTTTTTTAATGAGGATGCGCGATGCATGATGATAAAGTGTCGCAGCGCGCGCTATGTGCAGATGTGTGTGAGTTCGCGCTATGTGTTCGAGTATGGTGGTGATGTGGATGCAAACTGCTAAAGCAGTGGGCAAACTTTGAACCTTTTGCGTGAAGAGGACGGACATGGAAAAATCGGCCATGCCATGCCACTGTACTAGCGCGCTAATCCGTGGCGGGATCGTTTGCGCTTGAAGACCCGATTGTTCAAGATTTATAAAAGAATGAAGAGAGGAGGAGGGGGAAATGATCTAAACCCTCGGCGAATCGAGGAAAGCTTTAAAGATGAATCAACAACTTTGTCCGAACTTTTAATTTGATGTAAACAGCAAGCTACTTCCTTGATTCTTCCCTCAATGATCTTGTGATAATATTTTTCCCATTTTGCGTTTTGTAACGTTTCGCCGAAATTTTCTATGCATCGAACTCGATGCATAGATGAAAGATTTCGAAGAGGTACATACAACTCTACTGAGTAGAACTGTAAATCGTCTGGAAATCTGTGCCCGGTGGTTCGTGAGTTTCAAGAAAAGTTTGCTTTGTTGTTTGCTTGATATTTCTTGTTAAATCTGTGGTAATGCCCGTGAAAATTGATGTAGGTTTGAGCTTTTGCTGAAGATCATCACAAGAAGAGCTTTCAATAAAGTTTCATGATTACGCGTGATGCTCGATTCTGTCTTGGCACCCTTTCCCCATAATAACGTCTCGGCTGTGCTCTCTTGGTGAAGATAACGCTGCATTGATAACTCGCGGTGCTTGTGTCGTGTGTTGTTCTCGACAACGCCCATTTTACGTACTGATCGCTGTGCCTTTGGCCTCGATTCGGTCGATCGCCCGTGCACCACAGAACTCCCCATCAGCGAAGTGGGCTGTAAAACGCACTAGCCTCGTATGGAGGAGACCTGTTTGATACGTGTAACACCTTCAACATTAAAAAAAGAAAAGAAAATAGTTGTGGTACAAAGAGAAGCGAGGATAAACTCGGGCAGTTCTGTTAGTTTGCTAGAGCTGGCATGCAGTACAGCTGTGCATGGTCTAAAGACAAAAATTGGAATACCATCTAAACTTATGGGAATGATTCGAGTTATATTTTTGTTTTGTTTTGTTTTGTTTATGTTTCAACATACTCTGTAGGTCTAGTCAATTCATGAGATTGTCTCTTTGTTAATAATATGTCCAGAGAATCAGTTTGATACTTCCTTTAGTACAAATAGATTCTGCAATAGCCTATAACTTAAGGATGATTCATTTCTCTCCTTTTTATTCTCTCTCACCTGGTATCAGTTTATATGGAGAATTTCAATAAAAAGAAAGTTATTGGTAATAGCTTCATACTGAAGGTGAATGCTATTTAATGACAGGCAACATCTCCCAAATCTGGTTTAACAAGGAGATCAACAATGGGGATCTGAAGTCAGAGATTGGCCAAGAGAAGGGAAGTTCATGGAGTCGGGACTTGGTCTTGCTGGCCAGATATTTGGCCTGGCGTGTAGATAACTAAGAATTCTTTGCCATAAAAGTGAGTGCAGGCTGATTCTTGCCCTTATCACTTGTTGCCATCACTTCCTTGAGCACCTTTTTGTACATCCTGCCTGTCTTCCCTCCATCCTTCTATAGACCTTACCCCCCCTTTTCTCCACTGACCTTCATCAACTGTGCACTCCACCTGACTTTGCCTTTTGTCTTTTTATTCTCTTTCGCAGTTCATTCGTTTTCTCTTCTTCTTTTTTCTTTGTTGGGTTTTGCCGTGGTTTGAGATGCACACACCTTGACCCTTATTCGACAGATATGAAGAGTTTGTTGTTTAGAGGGAGCGAGGTGACTTTTGTTAGCTCAGCGTCGGCTGAAGAGGGTGTGCATATCGTGGGTCGAACTAGGTCCACACACCGCACTCTTGATGGGAAGACCCAACTGTGTCCCTCTGCCTGTAGTCTGTACACATGTATGCAAATCTGCTGCTCAACCATGCCCGCATTAGACTATTATTGATTTGTCGTCAAGTAAGTGAGGCCATTGTGTCGCATGAGCAGCGGCAGAGTGAGGGGCCACGTTATCCTGATGCTGGAGTTCCGAGCGAGCAGCCCCCTGGTTTGAAAGGGGGAAGTGAGACAGGGACAGAGACAGCAAAGAGATATAGAGAGGGAGAGAGAAAAGAAAGAAAAGAGGGTGGGGGTAGTTAAACAGAGACAAGAGACAAACAGAAAGACTGAGGCAGAAGGGGCATGATGCTGCTGGGAAAGAACGAAGAGTTATAAAAAAAAAGGTTTCAAAGAATTGAGGAGAAAAAGAGAAGAGGAGGGGAGGCAGAAGAGGGGATGGAGCATATTAAAGAATAATCTCTGAGAGAGAAATAGAGGGTGGGGCAATTGGGAAGGGGTATTGAACACTTCATCTCCCCCCCCCCCCCCAAAAAAAAAAAAGAGAAAAAAGGGGAAGATGTATGTCAAGGCTGCCCAAAGGATGATGTCCAACCAAGTAAAATTAAAATTGTGATGACGGTTTCATTTTCATACTGCAAGATCTTTTTCCTCACCTAGTGGATTGACAATCTAAATCAGCTTTGATAGAGACACCCTTTTCTAAGGAGCTTTAAAGAGGAAATCCACCCAAAAAGTAAATAAACCCCAAAAGAAGAGAAAAAACCCCTACAGAATGTTCAAGAAAATGTCAAAAAATCAGATAAGAAATAATGAAGATACGACATCTTGAAATGTCATATCTTTTTGGAAAACAACTCTTGACCAGTCCTTATGAATATTCAAATAAGAAAGTTGATGATGTCATGCCCTCACAACTTTTCATGTATACATGTTGTACATATAAAATTCATAATAGTTGTTATTTTTAGCTAATTACAGGTAAAAGCATATTCCCATGCTAAAATATTTCAGCGATAGCATTTTGTTGTTGTTGTAATTTTGGGTGGTTTTATGGCAGGTTTTATATTTATATAGCTGAAATATAGCATTTTTGTCATTTGTGTATATGAAATGAATAAGAAATTAAGTGAGAGCATGACATCATCAACTGGCTGATTTGAATATTATGACTGGTCAAGAAGTGTTTAAAAAAAACAGAAATTCCAGAATGTCATAACTTCCTTATTTCTTATCTGATTTTGATCATTTTTACACTGTTCTGCAGATATTTTTTTTCTTCCTTTTGAAATTGATGAAATTTTGGAGTGGATTTCTTCTTTAAGGTGGCACTAAGTGGAGGTTTTTGCCATCCAAAAGTTTGTTTTGAGAGGGAGAAAAGATGAGTAGTAATAATGTATGAAGAAACGTTCCTGTATTGATTTACCATTCTGACTTGTAAGAACATCCTGATGATAAAGGAAGAAGGAAAAGAAAAGGAAACGCAAGGAGTTATGTCAGCATAGTAACGATTTATATTTGATCCTTAATAAAACACACACACACACACACATATATATATATATATATATATATATATATATATATATATATATATATATATATATTTATATTAAAGGGATTATATAGTATTGGTTAAGGTGAGAATTCAGCTTTTAACTTTTATGTGAGATAGTTAGACACCACCTTATGAAATGTTAAGAAGCATACAATTCTAAAAGGAATTCAAAGTTTATTTGATGAAAATCGGTTTTGAAATGGCTGAGATATCCAGAAACAGAATAGAACGAAGCGATCCCCCCCCCCCCCCCAAAAAAAAAGAGGTGGGTCCTACCTTTTATTAGGATTGCATGTTTTGCATATCCCAGCCATTTCAAAACCAATTTTTATCAAATGTACTTTTGATTCCTGTTAGAATTATGCTCTTTTATATTTCATAAGAGGTTTCTCATCAAAAAAAAAATGTCATCAAAAAATGTTGGAAACCTCAAACCCCATCTCGATGGAAATGCCACCCCTTTAAAAAGAAGGATGTACACAGCAATGGTGCTGTTATTTGGTAGTGTGTAGTAGAAAGGGATGAGGGGCTCTAATTTTCTCTAACGTCTACAATCATTTGTGTTATCTCAAAGGGTTCTTTTCCTGTTCTCCCAACCCCAACCCACATATTTCTCCCTTCCTCTGTTAATTGTGCTGGTATCTGCTTCTCCTCGTATTTCTTTGCATCACATCAAAATAGTTGACAGGATTTCTTTATGGCCTTTAGTCTCTATAGTTTGAAGGAAACGGTGAAAAAAAAAAGAGACCAACATCGGCAAAAACAACAACAATAACAACCGAACTTTACTCCAGACTTAGACATCCTGAGTTGTTTTCCTTTCCAAATATGCGAGCTGCACTCTGCTACGAAGACTGCGTGTTCATAAAAGCATGTCAGCCTCGCTGAAGAAAAGAGAAGAAAGGTTGGAGCTGAGAGCTGACTGCCTGGACCCCAATGCAAAGAAAAGGGGGAGACGCAAAGAATTCTCTTTTGCTGTAGCAATGGAAAATAAGTCATCCATTCATGAGATTAGATGGAATTTGCCGTGTGCCATGGCAAGAAAAAAAGTGGCCACGGTGCATCCTTCCCGTGTGACCTCTGTGTTTCTCTGGCAGTAGAGTTTGCTGCCTTTTCCCTGTCTCACCTACCCGACTGCAAGGATAAAACTGATGGGTACCTGCCAACATGTGTGACATACCGTCAAACCAAATCTAGTGAAGTCAGTCGCACAGGCAGTAGACCCGTAGGCATGGAGCCATCATTTCCTAAATGCCTACAAGAGAAGATGATGCCCGAAAAAGCAAAACCACCCACCCACCTCACACACACACACACGCAAAAGGTGCCTTTCCATTACATGCCCAAGTGTACATTAGACAGTATTACAATGGTATTAGCCTCTGTTTTTGTTTATTTGTATTCATATTGAATGATGATGAATTGATGTGTATCAAATGAATGAACTTGTGGTCACATGTATACAGCAATCATTTTCTGCAGAGAAGAAAGTATTCGGTAATAGGCATATTGATTCCTAAATTCTCAAAGTTGCCTTTTAGAGCTTGTGTCATGCTTGTTCACACAACAATACTTTTGAAGAGAAACTGTTTTCCTGATTTCTTAATATCATCTACCAGTACCGGAAACCACCAGAAGTAGAAACTTTTGATGAAACCTTTGAACACCTGTAAGTTGCTAATTAAATTTGTGAATATGTGGGACTTGTGTAATAAGCATAGGTTATTGCAGGGTGTTAGTACTTCAATAGTCATACTTATTGTATATAGTCTTTGAAAGAATTCCCCATGGGGAGGATGAATTACAAATCATATTAAATGAAAGGAAAGAAACTAAAGGAATATAACAATCTATATAACTTCATACTTCTCAGGCATCCATCTTAACACCTCTCTCTTATGCCAGTTATACATTTTGTAGTTGATATGACATGACAAGATTGAAAGGAAGTATAGAGGTTGGTGATTTTTACTGGCTGACATCTTTGGAATTTATAATATGTAGTATTTTGACTGTGGATCAACTGTACACTTGTACAAGGAAATTGGTTGCTTTGTAAATGTACTTTCAAGAAAAGTTATCTATTTGATTGTATTTTGCATGAATTAAGTTGAGGAGTGCTATGCAAGCAGTGTCACTGCAGTATTTAATAGGGAGGGGACTGTGATTTTCATGTAAAATGTCTTATTGGTTAATATGGAAATACTTATTCTTAGATTTGTAAGGTGTCACTCAAACGTTTTATTGAGAAGTAGTCACTTGTTTCATTGATTTCTTTCAACACCTGCTTTTCATGATGGCAGCTCCTCCCCCAGGCATATTTTCTCGCCCGAAGGGTTCTTCTCAATTGTCTCATTGTTTGCTTCATTTATGAAACACCTGAAATGAAGTAATTCATTTTTTTCATCTCTTTTTTGTGATTTCCTGAAACCAACCATTGACGAGAATTTAGTAAGAGCGAAAACAAGATTGAGAGATGAAGAGTAGAACGTCGTCTCTTCATCTGGACCACTTGTCCCTCCGACTTGGCTCCATGGCTGGTTGAGTTAAATCAGTGAGGCTCAAGTTCATTTGTTATTTGGGGATTTGCGTTGTTGCAAAGGCCCTCAACCATCCAATGTGACAATGACAATGGCAATGGCATTCCCAAGAGTCGGGATCATGAGCGAGCCCTGGCAAAAAGCAATGGAGTCCTCCCATTGTTTACGCCAAATACAGGCTTGTGCAGCAGACCGTGGCCTCAGCTTGGAATTCATCTTCCGTTCAGCCTTGGTCATGAATTGCGCGACATTCCGCAAGTTTTCAGAGCAGGGAGATGCACGGGGCCTGTGATCCATGCATTGCTGGTGTATCCTGTTGTAGATGATTGTCCTAAGCTTCCTCATTTTATCTTTCCCTCCCTCTCTTTGGCTTTGGGCGCCTCCTCTTTTTTTACCCGAGTCTGCATGCATCACTTGGGTTCTGTTTTCATCTTCTCTAGAGCTCTCCCCCTCCTTCTCCCCCAGTCAAAGCTCTTCAGCATGGCTTTTTGGTGAACTATTCAAACAAGAAAACTGAAGAATGTTTGAACAGTTTAATCACCAGGTTTGCTGCCAAGCAGGCAGTCAAAAGAGATTAAAGACTGCCTCTTTTATCTTCATTTTTTTCTCCCGCCCGAACTCATTCACAAGCTTTCTTCTCAATGACTGGTAATTATCAAGTTTATCAGGTTTGGAAAACTTGATAGTATCATACTCCTAAACTAGTACATGGTTCTGTTATGTTTCAAGTTTCAGATGAAAGAAATTTTTACTTTGTGCGGCAATTATCTCTCTGCCATTGCCATATGATCCATTTCCCTTGTGAAACAGATTTTGATTGTGTGGTTCACAGCTCTGTATGTCTTTAACGCAACTGCAGTGCAGGCGTGCCAAATTTGTTTCTCTGAGAAGACATCAAGCGGTTGTCCAGACCATGCAGAATAATACTTTTTTTAATGTTTAGCCCCAATCTCTTGGGAGTACACCAAGTGGAAACATTTAAAGAATCCATTTAGGGATATTCTCCTTCATGTGTTTGAGTTCTTGTGTGTGTGCATATGTATGTGTTAATTTATCATGATATGACTTCATCATGGATTAAAAGCTGACATCCATTCAAGCATTTGTGAAAGGTCAAAGGTCACAGATCTTCAGTACATTCTTCAGATGTGCAGGCACATTGTCAGCATTATCCCTTGCAGTCAGTGAATGGCTATTGATTGATAAGGGTAATTTGGCAAAATGACCTCTCTTTGAGGTACCAGTAATGCTATATTGGCAGATAATACACTATAGAGTTAGTCAGCGAGAAGAAGAGATTCAGAAAGTGACGTGAAAACAAGTGAACAAAACCAGGAGAATTTACCCCCAAAAGTGAATTCATAAGTACTCCTTTAGGGCACTCGGTAAAGAAAAAAGCAACATGGCCATGAGCAAAGAGAGGTATTGGGAAATTGGTCAAATTTTGTTTGTCTTCTGTTGTGTTCATTTGGCTCCTTGACGAAGCAGTGGTATTACAGTGATGACACTGGCATGATGTCTACACAAAATATTGTTGGTGTTGAAAATGTAAAAAATTGTGAATATTCACTTAAAAGACCTACAATTCATGGTGTCAGTATTCAGCAGAGGACGCATTATGAATCTCCATAATCCATAACAAATTATTAACGACCTCATGATAATAACAGGCCTTTGTTTAAGATAATTTTTGTGGTCTTTTCAATCTTTAGCAAATGTGAATTTTTGGGCATTTGATATCAAGATGTCTAGATGCCAAAATGGCAAATGTTTGTTGGGGCTATATGAAACTATGTTAGATGATTTACTGACATTAAGATTGTCACATCTGTAGTGCTCGCCACACTAATGCATCTTTGATTTCACTCGTTTCACATAAAGCAATTTTGTTGTTGTTGTTTCCAGGAAGTGACTTTCTCGGTGTGGGTCAAACCCGCCTCCTAACACAGAGGCAGGAATATCCTGGTAACACATACCAGTATTCTAGCATGACAGTGCTCATTGAATACTGCAGCCAGGTCAAAGTTCATCAAACCATGACAAGGACTGTACCTGATACATCATTTGTATGATCTTCATAGTGATCAGTGCAGTAAAAGAAACTGCTGACTGAGAGAAATTAAGTCAAATCAGGCAAACTTATGAGCATTACGACAATTTGAGTGTCAGAATGAGAAATCTGTTTAGATAGGCTGAGGGCATCTCAAAATGGCTGCCCCTGTTGCATTGCATTACAAGATGTCCTTAGCAGAGGAGTCCTCACATGCTTGTGGTATCAAATACTGCTTACTTTATTGTCCTCAAAAGAAACCAAATCTCTGATCCTGTGCCCAAGATACATCTAAGATGCTGTGTTTCCACAATGGTGAACTCTCTATGAAGCACAATTATAGACAAGTTTGCATTTTGGACCATTTCATGTGCAGAGGGAATGAAAAATGCTGGTGTTTACAAGAGGTAGTTACAGTCCCGTTACCATTGGAGCCTCACCGAACAGTCAGTCACATCACATTTTTATGATGTATGGATGTGCAGTTGGTCATTAGGTGATCCGAGAATCCTCTCGGATCACCTGTTGTATCTGTACGGATTCTTTATGTGTTTGCTATTGCTCAATATTTTCAATTATCTGAACCGTTGCTCATTTCTTGACATTTGAATCACTCTCAAAATCAGTGTGATCCTTGTGAAAATTTCCCCCATTACAACAAAACTGTAGCGGAGCCAGTACATGACTTTGGCCTGTGAATTGCAGCCCGAGTCCAAGCTCGCCACATCATGTACTGTGTGTGAGCCCAGTGCATCATCAGTTTCTATTGTGGAGTGTTGTGTTATCCAGGAAATAAGACCATGATATTTGATCATCCTCACTGTGTTTATGCTGGTTAGCTGTGGGGTGAATGGGTTGGCAACACTTATGGCTTGTTTCAGAGTTGGTCAAGAGCAGAGCAAGTGCGCTGACTGGATGAGATGCTGAATATCATCTTCATACGATCCCACAACA
Organism: Diadema setosum; assembly: GCA_033980235.1. Taxonomy (NCBI): domain Eukaryota; kingdom Metazoa; phylum Echinodermata; class Echinoidea; order Diadematoida; family Diadematidae; genus Diadema; species Diadema setosum. Next base: position 21,569,870 of record CM067066.1, on the reverse strand, counting down.
TCTGCCTCGTACAATGCAGGCTTTTTATATGCCTGCAGAGCAGTCTTGAGTCATTTCTGCTCATGATTAGTGAAACATATCCTCATGAGATGAGTGAATATAAAGCATCAAATGCCAATCTCATACCAGTACAATTCTAGCAAAGTACGGTATGTGTAGAATGGTATTTACATTCATGTATTGTACATGTTGTGATTAATATTTACTAAAATCCAAAGAGGTAGGTTAATGAAGTATACAATGTACATGAAATGGAATTTCATGCATTTTCAAATGCAGTACTTAACCCAAACGCATCAGTGTATTATGTTGATTGTATGACATATTCAAGTAATTTGTCATTACCGGATAAGACACATAATGGGCAGTAAAGGAGCACATTTTTTTCATGCAGACCTAGGTGTATTGCAGGTGACGGGACAAGCTATGGCAGGCCATAATTGTCTTGTCGTGAGGTCGAAGCCATCATTCGGTGATGCAGGTATACACTCACTGCCTGTAGAGTAGAGAGAGATAACCAGGATGGGAAGCTTAATCATACCAGCAAATTAATTTTCTTCCCAAGCGCACTGAGAGTGTGTTGTCTTGGCGCAGTCTCTTCTTGCAGGCATCCCAAACGCTGTTGCATATATCCCACAGCACACTTCGTTTTATTCATTCAGTGTCATTTTCAACAAAATTATGAATGTACAAAAAGATCATGCTTAACCCCCCCCCCAAACAAAAACAAAACAAAACAAAACAAACAATCAAACAAACAACACAACAACAACAACAATCAAACAAAAATAAACAATGATGCATAAATTGCATACATGTATATGCCAAAATATAGTATAATCACACAGAATCATACATTGTAAAGCAAGGTACATGTACATGATGTTTACTATTTAGTGTTCCACCATTTGCACATTTAAAACCTTATTGCCATATCTGGATCAGGATTGTGGAATCACTGCCCCTTGTATCATCTGGGGAAATTGAGTTACTAACAAAAAAAAAAAATGCTTTTGGGTTTGTCAATATCTTACTCGACATAGATCTATATTTTTATGTGCTGTCACTGACTGTATAAGAAAAATGAGAGGAACATCATGTCAGTTGCGCTACAAGAAAGTTTGTAGACATGATGAAGACACTTGGGGGAGGGGGCTAATCTATAGTGTTGAAACTTGACTGGGAAGTCTTCATTCATGCCAGAAGATAATTTAATGCTATTATGGCTACAATTCATAATCTGCACTGTCTACATCTGTGCTGTTCTTGTTTATTCTACTTCATGATTTTGCACATGAGTTATGTTGTTATTTGACATCACTTCTCTCATCATTCTCAATATCATCATCATTATCATCATCATCATCATCATCATCATCATCATCATCATCACCATCATCAACACCAGCATCACCATCATTGTCATCATTTACATCATCAACATCAACATCATCACCATCATCACCATCATCACCATCATCACCATCATCATCAACACCAGCATCACCATCATTGTCATCATTTACATCATCAACATCAACATCATCAACATTATCATCATCATCATCATCACTTTCATTAATCCCATCGTCTTTCACAATGTGCATTGGTACCATCCCACCTCCAGATTGTCATGCAAGAAAATGAAACTGCCTCCCATACTGTTGTCATTTCCATTCTATTTTGTTGTGACGATCATGGTCCATGTCCTTCTGTGTATCATCTTTTAATACCTACATAAGGTGGCCTCACACTATGCGGTTTTTTCGATCGCAGTGCTTGCGATCTGTTGCGGTTGCCAGATCGCAGTATTGTCATCGAGTCGCATAGTGTGAGCGCAACGACCGCAAGGCTTGCGAAATTTCAGCCGGTCGCAAGGGTTCGCAGAGGCAACTGCAGACGATCGCAAGGTTTTGAACATGTTCAAAATTTGACAGCAGTCACAAGGCTTGCGGACGCCTCCAAGTCGTGAGAAGTCGCATGCGGTCGAGAACCGCGTGCGACTTCTCGAAACCGCAAGCAGTCGCAAGAAAAAACCGCATAGTGTGAGGCCACCTATATGTATCAACATAGATCTCATCTTCACTGTCACTCTGGTGTGATGTGTAGTATGAAGTCATGCAATATCATATTTAATAAAAAGAAAGTTGATGACACTTCGTGTACATGTAAACAGTAGTGTACACACTCCAAAATGTATACATGGAAAAATAAGATCGAGGTTTGTCTGACTATAATGATCAATCATTTATCAGACAGATTTGCTCATCTACAGTTGATTTATGGTTTTTATTTGATTGTGTCGGATATTTAACTTCTTCCCTGTGCCTACCTCCCTAATTAGGAAACTAGAAGCATCTAATGTATGTGGCAAGCCTGTGCTTCTCAACCTTTTCTTTTTTTCTAACCCATGATCCACATTAGCTTCTACATTTTTATGCCTCCGCCACGAAGTGGTGCCGGAGGCATTATGTTTTCGGGTTGTCCGTCCGTCCGTCTGTCCGTCCGTCCGTCCGTCCGTCCGTCCGTCCGTCCGTCCGTCCTTCCGTCCGTCCGTAATGAATTTTGTGGACAAGGTAACTATCGAAACCTGTTGAGGTATCCTAATGAAACTTGGCATGTATGTGTATTAGGGGGTGAAGTTGTGCCTATCAACTTTTGGGTGCACATGCTCAAGGTCAAAGGTCAAAAGGTCAAGGTCAAATACATAAAATTTCACTATTTCCACCATATCTATTGAATGCCTGAAGATATTTTCTTGAAACTTAGTGTATACATGTATTACCCAATTAAGATTCTCTGGTGAAGGTTTGGGTCATGAGGTCAAAGGTCAAAGGTCAAAAGGTCAGGGTCAAATACATAAAATATCACTATTTCCACCATATCTATTGAATGCCTGAAGATATTTTCTTGAAACTTAGTGTATACATGTATTACCCAATGAAGATTCTCTGGTGAAAGTTTAGGTCATAAGGTCAAAGGTCAAAAGGTCAAGTAAAAATATTAAAACTTCTTTTTTTTCTCCGTACCTTGGAAAATTGTTCAAGGTATCTTCATGGAACATAGTATATACATGTACTGACTGGAATTGATTGTATCTAGAGAATGTAGGGTTCATGGGGTCAAAGGTCAGGGGTCAAAGGTCAAGTGCAACACTTCAAAATTTTACTATTTCCCTCATATTTATGCAATGCCAGCAGGGTTATATTTTTTTTTTTTTGCACTTGGTGTATGCATGTGTAACCTAATAGAAATTCTCTGGAATGTTTTTTTTTTTTCTTCTTTTTTTTTGCCTCAAAGGTCAAAAGGTCAAAGATCAAGTGAAAGTGCTGAACTAACTTTTTCCTCCATATCTCGGAAGTGGCTCAAGTTATCTTGAAACTTAGTACATATTATGCATGTTCTACCTGAAAGTGATTATCTTATGAATTTTAGGGTCAAGGGCCAGATGAAAATGGTAACAATTTACTATTCAATTCAGAAATTCACACCAATTCTCCACACCTGTACCTTGAAAATTACTCAATGCCTAAATGTATGAATGGGTCAAAGTCAAGTTAAAGTCCTTAAATCCCTAGATACATGCTCTCCTATTCATCCAATTAAACCTAGGTCAAGGAAGGTGAACATTCAACACATTTGTGAGAAATTTGTTATTTCAATATTTTGCCAATTTTGTGAAAATGTAGTCACACATTGTCCACATGTACTATCTAGACCTGTTGGGAAAATCATGTATTATGGCGGAGGCATACCAGTCGCCAAAGCGACATTTCTAGTTTTAAAGATAATATAAAGTTTTGGTAACTCAAAAGTTTCCCTGAGTTTCCTTGTCTTAGTTTGTGTTTCAGGTTAAAGTACCTTTCATATACTGTAAAACGAGAAATGTTCGCGTGCATATTAATTTCGCGAATTTCGCGAGCGCCAAGATTCGCGAAATTAAAATGCACGCGAAATTTCTTATATACATTATATGCATTGAACGCAAGAGGCAATTCGCGAAAATTTCTTGCCACGAAAAAGGCCGTCGGCTCCAATTCGCGAAAATTTCGTGCCGCGAATATATCATGTTTTACAGTAACTAACACTGTGAGACTTACTCGCCCCAAAGTGCTCTCATGTCTTAGTAATCATGCAATAATGGTTTCGTACAATACGTGTACATTGATTATCGCGGTACCACGTCGAGTCAAACTAACGGCTCATTCGAATTTTTCAGAGCCCGCTCTGCTCTGGTACGAAACCATTATTGCATGATTACTAAGACATGAGAGCACTTTTGGGCGAGTAAGTCTCACAATGTTAGTTATATGAAAGGTACTTTAACCTGAAACACAAACTAAGACAAGGAAACTCAGGGAAACTTTTGAGGTACCAAAATTTTATATTATCTTTAAAGGCCCAGTTACAAATCAGTTATTGATCTCTTTTCATTTCATTTTTGGCCAACATTGCAGCCCACTAGTGGGCCGCGGCCTGTTGAGAAGCGCCTGTGATAGTGGTATGTATTTTCACTTTCAAGAAATATCATAACTTACAGTGCAGTTAATGATTCAAGACAAATCTGTAATGATAGTATACAATATATTCATATGTTTACATAAATTTCTGAGTCTCAGCCATTGTGAAACTAAAACATTTGAAATGGATGTAGATGAAGACAGAAGTGATCTTCAGTGCTTCATGCTGCATTTATATGCTTTCTTTTTTAGAGAGTCCATTTTCATTTTACCTTGTTTTGTGTGCAGATGTGAATGTGCATGTGTGTGTTTTTTAAATGAAATTACATGCAACTATGCAAACAATGCTATTTGAATAAGATTTGATTCAAATGCTATTGCCTATAAAGTGGAGCTGCTGGTTATAATGAATTACATAGAATCCTCTTCAGTTGAAAGGTGAAAAGAGTTTGTGGAAAATAAATTCCTTCAGATCGCACTTAAGATTGGACCGAGTAAAGATTTATTTTATTTGGCTGCTTATCAGCGGCCACGTAAAGTAGAGCTAGGAAGCAGAGAAGATGACACTTGTTGGCAGTCAACCATGGGACCGATAGCTGAAAATTGCTTCTGAAGGAGGGCATATTTTTTGAAGAATTCTGAAAGGTAGATGCATGCTGGAAGTCAGTGAAACGTGAGCTCTGGCATTTTCTAGAATGATGTCGAAATCTATGCAGGTTTCCTTGTTCATCCACTCTCCATCCTTTACAGATCTATAATGATAGAATAATGTGAAAAAGAAACAAAAACCAAACAATTTGCAGTAAGAAGACACACTGTACAGAAAGATGACTTGGTATTTTTCAGTTTCCACCAGATGTAAGCAATTGTTTGATGATGCTTGGATAGAAGTTTCTATTCCACTAGAAATGAACCCTATGAAAATAATGCAAGACCTTTTTTGTATATATTCCTGATCATGCAAACTAACTTTATAATGGTGAATTATCTCAATGGTTTGACTTTAACTAAATGTAACTGTAGTTAAAAAAAAAAAAAAAAACAAATGCCAAAGACTTTGTTCCCAGAGTACACCTTTTGAATGATGTAATTCTCAGAAATACCAACATCATCCCCCTCAATGACATTCCATGAGAGCAGATTATAAATCAAAACCAAATTGGAATATGCGATTGCTTTATCAAATGAGGAATAATATACAGTGATTGTTGCTTGCTGTTCATCTTCGAACTGAAGAGTTGTCAGGGTCAAAGTCCTATTCAAAAGCACTCAGGGTTAAAGTATCAGAGTGTTTTTTTTTTTTATCCCCCTTTTTTTTTCATGTAGTGAGACAATAAATACAGTACTAATGACTTTGGTATTTAGATTCACATATGGGTAATTCCATGAAGTTGGGGCAGTGTCCATGTAGCATCGTGATATTTAAAAAATACATTTCAGCATAACTCAATATTAATTATGCTATACATTTATTGTTTGTAGGCTTTACATTTGAATTGAGGCCTCACATTTTCCTGGAAATTTTGTGCCATTCAAACTCAATTTTGATGCAGTAATTAAACAATATGTAACAGTGTCCTGTAGCATCATGACGTGTCCATGTAGCATCGTGATAGTTAAAATCTGGTCCTAAAAGACAAATTAATGCAATTAGCTTGACCCAAATTTGATATAATATGCATAATTACTAGATTAGTCAGATAGCTAAATATCTAAACTCTCCTTTCCACAGTTTTACTTTTACAAGAAAATTACACAATGTGTCACTATGCTACGCGGTGTCCACCAAATGTCACAAAAAAGGACATCGCATAGCATCGTGATACATTTTGTAATTTTCTTTTAAAATTAAAACTGTGTACAGGAAATTTGAGATATTTAGCTATCTCATTCATATCTTGTAAATATGTATATTGCATCAAATTTTGGTCAAGCTAATTGCCATAATTTGTCTCTTAGGACCAAATTTTAAAATATCACGATGCTACATGGACACGTCACGATGCTACAGGACACCGTTACATATCGTTTTAATAACTTCATCAAAATTGAGTCTGAATGGCACAAAATTTCCAGGAAAATGTGTGGTCTCAATACAAATGTAAAGCCTATAAACAATATATGTATAGCATAATTAGTATTGAGTTATGCTAAAATGTCACACTTTGTGCCCCAACTTCACGGAATTACCCATTTTAGCCTGTGCACCTCATAAATGGAGTTATGATGTATTCCTCCACATTTTCATTTCAAACTCTGCAAGACTAAAAAGAGGAATGCATTGAAATTTGTCACACATTTAGAAAACATGTAATGAAAGCATACAGCATTTGCATGAGGAGTGTAACAAAATTGCCTGTAGACAAGTGTAAAAACCTGTGATTGGACTTACTTTACGCGGTTGCTAAGGAGGTTCATAAATGCTAATTAGCTAGGCACCAAGGGACCAGTGTCTTTACCCAAGTCCCTTCCAAAGGACAGAGTAATGAGGGTTAAGTGCCCTCCCTCGGGGCACAGTGGCTGCAGCCAGGGGATTTGAACCAGGGACCTTGTGTATGTAGAGTCTATGGTCCAATATCTACTGAGGCACTGCGACTCCTCAGACATGCTTTGGTCTTAAACATTGGTATCACATTGTTTCCCCTCCCCCCAAAAAACAACAACAAACAAACAAAAAAACAAACCAGCAACAACAAAAGCATACATGTATACAAAAAAAGAAAGAAAAAAATGACATTCGGGTGTCTGCAAGGAGACCATCATTGTAGCCATCATCAATTAACTAAAAATACTTTCTTGTGAGCAAAAAAAAAAAAGAAAAAAAAATCAGTGTGATGTTGGTAGCCTATTGAGTTCATACAGTGATACTCAACAAGTTTTGTAAATCTCTTTTCATCTGGCTGATCTATCAAATCCAACAAGAGCAGGCGATTAACAATCCATCTGAATCGCCCTTACATTCTTTTTTTTTTATGTGATTTAATTTGATTTTAATTTGTTTCAACTCTGTGTTCACAAAAACAGAAACAAGCATAACTGAATTACAATGATTATTACTAAACAATGTCATTTTGTTTGTTATGACATAAGAAGATGAAGCATATTTTAGAAAACAAATGCTTTAGCAGCAAATGTAATATGATTCATTAGAACAAAAGTAGGGGGGGGGGGGTCTAAATTAGAATGTATTACTAGGGCCCCTGGAAATTTGACACACAACAGAGCATACCCGTTTACCAAAATGGTCTAAATTAGATTATTTTTTTTTTTAAATTGAAGCTGAAGCTCTGCTTACGAGAAAGATAAAGGAAGAGAGAGCAAGAAATTGTGGGAATAGACAAGACAATTTGAAATGCGAGGGGAATAAGTTTTTCTCTCACATTCTCTTTTTCACTATATATATGTACATGTATATCTATTTCTCTGTTTTTTTTTCTTTTTCCCCTTTGTAGTATTGTATCTCTCCTTCATTTCTGCTCCGTCTCACAGGAATTAAAGAAAATTGTTGCCCAAACTTGGGCTTCGGGATGCGTCAGGGGTATAGCTCAGTTGCGCCATGCCTGCTTAGTTGTGATTCTGAAGCTGGCGGTCTTCTTTCTCTTACTTTCCTCTCTACTCTTAGTGCCAAGCCTCTTTGATAGTGAGCCAAAAACAATGGGGCAAGATGGAGACCAGATGTCGCATGAGCATTTTCCCCCCATTTCTTTCATTAATATTCAGTGCAGCAGCAATGATCAATGCGGGGTGATATTTGTCAATGCACCACTAACTTGTAGGAAGCCACTGCTGTAGATTACGCTGTGATTTCCTCTGTTGAAATTGTCTGTTCTATTGTAGAAGTGTGATATTTCACCAGCATGACTGATGATAATAGAAAAGAGGGCAATGATTAAAAGGTGATTGATATTCAGGTGGAGTTTTGGTGATGGTATACAGATTCTGAGAGAAAAGTGGCAAAATTTTTATTTTGAGGATTGATAGCTGATTACAAGATGCTTCTGTAGTCCTGATTGTATGGGGCTAGGGGAAGCGAAAGAAATGGTATCTGAAATTTTCTGAAGAAGACGTACAACTCTGAAGGGTAACGCTACAAGTAGAGGAACATGGTTGGTAGTTTTTGTCTGCTTGTATATAAAGATGAGTAAATGGATTATAGATTTATCAAAAGTCCTAAAAGTGATTTCATTGGTTAAAAGTTACTTGCATGCACTTGATGTAAATGATGGGGAAGGAAAGTGAAACTGTGGTCATCTTTTAGGAAGGATTATTCTTAATCTAATTATGAGGATACTACCATATAATACAATACAACAAGATAAAGAAAATATAAAGGGAATTCCACAAAAATTCATTTTTCATGAAAATTACACATTCCTTCGATTTGATACTGAATTATGTTAAGGATAGCAGTTATTCCCCCAGCTTTCTGAAAATGGTCAGTCAATTGCTCTTTCACTGTGCTAGAAAATTTGTAATGTGAATTTTTGTGGAATTCCCTTTACATTTTCTTTATTTTGTTTTCCAGACATGACGTCAAAACCTCTAGTAGTCTCCTCATCCAGTGGTTCCAACATCAAAACTTTAAAAATTTGTAACTTTTGCATCGATTGTCCAATTTTCCTCACACTTTCACAGATGTGTTCTACTAATATTGCTGCTTTCACTCAATCCACATTTCTCTTTGGGTTTTGGTTTCCTTGAAATCTTGAAATGTGTCTTCTTGCAGTAGACTAGAAGAGGGATTCTGGTCCTTGACATTCATTTTGGCATCACATCACATCCCTGAGCCAAATGCAGTGCTTTGTTGGTTTCAAGTTTTAATCCGTTTCTGTTGGATTGTCTCTTTCTAGCATGCGACGCCAAGGAGTTCTGGAATATTTGATGATGCATTTGATTATAAAGAGATGATTACAATTTCTACATCATAAAACAAAAGGGAATGGAAGGGGAAGCTTTCAGATTGGTCATCAGGATGACAGACAATTGCCAGAGCATAAGAATTATTGCAATTGTGTTGTGTTGAGATAGAAGGAATGGGGTAGAAAATTAATAAACAAATAGAAAGAAGGATGGATGGATAGATGGTTTGATAGAGAGATTGACATAGATTGATAGTGATGGATGAAAAGAGAGGAAGAGAGCAGGGAGAGAATGAAAGAAAAGTAGGAAGAGATGCATTCAGTGGAAGAAAGATTAATAATGCTGGACTGCTATGATGATGGATGATGCAAATATGAGAATGCACAAAAGAAAATCTGTATTTGCCTGCACGCAGGTAGTGGTTTTTAATAGATGTTCAAACACTGGCAGGAAGATCATCACAACTCCCCCACATAGACCAATGCAAGTGCTTTGTGTATGCCTGTGTGTCTGTGTGTTTGACTGTGTGTGTGTGATGTTTTTTTTTTAGGGATGCCATGCGAGAAAGAGATGTATATTCTCCACCCAAGTCTGAGGGGGCAACTAGGAAGAGCAAATACAGAGTAGTCAACAGTCTTGAAGCTAGGCTGCAATATGTGAAGTATTAGTGCCTTGCTAACACAGTCTTTGCAAATCACTCTTGAACCCACTGATGATAGGCTGACTTTGCTACAACACGCATTTCCCATTGACACATGCCCAAGTGATACTGTCTATTGGACATTTATGTCCTCATAATCTCTCGACGTGGTTTGTAAACATCTCGTGACATTTTTTCTCCCAAAAATATCAGCGACAGGTGTGTTTTCTGTCTGTGCCTGTGCTTTCATATGTATGGCTTGAAGTTCAGACATTAATTTAAAAATGGTAGTACAAAATATGTATTTAGTTGTCATTGTGAATGAGTTCCTGTGAAGAACTCTTGTCGACGTAAAAATGAGGCAAACATCTAATGAGCTTCATTCTTTGGTACTTTGTAACGCCGTGATGAGGAGGAGTGTTTAAATCTTCTTTGTAAAAGTTTGAGTGGCGATGTTGTTGGTGCATGCAACATACACAAATGATGATCCCCCATAGAGGCAATGTCTGATTGATCCGAGCATCCCTTGAACAGGCAGGCGATGCTTGCTGCCAAAAACCACTTCTGCCCGAGAAATTAAGGAAACAATGTAGCAACGCTTTTCCAGATAGCTTTGTCCTCACACGCATCCTGCCACTTCCTCTATGCAAGCAAATAAGGTTGGAAAAAAAAAGTCTCTGCCCTGGCTGATACATACCAGTAGATGAGTGCATCCACTAGATAAATCCATCATATGGTGGTGTGAGCCCTCGTGTACATGGACTAGAGCATTACCAGCTCAGTGCCATGTGATGTAAAAACATATGACTCCCAGGAACTCTGCAGTGCGGACAGGCAGGGATACCTTTTCGTTTCTCGCTGCATCCCGACTGGCAGTTCTGTTGGAGGGGTTCCATATAATATCTTGTCGTGCAGGATTCTGTTTTCATGAGTTTCTGATTGAGTTGATTTTCTTTGTTTAATCATGTGTATCATCATTAATTTCCATTTTGATTTATTCATGTAATCATCAATACATCATCTCTTTGGTTAATCTGGTGTATTCATCTAGTTGTGTATATTCCTATTGTGGTCCAGTAAGGAACTGGTTCTTTGACCTTTATTAGCTTTATTTATATTGGGCTGGCTTAACTTCAAGTTAACATAAAGGTTATAGCCAACTTTGATGATAGTGGGGCCCAAATAGACTCAATTTTCTAATTAGAGCCAGGGAGATTGCTCTTCCATCTTGGGTTATCATTGATATTTCTAACCACTTTATTTTTTTCTTGTGGTAAATCATGGATAACTCACTGATAGTGCAGCTACCCCCCCCCCCCCTACATGCAGCATCATAGTTGGAAGGCCAATGTGAAACACAGTAATCATTGAGTTCATGGTCAAACTTGACCCATACTGCAAGATCTGAATTACTCAGAACTGGTAAATGTACTTTTACACGACAAAAGAGTCTGGAGTATTCTCAGTTCTCAGTGCGCTGTGAGCACAATTAGTAGTTACCACCATTGGATGAAGTGGCTGCCCTTTCTCCTATCCACTTCATAATCTTTTGTGTTTAATTCTCACTGTGTACATTGAAACGGAGATTGTTGCATGCGGCGCAATTATATGACATTCTTCTGTATTTCATCATTGAATGGTAATAGTTGATGAAAATCCACACGATTTCTCATTTATGATAGCTGCCATGTGAACAGGCTCGTAGCTTAGGAACACATTCACCTGCCACTGATGGTAGCTGTTGCTAATGATAAGGCTGCCTCTCAAACACAGCAATTCTTGGCAAGTGGCATTCAAGTGTCTGTTCTATCTTCTTTCAGCTGCTGCTGTCCCTTGGAAATGGGTTTCCTCCTCGTTGAAGATGATACATGCTAGTAAAGCAGTGGTTTAAAGAAATGGTTTTTGAATGTTGCCTGTAGTATTTCATTTGCAAGGTATATGCATAATGCATGCCTATGTATACATTCTATAAATCCAAATTTGACTTGAAATGTTTCAGTTTTCCATGAGGTATATTGCTGTTTATGTACAGGGTTGATCATAGGTTTAGTCCTCGTTTATTCATTATCAGCACTTAAACACATAAAACATGGCAAATACACATACTTCATGAATCTACAGTGTATGTAGGACTGCTCTACTTCAGTTGTGTGCAGATGACATCAGTTTGATGCACTGGTCCATGTAAAGTTCATAGAGTGTTGCTGAGTAGAGCATAAATGAGACAATTGGTTGAGGAGGCAACCTTGGTTCATTTCCTCAAAAGTGAAACTTCTGATAATCAACAGCACATAAAAGTCATGCATCTCTTTTAATGGAAAGCGAGGTAGGAAAATCTGTCGGATGCTTGGGCATATCAAATTGCAGTGATGGAGGAAATTTGTACACCAGATGCACGCCATGATCCTCTTCTTCTTAGTAGCGCAGCTGACGTGTGCGTGAGTGGAAGCGAAGTTGTGAACCGTGGTGGCTGCAAGCACAGATGTACCAGTAGATATGAAGTGTTCTGCAGGCTCGCCTCAGTGTGCTTGCAAGCTGAAACCGAAAATTGCTCTCTGGCGGACATCCTTTGTACGGCCGTGCTGGAGTAGAGTGAGATGTGAGCTCACACTTTCCATGCCAGTTTCCTTGTTAATTCTATTTTTTTTTTCCTTTTGGTTAGTTTACAGAGTGGATGATGTGATAATTAATCAGGGATGAAAACAGTCGGCACACTTGCACGCTCACAGCTGAGTCGACCTCCCTGGAAAGAAAGATATTGGTGGAAGTGGGCTAATTCACCATGCAAGAGTTTTAGAATGGAAGATTCCCAGCATTTCTAACTTGCGGGATAATTTCTTCAGTACAGACATGTTGGGTTACCAATCATAACTTTTTAGAGCTCCATCAAGTAACAACAAGCAGGGAGTGGTTATACAAGGTATGGTGTAAATAAAAAGAAAGAAAGACAGAAAGAAAGAGAGGAGTGTCAACACCTCAACTCAAGCACTCCGTCCAAAATATCCCATCATCTCCTCCTCAGTTTTAAGCCCTCATCCGCAGTGAATTGTGGGTAGTTTTCAAACAGCTGTTCTTCCCATTCAAGCTTCCAGGGGTGACTTATCAAGGCAAGTACAGGCAACATTTTGCTCCTTGGTCAGACTCTTTAACATCAACATCAGTCTTTGTGATCCTGAAAAATCTCAAAAAAAGTGCTCACAGAAGGAGAGGTAAGAAAAAGTGTCAACCCAGAGGCTATAGCTTGATGAAATACTTTACTGGTAATAGTCTTGATTGAATTTATCATGGTGATGATCCTCTGTCTTGAAGGGGGGGGGGGGGGGGGAGCAGGTGGTAGTTTCAAGGAATGGCTGCCTGTTATCTTCGAGATGCTTGGTTTGCTCAGGTGACTCCCCCTTTACTGGGGCTATTAGACATTGACCTTAGCTGACCCCTGAATGACCCTTGTTCAATGCATGTGCCCATCTTTAAATGTGCACTTCCTGTTGATGGTGTGCTGTATTATTAAGACTTTGGATTGTGTTTATGAGGTCCGACGATGAAGTGTCTTAAATCACAATGGCTGATCCAGTGGGTGGTGAGGTGAATTCCAAGCTAACTAAAGTCATGCTAAGAAGGGTTGGTGAATCTCTACAAGGAGAGCATCTGTACAAACATTGTGACTGCCTTTATCAGAAATGTTGGTATTAACCCATTGAGGATGGACTGATTGTGCTATAACACACATTTCCCATAAACACCCACCCAAGTATTCTCGGTACTCGCCTTCAATGGGTTAAATGTAATCTTCTCAGACCCCTAGTACAACTATTGACAATAGGCCTATAATTTGCAGTGTAGTTGGCAAAGATGTTTCAAATTTAAAGTAAGAATCCCCATCCCTTGTACTGTTGCTTAGTTGCCATTGAAATGAGATCCTCTCCAAAAAAAAAAATAATAATAATAAATAAATTTAAAAAAAGAGTGTGTGGAGAGGTAGCTGAGAAGTTGTGCAATCTGAAATGCTTTTGCGAATATGTCAACATTAATCCAAAGGGGGAAAGTGATGGGGCAATGAAAAACTGGAAGAACATCAGATATATGCATGTAGGTTCATAAAGAACACCAGGACCATCCAGATGCCAATGGAAAAGCTACCTCAATCTCTCGATAGTTTTACCTACCCTGCAGCTGGTACTACTAGTATCTCAGAACAGCAACAATGGATTGTATGCTTGTGATGAAACATGTGTAATTGTCTTTTGGCTTGTACATCGAATGCTACTTATGTATTAATTTTCTCGAAGTTTTAAAAAAATATATATTTCCATGACTCCGCAAGAAAAATGTTTCTTTATAGTATTATGATTTTATCTTATCCATTGTATCGGGGAAGTTGATAACTTGCAAACTGTGGAGAGAAAGACCCAAAAGCCGTATGTACAGATGGCAATAAACATTGGATTTGGAAGCAAACGTGCGAGAGGGCTGATTTATATTTCACAAGAAGGCCAGCTGTGCGATAATATCTCTCAGGAAATACTGTCATAGCATGGCATCAGCTGCCAAAGAGGTCCACGGCATCGGTGGTACACAGTGCCACATAGCAGTTTGAACTGGTTGGTTGGTTGTTGTAGGCCATGTCCATATTACTATAAATGTGCCTATATATATCTATCAAAGCAGTGCCATCTTCCATTGCTCATAGTTACAATTAAATGAAAGCCTCCTCTCATCACATCTTCATATTTTGCTATTATATACCTCACTTCTAGAATCCTCTCATCTGTTTGGTTAAAAGGGGAGTCATGAAAATAGCTGTGCCCTATTTTTGAGTTACTGTGACCGGGGTCCGGGCACAGTTAGTAAATAGGTTTTAGAGACAGTCGCGACCCCGTACACACAGATCGCTCATATGTACGCACCAATGATACGACCGCCGCACATTCGATCAGCGTGCTGTAAAAGAGACTAGCGGACTGGTTTGGAGACAGTCGCGACTCGCAACCCCGTCTGTACACATAGATGATCACACGCACCAATGATACGTACGACCGCCGCACTGTCGATCAGCATTGATTACAACTTACAAGTGCTGTAAAAGAGACTAGAATCTATATTCTCGGTATTAATATGTCTGAATATATGTCGGTATATAAAACAAATAATGACTGCTTGATATTCGGGGCACAGTTAAAATTATGTTGGCCCTCGGTGATGTGAAAACCATAACCATGCCCTCAGCTTCACTTCGGGCATAGTTACGGTTTTCACATCACCTCGGGCCCATAATTTTAACTGTGCCCTCATAAGCAGTCATTATTTGTATACTAATCGACATGGTGGAGTCATGCCTATATACTGTAAAATGAGGGATGTTCACGTGCATTTTGATTTCGCAAATTTTGCGAGAGCAAAGATTCGCGAAATTAAATGCATACACAACGCGTGAAAGTTCTTATCTACACTATACGCATTGAATGTTAGGGTCAACTCTAACATTACTGAAGTTGATGAAAACCAAGAAGCTGAAATGTGACTATTAAAGATTGTGGAATGTTATCATGATATAACTTCTTCTGTCCCATAGACTTACAGACATATATTGGGAAAAGAGATGGTGGGGGGGGGGGGGGGCAGAGAAAGGGAATCGCAGCATCAAATCATGCTGTGGATTAACAATCATCCAATATTTGAAAAGCATCGCTGCCAGCGAATGTAACACTCCCATTATTATCTGTCATATATACACCCTGTCTCAATCCATGAGGGGAGAAGAAGTCATGCGTATACCATTTTTCCAATAACAAAATTTGGATGGAAAAAAAAAAAAGAAGAGAAATGAAGGAAAAAAAATGGGAGAATAAACAGATGGGCTGGCTGAATGAGCCTGGAATGTTATTTGTGAAATGAAGTCATCCTGCCGCATAAAGGGGGATGAAAGGAGCAGAACTAAGCTGGAGCTTTTAATACCTGATTATCCCAAATAGAGCTGAGTCTCCTGCCTTTACACCATCTTCCCTCACAGTGTCAGATGCCCTTGCTGCATGTTTGGCTCTAGTCTCAGTCTTTTCTTCTTTTTTTTTTAACCATCTTAGGAGCAAATAAGTTTGCATAAACATTTGAGTGCTGTACATGTGGCCTTCTGTCACTGGCCCTTCCCCCTTTCTCATGTAATTCATGTTTTTAGTGTTGTTGTTTTTTTTTAGATTGAATTAAAAGATATTTCATCTGAACATGTGACTGTGCCTTTATTTGTTTCTTTATTTTGAGCCATGCCATTTATAGGTGTAATTTCACAGGTAGCATAATTTGGCTCTTCTTCAAGGCTGGAAATGAGAAGAGAAAGTAACTCGAAGGAAAAAATAAGTTTCATTCGATCATAGCAACGGAGAAAGAAACAACATCTTCACTGGCAGAATCAGACAGATATCTGGAGAAAAAACTATAAATTGACTCTTGGTTATGAAGTCAACTAGTATGGTATTCAGTATCATACTAGTTGAATTTATAATTCTGTAGAAAATGGCTGGCTGCAGTGATAAGATTTTGACATCACTGTCTTGTGCCCAACTACTGATTTTATCTGTACCCGAATATCATTCATTTTATTTTTCTCTCTAGATACCACTCTTCGTAATTTTCAAGATATGTGTATTATGCTCTTTAACCTCTTTGTTTTAAAGATAGTACTTTAGGTAATGTCATTTTAGATGAAAAAATCACATTCTTGGTTGGTTCTCATAAAAGCAAGGAAGAACTACCGAACCTGAGATACTGTATGTTCACCGAACAAAGACAGTTTTTGTGACAAGCCTTCTGTATGTCGTGTTTGATGACATTAAAAAAGTAATGATTTTCTGGTCACATGCCAAAATTCTGCTGGTAATTTGCTGACGTGTGCCTTTAATGGGACTGTCATCACTCCATACAGCTTTCTGCTTGGGATGATTATGTGTTTTTGAAAGTAGTTACCCATAGCATGTAAATCCTCACAGTCCATGTCAAATTAAATGCTAGAGGGCAGTATCCACTTCTCTGAAGTATAACATATTAGTGTCATGTCATATCAAATGACCTATGGGTATGGTAGGGAGAAATAATCATTACTCTTCAAATTTTGAGTGGGTTATCTTCTTACCATGGTGACTTTCATTCTTAGAAGAACATGGTTTATTCTCAATATTGTAGGTTTGTACCCCTCAGGCCTCTGAGTTTGCATTAATTCAGATGCGAGTGTTGTCTTTTCTTCATAATCGTAACCATACCAGAGTATATAACTAAGCCAGTTTCATGTTGATGCAGAGAGGAAGGTTGCTACCTTCAAAACCACCTCCACGGTGATCCATATGACCACATCCCTACGAATAGTGGTATGGCAACCATATGGATCCAGTGTACATATACATGTGATCGTGCATCCTGCCATGCGATGTACAGTAGCCAGATCTGAGACTGGCAACATGTTTTCATGGCACGACTCGCCACCTCGGTGTGCAGACAAGTGATTGGACTGTGTTCGAAATGGTAGCATTTCCCTCGCCAAGAACATTGATTTACACCTCTGGAAACAGTGGTCAGTAATTGGTCAGTTTGAGAATGTGATTGGTGTTAACTCTTGAGGCTTCACACTGTCTGTACTGATGCCCAACTGCTACTCCGCCAACAGAGTTCTATCCGTCACAGGTCAACTAACAGGTGTTTGACGCATTTGATACTGTGCTTCCTTATGCTAATTGCACTTACTTATTTCTCTTTGATGTACACATACTGTTGGTAGATGTAATGTCTCTTGTGTAGTATGTAGAGGATGAATTTTGAATTTGTCACAGAGAAGCAATATGTTGACACTTAGTGGAAATTCAGTGAGAGCAGCATAAACTTGTTTTTTTGGTTTTTTGCTGGTCCTATTGTAAGTTCTTTAGATCTTGCTTTACTTATTTGATTGCAGAAAAGTAAAGTGGAAATGCAATTAAATATGATAACTTGATTTAAGACTAACATACTATTACATCAGAAGGTATCTTTGAAGATTTGTATAAATCAATACAGCTTATGGCCTACCATGTTCATGCACACAGTTTACCTTTGGCAGGGTCTCTTGCAGTGACTGAACATTTATCTCTATACCTGTCAATGGTTTATGGCTGTTGATGAATATTGAACAGTAGGAAATGGCTTCCAATTCGGTTGCGCTCATTTCAGTCCCAGAAGTTGAAAAACCAGTAAGTTGAATAAGGCTAGGAGTATGGTATCTAGAAGATGACATATTTATACAACTCAAGTGTTGTGGCTCCAACTGAGGAGAATTTTATCTTATTTTATATTTTTAAGGGGGGGGGGGTGAGAATGAGGGGAAGAAGTAGAAATCAATTGATAAGTAATTAGTTTTGTAAATGTTTTACGGCACGACATATCATCCTGAGTCAGACCCACCTCACTTCCCCCCAAGGTAATGAGCAAAGGATGCTGGGATACGGGGGACAGGATGCGGTGGTCGAGAACCAGAGATTAACTGCCATGGACGGACGGACGACGGGACAGGCTGAAGCCGCTGTAGTGGAGAAGAGACGTGGGAGGTGAAAGGGAGAAAGAATATATCGTGAGAGAAAGGCAGCCAGAGAGAGAGATAGATAATGAAAGAAAGAGATGGCAAAAGAGAGAAAGATAGAGAGACAAGCAGACAGACAGACAAGGGAGAAATATATATGAAGGAAGAATATTGGGATATTGGGAGAGAAGGGGGTAGATGGAGGAGGAGAATAGATTTACAGGAAAAAAAAATTGGTTATATTCTTGAGAAAGCTTTAGTTGTGAATCATAAAAGCACATTGTAAGTAGCTATGTACTTGGTGCTTTGAACCATGTAAATCAACCTCAGTGTTCCCTTGTTGAAATCCAAACAAGTGGTTTCTTCAATCTTTTCCTGTTTTGAGGGGGGGGGGGGGTGAGGGATGGGGAGGAAGGAGGGCTAAATATGTGTTAGGTTGTGGTTTCATCTTACTTCAGAAAGTGGTTAAAAGTCTATTCTCTTGAGTCATCAGGCTTGGTCCAGACCAGTGGGTCGGATCCACTATGGGCGTACAGGAGCAAGATGCCCAAATGAAGATCTGATTTCATCACACTCAGTATGAGACCAGGAGACTGGTTACTCGCAGAATGTCCGACATGTCCAAACGTTGGCTGGCGTTTTGCGGGCACATTCTTGCGTCCTCTCTGTCTCTTCCTTAAAAAAAAAAAAAAAAAAAAAAAAAAAAAAAAAAAAAAGAATGAAAGGGGGTGGGATGGTGATGGTGATGGTAAAGGAACATCTCTTATTTGGTGCAGGTACACGGCCCCAGTGCGGTGAAGTCAGCAGCGCAGTGATTGGCTCTGGTTTTTCACGGGAAGTGGGAGAGGTTAAAATGAGGTGCAGAGGTTGCGAGATGCCGGAGACTGATGGACAAGGCAGGCCAAGAAAACATGGAACAAAGGCCTTGTACGAGAAACAAGCAGGAAGATAGATAGAGAGAGAAAAAAAAAAGTAACAACAGTAACACAGAAAGAGGAGATTCACATTTTTTCTGATGCCTTCAACAGCTATTCTCCTCACTCCAGCTATGACGCAGAAGAGTAGAAAAAAAAAGATTAGAACAGTACTGAGCAAAAAACAAAACAAAACATCTCTGCACCTAAGTATGAGGAGGAGTGTGTATGATGTGCATCCATTGTGTGTGGTTTCTATTGTACTGCAAGTGAGGAAAGAGAGAGAGAGAGAAAAAAAAGTGTCATTCTTCCACTGCTGGCTTGCTGTGTGTGTCCCCCCCCCCCCCCCCCCCCCCATATATGTTTGATTTGCATTGCTTTATGTGTAATTGTGTATTGTTCCTTTATCCTGAGGGCAGTTCATTAGAATATGTCCATGGCTCAGAGCATGTTTGTGGTAAATGTTTGATGGTATCTTTCTTGAGGCATTGTTAATTATTACCACGCCTCCCAGAGGGCATATAACCCCCAATTAGGAGCCGTTAAGATGTTGGTAATGATAAAGTAGGCAACATGATGACTAGCTGTGATTGTAGAATATGTATGATACCTCATCTGTTTATGGACAACCATTGTATCCAAAAATCTTCTCAGAAAGAAAAAAAGACTTAAACAAAAACATTAGATCCAGATGTGAATAAATTCCACAGAATGAAGACATGCTACGATTACAAACATAGTGATCTTCAAAGGATTATGAATTAACGTCCATCTAAATAATATCACTCAGGTTGTAGCCATACTTTGAATAAACACACTCCGCCCGCTATCACCAGTAACCCTCTCCACCCCCACCCAACCCCGCTACCAGCACCAGCACCACCACCATCACCACCACCATCACTTGTTTCCCTTTTCTTGCATCCAATTTGCTCCTCCTATGGATTGAAAGTTATAAAAGGAATGGTGTGGACAGGAATTAGTATCCATTTTGAGCAAATTGGCCTCCTTCTGAGATGAGGGAGATGGGTTGCTATGGATACAGCATCCTGTTTCCTCTCCTGAATTAACAATAAGAGAAGAGCCTGGTAATGATGGTAATCAAGCAAGTATAGAGCTAAAACGGAGTGTATCTCTTGCGATGAATGTGCACCCCAAACTCATGTAGTGATGGTTAAAGTGGGGGGGGGGGGAGGGGTTAAGAAAGAGGATGTGAGAGGTCTATCAAGCACTGGAAGAAAATTATACCAAAATTCATTACTCAAACCATTGTAACCCAAACTCATATAGTGATGGTAAAAAAGGGAGAGGGGAGGGGTAGTGGAAGAAAATTCTATCAAAATTCTTGTTTCTCAAACAGCTGTTGTAAACGTGGCATTTTTTTCTGCCTTGAATTTTAAAGTAATGTACTCCAATTTTGAGGCTAATTCTTGAGGAGCTCTAGTTATTGCACTGTAACACAAACAAACGTATAATGGGGGGGGGGGGGGGGTGATAAATTGTGCATCTCAATTATTATTTGGGCGTTCCCCTTCATTGCAGCATTTGAGCCACATACCAGGATTATTGCAGCTGAGAGCATGAGAGAGTGAAAGGGAAAGATGAGACAAAACTGGAGGATTAAATGCGCATGGAATTCGAAACTGAGCAGTAATCTTGCAGATTATGATAGGATAACAAGAATACCTCACAACGCATATCGACACGCTGGCACACACACAACAGATATGATTTTTATACACACAGATACATACATACACACACGCACATACACACGCACACACACACACACACACACGCACACACGCACACAAACATATGAACAGTGATTTGAGCTTGCATTGACTGGCAATTAGCACTTATTTCTTGCTATGCATCTCCCCGTAAACACATCATAGCATTTCAATGGCAATGATGGAATTTGAGAGAGAGAGAGACGGAGAGATGGGAAAAAAAACATAGCAGTGCCAGAAAGCGTATATCCACCCATTTTGCCTTTTGCCTTGAGCAGTGTGGGCATGGATCTCATTGGCTCCGTGGGGCGTATTGTGTTTGATCAATCCACACTGTGTGTATACCAGTGTGTTTGTGTGTCTGTCTGTGTGTGTGTGTGTGTGTGTGTGTGTGTGTGTGTTCGTTCCTGTGTAGGTCTGTCTATTGTATTCCCTGGAAGACAAGGAAGTAAAATATTTGCAGTTACATGCTGATTGATTGATGCTGTCTCCTCCACTCAGCTGAGCCTGGTTGAGAAAGCAACGTAGTTGCTGGGCAGATGGAAACAAAAAGTGCTCACTTCTCCCATGCACTAAATTATTCATTTCTCTCTTGTTTTTTTTCTCCTGATACCTCAGAAGATTTCTTTTTCTATACAGTTTTCATTACTTTTCTCTGCTTCTGTCCCATTACAGTATTGTTTTTTGTTTTTTTGCAAGATCATCGGTGTTATCCCAAACAAGTTTCAGTGCAGGCTGCAAACTTCCCCCCATCAATTGTTTAAAACTGAAAATGATTTATGCATGCTTCCTCTAAAATCCCGAATCAATTTTGAATGCTTCTTGCCAACATCACCATACATGGTGATGCTTCCATCGTATCAATAGTGTCATGAGCTGTTCATATATAATGCATACCAGGTAATGGCCTCTGCGAGCAATGAAGTTTTAAATAGTGATGTGTGCATGTTGTCACAACGACTGGTGTGTACGTGATTATTTAATACATTTCTCATCAGGGAAAGAAATATTTGTCAAAATTTGTTTGTCAAAGCCGATTCAATATCCTCCTTCACCTTGATTGAAGTTGATTAAAGAAGAGGGAGGGATGATAATTGTAGATCTCTTAATCTGATGATTTTCATGCTCATTTTTTCTTCCCTTCCACAGACCTTGAGGAGGGGGAGGGGGCAGGAATGGGGAAGTTGGACCAAGCATCAGAAGTTACAAGGAGATCCGCTGCAAAGGGCCATCACATTAAGGACAGAAAGCAGCCCACGGGATTGAACGGCTTCAGGGGAGAGAGGTCGCCAGGGACGCGACCCACCACTCGGACTAGTGCCCTGAGGCATATGGCCAGGAGGCAGGCAGACATGGTGCACGGAGCCTCTCGGTATTCATCCAGGAAGCAGGAGGAGCCCCTGGGGTCTCCAGGGAGGGAGGACAGTGTGGCCAGCAATGGTCGCGACTCTCTCGAGGGAGGGGACGAGCGAGCCTGCTCCGAAGAAGAAGAAGACTCGGCGAGCGCGCACGGTGCATCGACGCCCGATAGCACTTCCTGCGCAGAGGATACAAGGGAGAGGCTTGGCAACGGCGCTGCTGGCCCTGTAGCTGAATCTGAGTGTGAGTCACCGCTTGGAGGTGGGGGCACAACAGCCGGGGAGGATCAACCGGCTTCTGTGCAGCAACTCATGACAGGTGGTGGGGGAGAGGAGAGGGGGGAGCGAGCCGCAGACCATGCGGAGGATGACGAAAACGCTTGTGATGTAGGGGAAGAGAATCCGGGAGTGAACCAGCAGCCTCCAAGCCAGACGCTGCTAGACGTTTCCAGTGCAGTGGCGGCGGCTGGCGCGGTGGTCTCCGCGGCTTCGACAGCAACGGAGGACTCGGAGCAGTTGAGCTCCAGCAGCAACAGCGGCAGCTCGAGGGGGTCAGAGGAAGTGGGGATGGGTGAGTCAGCGGCGTTGGCAGACAGATGTGACAGCCAGGAGGGGGAGACCAAATCCTCCGATGGAGAGTGCGGACTGTCGGTAAAATCTTGTGCCTCATCACCGGACAACTCATCAGTGGGCAGCACCCCATCAAAGGTATCAAGAGTTCTTTCATATAAAGAATTATATGTATCTGTTTGTGTGTCTTATGTGTATGTGTGTGTCTGTATGTATGTCTTTATGTTTATGTGTGTGTGTTTATGTAGCACCAACTGGAATTATTACTACTTTACACGCCTCCATATCTTCACCCTGACCTTCACTTCGCTTTCAACCTTTATCCCACTCCCATCATGTGATGTGATACTCACTTGGTTGTCATGCGTTTCACCCTCGTGACTCTCTCTGCAACCAGGGAGCGAGGCGTATGTGGCCTCTGCCAACCCCAACACATCTTTAATCTGGTATTTGTAACCCGATGGTTAATGATGTGCAATATTGCTGTAAAAATGTGCTCATGATTAGAAATGGGCTGCAAAATTTGGTTTGCAGATGAATAGTGTGAGATGCAGAAAGGCGAAGGAGCAGACAGACGGAGTGATATACATGAACAGATAGTAAGACACTTGCATGTGAAGACAAGATCTATACAAGATACATAGGAAAGGAGCCTAATGATGATTTCATCAGATGTACAAATGGGCGGTGCTCCTGCATGGTTTGATAGCTTTCTGCACTCTCAACTTCGGTGGATGGCCGTTTATCTCGAGAGATGGTGGCAGTGAGGGAGTGTTGAAGTAATATGACCAGTATTAAACTGGCACAAAAGTGGTATGTTTGCAGAGGGAGGAGGACAAGGGTAGCTGAATAGAGAGACTGGATAGATTTTGCCGTGTTCTCCTTCCCTTCTGGATGGTTAGGCGAGTGGGGAGTACTTTGTACTCAAACAGATAACTGCATGGAAGCATTGTCATAACTCCATCATGTTGTGGTATCTGTGGAGTACGTGCAGAGGCCATAACAATGCATGTTGCCGCTTCTTTGGCGGTAGTTAGGTTTGATAACGATACCCCCAACCTGAAGTGTAAATACAGGAGGATCAACCTCTTCTCTCTGTCCTCTATATATTTCTCTGTCTGTCTGTCTGTCTGTCTCCACTGTTGTATGTGTGTGGTGTTTGTGTGTCTATCTGTCTGTGTGTGAGTGCATAGTTTGTGTGTTCACTCTTTGTCACAGCTTTTCCCACTCAGTTTCATGTAGATCCCTTTCAATTATCACTTTTCTCCCTGCTACCCTTCTATTGGGCACTCAGAGTTGTCACCTAAAAGTTTTCCAGTTATTCCTCCTCTGTATCACCTTCCTATTCACTGTGCATATGCTTTTCTTCTCCTTCTATGTTTTCTTTGACTTGAAAGCTTCCCATTGCTCTGTCCTTCTCTGTCTTTACTTTTATCATTATATTTCTTGTTTTTCCATATTTTTTTTTTTTTTGGTACCTTGTCCACTTGTGTTGTGACCACCTCGTCTCAGCAAACACAATTGACTCACTGCTCTGAATGGTATTGGGCGCTGCATCATGTACCTCTATATATGCATCTTTGATCTGTCTTTTGTGTCTTTGCATGTACTGCCACTCCCATTCTCCACTCATGATATCATCTCTTCTGTGTGTCTGGTGGCCAGAAGAAGAAACAAAAAATCACACTGATGCAGAAGGTGTTTTGCTATTAAAATTGTCAGTTTGAAACTATGGAAACAAACTGTAAGCAGTAGGGCAAGAAGTCTTTAGCAGTTGAATCACTCTAGGCAATTTTTTTGTAGGTCTGTGAAAATGTTGAGGTTTTCGTGTAGAATAATTGCATTATGACCATCATTATCTGGGTTCTTTATCCACCCCTTTGGGTGCTTTGACTGCTGATTGGCACAGAAAACCCAATAGCATCGCACGCACTGTCCAAAGTCCCCGGTGTAGAAAGGGTTTCCAACCTATGCAATACTAAAGGTGAAAAATGTATTTGAAGGAAAACAGGATGTACTCTGTGCTTTGCCATGTATTCTTTCTGTTACTGATGAGAAACACATATTATGGACAGCTTTGTGTGGAAAGACCATGTTTGCTAGGAAGTGGCAACAGTTGTATGGGGATGCATTGATTTTTTGTTTGTTTGTTTCATGGAATGAAAACACATTGATAAGTCTGCAAAATATGTGTCATCAAATATATGATGTAGAATGTATATATTTATACATGTATATACACAGTGGGATGTACTTTTGTGTAATGCCAATACCTCCATGCACATAATATGATGTGTTTCTTCCATATGGTCATACAGGATAATGATGTTTTGCAATACTTCCTCACTCAAGTGCTCCGTCAAGCCATATTTCGGGCTTTAAAAGTATTCATCAAAGTGTTTTCTGCTGCCCCGAAGATGAGGTGGTGACAGGAAGACAGCTGAGATGCGAACGCGGAGATGGCGACTAGATCACCATCTGTCTTGTCCAGCCACTTGGTGGCAAAACAACTTTTTATTTGGTGGGGGGGTGGGGGGGGGTGATGGGAGTGTTGGAGGGAAATAAAGGAGTGGTGGAGAGGGGGGGTTGTGATGGGTATCCCAGAATAATGTCTAATCACCATGCAGAAAGTTGGGAGTGGAGCCACGTTTGGATGATCGATGCAAGTTTTTCTCCGTCCGTTGGTAGAACTGCATCATATTTGATGTTTAGAGCAATCGCAGAGAGTAAAAAATCTGCATGTACGCACGGGCGTGCAGATACCAATATATTATGCACATCTGGATGCAGGTGGGAGAAAGAGAGAAAGAGGAACACCTTGCGACTCAATGCGAGAAGGGAATGTGGCATTGCTTGGTACAAAATATTATTATAGAGGATCTAGCTTTACAGTGAAGTCTATATGGACCAATTTTGATGGTTTTGAAAAGGGTTCTTGAGATGGATTCAACTCCAAATGATACCAAGGCTCTTTGTTTTACTGAACATCATGAGGAGACCATATTCGTCGAGGGACAGAAAGTGAATATTGTGGTAGGAGAATCAGCAGATTGCAATCACGAGACATATTGTTGAAGCCAAATTTTGTGCTTGCGAATATCCGTTTTTGAGAAATGGCTACCAGACAAGAGAGGAAGACTCATGTGGCTAATGGGAGAATGATGGAGCAAATAGAGGCTGGAGTAAAGGGGTGGGAGCAGGGTGAAGGCGAGAGGATGGTGGGGGGGGAAATATGAAGAAAGTGAAGGAAAGTGTCCTCATCCTCCAAGTGGTGCGCCACTAATGACAATTCAGTCTGTTTCCCAATCTCTCTTTTTTTTTCTCCTCCTGGCTCCGTGAGTTAGCAGGCGTTGGGCATCACTCCGCTCTTGTGTGTCCGTGAGGGCCTCGCTGCTTTGTCAGCACACTGCGAGACGGATGCCAGTAACGCTTGGCTGGATTGATGAAGTCTTTCTCCTTGACACGCTTTGGAGGTTCGCACAGACTCCAGGCAGAGTCCGAGCCCTGGGTTTCTCTCCTCCCGTCTCTCATCTGAGGCATCATAACCATGGCGATGGATAATATCGATAGAGATGATGATGATGATGATGCTGTCGATTGGGATGAGTTCCCTTTGATGAGGAGCTGTATTATTAAAAATATTGTCTGCATCCCCCGTACACCTTTTGACATTTGAGATGGAGTATCGTGTTTTCGGGAGGACAGATGCTACCACCGAAGAAAGATGCTGGCTTGATTAAAAAGACAATAACCAACGCATTCATCACCAGATGCCAGCGTTCCCACTTTGGTTTCCATTTAAGCTTGCCTCTGTTTTTTCCCTTCTCTCTTTCTATCATCATATCAGGCCACTGCTGTGTTTGCTATGTCCAATATTTGACAATGGTCTGATGTTGGGGGTGTGATTACATCAGTTGCTCTCGCAGGAAATATAAGCTGTAGGAATACATATCAAGCAAAGATGGGATAGTGGGCATGATTTTAATAACATGATAGACATAAGTTTTTTGATGTGTGGAAGGATTTATGATGCAAAGTGTATACAGAGTTTCAGTTGAACATTGTTTTTATTTAATGTGCCTAATGAAAACCACAAAAATGGTTTTCAAACTTCAAAATAGCAATATGTCTGAAGTAAGGAGAGAATTAAGAAGGCATTATAATGACAGTGATCATCAAAGTATGTTTTCTTCAGCAGCTCTTCTTAATAAGCTGACCCACTGAAAACTATGTGTATTATCTGCTTTGCTTTGATGTTTCAGCCATTTCTCCATTTTTCCTCCTCCAGGGGAATAGAGTACTGTATACGCCGTTATTTTCGCGTACAGATATTTTCGCGAATGACGAGGTCATAGACATTTTCGCGAGATGTTGTTTTCGCGAATCGACGCCGACGCTTACGTTAATGCTCTATTAACAAAGCGCATGGAGACAATTTCGCGTGTTGTTAAATTCGTGATCCAACTGCAATTCGCGAAATTCACGAAAATAAAACCCTCGCGAAACTAACAGCGTATACAGTACATTTTAGTATTCATAATGATGCTTACCCTGCTGATCAAGTGTCATTATGTTGTAATACTTGCTCGAACGCAAATTGCATTTTCCAAAAACAATTCAACATTTAGTAGGTATATGTGATACCTTCACATGTCATCTTTTTCTTCATCCCAATTTCACAACCAAAGATGCTTCCAAGACAAGATATGGCTACTGATTTATACTTTGTCGTGCAGAAAGATTCTTGAAAGGAACGTGGTAAGATGGAGGCGACAGATCAGCACAAAACTTTGGACTTTCTGAACGCCGACTCTTGTCGTGGCAGCTCCAGTGCATGATGTTGATGGTGACTGAAAGGAGTGGGGTCCTAGGAGTTAATCGTAACGAAGGAGATAGTGCTGAATGGTTGAAGTGCAGGCTGAAGGGCCCGTCAAAGTTGGCATCATTCATGTGAATTATACAGGGTGTGCATTTCATAACATAATTTGAGTCCCCTCCCCCCCCCCCCCCCCTTCGTGATGTCTTACATGCCACTTACGAGTCATAAAGATTGGATGTGCAACAGCATTCCAATTCATTGTGCGACTCCGATGTCTGATACTGAGGTTTAAGGTGGGCACGCTGCAATACGAGCTCTTTACAGAGTTGTCAATTTGGTATTTGAACTTTGGACCAGCACTCGGTGCACCCACTCTGCGTGGAGACCATCGGTTCGCTGGTTTTTCTCTGTGTGTGTGTGTGTAGGAGGTGTGTAACTGGAGGTTGCTCCTGTGTTTGTTCTATCTGCATTTTATTTTTTTTCCTCTCGCTCTCTTTCCCTCCTCCATGGAGAAGAGGATGCTGATAACACAGCCATGCATGCACGGGGTCCTGAGAATATATATTGTCGTTGAATTGTTGGCTTAGATATCAGGAGGTCATAAAACATAAAAGGAAAAAAAAATTGTCACTGCCAAGTTAGCCCAGTACTCAGACAGAGGAGAGAGCCAACTATAAATAGGCCTATATGTCATCATAGCCAAAATGGAGGATGCACGATAGGAGTGTTTTTAATTGAGATATGTTCCAGAGAACCTAGGATGAGAGCAGACAGCATTTCTGTGCATAGATGTTGTATTAAAAAAAAGGGGAGTTATCAGCCTTTTCTTCATGAACATAACTAAGATCAATCACAAAGTTGTTGTTTTTTTCAATCAGTTGTCACATAACCCAAGGACTGATCAAAGTCATAAGTGACCATGCATCACAAAACCAACAAAAAGTCACATGCCCTGATTATACATGAGGACTAAAAATGGGTGAAATGGGTCAACCTAGTCAATCCGAAGATTTATATGTTTTCTGAAAGAGTGATTCTTCCTCTACATCATGTCAAAGTTTGGGATCATAAAAGGAAGGGGAAGTTGTGTTTTTAGCAGTTTTTTGGGGACACATTTTGTAGTATAATTAAATATAGAGGCCCCATTTTATTTCTGAATAATCCTTTACACACTCTTTACTTTCAACTCAAGTAACTTTTGAAAGGATAGTGATTCTGCCTTGAAAGTTGATATTAGTCATGGGCAGAATGTTTTGATAGAGCATACATGTACATAGTTTTAGCTTATCAAATAATTCCTTCACTGTTGTTGGTGTGGTTTTTTACATCCTGTAAACTGCACCATGAAGCTGCACAGTGGCAAGGCCTTCCTCTCGACTCACAAAACAGATGATAAATGCAACAACTAGAGAGAAGTGATCCAAAAGGCCTTTGCCAACGTATTTTGATAGTAGATATTAAAACATGTTTCAAACATGGGAAAGGTGATAAATTTGTAAAATTTATAAAATAATATCATATTTGTTATTTGTGCAGTAAGTTATCTGATTTGTACATGAATTGTGATTTCAAGCATCCCTGAAAAGTGCCTCATGTTTTTTCAAAGATCTTTCATAACATTTGAGCTGCCCACAAGGCAAGCTCCCATATCATGATTCAGGTTACATGGAGAGGGAACATCTGTGAACTGTGGTCGCAGGAATGATACCGGGTCAGATGTATCTGATGAGATTTGTGCATTCTCCGCAAAGGGAACCCATTTGATAAGCTGAATAAACAAGACGGAGCCATGATCAGCTAACTAGCATGTAGACCTCACAATAAGTGACTTTATGAAGTCTAGGCCACAGTGTCGAGGTCATGTGTTGGTCATCCTTCCAGTACATCCACGAATAGAAAATGGATGTAGATGCATTTCTTAGGTGGAACCATATACTGCCACATACCATATTGTCACTGAAAGCTAGCTCTGTGTGATTGGACATTCAGAGCATGTCTTAGAATGAGACATAAATAAAGAGACTTCTAGGTTTCATATTCTGAGATATGCATGTGAATGAATTGGCAAGGCATAATTGATAGGGACAAAAGCCCATTAATTTACATTACACGCATCTTGTGGGGAGTGATTCCGTATTAGTCAACACAAGGGCTGTCGTTCATCAGAATTAGCCCATCAATTTCAGGGCAATGCAACAATTGTTTTTTCCCACTTACCTGAATTAGTATTTGGCATTTTGGGTAAGTGTCCATAGCACATAGAGATGTAATGGGTAAGCACGCATTCATTTTACCTGCTCACAAGCGGGTATGTACTTTGGGTTTTCCAGAGAACCCTGTCATGAAGCGATGTGGTGTAGTATCCTAGCTGTCTATTCCTACAATGTAGCTGCTTAGGGTGCAGACTACTTTTCAGCTCCTCATCAGTTGATCAGGGCATCATGTCACAATGTCAAAGGTCAAATCAGGTCATTTACTTTTACGGAGGCATGATGTGTACCTGGCATACATACCTTTTTCTTTTTTGGGGGGGTCTACTTTCATTCAGAAAATGTGTTCTTAACATTACTGTAGTGTATCAGCTGAAACCTGTTGGAATACTATGTCAGGAGTATACGATTCCTCCTCGGATAACCTCAAAAAGTGTGTCCTGAATTTAGATGTGAAAATAATAGTGGAGGCCTACGAGCCTCTTTTCTCACTCTCTGTTCCTGAAGATGACTCCAGATGTCGATGCAGCTTTCAGCACAACTGCTATTAAAAGTACCTACATTATTGTATTACAATTGTACCAGTTCTAAATTTACATATACAGTGTAGGAGGTCTCCTTATGCCTGGGTGCCAAAGTCTGATTTTAGGAGAAACTAGCTGTGTTACCTGTCTGGGTGCAGTGTAGTTCACCCCCCCCCCCCCCTCCCCCCCCCCCCCCCTTGCAACGTTTCTTTGATATGTGGAATAGCTTGAGGTGACGTAATTAAAATATATGCTGGAGGATGCAAGCATGCTCCAAAGCACAGAGGTTGATTTCAGTATGTGGGACTGTCAGAAAAAAAAAAGTGGTCTTAATTTTGTGTAGACTTGGATATGTAGCAATTTCCTGCTATAAATGGAGAAGTATTGGCAAGAACATAGATGTCGTCTGTGGTAACAATATACAACCATAGCAAAACTTTACCGCTTCTCAATTTTGGATGGAATTGGCTTTCCAAAGCTGTCATAGGGCTTTACAATGCAATATTCCTCAGATGTATAATCTCTCAGATGATACCTCTATCTATAAATGTGAATTGATTGCATCTACATAATGTTTCTTTCTT